>JAVLUX010000011.1:16000000-16615500 GCA_032164185.1 Moxostoma hubbsi | reverse complement strand
CACTGCACTTGCTGTCTGAGAGCAGTTCACAGGGAATCTGGCTTGGGGGGTTTGTCAGTCTCTCTACAGTCGCAAATAGAGTGCGTGTGTTGTTTAAGTTGCTGTTTATAATATTCGAGAAGAAAGACTGTCTAGCTTTGCCTATTCAATGTTGCCGCCGGTTGAAGAGACGCTTGCGGGCTATCTCTCACCGGATTCGGCGTCATCACTAAAAAGCCCCGCCCTCCCCTCTAAGCCATGCAGAACTACCTCCATGCTAGTGGGAAGGGCTTATCAAGCAGCAGGTCAGGCTGGTGCAGCGCTGCACACCATGGCTGTGTTACAGGCTTACCAGGCTGATCTGCTAAAAGACCTGAGTGCGGGTGAAATGCTTGGAGATGCCATGAACTCGGTTATCTCCAGGTTTCAGGAGGCAAAAAGCTACAAGGAAGCCTTTGGGCAGTTTTTTCCTCGCCGCACTCAGGGGGCGGGGCCGTCGGCCACCCGGTCTCGCCCCGAGGCTGTTAGGAGGGAAGCTCAAAAACAGAGCGTGGCGAGTCGTGCTCTCCCTCGCAGAGACAGGGGACAGGCTCGTCATCCTCAGCAGCCCCCTAAGCAAGACCTCAGGGCTATAATTTCCAAAAAGGAAGAAACCCTGATGGTCTTGTACCCAACCTTTTGGGGGTAGTCCCCTTCGGGAAGGGGCGCATGTTTTATTCACTTCGGCCCTCCCGATACCCTCAAGAAAACCCTTCACTCCCGCCACCCTTGGTGTTTCGGGTGACAGAGTTTTCCGACAGAAAGTTGGGTGTACTGTTGCTTCCTGCCTTAGTCCAGGACACGGAACACTCAACACCCCCTCAACAGGAAGTGCTCGCAGCCTTTCCGTGTTTCAACGGCGTGGTCTCACTACCGTAAACCGGATTTCTTTTTATGTCTGCTGTGAATAGCAAAAAAAACAAAAAAAACTCAAATCTCCTGGTTAAAGGGGCCATGGTATGTGTTCCCCTTCCAGAGAGAGAGTTGGGTTATTACACAAAATACTTCCTGTTTCCCATGGAGGGTGAGGGGTGGCGTCTGGCTTAGATCTTAAAGCTTGAACTGCTCATGGGTGTTCAAGTCCTAGATGATGCCTATCAAGACGGTCGTGTCTCAAGCCCTACAACTCGTTTGGCTGGTCACCATCGATCTTGTGACGCACTTCTATACTTCATTTAGAAGTTCTGCCACAACATGGAAAGTTCCTGAGGTTCGCTTCCGGGGGCGAAGTCTTCCAGTGTCAGGTTCTTTCATTCGGCCTAGCCCTTTTTACCCGCACATTCACAATGCATGATGTAGCGCTGGCTCCTTGTGACTCCGGGGCATCTGCATTCTGAATTGTCTAGACGACTGGCTGATCCTAGCGCAGTTCCAGGAACTGGCAGTTCAGCACAGGGACATCGTCTTAGCTTCGGTTTCACTAGGGTTGAGGCTCAACGCCAAGAAAAGCGTCCTCTCTCCCACCCAGAACACTGTCTATCGGGGCATCGTATGGAGTTCAATCACAATGCGGGGACAACTGTCTCCCGCTAGGATTGACTCCATTCAGATCACCCTGAGCAAAGTCAGGCTAGGCCAAGGTTGCACTGTTATCAGTATCAACGATTTCCAGGTCTCAGGGCGACCACGTCCTCGGTGATCCCTCTGGACCTTCTGCTCATGAGACCGTTGTTGTTGTGGCTCAAAGCCAGGGGTTTTTCTTCCAAGGGCCAAAACCCCTAGGCTAATAAGGGTTACGCGCCTCAGGCTTCGTTCCCTTTCTACGTGGTTCAGACCCCGGTTTTATGCCTTGGGTCCCACACTAGGTGCGTCTTGTTGTCGCAGGTTGCTAATGACAGACGCCTCCCTGACGGGCGGGGTAGCGGCCTTAAGTGGTCGTCCAGCTTAAAGGGATAGGAGGGTTGTCACAGTCACTGTCTCGGGTTGATGGCTGTATTTCTGGCCCTGAAATACCTCCTCCTGAGGCTGCCATGTCTTGGTGCGGGTGGACAATGCAGCGGTAGCCTCTTACATAAATCATCAGGGAAATCCACGTTCTTGTCAGCTGTACTTCTGATGCGTCGGGTTCTCCTTTGGGCCCAGGGCAAGCTCCTGTTACTCAGGGCTATCTATGTCCCTGGACGCCTAAACGTGGGAGCAGATTTTCTGTCCAGACACAACCTGCCGACGAGCGAGTGGAAACTCCACCCCGAGGTAGTGGAATAAATTTGGGAGAAATTTGACAGTGCAGAAGTGGACCTCTTCGCCTCTCAAGAGACTGCGCAATGTCCCCTCTACTTCTCTCTGAGTCACCCAGCCCCCCTGGGTCTGGACGCAATGGCACATACATGGCCCAGAATGCGCCTGTATGCATTTCCCCCGGTTTCTCTGCTCCCGGGGGTCTTAGCCAGAGTTCGCCATCAAGGGTTTTGCCTCTTGCTGATAGCGCCTTATTGGCCGAACAGGACTTGGTTCTCAGAACTGATGCTCCTCCACGACGGCTCGCCTTGGGCGATTCCGATCAGGAAGGATCTTCTGTCTCAGGCACAGGGGATGATACTTCCATGCGGTTGAGGCCCCCTGTCAGGACTAGAACTCCTTCCTGGGACTTGGCAATAGTCCTGGAAGGTCTAGTTGAGACCCCCTTTGAACCTCTAGAGTCAGCATCTGACAGACTTCTGACTCTAAAGATGGTCTTTCTTATGGCGATTACCTCTCTCAAGAGGGTTGGGATCTACAGGCTCTGTCTGTTTTGCCGGCCTGTTTAGAATTTGCCCCAGGTACAGCTAAAAGCTATTCTATATCCGCATCCAGTCTATCTCCCCAAGGTGCCTTTTTCGACAGTACATCCTTTCACTCTGGAAGCCTTCTGCTCCACGCCGTTTTTAACGCCGGAGCAAGAAAGACTTCACCGACTCTGTCCTGTCTGTGCCCTTCAGACTTATGTCCACCGCACTAGCCAGTGGCGTAAGTCAGGGCAGTTGTTTGTCTGTTTTGGGGGCCGCAACAAAGGGGCGGCCACTACCAAACCGACTATGTCACATTGGGTGAGGGATGCTATTGCCCTGTCCTACGAGGCGCGCAGTCAAGCTTCGCCAGTAGGTATCAGGGCTCACTCCACCAGAGGTGTCGCTTCCTCTAAAGCCTTGGCTAGAGGTGTCCCTCTGCAGCAAGTTTGTGATGCGGCAGGCTGGTCCTTTCCGCACACATTCATCAAGTTCTATAGTTTAGATGTTCACGCTACTCCAGGCTCTTACGTCCTCGAGTCGACATCTCAACCCCATGCCTCTACAAGTTTGTGATGCAGCAGGCTGGCCCTCTCCGCACACATTCCTGTGTTCTCATGGTCTAGGTGTTCAAGCTACCCCGGGCCCTTAGGTCCGGGGGTAGGAGTTTTAGTTGGGTTTGTGTTGCGGCAGGCTAGTTCCTTTCCGCGCACAGTCTCAGACTTTAGTGACTAAACTCTTTTTATGCCCGAACAAGTTTGTGATGCGGCAGGCTGGTCCTTCCCGCACACATTCTTCAGGCCCCATATCTGGATTCCCTTGTGTTCATTTATGATCTCAAGTCTAAGAAGGTTTTGTGTACGGCAGGCGGGTCCTTTTCGTACACATTCCTAAATCTTACGATTTAGATCCTTATGCCTGAACAAGTTTGTGATGCGACAGGCTGGTCCTTTCCACACACGTTCATCAAATTGTTTTTTGGTGTAGATGTTTTAGCTACCCCGGGCTGTTTGCCCTTGGGTCGATGTCTCAAGCCCATGTCTGAACATGTTTGTGATGCGGCAGGCTGGTCCTTTCTGCACACATTCATAAAATTTTATGGTTTAGATGTTTTAGCTACTCCGGGCTCTTACGCCCTTGAGTCAACATCTCAAGCTCATGTCTTAGACCTCTCGTGTTTTTTTGTGAGCACACTTCACAACCTTAGGGGTCCGGACAGCCCCAGTGCGGCGGCGTGGGTATTCTGTTCCCCATAGCGCTTAGCAAAGCACAGCATCATAGTGAAGCTTTTTGTAAAGGGAACGTCTCGGGTTACATGTGTAACCCTTGTTCCCTGAAAAAAGCGGAACGAGATGCTGCGCTTCTTTGCCGCACTGGGACGTCCCAGGACTGCTCTTCAGAAAAATATCTGACGACACTCTGGTGACGCCTCTATTTATAGCCTATTCACAGGTGCATTCAATGATCTCACCAGCCGAGGCTATAAATTCCAGTCAATTTTCATTGACGTGTTACACACATATTCAAAGCTGCTCACAATAAGATTGTTCCCCATAGCGCTTAGCAAAGCGCAGCATCTCGTTCCGCTTTTTTCAGGGAACAAGGGTTACACAGGTAACCCGAGACGTTTTTCGTGGATTATATCTCTTTAACGGTCAAAAACATGCAACATGATGTCGAAACTATGGTCTTGGTGATTAACCTCGTAAAGACAGTCGGTTATGTCTCAAATAAGCATAAAACTCATGTGACTGTTTAATGAAACAGTAATGGATCCGTGCACTAGTTCTTAAAGTGAATGCAGCCAAATGTGTCTGTCATTCATTTTGTTGTCAAAATAACAAACGATAGCTTTAATTGTTAGGAATCAGGATTAATATCTATGTATTTAATTTAGTCGGGACTAAAAACTATCCAGTGTTATTTTACATTTGATTTCTTTATTCAGTTTCTGTAGTATTTCTGAATACTAGTGTTAGACCTACCCAAACACTTTTCTCTTTATTTTCTCTTTATTCTATTGTATTTATTTGTGCTAGTTTGTTTCAATTTAATTCAAAGATTGAAATCAAGCTTCCATGTGTTGCATAAACTCTTAACAACAAAATTACCCCCTTGTAAAAATGCAATGAGTGAGCAAACGTTAAGGTGAGATAAATGTAATAAATTGTCTAAAACAATCCCCAAAAAAAGCACTGATATTTATTTATCTATCACCCAAGAAAGATGCATAATCTTGAATTTTATTTGTTCTATCCACTTCTAGAAACCAGATTCTCCAAGGCATCTCTGTTCTGCTTGGTGATGACCCCAGTAACTTCTACAACACCTCCTTTGTAAGTTCTCACATCTTAAAGGAGCACATACTGTATATCACTGTAAGTTCAGAACAAAGATGGGCTGCATGCTGTGACTGTTTAGTGTAACTGCTGGCTAAACAAAAGAGAAACAAAACACAACATAAAATCAGGCCTGTTCCTTTCTCGATCTTCACCGTCGTCGCTCCTCCTTTTATGCTTCCGCTCCTCCGTGAGAGATGCGAGACCGGTGCGTCTCACAGGTGTCATTCATTATCACTCACGCCACCGGCCTTGCGCCATTCTCTCACGTCCCTCGGCCTCGTCCCCCCTCAAAAAGCAGATGAAGCAGCCATTCAACTAACTCCTTTCGCAATCCATGTCACAGGGTTGCACTGCTGAGTGCAACAATGCTAAGCCCACTTGTCATGCTGCAATTGTGGGTTCTGCACAAGAGGTAGAACATTTCTCTCCCTCACATACACTAACTGTAACAGCAATAACATCTGAATAAATTGTATATTAGGACAGACATCAGAGCTTAATTTCATTCATGTTCTTAAGCCGGGTGTAAAGTGAAAACTTAAATAAAAATAGGCTGGAGGGAAGTGTTGGCAGGACAGATGACTTGATGACAATTGATAATGCCTATCAACATTTACCTGTTGTAATGTTGTTTTTCTTTGATTGTATACAGGATTCTGACAGTAATGAGGCCTGGGCCCAGGTATCTGTTGGGTTGCTGACTGTCATCAGTGAAGATGCGCCTCTCTCTCCAAATCATCTCCATCTTGACCCAGTGTCTTCTGCCATCATTCTTGAAGGAGGTATTGTAATGGACAATCTTCAGAGCCTACCTCAAGCACTTTGCCTCTTGTTTGGGCTGTCGTATGCGCTACACTTGGACTACCCTAAAGCCATGAAAAATACATTCAACTAATTTCAACGAGTGATGCTTGGCCTGGGAGAGAACAAACTCACCCCCAAACTTCAAACTCTTAAAAATTTCCTGTTGAGTTAGAATGGTAAAAATCAAGAGTGACATTTGGCATACAATCTCATTTGTTTATGAAAGTGTGTTCAGTTGCTTTTAATTGTTAACTAAATTAAGGCACTCCTTTCATATTGTTTTATATCAGCCACTGGGTTCATCAGCAAGTTACATTTAGAGGCTGCAGGTCATTCATACATGTGTGAGATCTGTTGCCATAGTCATTACTCTGTCATTTTTGTACACTAACTGGATGTCACTTGTACTTGTCAGCAGTTGATTCTTTACCAAGTTTGGTCTTTAAACTTTATTGTTATTACAAAAGTAAAGCAGTTGTTCAGGATTATGTTAAATTAAAGGTCAGGGTTGGAATTGTTTTTCCACAAATGACAATTTTATGTACTGTATATTACTGTGAGATTATTGAAGAACAATTTTGGTACCGTTGTATATGTGCAGATAGGCAAACATTCAGTCCAACAGAGTCCGTTGATCACACCCCTGGGTGTTGCTTTCACTCTGTACTTTTGAAGAATGTTTTTATTTTTATATTGTATAAGCGTGTGTGCGCGTTCTGGTTCTGTGAGAAGACATATTCTGGGGTTGGCACTAATACCTTGACATTGATCATTTTAGTCTGAATTTTGTCTTCAAGTGGTACTGATCACTTATAATAATGACTAACATTTTAATCTCTTCGAAACCAATTAGTATCTCTATCAGCTGTCTAAAGTACAGATTCGATGTTTTCCCAGTAAACATATCTGTACCGGATACACTCATAAAATCAAGTATATTTCTCAAAAATGCATACTCCTATAAATAATCCAGTTACAAAAAGTTAACGATAAAATTACTTATCAGCCAAGTCAAGAACTCAAAATTGTGAAATCCTGTGCCAAAATTTTATTGATTGAAATAACAAGGTTTATCTGGACCAATAAGATGATAAAATACAATCAGAATAAAATTACAAATGTCAAGGTAATGCATACTTTATACCAGATTCAAAAGGGTTTAAGACTTTGATTTTAACATTGGAAACTAAATACCAATGGTTAAGGTTCAAAGAATAAACCTCTTTTTCAACTATAATGTGTTTGTGTGTTAAATATTTCTATTTTATGACACTTTATACTTATTCTCTTGTACATTTATGTGACAAGTGTATAGTGAGTTTGCATAAAGGTGAGCATTTGGTGTTTGAGATTGTTATTCTGAAGAATAACAATCTCAATGTCAATTGATTACTGTAAATGTAAAAAGGTTAAATGAATGTTTGAAGTACTTAATTTACAGAAGTAACAGTTACTTGGTCTTTTCAAGGCAATCGGTTTGCATGGTTTTAACAAGTAAATCAGAAGCGCTCTTCAAGTAACTAAAAACAAGAAATTCTAAGTTGCAGGAATTATCACATTAGTTAGCCCAAACTAAATGATTGTGTTTAGAGTACACACAAAGTAAAGTTCACATGGCATTACTTAGTTGCTTGAAATAGTAATTCTGAGTAGTCTATACTAAGTCAGGAGTACATCTAAAGTAAATTTTCAAGTACAACGGACACATTTTTTTTAGTAGTTTAAACTCAAGAGTAAGTTTACTATACTAAACAAGGATTTGTTAATACAACACGCAATACCTATTCCACTGTACTTAGTTTTTTAAGTGCAATCGGTTTGCATGCTTTTTTTGAGTAAGGTGAACTAATCGGATTTTACAGTGTAGATTATAGTAATTAATTACTGGGAGGATGTCCAACAAGTTCAATAAATAAACTTCAGTTGGTTCAAAATGCAGCAGCCAGAGTGCTAACTAGAACCAAGAAATATAATCATATTATCCCTATTTTGTCATTTTTATATTAGTTACCATTTAAATTTCACATTAATTTTAATATATTTCTAACTACATTCAAAGCTTTGAATGGTCTAGCAGTGCTTAAGTGACCTTCTACCGCACTATATTCCATCACGTGCATTATGATCGCAAAACTATTGAATAGCTCCATAACACTGTTTGGGACACAGACACACTCACTCAGTTTAAGTCTAGACTAAAGTCTATTTCATAGACATAAGTCATCTATTTGGCCAGGCACACACCTAAATTATCCATCAACTCACAATTAGGCTGCTTTAGTTAGGTCTGTCGGAACCAGAAGTATTTATCGTGCTCTATAACTCTGCAATAAACAATTGAATGGCATCTACATTAATATTATTATATTTATTTCCCTATTTCAACCTTGGGATTCATATCCAACCATTAGACATGTAATACTTCATATGCCACTGCCTGAACCTTGGACTTAGGGAAGACCTCACTGAAATGACCTGCCGGTTGAACTGTGATGCACCTCACTGATCTCTGCCTACATCACCTATGTCTAATGGTGGACTACACTCTTAAAATGGAATGCACAGGCTGCCAATTAATTCCCAACAATAGTCTCAGTCATCAGCCAACTAACATAGGACAATGCATCTAGGAACTTCTGCAGTTAATCCGGGATGAACTTCAAAAACATTATTTACTAATCTTACAGTTCCTACGAAATCTTTGTTTAAACACTGGCCCTTAACATTATCTTAGTTTACCAATTTTAAACCATGACTTGAACTGCACATAAATAACTTATATTGGCATTATATTCATGCTATTTAGCTAGAGGGGTACTGACCCCTACAGTGAGCCTGGTTTCTCACAAGGTCATTTTTCTCCATTAACCTACATCTTATGGAGTTTTGTGTTCCTTGACACAGTCACCTTTGGCTTGCGCACTGGGGTTCTAAATACAATTATAAATTATTTATTTTTTATACACAATTCACAATCATATTTAATCAAACTACACACTGATGACTCTAAGACTTTATAGATATTATACTTTAAGTTGCTGTTAAAGCATGATTTTCTGTAAAGCTGCTTAGAAACTATGTTTATTATGAAAAGTGCTTTACAAATTAAAATGGCTTGACTTGGCTAGTGTGACCCCAGCTTTACAGAACTTAGAAAGTTAAGACATAGTTAATACAAAATAATGCCATTACCTGTAGTCTCTGGTAATCTTGTTGAAAAATGTGATAATGTTGAATTGCATTTCTCTTTATGATTAAATATGTCCTCAACAGGAAATATGTTTTCAAACAGAAGTAAAAGCTGTACACAAACACTGTTGTGACAAGCCATGTTTGTTTATGGGCAAGTGAAGTACAGTAGTCACGTAACCCGTTTCATCACCGTTCGGTCCTGAATTCAGTGGAAAAGTGCAGCCAGGCTCCAGATTGCCCCAGCCGTGAACAAGCGGAGCACAGGCTCAGCACGAGAAACATCACCATTTTGGTGGGAAAGGTCTATAAGTGTTATAACGGACTCAATGTGTCAGATAAATTCACTGTGTTTCACTTAGTATTGGTGTAGTTTGGTTAGTTAATATAGCTGAGAGCTGAATGCATGCAGCATGGGTAATTATAAAACATCAGTTTGCAGAATGTTAGGTTTGTAAGGATGGATCTATCATCCTCTCCACAGAAAAGTAAATGAGGTAGGGCAAATTAATTGAGACAGTAAGAGATTGGTGCAGCTGCTCAGGCTCCAGAGCAATTTGCCAAATTTAAGTCAGTTACTATTAAAGACTCTGTGTAGTCTAATTATTCTAGACTTCATATCAACTAGTGTATCTATGTTGCTTCTTCTGTCTTTTCAGTGTAGTGAACCTTGGAGGACCCTGCCTGCTCTGGAGAATCCACCCACTCGCAACACACACACACACACACACACACACACACACACACACACACACACACACACACAGTAATGAGAGTCATTCAGTGAGAAAAAAAGGCAGCAAACTACGCACAGCCAATGCAACTTTACTCACTGTTTATCAGCAGAACAATTCCAAACTGCATTCCGCCTCCACACCTCATGTCTTTTTGCACTGCCTGTCTTCCAATGATCCCTAACCCCTCTCCAACCCACCGTTATCTCCCACCCTACTCTGTGCAGTGCTGATGTTTCATGCATGGCTTCTTAAAGCTGGAAGTAGTAAAAAACCTCCCAATTGGCCTTGCAGAATGGAGAGACAAAAGGGGACCTGAGAGATGTTTTGAAGTCTATAGAGATGGGAAATGGCAGAGATTGAGGGAGCTATAGAGAGGGTCTCAGCTGCTACCTGGATGGCTGGCAGAGGGTTTTTGGGCAATTAAGGAGGAGGAAAAGGAGAGATCTGGGTTGTGAAGAGCAATGGAGAGAACAAATGAGACAGAAAAATTAGAAGAGAAGCATAGTTTTGCCCTCAGTGACTGGCAGAACAAAACCGACAGAACTCTGTCATAGCCACGTTCTCCATCTAAGAATGGGATGAATTTGTGTCGTCCACTCTCACGCTCTTGTTAGTCAGCCTCCAGAGGGAATGGTTTTACTATGCGCTAAGAAAAGAGAAGAGAGCTTAAACTCCACTATGTCTGCATCTCTGTCTGAGCTAAGCAGAAAAATACTGACTTACTTGTCAATCAATTTGAAGGAATCACGATACCTTAATAATGTACCATGGTAAGACACCAGCTAATACATTTTGCTTAAATAACACGCTTAAGGACATAGCTAGACTGTTGTTATATGAATTCCTTACAGTTTCATAAAGAATTTATGTAAAGATAACCCATTTATGATGTATAAGCATTTTGCACCATAAGAATTTCTTAACTCCTTTAAGTTGAACTCATTTCAACATAAAATGCTGTTTTATGTTGAAAGGAGTTCAGTTTAGCAAGTGCACAAAATCATGCCATTCCCACTGTAAGGAAGAGTTTGTTTATACTTAGTGCCGCAAATGCCGCTCCACAACCAAGTTCATACTAGGGGATTTTGATTCAAGTGACTCAAGTCTTTTGAATCTTTTCACCAGAAAGATTCATTAAGATTTGTTTATTGATTTGTTCATTGGCCATTTCTACAAATGACGACTTCACGCAAGTTGATGGCACCAAATGTCCTTCTTTTACATTTTAAACAAGTAATTTTTTTAATCAAATCTGAGTCATTCACAACCAGAATAAGTCCAATTATACATTATTAAAATGTGCGTTTCTACAATTCTACAAAAAGACTTGAGTGTTTAAGAATCAAAAGCATTTCCACACAACTGACAAAAAAGCATATCTATCATGCTGTGAATTGCTAAGCAAGATATTTTATCAAGCTATTCAAAAGAAGACAACAATATTAGCCTAAAAAAAAGAGTTTCAATATTGAACAAGATTGCCAAATTGAATGAAAGACCTG
This sequence comes from Moxostoma hubbsi, assembly GCA_032164185.1. NCBI lineage: Eukaryota > Metazoa > Chordata > Actinopteri > Cypriniformes > Catostomidae > Moxostoma > Moxostoma hubbsi. The sequence continues at coordinate 16,604,203 of JAVLUX010000011.1, read as the reverse complement.
ATCCTTTTTTTCAGTCATTCAGCAGATCCTTGTTCATGAACGAGCTGACTGACCCGCTGACCCGCACTTGAATGCTATTGGCCCGCACTTTAGTCAATCTTTAAAAGCAGGACAAAACAACACAAATGGAATTTGCATGTCTACATATGTAAGAATACTGTGAATAGGAGAAGGGCGTGGCCTGGCCATGAGGGTGCACACATGGTACTGAGTGGCTCAATCAGTAGGAGAGAGATAAGAGGAGTCATGGATGCCAGGGGGGAGAGAGAGACACACACAGAGCTGTGTGTGTTCTTGGTCGACGTATGTTCTTATGTTCCATTTTGATGTTATGTTATAATTAAAGTCTTGTTGAGTGTTAATCCGGTTCCCACCTCCTCCTTTCCTGAACCCCATTACAAATACATTTTAAAAATAGTTTTACCACCACAACCGTTTTCACCACAAAGGACAAAGAAAGCAGGTCGTATTTTTCCTTTATTTTGTCAAATGCTAGGCTTCAATTTTACCAAGACATAGAAAAAGTTAAAGAAAGCCTACACATCTTACATCTTACCTACAACATTTCCATTCGTAATTCATGTTACATTTTTCAGTCATTTTTACATATTCATAATTTGTGGATCATGTTGTGTGCATACCTATAAATCTGTATTAGTGCATTTCACCCCTTTCTCTCTTTGTTGAACATGATTCACATGCCAAACTGAATGAACAACATGCCTCCTCTCGTTCAGTCTGTCAGCAGATCCTCATTCAAGTCAAGATGAGTGATTAATTTGCTTCATTCATGAATATATAGTATAACAGTACATTCAGTCCGTTCAGACTTTTCATCTCATTTAGACTCAAACGACCATCTCAACTGGTTCAATGAAGGGATGTATTCATTCAGTTGGTAAAACCAAGATATACTCCTTAACAAACCTCACATAAATGCTATTGGCTCATGCTATAATCAGTCTTTACAGGCATGAAAAGCCACCATAGCAGTCTCACGATTCAAACTAGTGTTCATTGGCTTAGTAAGGGAGAGACGTCAGTAAACAAGAAATATGACTCAATGTATTAAGGTGAACGAGAATGATTTGTTCACTTTCAAAAAGAAAACTTTGTTCATGAACAAAACATAACTAGTTTATTCCACTACAGTATGTGGGAAAATTAACTACTGCAAATAAAACGATGAATATGGTATTAACATAAATGTGGTCATGCCATTTGAAAAACTCTGGGTTACTGCCACTAGATTGAAATTTGTTATCGTGGTAGTACAGTGTCACCAGTTTACTGTGTAAAACTATCATATCTGACTGGAGCATTTCTAACACTTGGATTCAGCTTTGGGATTAGCCTTGACTGTAGGTTTCATATTTTCTCAAAGAAAAATAACTTCTGGGGCCCCAGATCTGTTCTACTGCAAACTCATTGTTTCTCTGTGTATTACACAGCCCTTTTAGCCTCCACCTCCCCTGGGTTCTGTCACCTTGTCTACTTCTGTGCCCTTAACTCAAGCTGTGGCAGAGGTTGGCTGCTGTGAGCAGCTTATCTATTGATCCCGCCGGAAATCCAGCAGTGTTGGAGAAAATATGTTACAAATTGCATTATGATGATGAACATTTTCCCCCGGAATGCTAATGCTATTATGCAGACAGCTCCATCAGATTCAATCAGCGGATACACAACTCTAGAGCAAGACTGTGTTTCAAGCAGTAACAGAGATTCAGTCACCTTATTTGTACATTGAATCCATAGTAAACAAATTGGTAATACATAACATTAGACTAATCATTAACAATGTTGTTACAACCATCAAAAACTTTTAATTCTGAGTCATTGCACCTTGATAGCAGCCTGTCTCTCGGTATTGTTTCTCATTCGCCACTACTGATACTACACCCTTTCAAAAGTAACATGCAATTTTTCATTATTTGACTATAACATGATGGTAAGCCCATGGTTTAATTTTAAAAACCTTATAGCATGCTTAAATATTACAGTATATATATGGTAATAAAACAGTACAATGATATTTCCATCTGATACAGTTGCTTAACCAAGGTGCCACCACTGTACTGTTTTGTTAGGGCAGTGGGATTACTTGTCCTGCTCATTCATGAAATCCTGTGAATCTCACAATATGTTCCTATCACATATTTCACCCTGCAACCCACAATTCACACCAACCAAGTCTCCTGTATGAAAAATTCCCTACATGTAGAGGTCTTATCTCCTCAGTGTGGTATACATCCAGGCAGGAAGGTGAAGCCTCTCAGATTCTATCGCTTCCTGTGTGCCTTGTTTGAGCGAATGACTGAACCTTAGTGCTGTCAAGGAAAATTAGATCTGGGACTGGACCAGAGAATGAGAAGTGTTATCACAGAGTTGGAGAGTTTAATCCACCATTCTGTCTGTGTTTACCTGCCTAGTGTCAATGTGATAAGACCCTCAAACCTGAAGAACAACCCATCTCACTTCTGCTATCACTCTCAAATTGACACTGTTACGACTTGGTGTATTAGATGAGCATTGACCAATTAGCCATTTGTCCATTAGTAATTTATTGTTTTCCACAAGATGTTAAAAGGCATGTTTTTGACTAGCTTTAAATAGAGGTGGCATTATGTAGGTTATATGCTACTGTTGCTTTACTCTGTAGCTCTCTGATTATTTGAGCACTCTTATAGCAATTTTCAAGGTTAAATTATGAGGAATATGATGTTAACAAAATGTTTATGTCTATAGTACTGAATACAAATTAGACTTTATCTTTTAATGAACAACCCCAATTCTAAAAAAGTTGGGACAGTATGAAAAATACTAATAAAAACAAATAGGAGTGATTTGTAAATTATATTCACCCTTTGCTATATTGAAACTACACATAATATGAAGTTTTACCTTTTGGATTTTATTGTTTTTTTGAAAATGTACAGTCATTTCAAATCAGATGATTGCAGCATGCCCCAAAAAATTTGAGACATGGGCAATTTAATACTAATAACAATTTGATGAGTTGAAATATCAAGGCAATATGAAACAGGAGGCAATTGTGTCGTAGTACTTGTGACGAGGAGGAAGGCGTGCATGCTTACTGCCGACCACACCCTCCTCCTCGTCAAAGTACTGTAGACTGTATAAGGAGCGTCATTCAAGAGCAAGGATAGTTCAAGATGTCAATTTTCCAACAGATGCTTCAGTAAATAATCCAAAACTTTGAGAAAAATGTTCCCCAAAAAACAAATTGGAAGGATTTTGAGCATTTCACTCTCTACAGTGCACAACATAGTTAACAGATTCTATGAATATGGTCAAATCTCAGTGCACAAAGGGCAAGATGAAAACCACTTCTCAACCACTTCTGCTTGTGATCTTTGATCCCTCAGACATCACTGTCTTAAAAAAAACATAATTCATCTGTAATGATATCATGAACATGGGCTTGGAATAATTTTAGTAAACCTTTGTTAGTCAACACCACTCACACTGCATCCACAGATGCAAGTTAAGACTTTACATTGCAAAGCAGAAGCCCTACATCAACACTGTCCAGAAGTGCTTCTCTGGGCTCAGTCTCATCTTAGATGGAAAGTAGAACAGTGGAACTGTGTTTTTTGGTCTAAAGAGTCCACATTTCAAAGCATTTTTCAAAAACACACCCTAGTGAAAAAAAAGTATACTTTATTTTACTTTAAATATATATATTTTTTTCAATTGTATATTGCAAATATACTAACAAAAATGTTACTATTTTGAAATATATTTAAAGTATATTAGCATCATGCTTTTACCAATTTTCACAATACAACTTTTAACACACTTTAAAATAATTGTACTTTAGTATATTATCTAAAAATTTATTTTAGAAAAATATACTTGAAGTGAAAATTCTGTTCCCCTTCTGTCACTCTCTCGACGTAGTGTTGAAGGAAGTGACACAAGGGGTCTTCTCGGACGCCGAATCGTACCTCTGAACCTGAGAAAAGGCCAATGTCAAGTTGGCAGACAGAATTTGCATGCCCCGCCCCGGACATACGGGTATAAGGGGAACCGGGGCAGCGAATGCCAGTCAGAATTTTTCTTCGGAGCCGAATGGTTGTACCGCAAGCAGCTGAAACACACACCTGTTTCACTCACCTCTATCAGCGGGAAGCATTGCTGTTCGATCCGCACGGCGCATTTTCCAGCTGGCGTCTCTCTCTTGCACGCTGTGCAGTCCACGCCCCTGGGCGCTTCGACAGCGCTTCTTTCTGTTTGAAAGAGTGTTTCTCCTCTTAAAAGAGTATATTTTCTCTAAAAGAGTTTGAGTTCCCACTCATAAAAGAGCAATACACAGCAGGCGTCGAACGTCCTTTTCAGGACGCGTCTTTTTAAAGATGTCTTTCCGCCTCTGTGTAGTTCCTGGATGCGTTTGATTTCTCTCCACTTCTGACGATCATAAAATGCTTGTCTCGTGTGCCTGGGCTGCGATCACACACAGGCAGCGTTTTATGAATGGTTCATGTTCTCAGTGCGAGAACATAACCATGGCAACATTGCGATCGCGCTTTCTTTTGTCATGAGAGAAAGCCACTTCAGCCGCCCCCCGCGTCGTTCCTTCTTCCCACGGGATTGAGGTCGACCCAGCTGGCGATGAAGGCGATTTGGGGATGAGCACGGGCTCGGTTTCGCCGGGTAAATCCCCACGAACCACCCACCCCCCAGCACGCTTGTTTGCTTCCGTCCGAGCTCGGGAAGAGTGCGGCTCGCTTCCTCGCCAGCTGGCATTTTCCCTTGAGCTCCCGGAATTGGATGACGACATCGCCGCTGCATCGGAGAGCGTCACAGCGGCGTCTGATGGTGATGGCTCGCCTGGGCTGCCACCTCCGGGTCTGCTCGCCCAGTTTGAGGCTGATTTTCGGATGTCCACTATGCTTTTCTGGGCCGCCGTGAGCGCCAGGCTGGACTGGAGATCTCCGCCCCCTCTCGGCTACTCGACCGGTTCCTCGGGTAACGGCGCCGCTTATAGCCACGCCCCCCCTTGGTTCCGTCGTTCCCGGAAGTGCATGACGAGCCAACGCGGTCGGAACCGCCCTCCGCTTGTCCGCTCTCACTACCCTGGATGGCGGAACACCGCCACCTGGCGGGACTGAATGGTACTACTCTCCAGAGCCGTACAATGACGTCATCACTGACCTCAAAAGTCTACAGCACCACTGGACAGGCCGCCTCCGCCCTGCAAGACCTGCACCTGGGTAGTTCCAACCCCGATGTGCTACAGTAACTGTGCTCTGCTCCAACCTCGCTCTCAGAGCTACGAATGTCACGGCGCAGGCACTCGGGTGGACGATGGCCACACTCGTGGTCCAGGAGCGCCACCTCTGGCTGAACACGGTCAAGATGCATGGCGTTGACAAGTCACGATTTCTCAACGCCCCTGCCTCCCAACTCGGCCTCTTCGGCGACACCATCGACGACTTTGCCCAGCAGCTCTCGGTGGTGAGGAAGCAGATGGGGACAGTTTCTCACATCATGCCGTGGCGCCACCCAGTCAGCGCGCCCACGCCCCGCCTGCTCACCGAGGGCGTCCCCCCCTGCGACGAGAAAGCAACAACAGGTAGCTCCGCAACCTGGTCCCAGCTCTCAGCCCCAGCATCGAGCACCTCGCAGGCGGCGTACGCCCACCGTCTCCAGGACCCCCTCTCGGACCAGAAATGCTCCGAAGCGCTCCTGAGATGGACACCCCAGGCAGTCGGATGTTCGCTCCGGAGATGGTTTCAAGACCACTCCGTCCCCCGGTGGAGGGCCGGGAAGAGAATCCTTGTTTTCACCTGCCGCACTGCCTTCGGGCTACGGTACCTACAGAGCGATTCCCTCACTCCCTGGGTCATTCAGCCAGTGTGCGCCGTTCTCACGGCACCCCGGCCTTGCAGTTCTCCATTCCCGGTTCCCCGGACGCAGCTCTCTCGCCTCCGGCCTCGCGACTGTCCAACCCCGGCAGGCCAGCGCTGACGAGTTTCGAAGACGCCCTCTCTGGACCTCTTCCTCAGTCTCTAACCCGACCCCTGCCGGGTGTGCGGAGCAAGGTAAGTGCTTTGAGTCTTTTCTCAGCACCTCAGCCTCAGGACGCACTTTTGCCTCCCGATGCATTATTACCTGCGAAGCCCCGCCCGGTACGTCAAAAGCGATCGTCCCCTTAGTCCCCCTCGCATGGAGTTTGGACGCGTGGTTATCGCTTCCCAACCCGTCGCGTTGGTTGACCAGGACCATCCGTCTCGGCTACGTGATTCAGTTCGCCTGGTTCCCGCCTCGTTTCAGCGGTATTCGCTCCACTCTAGTGCGCGGCCAACAAGCCAGTGCCTTACGAGCAGAGATTTTTTACACTGCTCCTCAAGGGTGTGATAGAGCCCGTCCCTCCAGCCGAGATGAAGAAGGGTCTCTACAGCCCTTACTTCATCGTACCCAAAAAAAGCGGCGGGTTGCGACCAATCTTGGACTTGCGAGTTCTCAACCGGGCCCTGCTCAGACTCCCGTTCAAAATGCTCACGCAGAAGCAGATTCTCACCTGCGTTCGACAGCTAGATTGGTTCGCGGCAGTAGACTTGAAGGACGCGTACTTCCACGTCTCTATTTTGCCACGACACGACCCTTCTTACGGTTCGCGTTCGACGGCCAGGCGTATCAGTACAAGGTCATCCCCTTCGGCCTGTCCCTGTCCCCTCGCGTCTTCACCAAGGTCGCAGAGGCTGCTCTTGCCCCCCTAAGGGAAGTGGGCATCCGCATACTCAACTACCTCGACGACTGGCTTATTCTGGCCCACTCTCGAGAGTTACTATGCGCTCACAGGGACCAGGTGCTCAGGCACCTCAGCCGTCTAGGGCTTCAGGTCAACTGGGAAAAGAGCAAGCTCGCCCCGGTTCAGAGCATCTCTTTTCTCGGTATGGAGTTATCAATGACAGCGCGTCTCACCAACGAGCGCGCTCAGTCAGTGCTCAGATGCCTCACTCGTTTCAAGCCTGGCACAGTCGTCCCTCTAAAACAATTCCAGAGGCTCCTGGGGCATATGGCATCCTCAGCCGCGGTCGCGCCGCTCGGGTTGATGCATATGAGATCACTACAGCACTGGCTACAGACTCGAGTCCCGAGATGGGCATGGCGCCACGGCACGCATCGTGTGGCAATCACCCCCGCCTGCCGTCAGACTTTCAACCCGTGGACAGACCTCTGCTTCCTGCGGGCCGGCGTTCCCTTGCAGCAGGTGTCCAGACGCGTCGTGGTAACCACAGACGCCTCTCGACTGGGTTGGGGCGCCGTGTGCAACGGGCACGCTGCTGCGGGCACCTGGAAAGGTCCCCAGCAGCGTTGGCACATCAATTGCCTAGAGTTGATGGCTGTTATGGTTGATGGCTGAGGTTTATTCCACTTATCCGAGGCAAGCATGTTTTGATTCATTCAGACAGCACCGCGACGGTAGCGTACATAAATTGCCAGGGCGATTTCCTCCTCTGGAGTCAGCCGCGACTCAGGTCGCTGCTCGCCACTCACATCCCTGGCAACCGCAACATGACAGCGGACGCGCTGTCGCGACAGGTTTCGCCCAGCGGAGAGTGGAGGCTCCACCCCCAGGTGGTCCAGCTCATTTGGGACAGATTCGGCAAGGCACAGGTAGACCTCTTTGCCTCCCGGGACAACTCCCATTGCCCGCTCTGGTATTCCCTGACGGACGCTCCCCTCGGGACAGATGCGCTGGCACACAGCTGGCCCGGGGGCTGCGCAAGTACGCATTTCCCCCAGTGAGCCTTCTTGCATCGGTGCTGTGCAAGATCAGGGAGGATGAGGAACAGGTCGCCTTGGTGGCCCCCTACTGGCCCACCCGCACCTGGTTTTCGGAACTCATGTTCCTCACGACAGCCCCTCCCTGGAAAATCCCCCTGAGGAAAGACCTTCTTTCTCAGGGACGGGGCACCCTCTGGCATCCGCGCCCAAACCTCTGGAATCTCCATGTCTGGCCCCTGGACGGGACGCGGAAGATCTAGTAAATCTACCACCTGCTGTCGTAGATACGATCAATCAAGCCAGAGCTCCCTCAACCAGGCAACTCTACGCACTAAAGTGGCGTTTGTTCGCAAATTGGTGTTCTTCCCGGGCTGAAGACCCACAGAGATGCGCAGTTCGGTCAGTGCTTCTATTCCTGCAGGAGAGACTGGAGGGAAGGCTGTCCCCCTCCACCTTGAAGGTGTATGTAGCTGCTATCGCAGCCCACCACGACGCAGTAGATGGCAAGTCCCTTGGTAAGCATGACTTGATTATCAGGTTCCTGAAAGGCGCCCGGAGACTACATCCTCCCCGGCCTAACCTGTTTCCCTCTTGGGATCTCTCAGTGGTCCTCTCGGGCCTTCAGAGACCCCCATTTGAGCCGCTTGATTCAGTTGAGCTCAAGGCCCTCTCCTTGAAGACGGCCCTCCTGATCGCGTTAGCCTCCCTAGCAGACATCTGCAGAGCAGCGGGCTGGGCAACACCCAATACCTTTGCCAGATTTTACAATCTAAGGGTTGAGTCGGTCTCGTCCCGTGTTTTGTCAGGTCCGAGCCGGTAGAACTCGGTAACGCGGCACAACCGACCGGGTGTTCCGCTTGCATCTTGCGCCCTTCACCAATGTGATCCAGTGTGCCTTCTATCCCAGGTCAGCCACTGAGTGTCGCTGCCTGGATGCTTTTTCCTCCCTAGCCTTCTGACCCGCGAATTCAGCAGAGCAACTCGCGGCCAGACCCAGTACGAGTCTTAGGGCTCTGTACTGGGGTCGGGCTCCACGGGCATAGTTCCCTCTTCAGGCTAACTCCCTGTGATGTATTCTCCATGGTATGGTCCCCCTCTCGGTGGACCCGTGTTTCCCTCAGGCAGCCCCGCTGCCTCGGCCCCGTGTCTGTAGAGTCCCCCCTTCATTAGGCTGGACCTACCACCGCGCCGTCTCCCACGTCCGGCTTCACAACCCTCGTGGTGTATTTGCCATACATTACCTCCCCCTGACTGGGCAGGGTATGGCCTCTGCAGGGTCTTCCCCTCCTGAAAGAATAGGAAATCTGCAGGCCGGACAGCTACCTTGCCTCCGGTTCTGCCTCAGCGCCCGGCACACCGGCGCCGACGAGTTTTGAAGACGCCTCCTTAGGCCTCTTCCTCAGTCTCTAAGCCGCCCCCTGCCGGTTGCGTGGAGCAGGGTTAATGCTTCGAGTCTTCTCTCAGCACCGCCCAGGCTCTCCTGCTCCCCCCCGGGGAATGACCGCCTTCCCCGACATAGGTTGGGCCCCAGCCGCTCTACATCCTATGTGAGAGACATAGTGAGAGAGAAGGCCGCGGCTGTTGGGCTTGCTCCCATGCTAGCATGTAATACCTTTTTCCCCCAGGGGTGCGGGAAAACCTAAGGTGGATATGCTAAAACTATTTGAGGGGGCGTTGGGGAGGGCGACGTGCATTCGGTTCAGGTGCCTCTAACACGCAATAAGCCTGCTTTGCCCCTGCTCCGACAGTCACGTCACACGGTCAGTGCGTGGCGTTTTTATATGGACCCCTTGTGTAACTTCCTTCAACACTACATCGAGAGAGTGACAGAAGGGGAACGTCTCGGTTACTGTTGTAACCTCCGTTACCCGAGGGAGGGAACGAGACGTAGTGTCCCTCCTGCCACGGCACTAGACCTAGCACTGTAAATGGCCGTGCTTCTTCCTTCGGCTCCTCAGTGCAAAATCCTGACTGGCATTCGCCAGTCGCCTTATACCCGTATGTCCGGGGCGGGGCATGCAAATTCTGTCTGCCAACTTGACATTGGCCTTTTCTCAGGTTCAGAGGTACGATTCGGCGTCCGAGAAGACCCCTTGTGTCACTTCCTTCGACACTACGTCTCGTTCCCTCCCTCGGGGAACGGAGGTTACAACAGTAACCGAGACGTTTATTTTTTAAAAGTGTATTTATTTGCACTTTACTTAAAAATATATTTGAGGCGATTGCAATCAGATGCATTCAGAGCATTTCAGCAAGAAAAAATAACAATGCGTACTTTGTGTTTTTTTTTTATTTTTCTTTCAGCGTTCTTTTAATTTAAAAGCATGGTTGGTGTAACTGTTGGAAACAATTGGCAGTTTAAATTATAGCTGTTTATCCTGTTATTTTTTGGTACCTATAGTAATAGTAGTTTTGAGGCAGAACTATTCATTGCGGTGCTAGTGTTCCACCCATAACTAATTAAGAAAACACCTGTTGAGCGAAGCGCCAAAAAAGACGACAGAAAATAAACCAGCAACAGCTACACTAAGTAATAAACATGTAAGCAGACAAACCTAAAAGAAAGTAGACGAGGAGAAAAATAAATGAAGATTTAGCCCCTCATAAGAAACAGGCAGCCTATGTTTTGATTGAAGTTTATTTGGTAAAGGTTGCAATGGTAAATTAGATTATCACAGTGGTGATTTCTTTTGGTATGTTGAAGTACAATAATTTTACACACTGTGTATGGAATCTTTAGTGCATAAATGTTTTGTAAGTGAATAATTTTATATACTATGTTTCTGTATGTTGTTTCTAATTGAATTATTGCTTTCAAGGCAAGTTATAAGTTATAGGCTACTGTGAAACGTTTACGCTGCCTGATACTGTGATATACTCTGTTTTCTGACTGTTGTATAGCAATGTGCGGCTTCAAATGTAGACAAAGGACATTAACACATGCTTTTATTTATTTTATTCCTTGTTATTTTTTCCTTTAACCCAGTTCTCATGGATTGTTTTGGATGGATTAAACCCAGTCTTTTAAGCATGACCACTGCCTCATGTCTGTCATTGGAGGTAGCTAAAGTTGGTACATTTTGTTATGTTTAAAAATTATAAAACCATGTGAGATTTAAATAAACACTGTCTGTTGTTGAATATATTATTTATTGTAATTGCCTTCTGTATGCAGGTAACACGTTTAAACTACTGTCTTGTGTAAGATTTGTGTAATGTTTAAAGTATATTGTACAAAGTATAGCTAAGTAATAACAGTTTGTTATTGAAGACAAAGTGCAATTTGTAGTATTTGGAATAAGCCAAAGGTGTTACTGAGCATATACTTTTTACTCAAATATAATACACTTATGATATATTGCTTGTATATTTCGAAGACACTCGCAATTAATTTGTAATGTACTTGTAACACAAAGTACACTTTATTATCACTAACCAAGCATGTAATTACCCTACACAAGCATATACTTAAATTATACTAAGTATACTTGAAGTTGTTCCAATTTAGCACACAAAAGTACACTAAGTACAATTAAAGTTATGCTTTAATACAATTTAATTACAACTAAAATGTACTTAGTTGTAAAAGTTGTAGTTAGTTATTGTTCCAAAATAGCACACATCAAGTTAACTAATCATTTACACTTGAAGCATACTGATAATTAGTCTGGCTTCAATACTTAGCATATTTTTTATTCACCAGGGCAGCCATCATTTTATCCAGGCCAAAGAGGAAAAGTACCATCCAAGCTGTTATTAGCATCAGGTCCAAAAGCCAATGTCTGTATGGGCCAGGGGTGTGTCAGTGCCCATGCCATGGGTAACTAGTACATCTGTGAGAACACCATGAATGCAGACAGATATGTACAAATTTTGGAGCAACATATACTGCTGCCCAGCACCTTTTTTTTTTCCCCAAGGACAACCCTGCATTTTCCAGCAGGACAATTTCAAACCACATACTGCCCTGATTACAAGTGCATGGCTGTGTAAGCAGAGAGTGTGGGTGCTAGATTGGCCTGCCTGCAGTCCTGACCTGTCTCCAATTGAGAATGTGTGGCACATTATTAAGCACACCATCCAGCAACGAAGACCACATCCAATTGTGCAGCTAACATACTGTAATGGATGAATGGGGAAAATTAAATTTTTGAAAATTAACAAACTTGTGTCTTCAGTGCCCAAATGCTTAATAAGTGTTATTAGGAAAACTGTCCCAACTTTTTTGGAGTGTGTTGCAATCATATGAAATTACAGAACATAAAACAATGAAATTCACAGGGGACAACATCCAATAATGCTTAGTTGTAGAGCTTTCAATATAGCAAAGGGTGATTATAATTTACAAATCACAAATTTTTGTTTTTATTCAAATTTTTCATACTGTCCCAACTTTTTCGGAATTGGGGTTGTAGAAAGAATTCCATTAAAATTGTATATAAATAAAGAAATGCATGCTCAGAATGATTTGTTAATTTTCAAATATAAACAGAATTCAGATAGAGAGGGAAAGTAGTGTGATTAGCACAATCCCACTTGATAAACACAAAGAGATTGAGTGAACCACAAAAATGCTTTGTTTTTAACATAATTACAAATCAGTCTCTGTAGAGGGGAGACTCTGTTTAATTTATGCTCATTCAATTGTTGTCTTTTTTTCACCCCGTTGAACAGTGTCACTACCAGTCGTGTTATTTTCAGCTTGTGTTTTCTGGATGTCTCTATTGATCTGAGATGTGGAGTTACTGGAATCCTGTTGTGGCCCCAAGCAGATACATGCTGAATTTGGCTGCAACCAACCATGGGCTCAAAAACCTGGATGGATGATAAATGGCCAGAGGCTAGTGAATAAACATAGGGGGGAGGATCACATACCCTTTTAATTGTGCACAATCTTCAGGTTTTTAATTTTTTAAATATATTATTATATATTTATATTTTATTATTATAATATATATTTTTTAAAGCATCTGTTTTTATTAAGATCATATGAGAAACATTTTAGGATTTCCTGCAGTGTGTCATCCGGGCAAGAAGTCTGCTGTCGATACTCAGGGACAGTCTGCAAAATCTTGCTAAATGAACATTTTACACCAAAATAACAGGGATTCTCTGGTGACAGAGGCCCTACTAGGGACAATCAGAGTTAAAAGTGAGGGGGTGACAAATAAAAAAGAAGTAGAGGGAGATTCAGAAAGGAAGAAGAATCAATATAAACAGGGGAGTAGAAACAATCTGAAAGTAGTGAGGGACAAATTATAAATATTATGAGTTTGGCACATGAATATTACTTTTGCCCAGTAGACCTTTGTTTAAAGGCAGTTACTGTAAGTATGTGTTAGCTATATTAGATTACTACTTACTGTTCATGTTTGATCAATTCACTGTCAAAGCAAATGGTTGTCAGAATGTCTGCTTGGTCTTAAAGGAATAGTTCCCCCACAAAAATGAAATTTTTTCGTAATTTACTCACCCTCATTTTGTTAAAACCTGAATTACTTATGTGTAAAACAAATGGAAATATCAATCAGAATTTTCATTTTCAAAAAGAGGCAATGAAAAAATGAGGTTTGCCTAAATGTCTACTTTTTTCCATAGAAGTAAATCATATGTGTTTAAAACAACATTAGGGGGATTAAATGATGGCATCATTTTTATTTTTGGGTTAACTATCCTTTTAAAGTCATATTTATTTTGAGACCATTTGCATGGCAGTCAGACTCAGTCAAAAAGTTTTTTGACAAATAACCTCTAAAGCCGGCACCACACTAGCTGATTTTTCAAGTGATTTTCAGGTGTAAGCTTAATTTACATAATCGCCGGCCAGATGGAGGGAGAAAAAGCGTGCATTAGCGTCTGCCAGCTGGATGCCGTTATTCCCTTGATTGCCAGGATTCCTTGCTGAGTTAATGGTTCCAGCTATGTAAAAAAAAAAAAGGATCCAACATGAAGGAAAAAATTGCTCTGTTGGCTGGATGGGCTTTGCGTTCTCTTCAGGTGACCAATGAGCATCTTCTTTTACTGAAGAACTAACAAGACGGCAAGCTAATATGAACGATTTCACATTTTCATTTAGCTGCATATCATCCCAAATGCTGATTGTAATCTATTGTGATTCTGTCACCAAGCGTTTTTACTACATTTTCCTCCTACACTAAAATGACTAATAAAATAAAAAGTGAGGCACAACAGTCTGTTTATATTAAACATAATTTCTTTACTCACTGAAAGCTGCAAATGAACATACTCTACGGCAAACCTCGAGGGGATAAATACACAACCACTCACTCTATGGATCACATCCTTAATCATTATTTTACCATTTCAGCAAGATCCACATGACAAGGAATCAGAGAGTGAGAGAGTGGTGGTGAGTCGGGATATCTGTCACCCCTCAGACATTCTTTTTATTCTTAATCAGCAAGTACCTCTGACTGAAAAGAGCAAGATTTCAGCAAAACATGTCTTTATGTGTGACATACTCGGCCAAAATTGAGTTGTTTTGAGTCTGCTAGTGCTACAGCCAGCTTTATTTGTCCTATTGACCTGTATGCACAGGTGTATGCTGAAAACGTCTCAGTTACGTATGTAACCTCCGTTCCCTGATGGAGAGAACGAGACGTCATGTCGAAGAAGCGACACTAGGGGTCTCTCTTGAGCGCCGAATATGCCTCTGGTCAATGAAAAAAGGCCAATGAGAAGTTGGCAGACAGTAATTGCATACCCCGCCCCGGACATACGGGTATAAAAGTGGGGAAATACGTTGAATACATTCAGGATTTTTTTGAGGAGCCAGAAATTGTCCGGCCACTGCAGTGGCTCGGCTCAGCGACGTGGCCGGGAAGACACATCAGGGAACTGAGGTTACATACGTAACGAGACGTTACACGTCTGTCGCTCACGTCGACATCGTGTCGAAGAAGCGACACTAGGGGTCCAATTCAAATCACGTCATGAGCTGAGCAGTGTACGTGTACTGCTGACACAGGAGCGAGCATGGTATTTCACGTGCACAAGCGACCAACTGTGTCAGACTGCACGTACCCTTCCCCAATGCCCCAAAAATGTTGTCGGAATCCTTCTAGTTACCCTAGAGGGGAACAAGGTGACGCTTTCCAACCGGGAATGGGCCAAGCCTGGCTGGGCCTTTTTTCTCTCTATGTTTCTCTGCATAGAGCAAGAACAGCCAGGGCCCTAACACGCATCGAGGGAAGGGGGTCTTACCCCGTTTCCTATTCTTTCAGGGGGGAAAGACCCTGCGGAGGCCACACCTGCCCAGAAGGGGAGGTAAAGGTGGCGAATACATCACATGGGTTTTTGAGGCAACATGTGGAATGTAGCGCAGTGGTAGATCCAACCTCCAGGAGGCGGGAGTTGATACAGCATAGCGACCGGAGGGCAGCAAAAACTGCCTAAGGGAGACGTGGGTCAGCTCGTAAGGTGACCGTACCACGGAAATACACACAGGAGGAGTCCACGTAGAAGGCCTGATCTATGGAGCACTTTTCCCAGTGCCGGGTAGATTCGTGATACCCGCAGTGGATTGGGTCGGTGAATTCCTCCGCTGAATTGCGGACCCGCAGGGCTAGGGAGGATCAACCAGGGACCCGGGTGAGTGGGATCTCCTGGGAGAGGAAGCACACAGTTTTACCTTGGCCGAGGGAAAGGGCGCCAGGTGCAAGCAATTCACCCGGCCAGATCGTCAGTATGTTACCGAGTTCTACTGGCTCGGACCTGAGAAAACACGGGACGAGACTGCGAGATTTTACAATCTCAGGGTTGAGTCAAAGGTATTAGGTGTTGCCCAACCCACTGCTCTACATATGTCTGATAGGGAGGTGCCTCTAGCCAGTGCCCACGAGGATGCAATACTCCTTGTTGAATGCGCTCGGACCCGCATGGGGGGGGGGGGCACGGCCTGGATGTGATAGGCCAGTGAAATGGCATCCACCACCCAGTGGGAAGCCTCTGTTTGGAGACAGCGTTCCCTTTCCACTGTCCCCCAAAGCAGACAAAGAGCTGCTCAGAGCACCTAAAGCTCTGTGTGCGGTCCAAATAGGTATGCAAAGCACGTACCGACACAGCAATTAAGGGGCTGGGTCTGCCTCCTCCCAGGGCAGCGCTTGCAGGTTCACTACCTGGTCTCTGAAGGGAGTGGTATGAACCTTGGGCACATAGCCCGGTCGTGGTCTTAGGATCACATAAGTGTTGCTAACAGAGAATGCTTGCAGGTCCCCGACCCTCTTGATGGAAGCGAGCGTGATCAGCAGGGCTGTTTTCAAAGAGAGGGCCCTGAGTCAACTGATTCTAGCGGCTTGAAGGATGGTCTCTGGAGGCCCGTGAGGAACTACTGAGAGATCCCAGGAGGGGAACAGGTTTGGCCGGGAGGGGTTCAACCTCTGGGCACCTCTTAGGAACCTGATGATTTGGTCGTGCTTACCCAAGGATTTGCCATCTACTGCATCGTGGTGGACCGCGATAGTGGCGACAGACACCTTCAGGGTGGAAGGGCACAGCCTCCCTTCCAGCCTCTCTTGCAGAAATAAGAGCACTGACCTAACTGCGCACCTCTGTGGGTCTTCAGCACGGGAAGAACACCAATTCGCGAACAAGTGCCATTTCAGGGCGTAAAGTTACCTGGTAGAAGGGGCTCTGGGTTGGTTGATCATGGCTACGACCGTGGGTGGTAGACCAACTAGATCTTCCACGTCCCATCCAGGGGCCAGACATGGAGGTTCCAAAGGTCTGGGTGCGGATGCCAGAGTGTGCACCGTCCCTGAGAAAGAAGGTCTTTCCTCAGGGGAATTCGCCAGGGAGGGGCTGTCGCGAGGAGCACGAGATCCGAGAACCAGCCCTGGGTGGGCCAATAAGGAGCCACAAGGGTGACTTGTTCCTCATCCTCCCTGACCTTGCACAGCACCTGTGCAAGAAGGCTCACTGGGGGAAATGCGTACTTGTGCAGCCCCGCAGGCCAGCTGTGTGCCAGTGCATCTGCCCCAAGGGGAGCCTCCTTGATCGGGCATACCAGAGCGGGCAGTGGGAGGTCTCTTGGGAGGCAGACAGGTCTACCTGAGCCTTGCCGAACCGTTCCCAAATCAGCTGGACCTCCACTCTCCACCGGGCAAGCGTTGTTGTGAGAGCGCGTCCGCAACCACATTGAGGTTGGCGGGGATGTGAGTGGCGTGCAGTGACTGGCTTCGAAGGAGGAGACGACGGGCGAGCCACGGAGGATGCCATATGCCCCAGGAGCCTCTGGAAAAGTTTTAATGGGACCGTTGTGCCCTGCCTGAAAGTGGCGAGGCACCTCAACACTGACTGTGCATGCTCGTTGGTGAGACGTGCTGACATTGAGACTGAGTCTAACTCCATGCCGAGAAAAGAGATGCTCTGGACCGGGGTGAGCTTGTTCTTTTCCCAGTTGACCTGAAGCCCTAAACGGCTGAGGTGCCTGAGCACCTGGTCTCTGTGAGCGCATAGTACCTCTCGTGAGTGGGCCAGGATGAGCCAGTCGTCGAGGTAATTGAGTATGCGGATGCCGGCTTCTTGGAGCGGTGCAAGGGCTGCCTCTGCGACTTTCGTGAAGACGCGAGGGGCCAGAGACATGCCGAAGGGGAGGACTTTGTACTGATACGCCTGGCCATCGAACGCAAACCGTAAGAAGGGTCGGTGTCGAGGCAGAATTGAGACGTGGAAGTACGCGTCCTTCAGGTCTACCGCTGCGAACCAATCTAGATGCCGAACGCAGGTTAGAATATGTTTCTGCGTGAGCATTTAGAATGTGAGTTTGTGCAAAGCTTGGTTGAAAACTCGCAAGTCCAAGATCGGTCGTAAGCCGCTGCCTTTCTTGGGTACAATGTAGTGTTAATTTTGTCACCTATTTTTAATTTAGTCTTAGTCTTAGTCTTATGCCAAATGTCCTTGTTAGTTTTAGTCATATTTAGTCATTCACATATCTTTTTTTGTTAGTCAAGTTTTAGTCGACTAAATGTCTCGTCATTTTAGTCTAGTTTTAGTCAAAAGAGAATTTAAGGTATCTTAGTCAAGTTTTAGTCAACTAAAAGTCTCGTCATTTTAGTCTAGTTTTAGTCGAAAGAAAACTCAATATATCTTAGTCAAGTTTCAAAACATTTTAGTCTTTTTTTAAATAAATTATTTCTGAGATTAATTCTGAGATAACCATTTCAGTCAAATAATGTTTCACACATCTCAAATATTGGTTAAATGTCATAATTACCTGACAAAATACACTTGTTGAATGATATGTTGAATTCACTTTGTTAAACGTGTCTGGTTTTCTGATTTAAGAGACACATTCACAAATGATGAACTTGTTCTGAAGAGTATTTTATTAAGCAAATAAGTTACATAAAATATATATAACCTGCATAATGTATGTGCCACAACACCATAGCTAACTGGTTAATTTACAGCGTAGATGCCTAAAATCAGCATTAGCTTATGAGACGTTAATTTAAGTTAACTTCCCTGAATGTGTGGGTGGTTAGCCTTTAGATGTCGCTTAAGGTTGGTGGTGTTTTTCCCCGATATTTTTTGTCCGCAGTGCTTCCTGTCAGTTATAATGACACATTCTGACTTTTTGTCAATATCATTGTACCTAAAATGCGACCAAATATCGAGCCTCTTCCTTCCACCTAGCATGTCGTCGGCGCTCGTCGCGTGTTCGCCACTGTCTATGATTGTTGTGTTCTTGCTCCGTGTAGTTTCGTGTTGCAGCCACAGGAGTATGAGACCTGTAACCGTTACTAGACGTCTTTTTTCGTCAACAATAATGCATGTTAATTTAGTCTTAGTCAGCGTTTTTGGACATTGGTGCAGTCTCGTTATCGTGTCGTCTTAGTCATGGAAAAAAAGGTCGTTGACGAGCATATTTAGTCTCGTCTCGTCTGACGAAATTAACACTAGTACAATGAAGTAAGGGCTGTAGAGACCCTTCTTCATCTCGGTTGGAGGGACAGGCTCTATCGCGTCTTTGGGTAAGAGAGTAGCGATTTACGCGTGCAGCGATTTGGCATGTTCGCCTTGTACTGCGGAAAAGTGGATGCCCGTGAAGGGGAGCGTCAGAGTAACAGGAACGGGTGTGTGACTCGCAGCTCACTGAAGTACAACCATCGGCTCCGAAGAAAATTTTCTGAATGTATTCGATGTATTTCCCCGCTTGTATACCCGTATGTCCGGGGTGGGGTATGCAAATACTGTCTGCCAACTCATTGGCCTTTTATCACAGACCAGAGGCATATTCGGCATTCAAGAGAGACCCCTAGTGTCGCTTCTTCGACACGACATCGAAGTGAGACGGGGGAACAATAATTTATTCCATTCCTGTGCATAGCTGCTAGTGTGTAGCCAGGCAGAAAGAGGACAATAGAGTTAGGGCAGTACCAGCTTTTACGAACTATTCCACACGGAATAACTCGCTGGATTGGTGCAAAGTAGATGTTTAAGAAAGTACATTGTGTATTTTAGTTATTTCTTTCTACCAGTGCCTTAATATACTGTAGGGCATATAAACAAATTCTAGAACCATTAGGCATTTATTTCAAGCCTTGAAGCTGCACAGCACCCTCCTGTCACTCTGCAGAGAAATCAAGGTCAACTTTGACCTCCCACTGGGTGATAAAATGTCTCTACCTGCCCACCACTCAGCTGGGTGCCAGACGCAGATAGTAATCAGACCACGTCATTCTACTTCTCTTCCTGGAAGAAGAGACATGCTGTCATACATCGGTATGTTCAAATCATATTCATTTTGAGATATGGAAAAAGAACCTTATAGAGATGACGATTTGCTAGGAGAATCCATTAATGAGTGTAGTTTTGAGACATACAGGGATTTGATGCAAAATGAGATGTGGCATATTATCTGCTGCTGCTGTAGAGGAGATGAGCCAGAGTTTGTAAGGAGAATGAATAAGCGCTCATTCACTAAAGCCTTCAGTCATTCTGTATTCTACCAAGGATGTCAGGATGTCTGCTACATTAATGGGAAAATGGCCATGCGAGGGCAGGCTGGTCCTAATGCCTCAGAGAGAAGCATGGACAAGTATGGAACTTGAGGTCATGACTATAGACATCTGTCTCCTGTCTTCCGTCTCATCTTTAAGGTTCAATGACAGTGACTGTTTGACTATTTAATGGCCTGGTTAATCAGACTCAATAATAATTATTTTTGCATATCAGACTTTTGCAGGGAAAAGAAATCCTGGGGCAGATCTAGGGTCAGTCTAAAACTGGGGTTTAGTCCAGACATTTGTGTATGTGTCAATACAACCTCTTTTGTTGTCATTTTGAAATACGTTACACTTCTTACATTTTGTTTAAAAGTTAGCAGGCTGTTAAAGTGAGCGCTGATGTGGAAAACAAATAGCTAAAGTTTGTGAGGTTCATGGCATCATGTCTTAATTAATGAGTTTTGTGAGGACCACAAATGGCCAGGCTTGTGTCTAAAGGTATGCCCACAAATTCCTTGAGGGTAAATGTTTATTTCTGTTTGTTTTCGGAGTTAGGTCACTGAAAGAGCAAGTGCTTGTTACATCTGGATAGGGGAAATCCTTAACACAGTCGATATCCACCCAACTTTATACCAAATTTACTGATTAGTTAAAAGTTGGCTAAAAGACCAAACAATTGCAAAAAAAAGAATCACATTTATTTCAAACATTCAATTCCATCTTATGTAATTTAGACAAAACATTTAGTCCCATCCCAAATTTGTGCCATTGAGTAAATATTGTCATGTTGGCTCATCCATGCCACTCAAACAAACATTGCAATTCCAATTGGCACACCTAATGGGGCAGAAATTAAAATTTCTGCATTAGTTAAAGAGAAGAACTGAAGCTTTGAATGTTTTTTTAAAGTGACAAAAATATAATGCAGGACAATATATTGGACAGGATAAATTCTTGCAGAGAATACAGTTAAAAACTCTCTGAGACTGGCAGTTGCATGTAATGGCAAATCCCAACTCTCAGGTAAGGAGATAAACACTTTATAAGAAAACTTATTGGCTATTTACCCCCATTGCTAAGGTCCAATTTATCTCTTGTTAAATACCTGAGAGCATTTTGACTACCTTTTTGCCCATGTAGATTCATGATAAATTTAAGCCATAAATCACTTGCATAACATAATGATACAGCAACGTAATAAATGGCCGGTTTTCAGGCAAGAGACAGATCTCTAGGGTTTATAGAATTTGAACCGTAATGTGGCAAGAAGACGTGTCAGTGCTTGAGAAAATATACATGCCATTTTATATCACTTGCGCCGCTGTCAGGGGAGGGAGGGCCTGTCTCCTTAGGCACTATGCTATCAAAGTCATCAGTCACCTCAGCAAGAGGTGTATGCTTGGTGCCACAGCGTTTCGATCGCTCTGCTCATCTTTGTAGTGGGTAGTGTGGGCAGATTGCATTACCAAAGCAGTCACTGAGGAGAAAGCTCTCCAAATAATCCAATTGCTGGTGGAGTGTGGCAGCCATTCATCTGCACGGGTGGAGGGTGGGGTGGTTTGATCATGCGACAGGCTCACTAGAGTCCACTACTCATCCTGTTTCACTGATTACTTCTGTAGAGACAATATCAGACACACATACATATACACTGATCCATTACAGAGAGCACCGAGCCTCAAGTACAAAAGGGAGGAATGCTGTGGCATAATTTTTTCCAGAACTATAGACAGGAAAAGCATTACAATTATTAGTATGAGGCTGCCTTGGCCTGGGAGGCCTTAAGTGGGGTAGTACACCGGATGTGGCAGACTGACTGCATATAGCATCCTAAAATTTTAAACCATAGTTTTCTATTCGCCATCAAACGATGGTGCCCTGCTACAAGGAGGCTGCAACAATTTTTTCTGCACCACATACTGTAGTTTTCCATCCAATTATATTTAATCCGATGCAGATAAAGGGTCATTGTAACGCAGTTCAAGGGAAAGGAGGAGGCGAGAACCGTCTGGACAATGTAAATCATATTTTAATAATAAACTTAAAACAAAGGACAAACACACACATGACGGACATGTCCGTAAATGATCTCTCTCTCATTGCACCACCATCTGCCATTGGCCTTTATCCCTCTCGGAGGCTTGATTAGCCTGATACGGGACCGGGTGTGTATCATCACGACCAGGCCCCGCCCTCCGCCCTGCCACATTCCTCCCTTGTTCTTTCAGGCTTGGGAGCCCCCGGCCTGATGTACACCCCCCCCCCCCCCACCCCTTTCCCTGGGGAGGGGCGCGCCTTCCGCGCTGTCTGCCGGCAGGTCATCCCCGTTTACCTGGACAAGGGAGTGGACAAGGGGAGGGAAACAGAAATAATTAAAATGTGAGGGGGTACTTCCTGTAACAGTGTAGTACCCCCCCCCAAAAAAAACTACAATTTAAAAGAGAGGGAAAAGACGAACTCAGAGCGGCAGTGAGAGAGAGAGAGATAAGAAAAAAAAAAAAAAAACCTACTCTCCGGTTCTCCGATACGCCATAGCTTGTTCCTCGGCCACTCCTCCACCCTCTAACGGACAACAACTGCACCTCTCCGGGCGGATCGGAGGCAGTCCTCCAGCCCCTGGCGGACGGAATGCCCCACCGCGTTCTTGGGAGCCAAAGGGGTCTCCCCCGCCCCTGGCAGCGGTTCTCCCGCTCCTGGTAGTCGGTCGCGATCCCCTCCCCGCTCGCAGTCGGTGGTCTCCGACCTGCTGGTAGGGGTAACCTCTGCCCCTGGCAGCAGCCCTGACCCGCTGATACGGGACCTGGTGTATATCATCATGACCCGGCCCCTCCCTCCGCCCTGCCACAGTCATACATTATTAACTTTAGCCTAGGCTAGAAGATACATTGTGTAATTAACTAGTAAAAGGTTTGTTTTTTTATGTTTTGACATAAAATTTAATAAAGCCTTGGCTACATATAAATTAATTGCATAAAAAAAGTCACCCTTTCGAATTTTACAGTTGCACAGTTTTTTGTTGCCTGTCTGTCACTCACTCGACTTTGTGTCAATGAAGTGACACTAGGGGTCACAGTTGGGAGCCCGAGACACCTTCTGATCTTTGATAAAAGGCCAATGGGAATTGGCGAGTGGTATTTGCATGCCACTCCCCAGAACATACAGATAAAAAAGGTGCTGGTGTGCAAACTGCTCATTCAGATTTTCTCATCGCAATTCATTGAGCTGAATTCCCACAGATTCCATTCACCTCTGCTCGATTCTGATGGTGCATTACAGCGCCTTCTCCCCCCTCTGCACTGGTGCACAGCAGAAATCGCCCCTGTATATTCTAAAAGTATAAATCCTAAAAGAGTATATTCTAAAATAGCGGCACACACAGAAACGTCTTTTTAAAGATGCCTTTCCGCTTGTGTGTGATTCCTGGTTGCATGACCATGGCAACGTTGCGGTTGCGGCTTGCGTAAGAAAGTAAGGCACCCCAGTGGCTCCCTGCCTCTGCCTTTTTACCTACGGGTTTGAGGCCAGCGCAGATAGCACTGGGGGCAATTTGGGGACCTCGATGGGACCACCTCCGCCGGATAAATCCCCACAGACCTCCAATTCCCCAGCACTCGTTTCCCCCGATCAGGCTTCCAGATGAGTGCGCTAGCTCATCTCAGGGCGAGTTCGACCCCTTGTTCGAGGCCCGCGAAGGTGATGAGCTGTCGAGCGCAGCATCTGAGTCTGCCCATCTTACACCACCAGCTCACTTAACACAGTTCAGCTAGTTGTGGCGTTCTTGTAGGGGTGTCTACCTAGTGCCACTTCATCGACACAACATCGAATGAGTGACAGATAGGGAACGTCCTGGTTACTGCCGTAACCTCAGGGAAGAGACATAGTGTCCCTCCTGCCACAACGCTGGACTACCCACTGAAATGCCTGGGACCTTCTCTCTCGGCTCTTCTGCACAAAACCTGAATGAGCAGTTTGCATCCGGTGTGTGCCCCACATTACACAGACACTCATGGCAGAAGTAGTGGGGTGCAGTGGCATTAGATGCAAGACTGTGCAGAGCTGTTTTGTTCATTGTTCCAAATTCCTTGGTTTTAGATCATGAGGTGGGACAGCTGAGAGCATTAGGATATGAAGATGAGTCCATACCTTCCATCTACATTTTCTAACATAGTTCCATTACAGGAATCTTTTCACCTGGCAACAGCTGTGAAGCTGGGCCGTTTGCCATCTCATATTGATCGGGACTGCACCCGCCTCCATTAGTGTCCCCGCCTGCCCCCTGAAGGAGGTAGACCGTCTGTAGGGAGCTATCACTGCCAATAAATGACCATACAGAGCCTGCCACAGGAACAGTGTATCAGAGCACCACATGATACATCCACACTAAACAATTTCACCGCTGCAGAAACTCTAAATTCCAATTCAGATCAGTACATTTGTAAGTCTTGTGTACATATCTATAGAGTGTGACATGCATTGCTTACTAGATTTTGACAGACCCGGATGCTACGCACATACATAGATACACATGCTCAGAGATTGCTGGGGTTGAAGTCTCATTAAGATTCTATAAACTTCCTCTCTTCGAAGTTCTTTTTTTTAATTGGGCCTAATTACTACATGCATATTGATTTAACCCTCCCCCTGTATATGTCCTAGGTTTAGTATCAGCTCCCAAAATCAAATCAAGCATCTCGGCTAACCACCCTCGCATTTCATCGTAATGGCCTCTTCACTTTTTGAATGCTGCGACAGCATGAAATGCAGCTTCAAATCACTAAAAAGGGTATATGAGTGTATAGAAATATGAGGAAGATTTTTAAATAGGGTAAAATGTATTCCTTTGTGATAAAAACTAAGAATTGTGGCAGCAGCTGAAGTGAATCCGGATTAAGGGCTGAGAAGATTAACCCCTTTCAATCTGTAATAAGGCCTAATTACCTCTGATGACTGTGCCGTAAATTAATGCCTGAAATGCGTAAAATATTATGAACTTGGCAGCTCTGAAATCCCTGATAAACACAGCTGTATGTATCATTTTTTGGTGTCTGTAAATGGTCTGTACACACACAGCACTTTTACAGTACAAGTACAGTTATAATTGAGCTATAGCATGTTTTTGCGTTGTCGAGCTACAGTCATAATCTGTCTGCTCAAATTCATAGTAATGAAATATTTGAAGAAAAGATGTCAGCTCAGGAAGTGACGCAGATGATTTCCAGTAGACGTTTTGTGTCAAGTTAGTGTGCAAAACCAAAAGAAATCAGCTTTTTAGACTCACATACATGGAAAGCTTTATTTTGGAACAAATTTGTAGTGAAAATGTACATACCAGCACTCGCTATGAAACCTCTACCTTGTTTGTGTTGCATCCAACTTCAGGATTCAATACACATCGAGCATCACCTGTTTTTCTGAGCATATGCACAATGCTGAGACCTTGTGGTCAGATTTCGTATCTCCTGCACACGCTGCTTCGTCCAAACTACAATCAGATGGCATGGGTACGTGGTTCGTATGTGCGAGGAACGGCAGCCGGTGGAGTTTCTGGTGCCCCCCCCACTACGCAAACTGTGTAATATGCATATACGGAGCAGCGGTACTGGTAATACTACATTGATGATCAATTATGCCAAGATATGTATTCAGATGGTCCCTTACCACATCCTTCACATTTCTAGCATTGTATGCTTTTTATGTCATTAATAATAAAATGTCTATATCCTTTCTTATATGCTGAGAACTTTCCTGGCCCATGACTTATAAAAAATATAATTATTTTTATTTCTTCAATTATTTATTTTATTTATGTATATATGTTTTCTTTTAACTAATTTTATTTCATTTTAGTTTTTTTTTTCACTTCAACCATTCTTCTTGTAATCATAATTCACTAGTAGTATTCAAATTAACACTTCGGACAGAGCGAAAGACCTCTAGGTAAAAGCAGATGCGGTGTACATTTTATCAAGTCTTTCTGCTCTCCTGATCTGGAATAGCTCATGCTTCTGTGTCGACCATTCTGGCTACCGAGGGAATTTACAGCAGTCATTATCACAGCTGTGTACATCCCCCCACAAGCCGACACAGACCGGGCACTCAAGGAACTGTATGGGAGTATAAGTCAGCAGGAAACCGCGCACCCTGAGGCCGCGTTCATTGTTGCCGGGGACTTCAACAAAGCCAATTTTAAAACAATAGCACCAAAATACCACCAACACATCAGCTTCGACACACGAGGGGACCGGGTTTTGGATCATTGCTATTCTCCTTTCCGGGATGGCTACAAATCCCTCCCCCGCCCACCATTTGGCAAATCTGACCACTCTTCCGTACTGCTTCTGCCCGCTTACAGGCAGAAACTGAAACGGGAAGCACCCACCCTCAGAACGATCCAGTGCTGATCGGACCAATCAGACTCTATGCTACAGGACTGTTTTGATCACGAGGACTGGGATATGTTCCGGTCCGCCTCTGATGACAACATCGAGGTTTACACTTATAGCGTAATGTGTTTCATCAGGAAGTGCATAGAGGACATTGTTCCGATAAAAATAATACGGATCTACACCAACCTGAAACCATGGGTTAACGGCGATGTTCGCACGGCACTTACTATGCGGACCTCCGCTTATAATTCCGGGAACGCGGAGGAGCGTAAACAAGCCAGTTATCAGTGCAGCCAAATGCCGGTATAGGCACAAAATTGAAGGACAGTTCAACACCACTGACTCTAGAAGTATGTGGCAGGGAATTAACACCATCACCGACTACAAACGGAATAAAAACTCCACCATGAACACCGCTGCCTCTCTCCTGGACGAGCTTAATACATTTTATGCTCGTTTTTAGGACAACAACACCGCCCTCGTGGAGAGAGTACTCGCGGCCGATACTACAGAGGTTGGTTTTCTCTCCGTCTCTGTTGCGGATGTAACCCGATCCTTTCGACGGGTGAACATCCGTAAAGTCGCAGGTCCAGACGGCATTCCGGGCCGTGTCATCAGAACATGCGCGAACCAACTGGCTGGTGTTTTACGGACATTTTCAACCTGTCCCTCTTCTCTGTCTGTAGTCCACACATGCTTCAAAACATCAACCATTGTGCCTGTACCGAAGCAAGCCAAAATCACTTGCTTAAATGACTGGCATCCTGTTGCTCTGACCCCCATTATCAGCAAATGCTTTGAGGGGCTAATCAGAGATCACATCTGCTCTGTTCTGCCCACCTCTTTGGACCCATTACAGTTTGTCTACTGCAACAACCGCTCCACTGATGATGCCATTGCATCTACAATTCACACTGCTCTCTCCCACCTGGAAAAAAGGAACACATATGTGAGAATGCTGTTTGTAGACTACAGCTCAGCATTCAACACCATAGTTCCCTCCAAGCTTGATGCGAAACTCCAGGCTCTGGGCTTAAACAGCTCGCTGTGCAGCTGGATCCTGGACTTCCTGTCAGGCAGACGTCAGGTGGTTAGAATGGGCAGCAACATCTCCTCATCACTGACCCTCAACACTGGAGCCCCACAGGGCTGTGTTCTCGGCCCACTCCTGTACTCCCTGTACACACATGACTGTGTGGCGACACATAGCTCCAATGCCATCATTAAGTTTGCTGACAATACGACGGTGGTAGGTCAGATCACTGACAATGATGAAACAGCCTACAGAGAGGAGGTGCACACTCTGACATGCTGGTGTCAGGAGCACAACCTGTCCCTCAACGTCAGTAAAACCAAGGAGCTTGTAGTGGACTTCAGGAAGAAAGACAGAGAACACAGCCCCATCACCATTAATGGAGCACCAGTGGAGAGAGTCAGCAGCTTCAAGTTCCTCGGTGTCCACATTACTGAGGAACTCACATGGTCCGTCCACACTGAGGCCGTTGTGAAGAAGGCTCACCAGCGTCTCTTCTTCCTGAGACGGCTGAGGAAGTTCGGAATGAACCACCACATCCTCACACGGTTCTACACCAGCACTGTAGAGAGTATCCTGACTGGCTGCATCACCACCTGGTACAGCAATAGCACCGCCCACAACCGCGTACATGCATATGCTTTCTTTAATTATCCGGTACATTGTTTGAGCTTCTTATTTTCATTCTTTTTATGGTCTCTATATTCATATCGTAAGTAAGTTCTGGTGCATCATTGACTAGTTGGCGTGCACACATTCTAGTTTACCATAGTTTATGGTGTACGGCATATAGTTATATTAATATGGCATTATCTGAGTTTAAGTTACCGCTGTGGTGCTGAGGATTGGATGGCTGGAGCTGTTGGCTGTGAATAGTGGTCGGCGAGTTTCCGGTTTCATGGTCCGAGTGTTTTAAGGACCGGCATGGCACTTCGACCACTGCTTTAGTTCCGCTTGTCGCTACCAACTAGCAGATTGACTGTGGGGGATATGGGGTGGTTGTGTCTTGGATTTTCTTTTCTAATTTGTTGGTTTTCTTTGGTGTTATTTTTTTATTTCTTCAAGATATGTATTTAATTGTATTCTAATTCTTTAACTGGCCTTGTTATGAATTTTGTAATTGTATATGAAGTTTGTGTTTTCTGTTTTCCCTTGTGTGTTAATGTGGACTAGTCCGTTTGTATAAATGTGTCCCAGTTGTTTCATTTAGAGGGTCAGTTCAGTTCTCTCATATTCCGTTATTGGGGTTTAGTTTTGTTCTGTTGACCTCTTTTATTGGCCTAAACATGGATTTGAGTTATTTGGACTTTATGTTTGTTTCTATTTGAACTATTTTGGTCTGATTAGTTAAAGGACTATTTTGGGAAACTGTTTTTGTCACGGCCCTCATTCCTTGACTGCTCGGTCCCTCACAGGAACCATGGGAGGAATTGTCTCTGGGGGAGCGGGCAGGGCAACGGAAGGAATTGTATCTGGGGGCGGGGCCACAGAAGACTCTGAGGACAGGGCCATGGAAGACTCTGGGGCAGGACCGCAGAAGACTCTTGGGGCAGCTGCAGGGCTGAGACTGGGTCTGGAGGTCTGGGAGGCGGCTGCAGGACAGGGACTGGTTCAGGTGGTGGAGCCACTGTAGGAGTACTCACTGGTAAAGCGGACAGAACCGCAGAAGGAATTGTCTCTGGGGGAGTGGGTGAGGCCGCGGGAGGAATTGTCTCTGGGGGAGTGGGCGGGGCCCTGGGAGGAATTGTCTGTGAGGGAGCAGGCGGGGCCATGGGAGGAATTGTCTCTGGGGCAGGGCCGTGGAAGACTCTGGGGCAGGGCCGCGGAAGAGAGCACAGGCAGAGACAAGGGAACGGAAGCCTTTCTTCTTCTCCTCCTCCGGATGGCCGAAGTTGTCAACGCTGGCTCTGGGACAGACGAGGCTGGCAACGCTGGCTCTGGGATGGACGAGGCTTCCAGCTCATTGGCCTTGGAAGGTGTGGGCACTGTCTCGTTGGCTGTGGCAGGTGTGGGTGCTGGCTCATTGGCCGTTGCAGGTGTGGGCGCTGGCTCGTTGGCCGTGGCAGGTGTGGGCGCTGGCCCGTTGGCCGTGGCAGGCTTGGGCGCTGGCTTGTTGGCCATAGCAGGCTTGGGCACTGGTTCTTTGGCTGTGGCAAGCAAGGTTGAAGGTTGACTGGGCTCTGGGTCTGGAGTGGTCCTCATTAGCAGGTCCTCATTAGCAGGGCAGAAGGAGGCGAACTGCTGGAAGATCCATCTTGTTTGGTCAGTCTTTCTGTGACGAGGCAGGCAAGGAATGGGGATCTAAACACCGCTTTATTAACAAAGAATAAGCAAACTAACCAAACCAAAACCAAAACACGGGGAACCAAAAACAGATCATCAAACAAAACATGCAAAGACTGACAAAGGAAACAGGGAAACAAGGGCTTAAATGCACAGGGGCAAACAAGCAAACGAGGAACACCTGTGGAAATAATCAGGGGAAAACCAATCATAAAATGAAACTACAAAAATATTACAAATTACAGTTACAAAACTAACAGGAAACAGCAACTAAACAAGAATTTCAACATAAAAGACAAGACAATTTTTTTTTATATGTGACACAAAGCATATTTTATTAATAGATAATATAAATCTAAGAGTAATACTTACAAATGGGCGCTTTATTTAGTTTTGACACACTTCCAGTTTAAGCCCCACCCACACCCAATTCTATCCGAATACAGAAACAGATACAAATACAGATAATGGCTCTATGTGCACCACTAATGTAAACATAATCCTTATTACCAAATTAACCAACACTAATCATCTAAGGTTATTTGATCTGATTGCATCTTTCAATGTGGCCATTACACACATTCGTCATTACTTTATT
This sequence comes from Moxostoma hubbsi, assembly GCA_032164185.1. NCBI lineage: Eukaryota > Metazoa > Chordata > Actinopteri > Cypriniformes > Catostomidae > Moxostoma > Moxostoma hubbsi. Next base: position 16,574,179 of record JAVLUX010000011.1, on the reverse strand, counting down.
GCTCTGTACATCCATACCTATGTGTAACTTACATCTTTATGTATCTCTGTTCTTTTACTTTTACTATCTGTTTAAAACTATTTCTGTATGATAGTTTTTTTTCCTCTGTGACTGTAATTTCTCAATTCACAATTCTCCTCTCACTGCAATAGTTAGCTCAATCTCTCTCTTCTTTATCAGTGTCTGTCAACCTAACTATCACTTAACACTAGTGATAATCTTCATTATGGCAATCATATGCTTTTGCAAATCTTTTATGGGTGAATCCATGTCACCACAGTGGTGGATGTTGTCAGTTGAAGGGAAGGTTTTCCTGAGGCCATGTCAAGGCATTTTTCAAGGGCAAGTTACAATTTCAACCTTGCATGTCAGGAGAAAGCACATGCATGCTGGAATTGTTTCGATGTCTGTTCCCCCTATGTTTCCCTGGTTAGTACTATGTTTCCCCGGTTATTGTTCCCAGTAGCACCATTAAACATTAAACATAGTGGGAAACAGATTTCAAAACTAACCTAAGGGGAAACATAGGGGAACAGACTTTGACAGTGCCGTTCAAAATTAAACATAGGGGGAACAGTCTGTTCCCCCTATGTTTACTGTTAATGGCACTAAGCCGAACACTAACCGGGGAAACATAGGGGGAACAGATTTCGACACAACACCGGAATGTATTCAGAAACAAAAAGCAAAGGTAAATCAATGTGCCTAATATTTTATTATTATCTCACCATATGAGAAAAAATATGCATTTTTGTTTTAAAATAACCTTTTACATTTGAGTGACGGTATTGCCAATTACCATCTGGTTCTCCAATCACATCCTGCTCTTGATCAGAATAGCCTAAAACTTGAGCAAGGCAGTTGTGTTGTCACCGAAACAAATTAAGTCAAGTCTTCATTAAAAATATATGGATTAAGTGTTTAAATGCTGGATTGTGTTCATGTAAGCGATTTATTGCCATTAGTTTGAAGTATATTCAAAGTTTTGTTTTAATAAGCTGTTTAATGTTAAATGTGGGCTTGCGTTATTCAAATGGTTTTAAAACGTGAAAAAATGGTGGATTACTTTCCCAAAAATGTCATGCAGTTGATTTAGCACAAGTGTGTTTTATTTTTATACCTAAAATATGTGTTTGTAACTATATGTGTATTTGAAATACTATAGATTGCAATTACTATGTTAATGGAGGCAGGGATTCATTTTCTTTCTCTCACACCCTTCAGACAGAGATACCACAGAACTAAGGATGTTTTTCCTGTTCTTTAATAAACTGCCAGTATGTCAATGTTTTACAAATATATTACCCCTATACGATCATATAATTATGGAATTCAAATTTAGATGCACTTTACCTTATTCTCACAACAGTTAGTTCCGGTCCTCAAATCTGATTGGATGAGAGACGTTCCATGAGCACTGATGGTCTGACACCATCAGCACCCTGACACTTCACTGTGTGTATCACCACTTGGGTTCATGCTGTTGTAAACTAAAGTGTAAGAGCAGTGCATGTGTGTTAAAAGCTATTGTATATGTATCTTTTACATGTATTGTTGGCATGTATTTTTTGTGTAATATGAGCCAGTTAAATGACGTGAAGTGAATCCGCGTCAGCCAGTGTTTACATACACAGCACTCATGATGGCTCGTATTACTGCTACACTTCTAAAGCTAGAAAATAGCTTTAAACCACTTTAAACTAACAACTTCAGCATTAAGGCTCATCACAGCTGAGAGACACAGCAGACTGATTAATTACAGAACTCAAGGCGCTTAACTCTTACCTGAGTTTCCACATTGGAGAGAAAGTACTGTTCAAAATGGCGGATAAGATTGCAGTTTCTGTAGTGAATGATTCTTGCACACCGGCTACCATGGAATAGGGAGAAATACCCCCGCTTGGACAGCTATTTTTCCCTCTCTCTCTCTCTCTCGCTCTATTTCTCTCTCACACACACATGTATGTATGTATATATGTATATAATATACACATACATACATATATATACATATAAGAAGTTGAACTCAGAACAATCATATCCTGCTGGAGATAGAAGGGCAGGGGCGAGGCCTACCCCCAATAGAGAGAGAGAAAGTAGAATACTACCCCTAAAAGAGAAGATCCAGTCAGGTACGAACCAGGTCTTGTGTTAGGTGTTCATTCTGGAGAAGAGGGGAAAGAAAAGAGATGTGAACACCTAGATTTGACATGTAATTCGCAATATCTCTGGCATGGTTGTGCAATACCTTTGCAATAGGAAAAGCCATGTTTTTTTCCCTTCTCCTTGAGTTTGATTTTGTCCTTGTGCATTTTTTTTTTCATTTGCTTTTTTGTCCTTGTCCATGTTTTTTATTATTATTTATTATTATGTTTTATTTTCCTTGTCATTGAGTGTGATTTTGGGCTCTCCGTCAAGGGCCCCCGAACAACGTAGTATGCGGTCCTACGTTAGGCCGGCATTGCTGTGCAGAATCGTTGTTGAAAGATAAACAACATTTGATTATGAAAACCCTCCATCAAGGGAAGAGTCGTTTGAGGTATCTTTGCCGAAAGGTGAACAATGTAGCGTAAAGCCATGCGATAATGGAGACATTGCGTGCAATCCCTTTGTTGAAAGTATACAACATTTGATTATGAAAACTCTCTGACAAGGGAAGAGTTGTTTGATTTATCTTTACCGAAAGGTGAACAACATGCATAAAGACATACGATAACAGCGGTGTTGTGTCCAATCCCTTTGTTGAAAGAAAACATTTGATTATGAAATCCCTCAGATGAGAGAAGAGTTGTTTGATGGTTATCTTTGCCAAGGTGAACAACATACATAAAGCCATAGGATAATGGCGATATTGTCGTGCAATACCTTGTTGAAAGTTATCTCATGATAGTGTGAGCTTTCCTGCAAGGGTGAGCTGGCTTGTGCAATATGCAAAGGAAACATGCTTGAGATTATGGAAGCCCAGGCGAAGAGGGTAGACATAGTTATGCATTATCCTTTCTCTCTAAGTTTTTCTCTCCACTTAGAAAATTTGATTTGGCTGGGGCCTTTAAATGCTCATAAAATGTACTGGGATTTCATTATTTTCCATTCCTATTCTTTCAGGGGGTAAAGACCCTGCGGAGGCCACACCCTGCCCTCAGGGGGAGGCTATGACCGTGGCGAATACGTCATATGGGCCCATGGGGGCCACACATGGATGAGGTGCGGTGGTAGGCGAGGTGCAGAGGTGCGGTTGTAAGGGAGGAGTTTCTACAAGCACAGCAACCGGGCAGAGGGGGCTCTGCCAAGGGAGACGCGGGTCTACCAAAAAAAGAGGGAGACTGTATCATGGAGAATACTCAAAGGAGTTTACTAGGGTAGCCTTCTCATGGAGTTTGCTCGAACTCATAAGGGGGCGGGCACGGACTGGACCTGGTAGGCTAACGCTATAGCATCCATGTTCCAGTGGGCAAGCCTCTGTTTGGAGACAGCGTTCCCTTTCCGCTGTCCGCCGAAGCAGACAAGGAGCTGCTCAGAGCATTTAAAGCTCTGGGTGCGGTCCATGTATATGTGCAAAGCACGCACCAGACACAGCAACGATAAGGCTGGGTCTGCCTCCTCCAGGAGCAGCGCTTGCAGGCTCACCACCTGATCCCTAAAATGGGTAGTGGGAACCCTGGGCACATAGCCCGGTCTGGGTGTCAGGATCACATGAGAGTCTTCTGGACCGAACGCTAGGCACTCTTCACTAACAGAGAACGCTTGCAGATCCCCGACCCTCTTGATGGAAGTGAGCACGGTCAGGAGGGCAGTCTTCAGAAATACGGCCTTTAGCTTGACTGATTCAAGGGGCACGAAGGGGCCCTCCATATGCCCAAGAGTACCACGGAGAGGTCCCATGAAGGAAAGAGGCGCGGCCTAGGAGGGTTCAACCTCCTGACGCCACTCAGGAACCTGATAATCAGGTTGTGCTTACCGAGGGACATCATCGTGATATGCTGCTATGGTAGCTAAATAAACCTTTAGAGTGGAGGGGGACAGCTGCCCATCGAGTCTCTCTTGCAGGAATGAAAGCACTGACCCGACTGTGCAACTCTGGGGGTCTTCACCACGGGAAGAACACCACCTAGCGAAGATACGTCACTTCAGGGAGTAGAGGTGCCTTGTAGAAAGAGCTCTAGCCTGTGTGATCGTGTTGAACCGTTAGGTCTGCTGCGTCCCATCCAGGACCAGACATGGATATTCCAGAGGTCTGGGCATGGGTGCCAGAGGGTGCCACGTCCCTGAGAAAGAGGGTCCTTCTTTGCTGGGCAAAGACCTCAACAGTCGGCAAAGAGGCCGACCTGGGAAATGTGCCTTGTGCACATGCCTCAACTCGACCAGATTCAGCCACAGGTGGTGCTCCTGGACCACAAGCGGTGACATCATCTGCCCAAGTGTGTGCGCTGTAACCTTAGTTGCTCAGAGGGGGAGGTTGGTTGCCAAGCGCAGTTCTTGTAGCACACCGGGATCAAAACTACCCTCGTGTAGCTCTTTCAAAGCCTTGGCCTGATGGACCTGGAGAAGAGCCATGGCGTGTAGGGCAGAAGCGGCCTTCCCTGAAGCGCTGAAGGTTTTCATCGTCAGGGACAACGTCGTCCTACAGGCTTGGGAGGAGATTGCTGGGCGTGGTGCTCAGCGAGCACAGGTTTGCCGCGATTGATTTGTCCATCTGGGTTATCGCGGCATAACCCTCGGCTGTCCCCCCCATCGAGGGTAGTGAGAGTGGATTGCTGTATATCCAACAGCAATGCTTGTAGAGTTGGTGAATGGAACAGCAGTGGTGTTCAGCTTGCTGTCAATACAACCACTTGGCTCCTAAGAAAAAGTCTGAATGAATCCGCATACCGGTCTCCCTTTTATAAGGACTATGTTGGGGGGAGTGGCATGCAAATTCAATTTTCCAATTTCTCATTGGCCTTCTCTCAAAGATCTGAAGGTGAATCGGGCTCCCAAGAGCGACCCCTAGTGTCACTACAGTGTGTCATTCATACAGTGAGTGACAGAAGGGGAACTGAATGCATTTGATGGATATGATAAGAACTTATTTCTTACAGAAAACAGCTGCTGCCGATGATTTTGACAGACTTGGCAAGGAGCACACTCGGGTCGTGCATTCTGATTGAGGATGCTGTGGCTCGATTGAGGGAGATCTCCAAAGTGAATGAGATATGGATGAAGATCCGGGTTTGTTGGTTGTTTACTCCCCATGGGTTTGATGCGGGCAGAAGTTGAGACGAAGTGATGATGCCATTGGAAAGGGAAGGCGAGAGGCCAGAGTTGTTCTGTGCACTGGTACTCCTGTTGCCTTGAGAGGTTGGAACATGTCAATTATGAATCCAAGAGGGCGCGATTCCAAAATTCCTGCAAATTATTTTGAGAAGCTTGTGGAAGGCTGCCCAAAACGTTTTAAAGGCAATGCTACCAAATACTAACAAAGTGTATGCAAACTTCTGACCCACTGGGAATTTGATGAAATAAATAAAAGCTGAAATAAATAATTCTCTAAATAAAGTAGTGATTTTAACTGACCTAAGACAGGAATGTTTTCTATGATAAAATGTTTGGAATTGTAAAAAACTGAGTTTAAATGTATTTGGCTAAGGTGTATGTAATCTTCTGACTTCAAATGTAGGTTTTACTGTAGCCATTAATTTGTAAATAGTTTACTTTATTGTGTTGTGTTTGTTTGTGTTTGGCTACTTCCCTTGCACATCCCTGTACTGAACACAATTACCTTGCTCTTAGGCCAGAAATTTGAATTTTGTGTGTGCATGTACCTTCTATCTGTGGGGAGTTTTGGTAAAGGATTGTGAAGCGCTGGGAATCTTGTGAGGGGTCAGGATCAAAGGGTGTACTGTTACTGTATAGGATGGTAGTAACAAAAGCATTTTTCTGGCACTAACCATGCCTTTTATTTAAGCTGGCTTTTGGTGGCCTGTTAATGGTAGGGTGATAAAACTTAAGTATACAGTGATTGCATAATGGATTCACTTTTTGTCTATGTACTGTAACATTCCTGTGGTGCATGGCTTTTTATTTTTGTATTTCAGGCTTATTATCTTATAAAACTGGTGAAGAATGTTTGACAGGTATTAAAATTGCAACACATTTCCTCTGTTGCAATTGACTCCTCTGAGACTTGTTCCAAATGGTTCTTGTTTCTAGAACCGGTTCTTGTTTCTAGAACCAGTTCTGTACTGTTTTTAGTGTAGTTTATTTTTAGAACCACTAGATGGTGCTAGTCCATTATGGTTTTGATGTTGTCAGAGAGAGTAACCTCTGACCTTAATTGCAGCCATCTTGTTTACTCAGTTGATGCTGATAGTCACACGGTTAAAACAGCTCAATCTCTTCATCATCTTTGCAATCATTTATAGAAGCTTTGTCTGTAAGTATTAATGCGTTTATTAGAAGCTTGTTTTTTTATCTTTTGTCTGGAATTAGTGCCAGTACGTTAATTTTAGGATAAAATTGATTTTAAGAGACTTTTCAGTATGATGTTACATGCATCTAGATTATTATTGTGTATATTATGTTTAGTTATACCTTAAGCGAACTGTTTCAATTATTAATGTACAGTCCAGTCTTTAGAAAATTATTTTCCTTTTTTTTTTTTCTGTATTTCAGTTTTACTCTGTTCCACTTGCAGTTGAAGTGGTGGTGTTAATAAATCCATGCTTCAGTTCAACTTTCTTGTGGAAGGAGTCATCTGTCTGCCTAAATGAAGAAGGGGAACTCTTTTACGAGGGCAGAATAAGTTCCATTTAAAAAAGAATACCAGAGCCACAGCATATTCATTCATTTTTTTATTCTGTTAACGGTTCATGAACTTGCAATATTCTGCTGATGCAAACAAAACACCATACTAAATACTTTGTCAGTGTTTCCTTCAGCACAGTTCAGTAGCAATCTGTTGAGCTCGATGCATCGCAAGCAACAACAAACCTAGCACAAAGAGTCGTAACCAAATTAATTTTGAACCAGATCTTTTTCATGAATCACTCGAAAAGAACTAAAGGTTACTTGCGTAACCCCAGTTCTCTGATAGCATTACGTGAGGTGTCTCACAATGGGATATGCCCCTTCTGCGTATTCCTAGAAGCCCTATTACATTACGCCAGCCTCTATTGGCTGGCAGAAGTGACGCTTGTGTCAGGAGGACGCTCCACTTCTCATTTCAAAACAAGCACACCTCTTCCTTGCTTCTTACAGCAAGGAGGGTGATTTGGTGAGCCTGGGTTGCGCAAGTAAACTATAGTTCTCTTTCAAGCATACGTTTCAGTGTTTCACTATGGAATATCCTATCTCCTTTATTGCCAGACAGCCTGTATCGAATACCTCTGCTGTGTAAATGCACAGAGCAAGTACTGGGCATAAAGCATTCAAACTTTGCTGCTCTAACGAAGCAAAGGGTGTATGGAGCCAAAAATTTGACAGAACAATTTGAATTAGAATTGGAAACACTCCGCTTAATTTCTTGCAAATTGTAGGCTTATCGTAAGGCATTTAATGGACTAACTAAAATGTCATTAGTAACTTACCCTTTTCCGGAAGTCAGTTTTTTCTTGTATGAACATCAACAGAAATGTGATGTGTAAATTGAATTGTAATGACTACCTAGTCATACCTGAAAGATTTACAAACAAAGACTCAGATTACAATTCAATTTACACATCACATTCTCCACAACATACCAAACAATAAATTACAAAAAATAAGTTAAAAATATATATATATAAATAAAGTGGGAGATTTTTACATTACAAAACCAATCCTACAACAAAGAATACACATGTTTTGCTTTGGGAATTTTCATCCCACTCAATGTCTCTAAATACATTGAAAATTCCTCTTTAAAAGCAAGACAATTCCCCAAAGTATCCCACTCAATCTAATCTCATCTGCTGCTTTTGCTTGCTGATGACATGACTCTTTAAAAAAAAAAAAAAAAAAAAAAAAAAAAAAAAAAAAAAAACAGCAAATACCCCTAGCACTTCAGTTTATTAAGATTTTCTCAAAAGGTACATTTCTCAAAATGCGAGTTATTGGCCATCCATGATCATCCTATTAGAACATTGTGTAATATCCCAGTTAAAAACAACGTTAAATATTTAGGTACCTGGATATCCAAGTCGGTGGATCATTTAGAACATTTTTATTTTGATAATGTAGAGAAATATAAATTATTTATGAATACTTGGCTGCAGAGAGTCATAACGATATTCAGAAGAATTCTATTGACGAAAGTAGAGGATCTGTCTAGATTTATTTATCCATGTTTCTTACTAGCAGCTTCTGAAATAAATGTAATTATTTTAAATTTATAATAAATTTCTTATTTTGATTTTATATGGAAAAGGAAAAGTCATTATATACGTTAAAGTGGTATGATTAAAGATTATGTCCAGTATTTTATAGATTTACTTTGACATTATGAATGGGGCTATCAAGCTTAAATGGTTACAATCTTTTTTTTTTTTTTTTTTTTTTAAATAATGGATCCTCATTCTGGTTTGAGATTCCTTCAGCTGTATTAAAAAAAAATGTGGTGGCACAAGTTTTCTGTTACAGTGTGACTTTGAAATGTCTAAACTCCCTGTAAAACTTTCTTCTTTTCACCAAAAAAGTACTATTATATTGGAAATTGATTTTCAAACATAATTTTAGCCCACATAACACGTCAATTTGGAATAACAGATGTATAACAATGAGAAGAAAATCTTTCTTTATTGATGAGTGGTGGCAAAAAGACATATGGTCAGTGACACATGTTATGGATAACATTGGGAATATAATGAGTCTCAATAATTTTTGTGTTAAATAAAATATAAGTTGCTCACCTAATTTGTATGATACAATTATTAAAAGTATCCCAATGTATGTCGATGATTAAATTAGTTAAGGAACAATTTAAATATTCAGTGGTAAAACTTAAATTGCATGATCTCATGATAGAAAAGAAAACTTTGCAGATAAAAAATGCTCTAACAGATTTTTGAGAGATGGTTTACAACAACAGTTTTCCAGGTTCTGTAAATACATTTTTAATCATTTGGAGAAGAAAGTAGAAATTACAACCAATTTCTTTTAATTTCCCATTACCCCTTAATGTAAAGAGGTGCACTTTAAAATTATGAATCATATTTATCCAACTAAAGAAGTTTCAAGAATAAGATTTAATGTTTGGGACTCAAATATGTGTCAAATATACAAGTCAGAGATAGAAACAACTGAACACTTGTTTTTTCAATGTAATTTAGTGTATTAATTTTGGAAGGATGCATTTAGCTGGATGCAACAAAAAATACCTGCGAGACTGATAATTTAATGGGAAATGTTTAGATTTGGTTTATTAATTAAGGATAAAAATGTATCTTATGTTATTAATAATGTATTGCTGTTGTTGAAATTTTACACAAAATACACAAGTAAATTTTTCCAAAATTCCTCCCCGATTATTTGCTTTTAAAGAGGAGTTTTCAATGTATTTAGAGACATTGAGTGGGATGAGAAGACTCAAAGTTTTTGTAATGTAAAAATCTCCTACTCCCCTACTTATATACATATACGTATATATTTTTTTTACTTATTTATTGTAATTCATTGTTTGGTATGTTGTGGAGAATGTGATGTGTAAATTGAATTGTCATCTCAGTCTTTGTTTGTAAATCTTTCAGGTATGTAACCAATTACATTTTAGTTTACAATCAGAAGAGCAAAGCCCACCCCATGACTGCCAAAAATAAAAGTGTTTGAGCGAGTAAAAGCAGCAGATAAGATTAGATAGAGCGGTAGACTTTGGGGAATTGTCTTACGCGTGCTGTCAGGCATGTCCTCGCGTGCGAAATCTTCCGTTTCCTCGTGCGGCAATGAACTACTGTGCGCAAGTGTAAATAATGCGCGAGAGGGTTTAAAACGTGCAGATTAATGGCGTTAAAATGCCTTTATAACGATTACCTTATAGCACTGAGGAAAACTAACTCCTGAACACAGACAAATCCAGAAGTCCAAATCCACAGGCATCCTTGCAAGGGTATTCCGCAAACGTGAGTGCAGTCTCTCCCAAATATGATCCAGAGGAGGAGAATGTGAGGCCATTCGTGTGCCAGCGCATCTATTCTGAATGGTGCGTTCTGATCCTTCAGAGAAAAGAACAGCATTCTCTTGAGACATGAACAGATCCACTGTCAACCTGCCGAACCAGGCCTGAACAAAACCCATGGGAACCCCTTGAATCCAAAAGGATTGGTGTTTCCAATGGTGCAATGCTAGCACTGACACCGATGTCACCCTCACTCTTCTCAGAGAATATAGGAAGAAGTTGTTTTGCTGCCCGTTTTGCTCTCGGCAGCATTTTTGCCCTCATAGTGAGACTCTGCAGCCTCCGCTACCACAGTCGGCCATGGAATACTTAGTCTTTCTGCCACCCTTTGCACACGTCCTACAGATCAACGCTGAAAAGCGGAGAGGATGGTGCCCCATTCACCACATCCATGCTTCCCGCTGCAGCTGAGGGTTGTGCCGGTTGCACAGGGGGAAGGGAAAGAGAGTCCTCAAAATCATCCTAATCCTTGGAGCGGAGAAATTCTGACTGCCCCTTGTCCTTGTAATCCAAAGCCTCCTCTTCCTCATCTGTACTCAGCACAGAGGGCAAAGAGATGCATGCATTGATCTGTTTCCCCAGGACAATGCTGCCGTGGCGGGAAACTCTACAGGAATGGATACCTGTGGGGTGACAGCCAAAGCAGGGCTAGCTGACACGAGGGGATCCTGGCCCGACAAACTAGCTTGGCATGTTAGCCTGCACTGAAGGCTCTTCATGGTGAAGCGTGCACAGTGCAAACATGATCCAGGGTTGCCATTTTGCTGGAGTGCTAAAAAATTCCTATATGAGTTGGTGCGCAGAATGTAGGAATAAATCGAAAAATGACATGGTTGCCTGTTAATTTACAAAAAAAACTTTGTTCTGGAATGATCAATCAACAACCAGTGTGGAGGCTGGTTGATTACTATCCGAACAGAGATCCAGGCTTCTGAAGTGAAGCGAGAAGATGTTTTTGAATGACGTGATGATGCTGTGTCACCCCTTTTGTACTGGGAAGTGAAGCCTCCTCCTGACACAAGCGTCAATTCTGCCAGCCAATAGGGGCCAGCGTAATGTAATAGGGCTTCTAGGAATACGTGGAAGGAACGTATCCCCTAGTGAGATACCAAAACGTATGTTTGAAAGAGAAATAAGTGTTTGAACTCAGGAGCTTTTCTCTTTGAGAAAAGACCAATGAGAATTGGTGAACAGAATTTGCATGCCCCTCCCCCAGACATACGTGTATAACAGGATGGAAGCGTGCATCTGTTCAGACAGGTTTTGAGCTGAGGAGCCGAGAGTAAGTTCCCGGCTATTTCAGCGGCTTAGTACAGTATTGTGCCAAGAGGGACACAAGGAGGTTCCAAATCCAAAAGGATGTGTGTTTCCAATGGTGCAATGCTAGCACTGACACCGATGTCACCCTCACTCTTCTTGAGACAGGGGTCGTCTGTCTCCTGCGGGAAGGTTACCGAGACGTTCCCCTTCTGTCATTCACCCGATGTTGTGTCGATGTAGTGACACTAGGGATCCCTATCTAAAAACGGCACAAATTCTTCACTGTGTTACGTGGACTGCTGATGCAGAAGCAAGCAAGCTTCTGCGTGCGAAAATAGTAGGTGCACGTAACCTTCCCCAATGCCCCAGAAGACGTCATATTCTTTCAGGGGGAAAATACTCTGCAGAGACCACATCCTGCCCAGCAAGGGAGGTTAACACATATGGTTGACACATATGGAAGTGTCACGGTGGTAGGTCCTGCCTCGACGGGGAGGAGCTCTACAAACACAGTGACCGGGGGGCAGAGGGAACTCTGCCCAAGGGAGACACGGGTCCGCCAACAGGGGGGACCGTACAATGGAAAATACATCACAGGAGATATCAGAATAATCAGAACATGTGGAACACCTGTTCCAGTACAGGCAATTTGTTGCCTGCGGTGGGTTTATATTACTATTTTATTATTATTTATACATATTATTACATATTAAAACTGACTGATTCACAGGGCAGAGAAAATAGGTCAGACAGAGCTTCAGATAGATGGAGATGACTGATGTAACAAGTGTTTAATTGTTTCTCTTCTCCCTGCAGTAGGTTCTCTTCATCCAGAGTAGTTCTGGTAGCAGTTTACACAAAGCATTTTTGCTGTGTCTGCCTTTTTTGTCAACGGTGCTGTAATATGAAAATGCGGCCGTATGAAAGGCGTTGCACGCTTACCATGTTGACAGCTTTGCTTTGTGAGTATAAACAGGAGCGATACTTTTATTGCAACGTTCAGTTAAGACGCAGTATTACACCATTCGCACATCAAATCTAAAGTTCAGTAAATATGCGACAAACTTACTTGTGTCTTTCTTCGCACGCTTGAACACTAAACTCAATTGTTCAATGAGGTGCACGAGAGAGGGAAGCGGAAGAGCTGATTTACTCATGCAGATTCTGGAATTACAGTTTAATACAAACACAAGATTATTGAATTGTTCATCTGTTGATGGATTGTTTTACCAATTCGCAGCTACATGTTAAAGTGAATCAAGGTCTATGGTTATTCCCTGCATTCTGAATGTGGAACATGCAGGAATGATTAAATTTGTGCGAAACACCTGCAATCCTGTGCTGATTTTCAGACCCTGCAGGTATCCTGCTTCTCTGTTGCAAGACACACTCAGGTTGCACTGCTATACTGTGATGCCACAGTAATTATGAACTTCCTGTTCAATACAAAACCTGGGAGGGGCTCTCTCAGGTGAGCGACCAATGAGCCAAATGTCTGAGACTGAATGCATAATAATAAAAAAAATCTTGGGTAGACCTAGTCCACCTTTGTCAGTCGGCCTATGCAGCTTACTGAAATGTAATCTGGGACATTTAGCATTCCAATTGAAGGACTTTGCTGTGCTATCAAATTGCTTGAAATAAGAGAGGGGGAGATATTGTAAAAGGTAGTAAAATTTTGGAACACAATTCATTTAATAACATTAACATTCCCAATCGTAGATAAATGTAATGAAGCCCACCTGCCCACATTGCTTGAAAACCTTTTTATTAAGGGATCAAAATGAACTCTTAACTAAATCAGAAAAAGTTGGTGGGAATAAAATGCCCAAATACTTAATGCCGTGTTTGGGCCACTGGAAGGCGGCGGCTGGAAAGCCGTTACTCGGCAGTACGATGTCAGAGACAAAGCTTCAGATTTAGACCAATTGACTCTGTATCCTGAAAATTTAGAAAATGAATTAATGATCCTGTAGAGGCAAGGCATAGATCTAGTGGGGTTGGTGACGAATAATAAATTATAATCTGAATAAAGCAGAAGATTATACACCATACCTCCCGCCACCACCCCTTCAAAATCATCTACCATATTTATCGCAGCTGCTAATGGTTCCAGTGCAAGTCAGAACAATAATGGGGAAAGAGAGAAAACCTGCCACTATCTACCACTACCGTGTGTCAATAAGGTAACTTAATCCATCCAATAAAAGTATTCCTGAACCTGTATATTTCCAAAATCTTAAGTTCATCCCATTCTACCATAACAAATGCCTTTTCAGCGTCAAGTGAGATGGACGCGACCGGAGTCTGATCATTCGTCACTGACCACATAATATTGATGAGATGCCTAATGTTATCAATGAGCTGCGGCCCCAAATAAACCCCACCTAATCTATATATAATATATGTATATATATATATATATATATATATATATATATATATATATATATATATATATAAGAGATGTCATAACTTAACCAGTTACCCAAAAGCTTTTACAATATGTTAACAATATTTTATATAGCTGGATCTACACTCACTTGGATCTTTGTCCTTTTTAAGAATCAGACTGATCCGGGCTTGTGTCATGGTTGGTCGGAAGCTCTCCATTCTTTAATGATTCTGTATACACATCTAACAAAAGTGGAGCCAATTCTGTATCATAAGATCTAAAAAAAAGTCAGCGGCAAAGCCATCCGGCCCCGAAGCCTTGCCTGTAGGCAAGGAATTAATTACATCACCAAGCTCCTCCAAGGTTATCTCAGAATCAAGCAGTTTATTTTTGTTTAATCGTCAGTTTAGGGAGTTCTAATGGTTTCTCAAAATTTCTAATATCTTCATCAGTAGACAAAGACGCAGAACTATAAAGATCAAGGTTCTTGAAGAATTATTTTAAAACATTATTAATATCAATGGCTGAGGTAAAAATTTCACAGAGGGAATGGTAGAAAAAAAACTGTCTCTGCTTTCTGTATTTAGCCAAAAGCTTCCCTGCTTTGTCCCCCAACTCAAAGTATGACTGTCTTGCCCTGAATCCCCAAAACTCCACCTTCCACGATAAAATAGTATTGTCTATATACATCTGTATTTCAATTGGGTCAATAATCTTTTAATATTCCCTTCCAATTGCATGAGTTCTTGTGCTTTGGATTATTTGATGAATGAGGGATACTGTATGATCCGACCCCTAAGAACCGCCTTAAGTGCCTCCCAAGCCACGCCCACAGAGGATACTGAGGACCAGTTGGTCTCCATTTAAACATTGATTTCAGCCTTTAATATTTGTTGGAAATCAGGATTTTGCAAAAGGGATACATTAAAGCACCAACTATGATTTATTTTTATCCATATATGGCAACACCTCTAAACACACCAGGGTATGATATGAGACTAATATGTTTACAATTGATCAATCAACAATAGATAAAATGAATAGAATAATTTTATTTTGAATAGAAGCCTTTATTTTGGTCACACATTATACATTTTTGCATATATACAGTGAAATGTATTTGTTTTCACATATCCCAGCTAAGCTGGTGTCAGAGTGCAGGGTCAGCCATGATACGGCGCCCCTGAGTGACTTATATATATATATATATATATATATATATATATATATATAAAAATCTATTCTAGAATAAATCTAATGGACTGATGAAAAAAATTATAGTCCTTAGCAGATGGGTTCAAAAGACTTCAAATATCTGTAAGACCAAGACTTTTACACATCCTGTGAAGCTTTATTATATCATGAGGGGTGCCAGCAGCTTCCAACATCCCTTCAAGATCTATAAAAAAGCCCTGATCATCAGCGTTAGATGCATAAATATTAGCCAAAATAAGACTTTGCCCCTCAATTTCTGCTAAAACAATAATGACTCTTCCTAATTTATCATTAATCTGTTTGAGACATTTGAATTGTAGATGTTTACTTATCAGCATAATGACTTCTCTGCTCTTACTTGAGCAAGATGCACACCTCATATCCTCCAACATTTTCCAGCTTCCTGTGGGGAAAGATGTTTTTCTTGAAGAAACACTATATCATATTTCTTTCATTTAAGAAAATAAATAACCTTCCTTCTTTTTATGGGGTGCCCCAACTCATTCACATTCCACGTGGAGAGAGAGACAATCCACTCATATTAACATTTGATATTTTGACATATTAGAAAAAATAGATGTGTCAAAAACAATATTATAAAGACCACATTCCAACAATAGTGCAACAATCAAACCCAGAACTTCCATCAGAACCAACCAAACAGAAAAAAGAAAATGTGTGCATTAACCCCGCACATGACAGCGCCAACCGGTGTCCATCCCTCTAATGTCAAACAGTCCATGTACACCTTTGAGAGCCCCTGCACAACTTTGCCATCGGATTGCTGAAGTCCGGTGATTCTAGACAAAGTTTGTGAGACAGAATTACATAAATCTAAACACATCAAATTATATATTTTAAGAGTGAGAGTTACTAATCTTTTTAAGCAGCAGTTAGGGTCATCAGGGGTCTTTCTCTGTGATATCATTTCCTGTCATATGGTCTTCTTGCACATAAAAAATGGCTCCTTGAATGGTGGTTACACCAACTTGACACTTCAGGAAATTGACTTGACTGACAGGCTCCCCCAAATTAATTGTAATTTTCAGAACAATGGTGTTCCTTTACTTTTATTTACTATTAAATAGTTCTAATGGAAGATTATGCCAAACTAGTTGATATGGTGTTTTATTGAGAATTTCACCTTCTTTAAGCAAGTTTAATAATTTGGTACAAAGTTTTTACAGTTACACCACATTTACATTTTTGACATCATCCCCAAATATTCTTGTGACGACAGGCAACGAGAGAGGATCTAAGTGCAGCTCTTTATTTAAACCAAAAGCAAGCAAACTAGGAACAAAGAAAACCACAGGGAACTTAGCACAAAGCATACTGAATATGAAATAACAAACAAATAGACAGGGGGAAACAAGGGATTAAATATACAAGGGAAAACTAGGAACACCTGGGGAAACAATCAGGGAATGGGAGATCAGGGGAAAACCAATCAAAAAATGGAACTACAAGGAACTACAAAAACCAAACAGGAAACAGGAACTTCAACATAAAAGCACAGAACAAAAGTCAACAGAATGTGACAATTCTCTCAAAATTTATTAAAATCAGAACTTTTAGACTAGGTCCTCAATAAAAGAATGTATTCAAGTAATTTGTCCATTTATTTTCAAATTTGAACCCTTTTAAATTTAAATAAACCATATGAGTATGAGTAGGCTATTTACTTTCAAAATTATGTTTGAAATATTCACACCAAGGCCATGTGCTTTTGTCCATGATAGTGCCTGTCAAATTAGATTTTAAATTGAAATGTCAAATGTTGTAACCGGTTACACCATTTGACTCCTATTGCAAGCCTTTCTGTTAGAGGCTAATTTTGACAAATATCAGTAGTTTATGATGCTGATTAAAGTTAATATTAAAGTAAAAATTACACAATATTACACAACATTTACATAAATATTACATTAGGTAAATACTACTTTGACACCTCCTGTTGAACATGAACAGCATTTACATTTACATTTATTCATTTGGCAGATGCTTTTATCCAAAGAGACACAGCAGCTTTAAAATACCTCAAACTCTTCACAATTCAGTAATAGGTGAAAAGTTACTCAAAAATAAAATGTACATCTATAAAATACAATTCATTGAATTTGTGCAATTTCACAATGAAATAAAATATAATAGAGGGCAATTCCATGCAAAGGTCACCGTTACTATGGAAAAATACCTGACCTCCTATTCTATTATGAGTCTGATTTGCTGCACATTATCTCTGAGCCAGAACCTTTGAACTCATGTCATTCAAAACTTACAATGGAGGACCAACTCACACATGATTCTCCCCCCCCCCCATCTCTCTCTCTCTCTCACACACACACACACAATTTTTGAAAACATTTTTACTCTGATTTGTTGTTGTCAGATGTTTTTCCTTCATTGAAATAAAATAAAACACCAAGTTTACTTCAACTTGTTGACTGTCATGCTTGATTTTCTGTGTCAATTTCTTCAACCATCAATGGCCTTTGACTTTAGAAGCAATATGGTCAGGTGGTGTAACTGGTCTGTGTCAATTGGCGTAACCAGTATTTTTCATAAAAATATGATAATTTACAGGAACATTAAAGTGGAATAAAATGTACTCTTCTATTACAGTGTAATAATATGTTTATTTTTATTTATTTATTTTTTTTACACAATTTGTAAAAGATTATTTAGAAAACAGAGGTGCTTTCAGCATATGTCCTGCTCAATATTGCAAAAACCTGTACAATTAAAGTTTAGAGATAATCCATATTTTAAAGTGATGTAATTATTTTGATGAGTACACTTGCATATAAATAACGTGTGTAATATTTCTCATTCTATTGTGGTTACACCATTTGACATTTTCAGGAGCATCCAGTGTTATCTTTTGTAAAAAAATAATTACATTTACATGAAACCAACACAAATACAAAATGTACATTTGAACAAACCTTATGAATATTTTTAAAACAAGTTTAATTATTATTTTTTTTTTATTGCTCATCTTGCCAACCCTTATTTGTCATCAACTCATAAAACAAACTCCAGCTAGCAGGCAGAATAAACACAAAGAACGTGTAGATTCATCCACATACTGTCCTGAAAGCGTGTTCCTCCCCAAAACAAACTCCAGCCTCTAGCAGAACCAGCACACACACACACACACACACAAAAACATTCAGTTTCCTCGGACAGTCAAACAAATGTTCAGTGGGCCGGCTGTTTCATTAATGCAGCAGATGACCTAATCATTACAATACCCTGCAAAAAATATTCCACAAAACCAACTGCATCCAACAGGAGGCATAAGCACAAAGAATGTGCAGATTCATTCACAATCATCCCGAATTAGTTTTATTAAGCAAAACAAACTCCAGCCGCTAGATGGAACCAGCACAAAAAGAAACAAATAAAGCACCCAGTTTCCTCAGATGGTCAGGTCCACTTGGCTGCAAAGTGAGCGCCACATACCTACTCATTCCATTGACTTTATGAAGGACAATGCTTGTTGGGGACAAGTAAATTCTTTGCGGTCATCCTTAGCATCTAATCTCAATCTGGCCAGGAACTTCAGTGTAAAAGCAACCCTCCATCGATGCAAACATTCCTTGAAGGAGGGTTATTCCACAAAACAAACTCCAGCCGCTAGGTGGAACCAGCACAAAATGAAACAAGGTGTCCAGCTTCCTCGGACGGTTAAGTGAATGTTCAGTGAGTCAGGCCCACTTGCTTCAATGTGAGAATCACACCATGACCAACTCAATCCATTGAATTTATGAAGGAAAATGCTTGCAGTGGGCATGTAAATATTTTGCGGCCATCCTTAGTATCTATTCTCAATTTGGCCGGGATCATCAGTGCAATAGCAAACTTCCATTGATGTAAGAGTTTCTTAAATTCCTTCAAAAATCACGTTTCTCTCTTGTCAAATTTGCAAAGTCTGGGAACAAGAAAATGCTGTTGTTCTTCAAAGAAAGCCTTCCTTTGCTCATAGCCTTGCTTAACACAAGATCTTTATCGGATGATCTCATAAATTTGGCCAGAATTGATTTTGGCCTGTCTTCTTCCGCAGATCTCTGAGCTCGCTCGATTTCCAGCTTATGGCCTGTTATGTCAAGCAGACTCAGGAAGAGCTCATCTAGGAATTTCACCATATCTCTGCCTTCTTCATTCCAACAATTCGGATGTTGTTTCCCAAGGTCGTTGATTCCCAAGGTCTTTCAACATTTCCATGATGTGCTGTAAATCTGCCTTGGTTGCTAGCGGGTTAGCATGTAATTCAGAAACTCCAGAAAATCGATCTGTTTCTCAACGTCCCCATTCTTGTAACCAACACAGAATGTCGTCTCCATCGCAGTGATTGATCAACATATTACAGCAAGATCCTCCAAGTTTGCAACAACCTTCACCAGCATTGCCGACATGCTCGACAGTTGATGCTGAATCTCTCCCTCCGCACCTTCCAAACCGAGTCGCTGGTCTCTGTCAGGGTTATCAGCTTGAGCACATAAGTGTCTTTTAATGTCTCCACAGCCCAAGGATTTTGAATTCTTTGACATACTGACTTCATAGAACAGTTATGGAACAGGGTGTATCGAATCTCACCGGATTATGACACAAAAAGTTTTAAAACTAGCAAAGTGCGCAAAGCTCACCATTCATGCGTCCGACCCTCGCATGGTGCCACGTGACTCCCCAAAACAGATAAAAAAAAATTTATAAGTCACTTTTTATTATAAATTATCCCCCCTGTTTCTCCCATTGGAGTGGTGGTGGCGTAGTGGCTAGAGCACAGGGCTGCTAATCAGAAGGTCGTTGGTTCGAACCCCACGGCCACCACCATTGTGCCCTTGAGCAAGGCACTTAACTCCAGGTTGCTCCGGGGGGATTGTCCCTGTAATAAGTGCACTGTAAGTCACTTTGGATAAAAGCGTCTGCCAAATGCATAAATGTAAATGTTCTCACCCTTTCATATCATTTCGCTTCTGAAGATTTAACCATCAGAGTTGTCTGGATTACTTTAAGTGCCCTTACAGTATGTGGATTTGGAGCTTCAAAATGTTACTTACATTGTATGGACCTAAAGAGCTGAGAAATTCTTCTAAAAATCTTTTTTTGTGTTCAGCAGATGAAAGAAAGTCCTGCACATCGTTGATTTACATTTATTCATTTGGCTGACGCTTTTATCCAAAGCGACTTACAAAAGAGGAATGCATTATAAGCTAATCATCTTAAGGAGATCTTAATAAGTGCCGTATTACAAAGTTTTGCTAGCATCAGAATAGTAGTATTCAAGACAGATTTAAGTGCAACAAGAATGTATTTTTATTTTTTATTTGATTTTTTCATTTTTTTAGTGCTCATGGAAAAGATGTGTTTTTAGCTCTTTTTTTAAGACAGAAAGTGAGTCAGCTACACGGATGGAGATGGGAAGGTCATTCCACCAGCATGGTATGATAGCAGTGAATATGCTGGTACAAGCTGGTTAAGCGACGCAAGTTCAACACAGTAAACAAACAGCACAAGTCTAGCAATGAATACTACTCTACAACATAGTAAAACAATGGAATAAACACACACGCAACTGCAGACACCTGTAGATAGATAGCTTCTCTTTGATGGCATGAGGGTGAGTAAACGATACAATAATTTAAATTTTTGGGTGAACTAACCCTTTAAGTATTAAACTTAACAACATCCTAGCATGGGGTGATGTGTTTTGCATGGGTAAACACCACTCACATTTCCTTAAAAAAAAATCTAGTTTAAACAGTGTACTGTTTTTTTAAAGCTCAGTTTCCCATGCTTGGCATACAACGTTTTATTCATTGTGTCAGTGATCAGGAAACTGGCCAGTGTCTAATTAGTTTCTTTATCCATGAACAGGAATCAATTCCAGGACCAAGACTACATTATTACAGAGTTCCAAGTTCAGAGCAGCCAAAAATAGCCAGCTCTTCATGTGTCCCATATTGTACAGTTTGCTGCATATATAATGATACTTTGTTTTGAATAAAATTCTTTACATGTATCCCTCCTGGGGCGACTCAGTCCGCTGACAAACCCAAACGTATGTAAACTGCTTTGCTGAAAATGCTGCAGTGTACAGATATGTCTCTTAAATATCCACCGGTGTACCATGCTACCCATTGGCCTTGCCATAACTGCTACAGATAAAGTTAGACAAAGGGAGCGATGGAGGCCCCCTGGGCCTATTTACTGGCCCCTCTGATGCTGCACTGTGCCTCTGAGCCTCGCAGTGACAGACAAGTGTTCCACTCGACCCACTCCTCAACAGAGACTGAATTAAAGAGTCCCTTTTGGCAGACAACCATTCTCTCTTTTACTCTCTCTTGTCCTTTTTTTCTCTCTCTTTCTCTCTGTCATTCCTCACCACAATTCAGTCTTGATTGGAGCGGGTGGAATGGGCTTACTTGTTCTCACTGGAGTGCAAGGGGGCTAATCCTCTACCAAGCATTCGTGGATTTGTGCTGTCCTCAAACTTCAAATTTTAGATCTCGCTCAACAAAGTTCTGATGCTGTCTAATCCCCTGCACTAGTCTCCCTCTCCAACTAACGCAGAAGGTATACTTAGACTGTTAGTTGTTGGCAGAACTGGAGTCAGAGCTTGTCTTTGGCCCAAGCATGGTTGTGTCATTGGGCTGTATGCCATAGCAGCAAATTCACCAGCCCCCATCAGTCATTGTGGGGCCAAACCAAAGAGGAGAGCTTTGAGAGACGAGGATCCACACACATTCTCGTTCATGCACTTCCCTAAGCTGTTAGCAGGATTTTATGATGAGCGTTTGCTGTATGAAATTATGGTGTCTGTTGAAGTGTTAGCCGCTTAGAGGGAACACTGCATGTTGTGGCTCGGTGGGTCTCTACGGCATCCTGTCGATGTTGTGAGAGGAAGGGAAAGATTGGGTTGCATACATAACAAATCCATTAATTTGGGTATCCAGTGACCTTTATGGAGATGGATGTGTCATGTTCCAAAGCCCCCTTTATTCTTGGTCCATATTATAGCTAATAGATAACCAGTCAGTCATGCTTTCAGTGACAGTCCTTGCATTTTCTGGGGTACAATCATTTAATGATTCCACAATTTATGCAGAATCCTATAGATACCAATTGAAGATATATATTTATGTACATATACAGTACTTTAAACGAGGGTTATTCAACTCAGCTCCTTTAGGGTCACTGTCCTGCAGAGTTCTGCTCCAACCCTAATCAAACTGCATTATATTTTATAAGCCTATCATTGGCCAACAGTTCACAGCAGTACATTTTGCAACTGAATTCGTCAGTCAGTCTGAGATTTATTTTAAGGGCTTGTCTAAGGAGCAGTCAATTTACATATGCATCAGACACATGCTTTTAGAGTGTCTCACTTTGGTTGCATCGTGCCATAAATGTACAGATTTTAGGTTTCTTCGAGAAATATTTCTTGAGATCCCTGTGTTTGTATTTGTGCTCCATCAAGCTGTGAATGCAAGAACAAGACTCGTTGACTGCATCTGAAATCTAAAAAAATGCTGCCCTTTGGAGGCTGTATATGAGGTAGGATGAAAATAGGTTTTTCTGAAACTGTTCTGAGACTAGTTTTATCATTAATTGATTAGCCATGAATTGATTAGGCAGCAAGTAAGCTATCTAAGTTTTTGGATGCAGCCATCTTGTGCTGTCTGCTGTCAGTATGTGTGGTTTGTTCAGTGTGTAAACAGCTGGAGTTTCGATTACTGCCCCCTGGAGAAAACATTTGGTACTTCAAGCTTAAATTGCCCTGATGCTAGGGTACATGATAAATTGCATAATTTTTTTTAACTTATTATTTTTTGTATAATTAATTCATTTAACAGACAGCCATAATAAAAACATCAGCGAGTCTTTCTACACAAAACACCCCGCCTCAGATCTTCAACAACACAATGTTTCTTCTCAAATATGGTGCAAGCATTGTAGAATATCATAAATTAATTGCAATCAAAAATAATGAATGATGTGACGGAACTACCCACCCCTCCCTCTCGTCAAAATCGCCTGACCTCTTAGGGCCGTCCTTCAGCCAGGCTCACAATGGGAGTGGGTTGGAGAGAGGAGAGAAACATTTTATAAGCCTTGTTGAGGCAGTGATTGATGAAGCACACCAGATGTGAAAACCTGATGTCATGGTATGGGCTTAGTCTTGGCTGACTAGATCTGCACTAGACATGCTGATGCTGTTACTTGACATGAGTAAATACTGTACTGTTGCACTGAACCCATGCACTGCTGCTGCTGACAACAACAGAGAATTGTGCTGCTTCTACTGAAAAACAAAAAATCTCATCACTGTAGAATAGATCTATACATGTGGTGCTGGGGAAGTGGAGGGAGAAATGCTGCGTGTTACCAAGCTGCTGCAGTCGAGCCGCTACAATTGCAGCCGTGCCGCTATGATGCGTAGGAAGGTTATATATAATTTGATGAGGGAAAAAAGGGTTCTGATTGGTCTGCCAGGGTGACCAATCAGCCTGTGCCACAGAGTTTCCCAACTGAACTTAATTTGTACTTTCAGTTAGAACAACTCTCAGAGTAGTATAACATACATGTTTTATTCTCTCTCTCTCTCTCTCTCTCTCTCTCTCTCTCTCTCTCTATATATATATATATATATATATATATATATATATATATATGAAGTGGTATAGGCTTGATCTGACTCTACGTATGCTGCTACCTGACATGAGTAAATATGCTGCTGCTGTTGCAATGAACCCATGCGCTGCTGCTGACATTAGAAGGTATATAGTACCTGTGTGCTGCTTCTACTGAACAAACATAAAATTCCCCAAAACCGTGTTAAAAGAAAATAAATAGACAAGACAAGCATATAAGGTGACCTCCCCCTCAACAAGCAGATCTGAACAGCAGACATGTGGGCTGCAGTGAGGTTGATATCAGTTGCTTGTAGCTAGCAGTGTATCCCTAGCATGTGTTAAAAAAAAAGCGCAAGCTGACAGTATACCCCAGCAATCACCTGAGCAATCGTAGGATCAACTGAATAGAGGAATACATCACTTGAGTATTCAGAATAATTTGAACTGGTATGAGATACATGCTGCTGAAAACCAACATTCCATTCTTTTAGATAGCTGACTAGGTAACTCTGTGTACAGAACTGATCTTGCTCCGGCTTGTGTAGACATATTTGCTTCACTGCATGTAAATCTTGACTTATCATATGTTTTCCATCGACCGTTATTAAGAGAGGGTCATTAAAAGAGTTCTGGGTCTCTGGTCCGGAGACATGTTGAGAGAGGGCAGAACTGCTTTAGTTTGGGTTGGGAAATAGGTGATCCTTATTAAAGTACTGGAGAAGTAAATAAGTGATTTTTTTTTTCTTTTGACAATACATTTGTGCTGCTGCAGTGTCTACCCATAGATGCTGCAATTGTGGCACCTGGACAGCACATTTGCGCTGCTTGCAGATTCATTAGGTTTAGTTTCGAGGCCCTAAGATGCCCCAGTTGCGGCACCTAGACAGCACATTTGCTCTGCTTTGCAGTGTCGTGAGAGGTTTTGTTGCTTGGCCTAAAGACGCTGTAGTTTCAGCACCTGAACAGCACATTGTGCTCAGCAGGCTGAGTAGATGACAAGCATAATGAATTAAGATCGGACACCACTGATTATGAATTAGGAAGTGTAAGCAACAGAGGGAATATTTTATATCTTATACTTGAACCCTATTGGTATATTGGTATGAATTAGTTGCTGCATTACATGAGTGGTATGCCTTTCAAAGCCATAATGCTTGTTGTGTGTGAGTGACCCTAAATTATACATACTGATTTATGCAAATCGAATGTATTGCTAACATAAATGACAGACAGGAGTAGGCTGACCATGCAAATAAAGTCATCATCTCAACAGGATATAATGACATAACTGGTTGTTTAAAAAATGCCAAAGCATGCAAAATACAGCCTTACATCCAATTATTGCATACCTGCTGATTTAGTTTTTATAATTGACTGAAACCATTTGTGGAAGGAAGCTTCCATAATAGGCAGTCTGATATTACCATTATAGGGTCCAAACAGTATGTCTCTGGAAGATGCTAGACTGACACTGAAAAGGTGGAATAGAAGCTGCATCTAAAAGAGTGGTTCTCAACCGGGGATGGGAACCCACTAATGGGACTAATGGGACTACTAATGGGTACACTTCCAGGGGGCCTCAAGATCTTTAAAATTATTTAGATAAGGAAGATTATTATGATATAAAGATTTATTACATTAGATAACTTGCTGAATATGATAAAAAGGAATACTCCCTTCAACATCTTGATTTTAATTAAGAATATAGAGTTCTAGATGTTCTGGAGTACAAATTATAATCATTATAATGATTAATAGATTTTAATCTATTGTCGATAGTAGTTTCTTTCATTAAAACTGGCTTTGTCATCATAAAAGTAGAAATAGAGGAAATATCTTAGAATAATAAAAAATACCCTACATGTAAAGCCTTTGAATATTTTCTCTGACAATGGGGGACCTGCTAAAATCTCCAATGAAGGTATGGTGGTATGCTGGTGCAGAAGGTCTCATACAGCTGTAGATAAAGTATTTGCTGCTGCCAAAAGAACGGTGTGATGTCATGATCAGCCAAAGGACCTCCGCAGGAGTCTATCTTCACTATCTGAATTAGTAGGCTCCCTTTGAAAGGGCTCTGGTGATAGCTGTCTGTAATAACCATGGCAACGTTGCAGTCGCGGCTCGCTTTCAACAGAAAGCATTCCACTCCAGCCACCCCCCACATTGCTCCTTCTTCCCACGGGATTGAGGACAATGCGGCTGGCGATGGAGGCGATCTGGGGATGGCAGCAGGTGCAGCTCCGCCATGTATGCCCCCTTGGACAACCCACCCCCCAGCACGCTCGTTGACTCCCGTCCGTGCTCGAGGCAACAGCGGTAAGCAGATGCCCCCCCCCCCCCCCATTTCATGGACCCCCTCGAGGACCCGGAAGGCTCCCATGTGCTCCTGAGACGATCGACCCAGGGACCAAGACATTAGCTCCGGAGCTGGTAAGCAGACCCCTGGTGGAGGGCCGGGAGGAGAATCTTTTGTTGAATTCCTTGCATTTGCCCCCTAGACGGGGCTGCAGTACCCACATTCTCAGTAAAAGAGCTATTTCCTTTATCTCTGGGTCACCTGGACCGCAAATGCCATTCTCACGGCACTCTCCCACCACACCTCAACAGTCCCGGCACGCTGGATGCGGACCCTCCGCCCTCAGAACCACGACTGTGACGCCGGTTCTGACGATTCTGACTGGACCTCCTCCTCAGTCACTAACCTGCCCCCTGCCGGGTGAGCGGAGCAAGGTAAGTGCTTTGAGTCTTTTCTCAGTACCCTCGCCTCCCGACGCCGTACTACCTGCTCCACCCCACCTGGTACATCAAAAATAATTGTCCCCTTGGTGCCCCTAGCACAGAACTTGGATGAGTGGCTTTCACTTCTCAACCCGTCACACTGGCTGGCCCAGACCATCCGACTCGGTTACGGTTAGTTTACCAGACCACCCCCAACACCCCCCCCCCCCCCCACCCCCCTTCGTGGGCGTCCGCTTTACACGGTGAGCATGCAAAATCCCTGCACATGGAAATTGCTACTCTCTTACTCAAAGACATGATAGAGCCTGTCCCTCCAACCGAGAAAGAAGGGTCTCTACAGCACTTACTTCATCATACCCAAGAAAGGTAGCGGCTTACGACCAATCTTGGACTTGCGAATTTTCGACCGGGCTTTGCACAAACTGCAGTTCAACATGCTCATGCAAAAACACATCTTAACTTCGGCATCTAGATTGGTTCGCAGTGGTAGACCCGAAGCGGTAGACCTCAATTCTGCCTCGACACCAACCCTTCCTACGATTTGCATTCGACAGCCAGGCATATCAGTACAAAGTCCTCCCCTTCAACATGTCTGTCCCCTCGCATCTTCAACAAAGTCGCAGAGGCAGCCCTTGTCCCGCTCCGAGAAGCCGGCATTCGCATACTCAATTACCTCGATGACTGGCTCATTCTGGCCCACTCCCGAGAGTTACTATCCGCTCACAGAGACCAGGTGCTCAGGCACCTCAGCCGTTTGTGGCTTCAGGTCAACTGGGAAAAGAGCAAGCTTGCCCTGGTTCAGAGCATCTCTTTTCTCGGCATGGAGTTAGACTCAGTCTCAATGTCTGCACATCTCACCAACGAGCGTGCGTATTGCATCCTCCGCGACGGTCGCGCCACTGGGGTTGGTGCATATGAGACCGTTTCAGCTCTGGCTTCAGACTCGAGTCCCGAGATGAGCATGGTGCCGCGGCACGCATCGTGTGATTTTCACCCACGCCTGCCCCAAACATTCAAACCCTAGACAGACCTCTGCTTTCTGCGGGCAGGAATACCCTTGCAGCAGGTGTCCCGACGCATCCTGGTCATGACTGACACCTCCAGATTGGGTTGGGGCGCCATGTGCAATGGGCACGCAGCTGTGGGCCGGTTGAAAAGGGATCCCACTGCGCTGGCACATCAGCTGCCTAGAGTTGCTGACTGTTTTCTTTGCCCTGTGTAAGTTTCTCCCGTTAGTTCGAGACATACATGTCCTAGTCAGGTCAGACAACACCACTACGGTAGCATACATAAATCGCCAAGGCGGCTCATGTCAAGACTCGCCCATCGTCTCCTCCTTTGGAGCCAGCAGCACTCAAGTAACTGCGCGCCACTCACATCCCCGGCAACCTCAATGTGTCACGACATGCTGTCACGACAATGCTTGCCTGGTGGAGAGTGGAGGCTTCATCCCCAGTTGGTCCAGCTGATTTGGGAACGATTCGGCAAGGACCAGGTAGACTTGTTTGCCTCCCGAGAGACCTCCCACTGCCCGCTCTGGTATGCCTGAACAGAGGCTTCCCTCGGGGCTGCGCAAGTACGTATTTCCCAAATTGGTACTCTTTCCGGGCTGAAGACCCACAGAGGTGCGCAGTTAGGTTAGTGCTCTTATTTCTGCAGGAGAGGCTTGAAGGTGTCCACCTTGAAGGTGTATGTTGCTGCTATCACGGCTCATCCCAATGCAGTAGACAGCAAGTCTTTGGGTAAGCACGACTTAATCATCAGGTTCCTAAGAGGCGCCCGGAAATTAAATCCTTCCCGGCCAAGCCTGTTCCCCTCCTGGGATCTCTCGGTGGTCCTCGTGGGCCTGCAGAGACCCCCCTTCGAGCCGCCATCAAGAGGGTCGGGGACCTGCAAGCATTCTCTGTCAGCGACACTTGCCTGGAGTTCGGTACGGCAGACACATATGTGATCCTAAGACCGCGAACGGGCTACATGCCCAAGGTTCCTACCACGCCCTTTAGAGACCAGGTAGTGAACCTGCAAGTGCTGCCCTGGGAGGAGGCAGACTCAGCCCCTTCGTTGCTGTGTCCGGTACGTGCTTTGTGTAGCTACTTGGACTGCACGCAGAGCTTTAGATGTTCTGAGCAGCTCTTTGTCTGCGTTGGTGGACAGTGGAAAGGGAATGCTGTCTCCAAACAGAGGCTTTACCACTGGGTGGTGGATGCCATTTCGTTGGCCTATCACACCCAGGCCATGCCCCCCCCTTGCGGGTCCGAGCACACTCAACAAAGAGTGTTGCGTCCTTGTGGGCACTGGCCAGAGGCACCTCCCTGGCAGACATATGTAGAGCACGGGTTGAGCAACACCTAATACCTTCTACAATCTCAGGGTTGAGTCAGTATCGTCTCGTGTTTTCTCAGGTCCGAGCCGGTAGAACCGGTACACTCTGACGGACTGACTTAGTGGATTGCTTGCACCTAGTGCCCTTTCCTTCGGCCAAGGTAAAACTGTGCACTTTCTCTCCTAGCCCTGTGGGTCCGCAATTCAGTGGAGGAATTTGCCGACCCAATCCACTGCAGGAACTCAGGAACTGTACTGGAATAGGTGCCCCACAGGTCAGGACTCCTGTGTGGACTTCCTCCTGTGTGTATATTCTATGGTACGGTCCCCTTACGAGTGGACCCGCGTCTCCATTAGGCAGTCCCAGCTGCCCTGTAGCAACTCCCCCCTCCTTGAGGTTGGATCTTCCACCGCGCCATTATTTCCACATGTGACCTGAGTGGCCCATGTAATGCATTCACCACACTTACCTCCCCCTTCCTGGGCAGGTGTGGTCTCCGCAGGGTCTTTTCCCCCTGAACGAATAGGAAACTGGATAAGACCCCCTTCCCTCGATGTGTGTAAGTGCCCCAACCGTTTCTTGCTCTATGCGGAGAAACATAGAGAGAAAAGAGGCCCGGCTAGGCTCGGCCCGTTCCCAGGTTGGAAAGTGTCGCATTGTTCCCCTGTTTAGGGTAACCAGAAGGATTCTGATGACTTTTATGGGGCATTGGGGAAGGGTACGTGCAGTCTAACACAGCTGGTCGCCATTGCACGTAAAATACCTGCCCGCTCCTGTGTCAGCAGTACATGTACATGGCTCAGCACATGGCGTGATATAAATTGGACCCCTAGTGTCGCTTCTTTGACACAATGTCGAAGTGATCGACAGATGGGGAACGTCCACGTTACGTATGTAACCTCAGTTCCCTGATGGAGGGAACGAGACGTTGTGTCCTCCCATCCACATCACTGAGCCGACCCACTGTGGTGGTTGAACCATTTACGGCTCCTCAGAAAAATCCTGAATGAACTCGATGTATTTCCCCGCTTTTATACCCGTATGTCCGGGGCGGGGTATGCAAATACTGTCTGCCAACTTCCCATTGGCCTTTTTCATAGATCAGAGGCATATTCGGCACTCAAGAGTGACCCCTAGTGTCGCTTCTTCGACACAACGTCTTGTTCCCTGATGGAGGTTGCATACGTAACCTAGACGTTTTGTATTTTTGGTATCCACATCTTGGGTCCTTTTGTTGAAACAAATGAACCTGTGTGCTCTTTATGGGTGATTTAATTAAATATTAATATTTACCTGTTTAACAGAGTGGCATAAACAGCTATACTAGTTTTGTCCTGCTTTCCACATCACACATTTACTGTGAAATGTCTTTTCAGATTTGCAATGACTGTGATGCTTCTCATGTCAGGAAGGTAGTCCAGCTCAAACCAGCCAACCAATCAAACAGGTCAGCAGCCGTGAAAGACCAGGGAAGATCCATGATTTCATGCAGCTGCAGTGGT
This sequence comes from Moxostoma hubbsi, assembly GCA_032164185.1. NCBI lineage: Eukaryota > Metazoa > Chordata > Actinopteri > Cypriniformes > Catostomidae > Moxostoma > Moxostoma hubbsi. Next base: position 16,543,977 of record JAVLUX010000011.1, on the reverse strand, counting down.
TCTTTTGTCTGATGAGGTTTAAGTGCATTGCAGGGTGTACAACGAGAGATTTCAGTGTCAATATCAATGAACATCGATGGCCAGTTCATAATTTCCTTAGCCCTGCGCTTTGTTGCTGTAATTCCAGGATGGCACTTCTGTAGCTGGTCAACATAAAATATTTGCAGTGCGGGTGGGATAATAAATCTCTCCCCACAAAGCAACAAGTCATCCTGAATTGTCAACTCATTTCTCATTGAAAAGAAGGGACACAAGGAATACGGAAGTTCTTTTAGGTGGCTGGCCAGCCATTCCTAATCATATCAGAAAGCTGTTGGCATGTGACATCTTTTTGCACAGCAGCCCTGCGATCATCTATACAACGGGAAGAGAGTACCTGGATAGTCATGACCTCCAGCAGGTCATACCACGTTTGAAGATCACATCTAGGTGGTAACGATGCAGTTTCATCATCATACCCTGTAAGTGGGGTGAGGCAGTGTGGAGTGGCTTCATTAATATGGTTATCAAGGGCCGATGATCAGTTTCTACAGTGACAGGTCAGCCTAGATAAAATCGGGGAATTTTTTTTTGTCACAAATACGAGTGCCAGTATTTCTTTTTCAATTAGAGCATACTGAGACTCGGTGGACATGAGGGCCCATGATGCAAACGCCACTGGCCATCCTCGCTGTAAACATACTGCACCAAGGTCATGCTGGGAGGCATCTGCCAAGAGAACCACTGGTATGGACATATCAAAATACTGCAAAACTAGGGGGTTTGTCAAAGCTTGTTTCAGTCTTGCAAAAGCCTCGTCATGAGTGTCATGCCAGCACCACTCCGAATCCTGATGAAGCAACTGTCTCAATGTACCAGTGATATCACTGTACTGGGGAAGGAATTTTGAGAAGTAATTTGTCATGCCCAAAAACTGCTGCAGTGCTTGTTTATCCTAAGGTGCTGGCATGTCACATAACGGTTTAGTTTTTTCAGGGTTAGGTTTAACACCATCATCAGTTAGCAGGTGACCAACGTACTGGACCGAATTGACTCTGAACCTACATTTGTCAGGGTTTAGTTTCATGTTAATGGCACAAAGTTTGTTCAGTACGTGTCGCAAACGATCATCGTGTTCCTCATGTGTCCGGCCCCAGATGAGAATATCGTCAACTACAATTTCACAAGGCTGTCCAGCAAACAATTGCTCCATTGATCTCTGTAAGACCTCACTGCCTGTTGAGATTCCATATGTTATGTTCAAGAACCTGTAATGGCCAAACGGGGACATAAATGTGGTTAATTTGGATGAAACTTTATCAAGGGGAATTTGCCAGAACCCACATTTAGCATCCAGAATGGTAAACACTTTAGCACAAGGCATATCTGCAATGATCTGTTCATTCGTTTTTAGTAGATGCCGTGGTCTGAGGAGGGCTTTGTTAAGATGAACTGGATCTATGCAAATCCTCACTAACCCATCTTTTGTTTTGGCTGCAACCATGTCTGATACCCACTCTGTTGCCTCGGTACAGGCGTTATCACACCCAGCTTAGTCATGTGATCCAGTTCTGCTTTGACTTTTTCTATTATGGCTATTGGTATTTTTCAGGGTCACAGAATACAGGTGTTATACAGTCTCATATGATATACAACTGGTAATGTGCCAATGACATGACAATCAAAAAGATCTCTGTATTCACGTAGCTCTGGTGCTTCATGATATAGAATGTATACATCAGGTCCCAGTTGGATGAGTCCCATAGTGATGCTATCCTGTTGACTGAGCAGGGTTTTTACATCCCGATCCACTACATGGAATTTTAATTTAAAAGAAATCTTTAATGTTGCAGCATTTGTTGTATGCATAGCACATACTTTTTTCTTAAGAATGTTGGCCATTACAGTTTGAGCGACGTGTTTTTTGCAAAGCGCATACTTTTGTGTCTTTTCTCAGCTCTGATTGTTCATGCAGCAAACATATGCTAACAGCCAAGTCCAGGGTGAGTTTTTTTTCACAGAGTAACTGTTTGCGAACAGTGTCATTTTCTATACCGCAACATATGTGGTCTCTAATGAGTTTGTCTTGCAGCGATCCAAATTCACATTTCTTTGCCAGGATTTTCAAATTGGAGACGTGGTTTTTTAACACCACATCCCACACCCACATTTACTATCCATGATTACGTTTTTGCAGGTAAGAACAATTCAGAGAATTTTGTTAGAAGTACCTCTTGATCATTGTGATCTGAAAGATCCCTGTCCGCATACACAAATGTTTCAGATTTATCAACCGCTTTGGGACCAGCTAGGTTTAACAACGTGTAGGCTTGTACTTTCTTTGATTTATCTGACAGGCCCACATAGCAGTAGATGCGCCATTCCTTTTCAAACTTTCTCCAGTTATCGGCAGTGTTGGCATCAAAACCAAGGCCTAGGCCATTTTATCCCAATTCTGACACCATGTGTTGTTTTGATGGATAGAAACACAGAAGCAGCCTTGATCCGTACAATTGTTTTATTCTCTACCTGCGCACCTCACTGCACGGGAGACTCACTGTCCTCCATCATCTGGGGTACTGGTGACTTAAAGAGAAATACCACATAACTCTAAAGCAAGCAACGGCAAGAGAGTAGTAGGCTATTTTATTTTGTACCTGCATTCCAATCTACATCTTGATGTAATACTTCCTCATGATCATGCAGCATAATTTCATCAGCTGAATGGGAGGCTAAACAGTATTAAAGTGTGACAAGTCTCACGTTGTGTGTGCAAGCCATTCACGCATCACAAGACGGTCAACTATTTAACCCTTTTCTGTGAATCGCACCTACAAAAAAAAACTAAAACTTCATTTCCAGGTTTAATTTTGAATAGACTTTTTTTAACCCCAAGTCATTTGTTTATGTTTTCTTTTTTAATCGTTTAATGTAATTTGGAATGTGACCATGGTTAAAGGAGTGTGTACTAGTATGGAAATCTCAAGGATTAATAGCGATTAATAATTTGCTGAAAGCAAAAAGAAACAAATGAAACTTGCAGCCTGACCAAAGCAATGCGGGCACATTTACTCATGCGATTAAACAAAAGTGAAGTTCTGCCAACTTGTGATGTGCGAAAAGCTTGCACGTGCTGCGTGAGTCTATTGGGTATACTGCATTCTTGTCACAATTTAACTTTATGTTTCACCTTCCATTCGCTCATGAAAACGTCTCAGTTACTGTTGTAACCTCCATTCCCCGAGGGAGGGAACGAGACGTAGTGTCGAAGGAAGTGACACAAGGGGTCTTCTCGAAGCATTAACCCTGCTCCACGCACCCGGCAAGGGGCGGCTTAGAGACTGAGGAAGAGGCCTAAGGAGGCGTCTTCAAAACTCGTCGGCGCCGGTGTGCAGGGCGCTGAGGCAGGACCGGAGGCAAGGTAGCTGTCCGGCCTGCAGATTTCCTATTCTTTCAGGAGGGGAAGACCCTGCAGAGGCCATACCCTGCCCAGTCAGGGGGAGGTAATGTATGGAAAATACACCACGAGGGTTGTGAAGCCGGATGTGGGAGACGGCGCGGTGGTAGGTCAAGCCTAATGAAGGGGGGACTCTACAGACACGGGACCGTACCGCGGAGAATACATCACGGGGAGTTAGCCTGAAGAGGGAACTATGCCCGTGGAGCCCGACCCCAGTACAGAGCCCTAAGACTCGTACTGGGTCTGGCCGCGAGTTGCTCTGCTGAATTCGCGGGCCAGAAGGCTAGGGAGGAAAAAGCATCCAGGCAGCGACACTCAGTGGCTGACCTGGGATAGAAGGCGCACTGGATCACATTGGTGAAGGGCGCAAGGTGCAAGCGGAACACCCGGTCGGTTGTGCCGCGTTACCGAGTTCTACCGGCTCGGACCTGACAAAACACGGGACGAGACCGACTCAACCCTTAGATTGTAAAATCTGGCAAAGGTATTGGGTGTTGACCAGCCCGCTGCTCTGCAGATGTCTGCTAGGGAGGTGCCGTGGCTTAGTGCCCACGAGGACGCCACACTTCTAGTGGAGTGTGCTCGGACCTGCAGGGGGGCGGGCATGCCCTGGGCGTGTTAGGCAATAGCATCAACGACCCAGTGGGCTAGCCTCTGTTTGGAGACGGCGTTCCCTTTCCGCCGTCCGCCAAAGCAGACAAAGAGCTGCTCAGAGTATCTAAAGCTCTGCATGTGGTCCACATAGGTACGCAAAGCACGCACCGGACACAGCAACGAAAGGGCTGGGTCTGCCTCCTCCCGAGGCAGTGCTTGCAGGTTCACGACCTGGTCCCTGAAAGGGGTCGTGGGAACCTAGGGCACGTAGCCCGGTCGGGGTCTCAGGATAACTTGAGAAAGTGCCGGACCGAACTCCAGGCAAGAGTCGCTGACAGAGAACGCTTGCAGGTCTCCTACTCTCTTGATTGAGGCTAACGCGATCAGGAGGGCCGTCTTCAAGGAGAGGGCCTTGAGCTCGACTGAATCAAGCGGCTCAAATGGAGGTCTCTGAAGGCCCGAGAGGACCACTGAGAGATCCCAAGAGGGAAACAGGTTAGGCCGGGGAGGATGTAGTCTCCGGGCGTCTTTCAGGAACCTGATAATCAAGTTGTGCTTACCAAGGGACTTGCCATCTACTGCGTCGTGGTGGGCTGCAATAGCAGCTACATACACCTTCAAGGTGGAGGGGGAGAGCCTCCCCTCCAATCTCTCCTGCAGGAATAGAAGCACTGACCAAACTGCACATCTCTGTGGGTCTTCGGCTCGGGAAGAACACCAATTCGCGAACAAACGGCACTTTAGTGCATAGAGTTGCCTGGTTGAGGGAGCTCTGGCTTGATTGATCGTATCTACGACAGCAGGTGGTAGATTTACTAGATCTTCCGCGTCCCGTCCAGGGGCCAGACATGGAGATTCCAGAGGTCTGGGCGCGGATGCCAGATTGTGCCCCATCCCTGAGAAAGAAGGTCCTTCCTCAGGGGGATTTTCCAGGGAGGGGCTGTCATGAGGAGCGTGAGTTCTGAAAACCAGGTGTGGGTGGGCCAGTAAGGGTCCACCAAGGCGACCTGTTCCTTGTCCTCCCTGATCTTGCACAGCACCGATGCAAGAAGGCTCACTGGGGGAAATGCGTACTTGCGCAGCCCCCGGGGCCAGCTGTGTGCCAGCACATCTGTCCCGAGGGGAGTGCCCATCAGGGAATACCAGAGCGGGCAATGGGAGTTGTCCTGGGAGGCAAAGAGGTCTACTTGTGCCTTGCCGAATCGGTCCCAAATGAGCTGGACCACCTGGGGGTGGAGCCTCCACTCTCCGCTGGGCAAAAACCTGTCGCGACAGCTCGTCCGCCGTCATGTTGCGGTTGCCAGGGATATGAGTGACGAGCAGTGACCTGAGTCGCGGCTGACTCCAGAGGAGGAGATGGCGGGCGAGTTATGACATATGATGAGAGTGCACGCCACCCTGGCGATTTATGTACGCTACCGTCGCGGTGCTGTCTGAGCGAATCAGAACGTGCTTGCCTCGGATTAGTGGAATAAACCTCCGTAGAGCAAGAATAACAGTCATCAACTCTAGGCAATTGATGTGCCAACGCTGCCGGGGACCTTTCCAGGTGCCAGCGGCAGCGTGCCCATTGCACATGGCGCCCCAACTCAGTCGAGAGGCGTCTGTGGTTCCCACGACACGTCTGGACACCTGCTGCAAGAGAACTCCGGCCCGTAGGAAGCAGAGGTCTGTGCATGGGCTGAAAGTTTGATGGCAGGCAAGGGTGATTGTCACACGATGCGTGCTGTGGCGCCATGCCCATCTTGGGACTGTAGCCAGTGCTATAACGGTCTCATATGCATCAACCCGAGCGGCGCGACCGCGACTGAGGATGTCATATGCCCCAGGAGCCTCTGGAATTGTTTTAGAGGATTGCTGTGCCAGGCTTGAAGCGAGCGAGGCACCTGAGCACTGACTGGGCGCGCTCGTTGGTGAGACGCGCTGTCATTGAGACCGAGTCTAACTCCATACCGAGAAAAGAAATGCTCTGAACCGGGGTGAGCTTGCTCTTTTCCCAGTTGACCTGAAGCCCTAGACGGCTGAGGTGCCTGAGCACCTGGTCCCTGTGAGCAAACAGTAACTCGAGAGTGGGCCAGAATGAGCCAGTCGTCGAGATAGTGGAGTATGCGGATGCCCACTTCCCTTAGGGGGGCAAGAGCGGCCTCTGCGACCTTGGTGAAGACGCGAGGGGACAGGGACAGGCCGAAGGGGATGACCTTGTACTGATACGCCTGGCCGTCGAACGCGAACCGTAAGAAGGGTCGGTGTCGTGGCAAAATAGAGATGTGGAAGTACGCGTCCTTCAGGTCTACCGCCGCGAACCAATCTAGCTGTCGAACGCAGGTGAGAATCTGCTTCTGCGTGAGCATTTTGAACGGGAGTCTGAGCAGGGCCCGGTTGAGAACTCGCAAGTCCAAGATTGGTCGCAACCCGCCACTTTTTCTGGGTACGATGAAGTAAGGGCTGTAGAGACCCTTCTTCATCTCGGCTGGAGGGATGGGCTCTATCGGAGCAGTGTAAAAATCTCTGCTCGTAAGGCACTGGCTTGTTGGCCGCGCACTAGAGTGGTGCGAATACCGCTGAAACGAGGTGGGAGCCGGGCGAACTGAATCGCAGAGCCGAGTCGGATGGTCCTGGCCAACCAGTGCGACGGGTTGGGAAGCGATAACCACGCGTCCAAACTCCGTGCGAGGGGGACTAAGGGGACGATCACATTTGACGTACCGGGCGGGGCTTCGCGTCGGGGGGGAGCAGGTAATAATGCGTCGGGAGGCAAAAGAGCGTCCCGAGGCTGAAGTGCTGACAAAAGACTCAAAGCACTTACCTTACTCCGCACACCCGGCAGGGGGCGGATTAGAGACTGAGGAAGAGGTCCCGAGAGGGCGTCTTCGAATCTCGTCAGCGCTGGCCTGCCGGGGTTGGACAGTCGTGGGGCCGGAGGCGAGAGAGCTGCGTCCGGGAAACCGGGACTGGAGAGATGTAGGGCCGGGGTGCCGTGAGAACAGCACACACCGGCTGAATGACCCAGGGAGTGAGGGAATCGTTCTGTAGGTACCGCAGCCCGAAGGCGGTGCGGCAGGTGAAAACAAGGATTCTCTTCCTGGCCCTCCACCGGGGGACGGAGTGGTCTTGAAACCATCTCCGGAGCGAACATCCGACTGCCTGGGGTGTCCGTCTCAGGAGCGCTTCGGAGCATTTCTGGTCCGAGATGGGGTCCTGGAGACGGGGGGCGTACGCCGCCTGCGAGGTGCTCGACGCTGGGGCTGAGAGCTGGGCCCAGGTTACGGAGCTACCTGTTGTTGCTTTCTCATCGCAGGGGGGGACGCCCTCGGCGAGCAGGCGGGGCACGGGCGCGCTGACTGGGTGGCGCCGTGGCATGATGTGAGAAACTGTCCCCATCTGCTTCCTCACCACCAAGAACTGCTGGGCAAAGTCGTCGATGGTGTCGCCGAAGAGGCCGAGCTGGGAGGCGGGGGCGTTGAGAAATCGTGACTTGTCAACGCCATGCATCTCGACCGTGTTCAGCCAGAGGTGGCGCTCCTGGACCACGAGTGTGGCCATCGTCCACCCGAGTGCCTGCGCCGTGACATTCGCAGCTCTGAGAGCGAGGTTGGAGCAGAGCACAGTTACTGTAGCACATCGGGGTTGGAACTACCCACTTGCAGCTCTTGAGTGCCTTGGCTTAGTGAATTTGCAGGAGAGCCATGGCATGCAGGGCGGAGGCGGCCTGTCCAGTGGTGCTGTAGACTTTTGAGGTCAGTGATGACGTCATTCTACGGCTCTGGAGAGTAGTACCGTTCAGTCCCGCCAGGTGGCGGTGTTCCGCCATCCAGGGTAGTGAGAGCGGACAAGCAGAGGGCGGTTCCGACCGCGTTGGCTCGTCATGCACTTCCGGGAACGACGGAACCAAGGGGGGGCGTGGCTATAAGCGGCGCCGTGACCTGAGGAACCGATCGAGTAGGCGAGGGGGGGGGGGTTGGCGGAGATCTCCAGTTCAGCCTCGCGCTCGCGGCGGCCCGGGGAAGCATAGCGGACATCTGCAAATCAGCCTCAGACTGGGCGAGCAGACCCGGAGGTGGCAGCCCAGGCGAGCCATCAACATCCGACGCCACTGTGACGCTCTCCGATGCAGCGGCGATGTCGTCATCCAATTCTGGGAGCTCAAGGGAAAATGCCGGCTGGCCGAGAAGTGAGCCGCACTCTTCCCGAGCTCGGACGGAAGCAAACAAGCGTGCTGGGGGGCGGGTGGTTCGTGGGGATTTACCCGGCGAAACCGAGCCCGTGGTCATCCCCAAATCGCCTTCATCGCCAGCCGGGTCGACCTCAATCCCGTGGGAAGAAGGAACGACGCGGGGAGAGGCTGAAGTGGCTTTCTCTCATGACAAAAGAATGCGCGACCGCAATGTTGCCATGCTTATGTTTTCGCACTGAGAGCATAAACCGTTCATAAAACGCTGCCTGCGTGTGATCGCAGCCCAGGCACGCGAGGCAGCACTTATGACCATCAGAAGTGGAGAGAATTCAACCGCATCCAGGAACTACACAGAGGCGGAAAGACATCTTTAAAAAGACGCGTCCTGAAAAGGACGTTCAACGCCTGCTGTGTATTGCTCTTTTATGAGTGGGAACTCAAACTCTTTTAGAGAAAATATACTCTTTTAGGAGGAGCACACTCTTTCAAACAGAAAGAAGTGCTGTCGAAGCGCCCAGGGGCGTGGACTGCACAGCGTGCAGAGAGAGAGACGCCAGCTGGAAATGCGCCATGCGGATCCAACAGCAATGCTTCTCGCTGGTAGAGGTGAGTGAAACAGGTGTGTGTTTCAGCTGCTTGCAGTACAACCATTCGGCTCCGAAGAAAAATTCTGACTGGCATTCGCTGCCCCGGTTCCCCTTATACCCGTATGTCCGGGGCGGGGCATGCAAATTCTGTCTGCCAACTTGACATTGGCCTTTTCTCAGGTTCAGAGGTACGATTCGGCGTCCGAGAAGACCCCTTGTGTCAGTTCCTTCGACACTGTGTCGAGAGAGTGACAGAAGGGGAACATGCTGCGTGATCATGAGGATTACATCAAGATGTTGATTGGAATGCAGGTGCGGCATTTCATATAAATAAAATAGTCTGCTCCTCTCTCCCCTTCAAGTGATTTCTCCTCCAAGGTTGACGACCCGTGGAGTAGAGAGATATGAGCATTTTTAAAAGTGCAAGGGGCCATGACATGTTTAATAAAGCAAAAAATCAACAAAGCGCTAAAAGTGGCAGTCCACGGAAAGAAAAACCTGCATATTTGACTGTACTTGTGGCTGGAACAGAACAGAAACACTCTGACATCACCCTAGACTAAATAATTTCAAAAAGACGCTACGCTTAAGTATAAATGCCAGCTTAGTTTGCCAAGGATGTGTTTGTTCACCCATGTGAAAAAGTTTGGCTTCTTCCAAAATATAAACTAGGCTTTAATCCAGCCCTGATGATCATAATGACATTATCTGAAACATTATCTGGAATAGCATCACTCTAATACACCATCTGTTGTACAAACTTGTGGCACGGTGGAGGGCGGGACCGACGCGTGATTACGCACGCCCGGTCCCGTATTAGGCTAATTAAGCCGTCAAGAGGAATAAAGGCCACTCGCGGACGGCGATTGAGAGAGAGAGAGAGCGCTCAATTACGGACGTCCGTTATCTTCCAATGTAACACAGATCATATTCATGGGCAAGGAAGAGGCGAGAAACCGGCTTGACATATAAACTAAAGGTTTAATGTAAAACTCAAAAGACAAGCACATAAGATAACGGACATGTCCGTAATTGAGCTCTCTCTCTCGATCGCCGTCTGCGAGTGGCCTTTATCCCTCTTGACGGCTTAATTAGCCTAATACGGACCGGGCGTGCGTAATCACGCGCCGGTCCCGCCCTCCACCGTGCCACAAAACTATAGTATGAAATGTGTCAAATATGTGAACACTGGCCATGATGAAGGCTATTCTATTTCATTAAATTCAGTAGCTGATGTTTCACAATGTCATTGGTTAAAACATAATTCTGGTACAATTCTTGGCTCCCCACCCTGGATCTCACTAATTATCAAACCCTGGTTACGGCCCTGGATGAGCCCTGTCTTGATTCACTAAGAATGTCATTTTTAAACATTATTCTTCAAGCTCTTTCCACTGACACTACATCAGTCGTCTCCATGACAAATGCTGGAGAAACAAGAGAAGATAGATTAATCTAGAATAATCAGAAAATAATGAGTACATCCTGTTTCCATCAGTCTAAAGGACTATTGACTAAGGTCTCATTGATTTTATGTAACTGCTTGGCAGACATCCACATGCAGTGACAAGCATAAAGGGAGGTTGAAAGTGGCACACTATTCAAATAGAAACTTATGACTTCTATTCTGAAAGACTTCTAATTTAAGTCTAAAATATTTCATTTCAATATTGTAATTCACACAATTGGATTTGAATGAATAATAGCTATATTTTTAATTTAATGCATTAAAGAAATATTCTAGGTTATACCAGTTATACAAGTTCTTCAAGTAATACACAAGTGTCTCGTACTGCTTTTCACCCGTTCTGTTGTGATGACAAGCTTGTTGCACTGCACACAAGAACAAACCCAGCATGAGAGAGTCATGACCGAATTACTGTTTTGAACCGGGTCTTTTTCATGAATCACCCAAAAAGAACTGAGGGTGTGAACTCAGGAGCTCAGGTTAGCAGTCACTTTCTCAGTGAATCATCCGTCAGTGTTTTCACATCTGGGAGCATAGACATGTCAATATAGGAGTCCCATGTGTATTTCAGGCTTCTTTATCATTAAAAGTTCTGCACCATGTTTATTATCATTTTTTTTATTACATTTATTATAAATTATATTTATATAAATTATGAAAGGGGTGTGTGTGAACATTAATGAGACAAAAGGTGAATGCAAACTTGTATCTTCATAACTATGTATACTGTAGTGTGGGATCGAGTCCACCTTACTCAAGTCCAAGTCAAGTCTGAGTCTTTAAACAATCGAGTCCGAGTTGAGTCAGAGTCCAAAAGAGACCGAGTTGGATTCAAGACGGTGTCCATAATAGGCTGAGCCTGATTCTGAATGAATCTGTTCATAAATCTGAATTAAAATGGTAAGAGTAAACTCAACACCAATATTTTAAGCTTATTTTAAACTAAGAAAAACAGTTTGTCAATATAAATGTAACAAAAACACCTCGGTTGCATTTCATATATATATATATATTATGATTAGTATCCTGCTGAACAAACTTCAAAGTGGTTTCAGAATGAAAGCATATGCTTTAGATGTATGAAGACAAAGTCTGTCCTTCAACACAATTCTTATTGCACTCTGTGGACATTTATTTAAAAAAATAATATTTGTTGCTTTTTCCCCTCCACTCAAACATAGACTAAAGAAAGTGAAAGCTGCATTAGTAATTACAACCAAGGTTATTATGTTTCAAATTTTTATTTAGTTTTTATTTCTAAATCTTTTATTTAAAATGATCCCTATCTTGAGAAAGAATTGTCTATACTGATTTCTTTCTGAATCTTTTTTCTCTATCTGCCGACTGATTTGGTAAAATACAGTACATAGAAATGAGTCAATACAGTTAAATGTTATATCTCACAATTTGACTGCAAATGCTACATCCAAAACACTGGAAAAGACCATAGATAATATTAGGGCCATATTGTCACGGACAAGATTTTCTTGTTAAATTGTGGGAAACTGCACAATGCAGTGCAGTTCTGCGTGCTACTCGTGTACCTATATCCCTGATGTGTCCATATGCGTCTCGCAGCTGCCACCGAAGATAAATAAATTAATAATAATTTATATTTGCTTGAGCAGCAGCCGCATTTGTCTGCAGTTAGTCTGAAATCTTTAACTACAAAAAAAATGGATAATAATAATTTTGAGTATTGAGTATTTGAGCACAGAATTGTCCTTCAAAAGTGTCAATATAGGCTAAAAAAAGACGTGAATAAGTTACCCGGTGGTTTACAATAAAAAAAATTTAAATACAAATTTAAAATAAAAATATCATAACCAACTAAATTCATCTTGTAACATGAAGATTAGCTTCATATACAAAATCTGTCATCAAATAATACATTTATTTTATAATTTATAATTAAATTATAAACAAAATATTTCACTGCCCAAAATATCCTAATATTTTATTGTGCATGTTTGAATGTTATGAATGGTGGACAAATGCTGTAAAAGAATGTATTTTAAGCAGCTCGTCAATGCTTTGAAAATAGTCAATCAATAATAAATAGGTGCTGTTTATCTGTTTAGAGTTGCTGACTATTTAAGAAGTTCCACAGTAAATTCATCAAGCTATTCTGGACCAGTTCAAGCTGACAACACTGTGTGGACCACAAGAGACTACAGAAGCCAACATGTATAGATACATTATGCCTAAAAATACTTAATATCCAATATTAATACATTTTTATGTATTTTTATTTTGATATGCTGTTTTTAATTATACCGCAATGCGAGCACCATCTTGGCTGCAGAAACGGCACACAATTTTACCAGTTGTCAGGTCCTGTGTCTGAACAACTGCCTTGTTTAGTTTCTATTACAGTGGATTGTTTTACAGTCACCTTGGTAGTCAATGTTATACAGTACTCGCTGTAGTAACATTCAAGCGTATTGGTTGACTGGCGGTTGTGCCTGTTCATGTGTGTATCAGAACCAACTGTGCATGCTCATTCGTGAGGTGTGCCGTCATCGAGACTGAGTCTAGCTCCAAGCCAAGAAAAGAGATGCTCTGAACCGTGAGGAACTTGCTCTTTTCCCCGTTGATTTGAAGCCCTGTGCGCACACAACACATCCTGAGAGTGAGCTAGGATTAGCCAGTCATTGAGACTTAACTTCCCTTAATGGGGCAAGGGCTGCCTCTGCGAACTTCGTGAAGACCCGAGGGAACAGGGATGGACAGGCAGAAAGGGAGGACCTTGTACTAGTACGCCCGACCTTGGAATGCAAACGGCAGGGAGGGTCTGCGTCGAGGTGTAATCGTGACGTATTAGAACGTATCCTTCAGGTCTACCGGCGCAAACCAATCTTGATGTCAGACACTTGCTGGAATGCATTTTTACATCAGCATCTTGAACAGGAGTCTGTGTACGGCCCGGTTCAGTACTCGCAGGTTCAAGATTGGCCTCAACCCAACGCCTGTCTCTGGTACAATGACGTAGAGGCTGTAAAACCCATTCTTCATTCTTCATACCACTCGCAATTCCCATTGGCCTTTTATCAAAGATCAGAGGTGTCTCGGGCTCCCAAGAGTGACCCCTAGTGTCACTTCATTGACACAACGTCAAGTGAGTGACAGATAGGGATCAAGGCAACCATGTGTTGCACAAATACTGACCTAAATCTGCCCCTGCTCTTGAGTAAAGGCGCAGAGTTAGCCAGCCAACTTTAGCAATCACAGATGGAACCTACTGGCACATTACTCAGGTATCACACTCGCACCATTACAAATACCCTGCCTGCCAAAAAAAGTTGCATACTCTAATATTTTGTTGGACATCCTTTAGCTTTGATTACACCAGTCATTAATCATGGCATTGTTTTGACAACCTTATGTAACGTCACATTTATTTCCATCCAGATTTGTATTCATTTTTGTCCGAGTTCTTGTAATGATGACGGGAGACCGTAAAGTCTTCTCCAGCACATCCAAAAGACTTTCAATGAGATTAAGGTCAGGACTCTGTGGTGGCCAATTCATGTGTGAAAAGATTCCTCATGCTCCCTAAACCACTCTTTCAAAAATTGAGCCCTACGAATCTGGGCATTGTCGTCCTGGAATATGCCTGTGCCGTCAGAGAAGAAAAAATCCATTGATGGGATAACCTGGTTATTCAGTACATTCAGGCAGTCAGCTGACTTTATTTTATTGCCGCATAACGTTGCCGAGCCTAGACCTGACCAACTGAAGCAACCCTAGATCATAACACTGCCTCTAATGGCTTATACAGTGGGGACTTTGCATGATGATTGCATCGCTTCATGCGCTCTCCTTCTTATCCTGACGTGCACATCAATTTGGTATAGGATAAATCTGGACTCATCAGACCACATTAACTTTTTCCATTGCTCTACAGTTTATTCTTTAGCCTCACTAACAATTTAGGCTTTCTTGTGGCCACACAACTGTTTAGTCCCAATCCTTTAAGTTCTCATCGCATAGTGTGTGTGGAAATGCTCTTACTTTCAATATTAAACATAGCCGTGAGTTCTACTGTCAATTTATTACGATGTGACATGAAGCATTTTAGTGATCTCCAATCATGATCATTTAAGATTTTTTTCTGACCACATTTCTTCTGTGAAGCTGACGGTTCACCACTATCCTTCCAGGTTTTAATAATGCATTGGTCAGTTCTTAACCCATTTCCAGTGATTTTCACAATCTAGTTGTTTTCTTTGCTTGAATCAGGGCAATGATTTGACCCTTCTGAAACACAGTTACATACATGACCACTGGACACATCTTCTGACATGGTTGTATAAAAAATTAGATGCTACATACTGCATTAGTTAGGGTTAAAATAATTGTTGCCAGCTGAAATTTATTAATCACCACAATAATGCTCCAATCATAGACTCTTAAGTATCTGCTAATTTAAATCCAAAAAGTGAATTTTTTTTTGGCTAGGCAGTGTACATGGTATATGTCCACTGCAAGGAAGCAATTCCAGCATTGCTCAAGATCTCTCCAATACTTGCAAAAATATGCCCTGATCTTGAGACATAGATACTTTGTGGTTACCATTGACACCCACTGTTGCTAAGGTGGACAAGCAGACAAAAAAAAAGCATGATACTGCAAAAACATTTCATAATGATGTTAGATGCACATCAAGGGGGATCACTGTTTTGAAAAATAGATAATGTATAATTTAATTTAAGAGGTCTCTTGAAAGGTTATCCATCGCCCCTCAGCTGTGTTTTCTTTGGGGGGGAGGGGTGTGAGTATCTATTTGTCAGTTTGACATCTACAGCTATAACACCTCCATCTGGGGCTCTGTTGATGAAAGCGACACACACTTCACCTGACATGCACATGTGTAGATCCATTGTAAATGATTTGACAAGCACATCATTTGTTTTCAGTGTTGCACATGAATTATGCTACATATTGCATGAAGGTGCCTCCCAAATGTTTGATCAGGCAAATAATGCATTGTATTGTTTGGGTAACGTTCACACACACACACACACACACACACACACACACACACACAGTCCCCCCCTTTGCTCCCAACCAGTATCATAAATAAGGCACAGGGAGAGAAGTTAGATTGACAGCACTGTTGCAGTGAGGTGGAGATGCACAGAATAACATGAGCTCTGCACCAACGATGCTGTCGACAGCGTTGAGCACTTTGAAACTTCTCCCAGTAGTGTGTGTTTGTAAACTGAATAAATACTCTGTCACTGTCAAGTACCAAATATGCAGGGATGGCTGGCTTCTTACAGTTGAAAGGAGTCAAGCAAAGGGGGGGAAAAAAATCTAAAAAGTCCTTTGTGGCTTGCAAGCTCTCTCTCAGTTCTGTTTTGACTAGTGTAGGAAGGTGAGGACAAAATTACTATGGTTGGTTATGTGTGCTGATGTATGGTTTCTGTTTTCTCTCACTGTGGTTGTCTGGCTTTTGGACGACTGGAGCTTAGGTGTACCCTCAAACTATACATTGTCAGATAATTGTATTCTGAATCTTGCCCCACCTATCTGGTTTAACCCGCAACTTAAAGGAATAGTTCGCCCAAAAATTAAAATTCTGTAATTATTTCACACCTTATGTCATTACAATTAAAAAAAATACCTTTTTTTCTGTGTAAAAATAAAAAATAAATCAAGAATCTTCAAACATATGCAATTTCTATACAACATTAGTTCATAGTGACCTCTCTGTTAAAATCCAAAAATGACAAAGAAAACACACAAAAAAGCACCAAAGTATTCTATCCAAATTTTTCCAGGTGTTCTTACTGGGAAATTAATGTGGGTGTGACTTCGCTAGCTCCGGCTGCAGTCATTTTAGACTCTGTTTACAGCTGATGATTTGATCGCAAATGGTAAGTGCTATATATATTTTTAAATTGGGTGCAAAACGTTTTGTGATTGGATAAAAAAAAAAAAAAAAAAACACATGCAGACGTAGTCAAAAAAGTATGTGGCCACATAACATTTAAACGCTGTCCTGATGTGTCCCGGACAGCAGCGAAGCACTACCTCTCACCTGACAATCGCCCGATGTGCTAAGTTAAAACTTTCATATGGATTTAAAAGGAAATAACCATCCAATCGGACAACTTGAAAATGCGATTACATACCGAAGGATGAGAACTTAACGGCTCTTCCTCAGTAAGTTCAATATCAACATGCAGGGTGATAAGATGACACATATATCTGAAGCTGATCTAACAGAGGTAAGCTACTTCAATAAAACAATGGATAATTTTGCTCAATGTTGTGTTTCAACTGCATCTGGCAGAAACAACACACCAGTTTTGATTGCGCTTTCTTTGTCTTTATGAATTTTTTGCAGTTTATTAGCATTCAGTAACACACTGACATAGTGATCGTTCCACACTATGTGCTCATGAAATCAGACATGCTCTCCTCAAAATCCCAACAGCACAATGAAAGAATGAATGGACGTTCAACAACTGTGTTCACTTGATAACAGAAGACACACCCATCCATTTCGGACACTAAATACTACACTTTGAAAATGTTTACAGTACATGGCTGAGTGTATAGTATATTTTGTAAGTGCATAGTCTATAGTGTGTCGTTTGGGACACAGTTTATGAACCAGATCAACCAGTTTGTTGAAAAGAACAATCTTTTTTTGTTCCTCAAATTGGACTGATCCTGTTGCATTTTTATCACATTCTTTTTTATCACAAAGTTGTTATGCTTGATGTATATATTTTTTTTTCACATTCAGAGCTACAATTCAGTTCTATATTTCACATGCAGCCTCACAAGCTTACATGTGGCATAAAGTCTGGCACATATTGTGGTTTATTAAGTGGAAGCTCATCTAAATTATGGTTCATCGGTCTGGTCAGCAGACAACATTGAAGAAATCAGTAGAACGTGTGTTTGCTTTGTGGTCAGAATGTGTGCTAATGTGTACAGTAGTTGAAAATTAGAAAACGAAACCAAGCTTATGAACAAAACAAATCAATAATTTTGTCTTTCTATCAGAAAGTAATTCTAGAATCAGTGCAAGAAAATCAGCACTACTGTATCTGTATCTCTCTCTCTCTCTCTCTCTCTCTCTCTCTCTCTCTCTCTCTCTCTCTCTCTCTCTCTTTCTCCCGCTATTCATTGGACACTTGTCAAGTTTAGCATGAGAACGCAGTATTGCATGTTTTTATATAGTTACTGAATATGTCATTTGTAAATTTGCTGGATTTAAACATTTATAAACGTATTCGTTTGCATGCAAATGCTTTTATACGATGTCTGTGCAAGCAAGCGATGTGATAAAACCATTGCGCCTGTTTATAACCAATAAAGCTGTCTATTGTGTTAGTGTGTGACATTGAAGCAATGTTGTTATGCCTTTTCACATCATGTTGCTCACTCAAAACAGAGCACCATTGACAAGAAAGCCAGAAATACCAGAAAAGCTTTATGCAAAATTCTACCAGATTTAATCAGGATGAAAAGACACTGCAGGATGAAGAGAAAAGCTTAAAACAGACAACTTCATCATCCATATAAACACCTGTTACATCTCATCTTCATCTCTGTAGACTTTTTAGTAATTTTTTAATAACATAAGGAGGGCTATGTACTGGTAGTAATTTACATATCTATAATATAAATACTATAATATTAATAATAACCATGCATAATATAAAAAAAAATTATAATCTATTAATAAAATAAAATAAATCATTATTTATTTTTTAATGTAGTGTTCATATTATGTCAATAAGTCATAGCCGATTTAGCACAAATTTGCCCTTTTTAAGGATTTCATCTGTTAAAATTTTCAGTGCATTTGATCAACTCTTAACTGGTGAGCATTGACTTTTAACTTCTAAAGGGACAGTTCACTAAAAAATTACAAGCCAAGTCAAATTTATTTGTAAATTACTTTTCTCAACATGCGTCGTTTCAAAGCAGCTGTACATTAAATTATTCTATAACAGAAAATTAAATCATGTAGTGCCAATATGATTTATTTATGTTAAGAACTATTAGTGGTTAAACACACACAGTGGTTAAAATTAGTGTTGTCATACACATAGATGCATTGTCCTTTGATTTTGGCCAATGAAGGCTTTTGTTAGTGGTTAATTCATTTTCTATGCAGTTTAAGAGAGTGTTGTCCCTCCTTTGACCACGTTGATCTATGTATCATTCAGTCTGGCTGAAGCTTATGGCAGGGAATTTTGGTGAACTCCATCCTGAGCCCATGGTTCAGACAGTGGCTCATGAAGAATCTTATGTCTTTGAGTTGGCATCAATTCATCCTCTGTAAAGTCTGTCTTAGTAGACTGAAGTGAAGTCTGGCTGGCACATGCTGCATTTGGTCATCATCACTCAGCGACACAGTGAGAAATAGACATCAGTCAGGACCGGAGATGGATCTGACAGGCTCTGGTAAGGTTTAGAGAGGGAAAGAAATTGAATAAAATTAGTGTAGATGACATTTGATTTAAAGTAGGGTTAAAGAATAAGAGAAGTGTTTTTGGTTCTGGCAGACCTAACTAAAGCAGCATAGCTATGAATTGAGGGATAAATTAGGTGTATGCCTGGCTGAATAGATATGTCTTTAGTCTATACTTAAACTGAGATAGTCTGTCTGAGTTTTGAACACAGCTAGGAAGACTATTTCATAGCTTAGGAGCCAAATATGAAAATGATCTATGTCTTTGAGTTTGCATCAATCCTCTTTCTGTGGATTTTGATATTCTCTGTATTATTGTCAACAGACTGGAGTTTTACAATTGTAATGAGCGTGATGGATTATAACGTGACAAAAGGACACTCAAGTTCTTTGGAGGTATACCATTCAAAGCTTTGTAAGTAATTAACAGAAGTTTTAAAGTAATACAAAACTTAACAGGCAGCCTTAGTAATGCTGATACAATTGGGCTGATATGATCATATTTCTTGGTTCTAGTAAGCACTCTCGCTGCTGCATTTTGAACCAACTGAATTGTATTTATTAAACCTGCAGGACCACCTAGTAATGCATTACAATAATCTAGTCTTGAGGTCATGAATGCATTAATTAGTTTTTCGGCATCAGAAACCGATAGCATGTGTCGTAACTTGGCAATATTTCTGAGGTGGAAGAATGCAGTTAAACAAATATTAGAAATTGGTTTTTCAAAGGTTAGATTGCTATCAAATATAGCACCTCAATTTTTTGCTTTAGAAGTTGACGTTACAGTACATCTATCAAGAGTCAGTGTCTTATATTTTTTTAAGGTTTTTGTTCCAATAATTTGTATTAATCAGAATTGAGTAGAAGGATATTTCCATCCATCCTTTGATATAATTTATACATGAAGAAATGTAAAGTTTTGTATCATTGGAAACATTGAAAACTAATTTCACGGTTCCTGATAATGTCTCCCAGGTAGAGCATATATAGGGAGAAATGTAGAGGCCCTAAAACTGATCCCAGTGGCACTCCATACTTAACTTTAATTTGATCTGCCAGTTCCACATTTACATATACAATGTGGTAGCGGTCAGAGAGATGGGACATAAACCAAGCTATGTCCACAAATGCCAACATAATTCTCAAGCCTATCGAGAGAATGTCATGAACTATGAAGTTGCTCATAGGGAATCAATTGAGTTTTCAGGAGTTCTGTGGCAGACATGTGTAATTCCAATTTAATTTATGATGATTTCGATGATTTTATCAGTAAAGAAATTCATAAAGTCCTTACTACAATGCTGCGAATATCTGGTTCAGTAGACGTTTTATTCCTAAGCAATTTAGGCACAGTACTGAATAAACACCTAGGATTAATGTGGTTATTTTCTATGAGTTTTCTCAAATATGCTGACCTGGCAGTTTTTTACCTGTCTGTATCTAGAGACACTATCCTTCCATGCACCGCAAAATACCTCCTATTTTTGTATTCTTCAACATACACTCCATTTTCTGAGCTGTTCTCTTGAGAGCAGGCATGTGATTGTACCATGCTGTAGGATTTTTCTCTTTAACTTTCTTTAATCAAAGGGGGCTACACTATCTAGAGTGCTAGAGAAGTCAGTATCGATTTTTCTGTGACAACATCGAGTTCTTCTGAACTTTTTGACATACTGAGTATTTAAGACAAGTCTGGAAGATCATTAGTGAAGCTGTATGCAGTAGTTGAATGAATAATAGTTCTATGATAACATTACATAGATTGAATTACATTGATATACAGCATTCAAGAGACAAGGTAATGATCTGATGTATCATCACTATGCGGCAGAATTTCTTTATTATTAACATCAATTCCATATAAAAATTAGAACTATGATTTTGGCTGTGGGTTGGACCTGTCAAATATTGTCTAACACCAACATAGTTGAGAATATCAATAAATGCTAATCCCAGTGTATCATTTTCATCATCTCAAACCCTCACTGCTCAGGAACAACCAACATCAAACAATTTGCGGTAAGTCATGGCATCCGCTCATGTTATTTCTTCCTGCATTGCATGTCACATGTTTACAATAGCCTCCTCCGTCAGCAGTGAGAGATTCACATGTGATAAATGTAAGGAATTAGTCAGGCTGATGGAGAAGGTTAATGAGTTAGAGACTTGCATCTGAACGCTAGTGGATGTCAGTGAGAAAGAAAAGCTGGTAGATACTGTTTCGGATGCAAGTAGTACAGAGAGCAACATACACACTTTGGTTCCGGCTGTAGAGCCCCTGCAGCAGGGCATTTGGGTGACATCTCGGCATCATAGTCGCTCAGCAAAGAGACACCACTCTCCCGTTCCTGTTAGGGATTCCAATCGATTCTCCCCATCTCAGTGATACACCCACTGAGAATCATGTTGAAAGAGCCCTTTTTATTGGCGATTCTATTGTAAGGAATGTGGAAATAGAGACTCCAGCCACTATTGTTAATTGCATTTCGGAGGCCGGAGCATCTGACATCAAATAAAATTTACAAGTGCTGTCAAATGCTAAACGTAGATTTTCTAAAATTGTTATTTATGTCGGCACTAGCGACGTCTGGCTTCGCCAGTCGTAGATCACTAAAGATAATATTAAAGAGGTGTGCGAATTTGCAAAAATTATGTCAGACACTGTAATATGCTCTGGTCCCCTCCCTGCTCGTCGTGGTGATTAGGTTTATAGTAGATTATTGTCACTGAATGGCTGGATGTCTGAGTAGTGTCTGAAGAATAAAATAGGATTTATAGACAATTGGAAGATTTGTGGTAGAACTGACCTGCTAAAGAGACGGACTACATCCCTTCAGGGAAGGTGCCGCTGCTCTCTCGTAATTTGGCTCATAGTCTTAATAATGATAGTATTTGACTAACTGGGGCCCATGTCAGGAAGCAGACAAACTGGTTAATCTGAACATCTGCTAGATGCCTTGAGATGTCACACAGGTCACATAAACTACAACACACAGAGACTGTATCACCTAGATATCTCATAGAGACTGTGTCTGTTCCCCGAACTACCAAACACAATACCCTCACTAAATCATTTAGAAAAAATTTGATTAAGCTCAAACTTGAACAAAACTTAAAAAAAAAAAAAAAAATACACGTCATATAAAAATAGGGCTACTAAACATTAGACCTTTCTACCAAAGCACTAATTGTTAATGATTGCAGATCATAGATTGGATGCACTCTGTTTGACTGAAACCTGGCTTATGACGAATGATGGATATATTAGTTTAAATGAATCTACTCCCCCAGGTTATTGTTATAAACATGAGCCTCATCTGAAGGGTCGAGGAGGAGGTGTTGCTACAATTTACAGTGAAGTTTTTGGTGTTACTCAGAGGACAGGATATAAATGTAAGTCTTTTGAACTAATAATGCTTAATGTGACACCGTCAGATATAAATAAAAAATCTCTGTCGTCTTTTGTCCTTGCTACAATGTATAGATCACCCGGGCCTTATTCTGATTTCCTTGGTGAATTTGCATATTTTTTTATCAAATCTTGTAGTTACTGTAGAGCTTTAATTTTTGGTGACTTCAACATTCACATAGATAATGAAAATGATACATTGGGATTAGCATTTATCGATATTCTCAACTCTCTTAGAGTCAGACAAAATGTAACAGGACCAACTCATCGCCATAATAATACGCTAGATTTAATTCTGTCATATGGATTTGATGTTGATAATATAGAAATTCTGCAGCAGAGCGACGACATCTCAGATCATTACCTCATCTCTTGTATGCTGCAATCAGCTAATGTTACTCAATCTACACCATGCTATCGTTCAGGTAGAACTATTCTTTCGACCACTAAAGATAGCTTCACTAATAATCTTTCAGATCTATCTCATACACTCAATAAACCCCAAAGCCAAGAAGAACTTGATGAAATAACAAAAAATATAAATGCAGTCTTCACTAGCACTCTTGATATTGTCGCCCCACTTCGATTAAAGAAAATTTAAGAATTAAGCCCTGCACCATGGTACAATGATCACACTCATGCTCTCAAGAGAGCAGCTCGGAAAATGGAGTGCATGTGGAAAAATAAATAATTAGAAGTATTTTGTGGTGCATGGAAGGATAGTGTCTGTAGATACAGACAGGCACTAAAAGCTGCAAGGTCAGCATATTTTAGTAAACTCATAGAAAATAACCACAACAATCCTAGATGTTTATTCAGTACTGTGGCTAAATTGGTTAGGAATAAAGCCTCAACAAAACCAGATACTACATCGCAGCACAAGAGTAATGACTTCATGAATTTCTTTACAGATAAAATTGAAATAATCAGAAATATAATTGGAATTATGCAATCATCTGTCATAGCACCTCAGAAAACAGTGTCTAACAGAGCTAACAAAACTTATCGAAACATCAAAAGCCACAACATGTTTGTTAGATCCTATACCAACTAAGCTCTTAAAAGAGGTATCTCCTGTAATTTCAGAACCTTCTTAATATTATTAACTCCTCACTATGCTTAGGACATGTCCCAAGAAACTTTAAAATGCCAGTTATCAAACCGCTTATTAAGAAGCCAGAACTTGATGCTGGAGAACTGGCTAATTATAGACTGATTTCAAATCTCCCGTTTATGTCAAAAATACTAGAAAAGGTAGTATCCTCCCAAATATGTTTATTTCTACAGAGAAATAGTATATACGAAGAATTTCAATCAGTATTTAGGCCTCATCACAGTACAGAGACTGCACTTATAAGAGTTACAAATGACTTGCTCTTATCAACTGATCGCGGCTGCATTTCTCTTTTAGTGCTTTTAGATCTTAGTGCTGCATTCGACGCGATAGATCACGACATTCTCTTGAATAGGCTAGAGAATTATGTTGGTATTTGTGGAGTTACATTAGCATGGTTTAGGTCATATTTAGCAGACCACTACCACTTTGTCTATGTAAATGAGGAATTGTAAAACCAAACAAAAGTAAAATATGGTGTACCACAGGGATTAGTTTTAGGTCCTCTGCTTTTCTCCATGTATATGCTTCCCCTGGGAGATATTATCAGGAATCGTGTATTAAGTTTCCACTGCTATGCCAATGATACACAACTTTATATTTCTTCAAAACCTGATGAGATTTCACAATTATCAAAATTAGCAGAGTGTATCAATGACATTTATATTTATTCATTTGGCAGACGCTTTTATCCAAAGTGACTTACAAAAGAGGAAAACATAAGCAAATCATCTTAAGAAGACATTTGTATGAAGAATGAAATAAAAGATTGGATTGCCAGAAATTTCCTTCTACTCAATTCTGACAAAACCGAGGTACTAATTAATGGACCAAAAAACTCTAAAAATAAGCCACCACAATATAGTTTGTCTCTCGATGGATGTACTGTTACATCATCTTCAACAGCGAAGAACTTAGGTGTTATATTTGATACCAATCTGTCCTTTGAAAATCAAATTACCAATGGTTGTAGTACAGCATTCTTCCAAGTAAGAAATATTGCTAAATTAAGGCACATGATCTCTGTTGCTGATGCCGAAACACTAATTAATGCGTTCACGACCTCGAGACTAGATTATTGTAATGCATTACTGGGAGGATGTCCAACAAGATCAATAAATAAACTTCAATTGGTTCAAAATGCAGCAGCTAGAGTGCTAACGAGAACCAAGAAATATGATCATATTAGCCCCATTTTATCATCTTTACATTGGCTACCTGTTAAATTCCGTTTTCATTTTAAAATTCTGTTAAATAAGTACAAAGCTTTGAATGGTCTAGCTCCGCAGTACTTAAGTGACCTTCTACCACGCTATATTCCATCACGTTCATTACGATCGCAAACTTCTGGCCTGTTAATAGTTCCTAGAATATCAAAATCCACAAAAGGAGGTAGATACTTTTCATATTTGGCTCCTAAACTATGGAATAGTCTCCCTAACACTGTTCGAGATGCAGACACACTCCCTCAGTTTAAACCTAAAGACTCGACTATTTAGCCAGGCATACACCTAATTTATCCTCCAACCCACAATTAGGCTGCTTTAGTTGGGCCTGCCAGAACCAGAAACCAGAAACATTGATCATGATTTATAACTCTGCAATAAATTGAATGGCATCTATGCTTATATTATTTTATTTGTTTCCCTGTCTCAACCTCGGGACTCCTATCCTGAGGTCACCAGAACTGGCTGGATCCAGCACATTCCTGCTTCATGTTGGAGTCCACTGCTATGTGTCTCTGAATGATGATAACTAAATGCAGCTGGTGCCAGCCAAACATCACTTCAGTCTATTATGATGGACTTCAGAGGATGAACTGATGCCAACTCCAACCATAAGACATGGGATACTTCATATGCCATTGTCTGAACCTTGGATTTAGGATGGACCTCACCGAAATTACCAGCCAGGTTGAACTGCGTTTCACATCCCTGATCTCTACCTGCATCACCTCGGTCTACTGATGGACTACGATCTTGAAATGGAATGCATAGACTAACAATTGCCAACAAAATACTTCATCAGCCAATTAACAAAGACAATTGCATCTATGTGAACTTCTGCTGTTAATCCAGGATGGATTTCAAAGACATTAGTCATTAATCTTACAGTTAAAACAATATCAATGTTTAAACACTGACCCTTAACACTTAGTTTCATAATTTTAAACCATGACTTTAACTATACATAAGTATTATTTGCATTATATTCATGATGTTAGCCAGAGGAGAACTGGCCCCCACAGTGAGTCTAGTTTCTCCCAAGTTATTTTTCTCCATTAATCAAGTAATCAAGTTTTGTGTTCCTTGCCACAGTCGCTTTCAGCTTGATCACTGGGGTTATTAATACAATTATTATTGAATTACTTATTTTTAAACACAATTAACAATCGTATTTTATATAATTACATAATGATGATTCATCGACATTATAGACATTACAGTTTTATCGTCTGTTAATGCCTGATCTTTTGTAAACCTGCTTTGAATCTATGTGTGTTGTTAAATGCGCTATACAAATAAAATTGACTTGACTTGACTTTAGCGAAACAGAGCGAATCTAAACTATGATCTGTAATCATTTCATTAACAATTAATGATTTGGATGAAGGCAATCTAATGTTTGTTAGTCCTACCTTTTATATGATTTTTATCTTTGTTTTTTAAGTTTGACATCAATAAAAAAAAATCTAAATGACTTAATGAGCATTTTGTGTTTGGGGGAACAGACACAGTCTCTATATAATATACAGGTGATTTATTCTCTATGTGTTGTAGTTTATGTGACCTGTGTGGTGTCTTAAGGCAGCTAGCAGATGTTGGATTAGCCAGTTTGTTTGCCTCCTGTCCTGGGCCCCAGCTAGTCGAATACTATCACAATTAAGACTATGAGCTTTATTACTAGAAAGGAGGGCGGCACCTTCCCTGGAGGGATGGAGTCCGTCTCTCTTTAGCAGTTCAGGTCTTCCTCAAACTCTTCCAATTGTCTATCGATTATATGCTTGTAGCAGCGGGGGCGTGGTCAAGCGCCCGTCCGAAGGGGAGAAAGCGGTAAGGGCGCTTGCACCTGAGCTAAATTATGTCTAACACCTGTCTCTAATTTCAGTGAGTATGGGGAGAGCGGCATAAAAGAGCACCAGTGCCTCCAGTCGAGAGAGAGAGTTGCCAGTCCAGTGTTGGCATCAGAGAGACCAACAGGAGCTATTAGATTAGTTGTAAAAAGTTTATGTATAGCACATTTTTGCACTACCCCTGTCTGTCCACTACCCGTAATTAAAAAGCCTTACCTTTGTGTTGAACCCTGTTCCCGTGTCCTCCTTCCTGTGAAACCCTTACACTGGTGCCGAAACCAAAGAAAGAAAATTGGATCTTCTTCATCCAACCATGGAGAAAGCTCGCCCCGTAGAGTCCTCCCAGCTGGCCGAAGTCCTCCAGTCCCTCGCTGCTCTACATCAAAGCCACCAACAGTCCCTGCTTGAGCTCAGACAGGAGCAAGATCGGCGATTCTGTGAGATCGTACGGGCTCAAGCAGACGATCGACAGGCCATCCGGAGCCTCCTCAGCCAGGAGGCCGCCACAGCCGCGACCCCGGACACGCGTGCCATGCTGCCCCCGCCCACGTTACAGAAGATGGGGGCAGCTGACGACGTTGAAGCGTTCTTGGATTTATTTGAACGAACTGCTGAAATCTGGGGCTGGCCGCAGAGTCAGTGGGCAGCCCGCCTTGTTCCTCTTCTGTCCGGGGAAGCCCAACTCGCGGCTCAACAACTACCGGCAACAAACCTCCTGGCCTACGCTGATTTAAGAAAAGCCATCTTGCAACGGGTTGGTCGGAGCCCCGAAGAAAACCGCCAACTCTTCCGGGGCATGAAGCTGGAGAAGTCCGACCGCCCGTTCGCCTTTGCCCAGCGGCTCCGTGATGCCTGCCATAGGTGGCTGCTAGTGGGGGACCGCGACGTCGAGGGACTCGTCGATCAGGTGGTGCTGGAGCAGTTTGTCCAACGCCTGCCCAGGAAAACGGCGGAGTGGGCCCAGTGCCACCGCCCGGCGTCGCTGGAGGCGGCCGTCCAGCTCGCAGAGGACCACATGGCAGCGAACCCAAGGGCAGATGAGCCCTCTCTCTCTCTCTCTCTCTCTCTCTCTCTCCCTCTCTTCCCCCTCCCCCTGTGTTTTCTTCTGCTCTCGCCCATCCCCTCCAACCCTCTCCCTCTGTCCTCTCTCCAGGGCCCGTTCCTGCCCCCTGCAGGCGAGGAGCCCGTTTAGGATCAACAACCCAGTCATCAGCCACATCACCTCCTTCCCCCACAACCTACAACCGCTCTCCTCCTCAGGTGGGGGCGTCCGCCGAAGCAGGTACGGGTGTAGCGCCTGGGCCAGCCTGTCGGAGGTCCGGGGACCCGAGCCTCTTCCGCGATCGGTGTTCGTTGATGAAGGTGGGGGCGGTGGTTCGGGTCTCCGATCTCCCACATGCTGCCCCCGATCGGGCTGGAGCGTACCGGATTCCGGTAAGAATCCAGGGGGGTACATGCCAAGCTTTGCTGGATACCGGTTGTAATCAGACCACCATCCATCAACGCTTGGTTCAACCCGGGGCTTTGAGCACGGCTAAGTGGGTTAGGGTGAGGTGTGTGCATGGGGATGTTCACAACTACCCGATGGTGACCCTACTGGTTAAATTCCGAGGGAGAAAACATAGAGTGGAGGCAGCGGTTAGTTCCCGCCTCACCCGTCCTCTAATCTTGGGAACTGATTGGCCTGTATTTAGAGATATTTTAGGGGGAATATGCACGGATGGGTCCTACACTAAAATAGGGAGATGTGCGATGTGCGATGCTTTGGCAGGGGAGGCGGAGCCGGGGCCATCCTCGACTGTTCCAAATCAGGATGACGAGGGAAGGGGCGGGCCCTCCGCCCCTCCCCTTCGTAGGGAATACCCTGATGTAGATTTCCCTTTGGAACAGTCACGGGATGAAACCCTTAAGCACGCCTTCGATCAGGTGAAGACGATTGATGGACAGCGTCTTCAGCCCCTATTTTGCGATTATAAATGAGCGGTTATACAGATTGACGCAGGACACTCAAACAAAAGAAAACATAACACAATTATTGATTCCACGGAGCCGCCGCGAAATGTTATTCCAGGTGGCTCATTATAATCCCATGGCGGGTCACCTAGGGGAAAGGAAAACACTTCACCGTCTAATAGCCCGTTTTTATTGGCCGGGCATTACCGGCGACGTCCGCAGATGGTGCGCGGCATGCCGTGAATGCCAGCTGGTAAACCCACCGGCCACCCCAAAAGCGCCATTGCGCCCTCTTCCGTTAATCGAGGTTCCCTTCGAAAGAATTGGAATGGACCTCGTCGGGCCATTAGAGCGGACAGCACGCGGACATCGCTTTGTATTAGTCCTAGTGGATTACGCAACTCGATATCCGGAAGCAGTGCCTCTAAGCAATATCTCAGCACGTAGTGTTGCTGGGGCGCTCTTCAAAATAATCTCCCGGGTGGGGATTCCAAAAGAAATCCTCACCGATCAAGGCACAACATTTATGTCACGCACACTTCGCGAACTTTACGATCTATTGGTCATTAAATCGATTCGCACTAGCGTGTATAATCCACAGACAGATGGCCTAGTGGAACGTTTTAACAGAACGCTCAAGAACATGATTCGTAAGTTCGTACACGAGGATGCTAAAAACTGGGACAGATGGCTCGATCCCCTGTTGTTTGCAGTGCGAGAGGTCCCGCAAGCCTCAACCGGCTTCTCTCCATTTGAGCTACTGTATGGGCGACGCCCACACGGTGTCTTAGATGTTATACGAGAAAGCTGGGAGGAGGGATCTTCGAATAGCAAAAACGAAATTCAATACGTCCTTGACCTCAGAGCAAAACTCCACACTTTGGGGAAATTAACACAGGAGAATTTGCTCCGGGCCCAAGAACGTCAATGCCGACTGTATGACAGGGGAACACAGCTAAGGGAGTTTGCACCGGGAGATAAAGTTCTTGTATTGCTCCCCACATCGAGCTCCAAATTACTCGCCAAGTGGCAAGGGCCCTTTGAGGTCACACGACGAGTGGGGGATCTCGATTATGAGGTTAAACGAACCGATAGGGGGGACGCGCGTCAAATTTACCACCTCAACCTCCTTAAATTATGGAGGGAGGCGGTCCCTGTGTCATTGGCTACGGTGGTTCCAGAGAGGGCGGAGCTCGGACCGGAGGTAAATTCAAAAACCGATCTCAATGCCCCGGTCATTTGTGGAGACCACCTCTCCCCGTGCCAACGTTCAGAGGTTGCCAGGTTGCAAGAAGAGTTTGCAGACGTGTTTTCTCCCCTACCGGGTCGCACAAACGTCATCGAGCACCATATCGAGACCGAGCCGGGGGTGGTCATTCGTAGCCGCCTTTATCGCCTCCCCGAGCATAAAAAGAAAATTGTTCGGGACGAATTGGATGCCATGCTTAATATGGGGGTAATAGAAGAGTCCCACAGCGATTGGTCCAGCCCGGTCGTTCTTGTTCCCAAGAGTGACGGGTCTGTGCGGTTCTGTGTGGACTACAGAAAAGTCAATGCGGTGTCTAAATTTGATGCGTACCCAATGCCCCGGGTTGATGAACTGCTCGATCGGTTAGGAACTGCTCGCTTTTATTCGACATTGGATTTGACAAAGGGTTATTGGCAGATCCCCTTGACACCAATTTCCAGTGAGAAAACAGCCTTCACCACGCCGTTCGGATTACACCAATTTGTGACACTTCCGTTCGGTTTGTTCGGGGCCCCAGCCACGCTCCAGCGTCTGATGGACCGTATCCTCCGCCCGCACTCCGCCTACGCCGCTGCCTATTTAGATGACGTCATTATCTATAGTAATGATTGGCAGCGGCATATACAACATCTGAGGGCGGTCTTGAAGTCGCTGCGGCGGGCGGGGCTCACAGCAAACCCCAAGAAGTGCATGATTGGGCGTGTGGAGGTGCGGTATCTGGGGTTCCACTTGGGTCATGGCCAGGTGCGTCCCCAAATTGATAAGACCGCGGCGATTGCGACTTGCCCTAGACCTAAGACCAAAAAGGGGGTGAGGCAGTTCCTGGGGCTGGCTGGCTATTACAGAAGATTTGTGCCTAATTATTAGGATGTCACCAGCCCGCTGACTGACCTCACTAAAAAGGGGGCTCCAGATCCGGTCCAATGGTCGGAGCAGTGCCAACAGGCGTTTACACGAGTTAAAGCCGCACTCTGTGGAGGGCCGCTCTTGTATTCACCTAACTTCTCTCTCCCTTTCTTATTACAGACGGACGCTTCAGACAGAGGGCTGGGGGCCGTACTCTCACAGGTGGTGGAGGGGGAGGAGCGCCCGGTGCTGTACATCAGTCGGAAGCTCTCCTTAAGGGAAACGAAGTACAGCACTGTAGAGAAGGAGTGTCTGGCCATCAAGTGGGCGGTCCTCACACTCCGATACTACCTGCTGGGGCGGGCCTTCACTCTCTGCTCGGATCATGCCCCACTGCAGTGGCTCCACCGCATGAAGGATACTAACGCCCGGATCACCCGTTGGTATCTGGCTCTCCAGCCTTTTAAGTTCGAGGTGGTCCACAGACCGGGGGTGCAGATGGCTGTCGCCGACTTCCTCTCCAGAAATGGGGGGGGAGTGGTAGGCAGGCCGGATGACACCCCGGCCTGAGTCGGGCGGTGGGGGTATGTAGCAGCGGGGGCGTGGTCAAGCGCCCGTCCGAAGGGGAGAAAGCGGTAAGGGCGCTTGCACCTGAGCTAAATTATGTCTAACACCTGTCTCTAATTTCAGTGAGTATGGGGAGAGCAGCATAAAAGAGCACCAGTGCCTCCAGTCGAGAGAGAGAGTTGCCAGTCCAGTGTTGGCATCAGAGAGACCAACAGGAGCTATTAGATTAGTTGTAAAAAGTTTATGTATAGCACATTTTTGCACTACCCCTGTCTGTCCACTACCCGTAATTAAAAAGCCTTACCTTTGTGTTGAACCCTGTTCCCGTGTCCTCCTTCCTGTGAAACCCTTACAATGCTATTCTCTGGACACCACTCAGACATCCTGCCATTCAGTGTCACTAATCTACTATAAACATTGTGAACACAACGAGAGCCTATTACAGTGTCTGACGTAGTTTTTGCAAGTTCATAACATTAACATTATCTTTAGTGATCTCCAACTGGTGAAGCCGGATAATAAAGGATGCTTTCAACATGATTGTCAGTGGGCGCATCACTGAGCGGGAGAATCGATTAGAAACCTAACAGGAACTAGTGTCGCTTTACCTTAAGACTATGCTGCCTAGATGTCACCCAAATGCCATGGTGCAGGTGCTTTACACCTGGAACCAAAGTGTGTGTGTGTGTGTGTGTTGCTCACTGAACAATACACATCTGAAAAAGTATCTACCAGCTTCTCTTTCTCATTGACCTCCACTAGCATTCGGATGCGTGTCTCTAACTCATTAACCTTCTCTGTTAGCCTGACTAATTCCTTACAGTTATCACTTGTGCATCCATTCACTGCTAGGAAGAATATGTAGTAAACATGTGGCATCCAATGCACAAAGCGATTAATATGAGCATATGCCACGACTTACCGCAATTGTTTGTTGTTGTTGTTGTGGTGCTGGTGGTTTTTGATCAGAGGGGATTTGAATTCGATGCGAATCTCTCATGTAATTGTTGTTGTTGAGGTGGTCCCTGATCACCAGTGGCTTGAGATTGATGCAATGATCCATGTAAAAATGTGCACAGTAATGCACACAGTTTAATCACAATAAAAGTGTGTGTTGTAAAATACATGTAGTTGTATCACGATAAAAAGTATAAAAGTGGAGAAACTTATGTGTGTTAAAAAATGTGAGGGATTAAAGATTAAATGCTGAATATATGAAAATAAGCCATGCTAAGCAGGCTAGCAGCAGGCTACAAACACTAGCTCTTGCAATAACAGGAAAAAGAAACAGCATCACCACAGCTGTTCTGTCATCACTTACTCACTTTCATGTTTTTGCAAACCTTTATGAGTTTCTTCTGTGGAATTTAAAAGGAGATTTTAGGCAGAATTTTCACTTTCAAAAGTAAACGGTGACTGGGAGTAACACTCTACCTAACATCTTATGAGCTCAAAACATCATGAGATCGAGTTATTATGACAGAATTTACATTTTCAGCCCAACTATTATTTTAAGTACCCATTAATATCTGCCAAGAACAACTATATAACTCAAGTCAGCATATGATTGCATCAGGTCTTTCTTGGAAACAAGCGACTGAAGAGAAGGTCCATAATTTAGGCTGTATAAAAAAAAATCCTTTAATTTAATTAAAACTATTACTAAGAATTTAGAAAAGTAGCTCCTGTGAGATTTTGGTAAAAAATTCAGATGTTTTAGTATTATGAGTTTCCACTGATCCAATAAATGCTCCAGCTACATCAACACCACCAAACTGTTTTGATACTTCAATAATAGCAGCCAAATCCACAGTGAAGGAGGACTAGGGAGTGTATCATCCGTTCCCACTACAATAGGAGTAAAAAGCTTTGTTGTCAAGCTCATGTAACTATGAATCACAATTACCAAAATACTATCAATGTTGTCTTACCACTAGTTATTAACCCAGTGTGAAGCCACAGGGGAAAAACAAGTCATAGATTTTAGTTGCATTGTGTATGCCTGTGCAAACATCCTCTCCTAAATTGAATTCATAATGCCTCCAATCTCTGAGTACATATTTGGAAAAAAGCCTTTAGTAAATTGTAGTGCATGATGTCGTAGTTGAGGACAGATGGTGTGGGAATGGAGGTTAGTTGTGTCTGTGGGAAAAATAACATACCCTGTCTAAGGTTGTGTTCAGACATCACACAACATCTGGTCCATGTCCTCACACTCTCCGGACCGAATCTTCATCAAAAGCAGAAGACAAAAATGAGCCAAGGAAAATTCCATAAAGTTTGGACTGCACAACTGCTCCACAAGACCCGGAAAGATTGGGTGGCAAGAATTTGCAGCTCACACACCCATCTGCCATTTCTGGAAGTATGAGAATGATTTAAAGCCACCAAATGGAAAGAAAAGTGAACAGGAGATGGTAGCCTGTCAAGACACGATTTAGCAATTTAAAGATAGCTGAACTTTTCTTCTGAGTATAATGGCAAATGCTCAGAGATGGCAACATATTATTTTTATAAAAGAAATCGAATTACATTGGCAATACATAGAAAGAATACCTATATGTACCAATATGTTTATGTGCAACAACACAATGGAAAAATTATATCTCTTCTCAGTTGTTTCTCATAGACCACAACAAGATTAATTTGAGAACAAATGCAGATGTTTTTTTTTCTTAAAATACCTGCTTCTCAGATTTCTCCTGACAAAAAGGCCAGTCTCCATTTCAGAAGAAATTTCAGTGTCTCAATGTGTGCTCAGATTTCACAAGATACCGAATTATGCAATCAAAAGTCAGATTTTAATATTATGAACTGTGGAATTTCTCATATTTCAGATAAAAACAAATTATCTGAGCTATCCACATTCATCTCAGATTATAACTCTATAACCTAAATGTACTGTATCTCAACAACTGTCTATTTTGTTATTCTTTATATTTCTCCTATGGAATTTAAGTTGAACCAACTGTTGAAAATTTAAACTTACAATACATGAAACAATGACAACTCCATTACATCTCATTAATTGCATTATGACTGCAAGCAAATTTGGTCTGGTATATACAGTAGATGATATCTAAATCATCATCCTTCCCCATATCTCACATATATAATTCTTCATATAATTTATTAGTATTTGGTATATTCTCTATTTACAGCATGGCCTCAAACTAGCAATTTTCTGCAAAACTCAGTGATCCAAGTCAAGTGGTTTTTATTGTTGTTTAA
The DNA here is from genome assembly GCA_032164185.1 of Moxostoma hubbsi. Taxonomy (NCBI): domain Eukaryota; kingdom Metazoa; phylum Chordata; class Actinopteri; order Cypriniformes; family Catostomidae; genus Moxostoma; species Moxostoma hubbsi. The sequence goes on along the minus strand of JAVLUX010000011.1, from coordinate 16,509,830 downwards.
CCATATACAGTTAGTACAGTATACAGTGAAATGAGACAATGTTCCTACAGGAACATGGTGCTACATAAAGCAGTGTAGTGAGGATGGGGGGTGGGAGATGTGCTTTCCTCAGGCTTCGAAGAAAGTAGAAACGCTGCTGGGCTTTTTTGGTAATAGAGCTGATGTTGAGGGACCAGGTGAGGTTCTCCGCCAGGTGAACACCAAGGAATTTGGTGCTCTTGACGATCTCCACAGAGGAGCCGGTCACTCTGTGCTCTCCTAAAGTCATCAACCATCTCTTTTGTGTTGTCCACATTCAGAGACAGGTTGTTGGCTGAGACTTCTTTGGCAAGGGGACAATGGTGGTGGCCTTGAAGCATGTTTGAACGACGGCACTGCTCAGAGAGATGTTGAAGATGTCGGTAAGAACATCTGCCAGCTGGTCTGCACATCCTCTGAGCACTCTGCCAGGAATGTTGTCTGGTCCAGCAGCCTTCCGTGGGTTGACTCTACATAGAGTTCTCCTCACATCAGCTGTGGTAAGACAGAGCACCTAGTCGTTGGGAGGAGGGTTGGTCTTCCTCGCCACCACGTCATTCTGTGGTTCAAACCTAGTGTAGAAGTCATTCAGCGCATCTGGAAGGGAGGCATCTTTGTCACAGGCAACTGATGTTGTCCTGTAGTTGGTGATGGCCTGAATGCCCTGCCACATGCGCCGCATGTCGCTGCTGTCCTGGAAGTGACTGTGGATTCTCTGGACGTGTGCACGCTTTGCCTCTCTGATGTCCCGGGACAGTTTGGCCCTCGCGGTTCTTAGGGCAGCCTTGTCACCTGCTCTGAAGGCGGAGACTCGGGTCTTCAGCAGCGTGCGCACCTCCGCAGTCATCCATGGCTTCTGGTTGGAGCATGTGGTGATTTACATTTACATTTACATTTATTCATTTGGCAGACGCTTTTATCCAAAGCGACTTACAAAAGAGGAAGAACATAAGCGAATCATCTTAAGGAGACAGTGGTACGAAACGTGCCATACTACAAAGTTTCAGTATCATCACAATAGTATACAAAACCGATTTAAGTGCAACAAGAATTGTTAATACATTTAGAATTTTTATTTTTTTTTTTTTTAGCGGCTGGTTAAATACTCTTGGAAAAGATGTGTTTTTAGCCGTTTTTTGAATATAGAGAGTGAGTCAGCTTCACGTTTTGAGTTGGGGAGGTCATTCCACCAACGTGGTATGATAAAGCTGAAAGTCCGGAAAAGTGTTTTGGTGCCTCTTTGTTTTGGTACAACAAGGCGCCGCTCATTTGCCGACCGCAGGCTTCTGGTGGGAGTGTAGCTCTGCATAAATGTTTTTAGGTATGCTGGAGCAGACCCAGTGATTGTTCTGTATGCCAGCATCAGGGCCTTGAATTTAAAACGTGCATGAACCGGCAGCCAGTGGAGAGAGACAAAGAGTGGTGTAACATGTGCTCTCTTTGGTTCATTAAAGACCAGACGTGCTGCTGCATTCTGGATCATTTGCAGAGGTCTAATAGCACATGCAGGAAGGCCTGCAAAGAGAGCATTACAGTAGTCCAGTCTAGTTATGACAAGTGACTGAAAAAGCAGTTGTGTGGCATGTTCAGAGAGGAAAGGTCTTATCTTCCTGATATTGTAGAGTGTAAATCTACATGATCTTGCAGTCTTTGAGATGTGGTCTGTGAAATTTAGCTTGTCATCAATGGTTACCCCTAGATTTCTGACCGTTTTGGAAGGCAACACTGTAGTTGGACCCAGCTGCACAGTGATGTTGTGTTCAATATCAGGGTTGGCTGGAAAGACAAGGAGTTCAGTCTTGGCTGGGTTGAGTTGCAGGTGGTGTTCCTTCATCCAGGCTGTTCGCTCATAGCCCTGTACAGTTCACAGAGCGTTTCCTTAGCGTTAGCGCTGGGGGGAATGTAAACTCCGGTTATAATAACAGTGGTGAATTCCCGTGGTAAATAAAAGGTCTGCATCTAACAGTCACAAGCTCCACCAGCGATGAGCATTAACTAGAGACTATCATAGAGTTACTAATCCATTTCATCCCAGTATGATTTGAGAATGTTCCAAAGAGTATCTTATGTGCTTATGTGGGTTAACATGTAAATTTATACAGTAAATGACAATGTTATTTGCTCATTTTATAGATGACAAAATTATTTTTTGAAATGCATTGTTGGAGCTTTTCTCCTTGAAGGCACCTGATGTTCATGGTGTTCACATTAAAAAGACAGAGCATGAGACAAAAGACAGGAATACAACTGGTACACATGGTATGATGGATTCTCATAGTTTCGTTAGACAAGTTCCTCTTCTTAATGACTGTTTTGTTTCTGAGCACTGCCTGAAGCATCAAACATGGATTGGTGAGACAGATGGGAAACATCTTCATCTGAGTGAACAAGAGAAGATGAACATAAAAAGGAGGTATTGCAGTTGGTTATTAACTTTTTTTTTTCTCTCTCTCTCTCTCTCTCTCTCTATTTCTTGTCCTCTTCATTGCTTGTGGTAACTAATCTATTGATTTGCTGTAATGATGGGAAGGTACCTGCTGAAATGGGAGGGAAAGCAAAGATCAGTGTGTTTCATTCAGAAGTGACAATGCCAAAGGTTTACATGATGTAGACAATGAAAATAATATTTGTTTGTTTGCCATTGGAATTGCTGTTACAGTCACATAGTGGTTGACACTAATGTCAACAAACCAGCAGACTCATTGGTGCAATAGAGTTTTGTTAGGTTGATCCATTAACAAAATCTACAGTTTAATTCAATGTGTGTACTTGTGTTACACCTGGCAAACCGTGTACATCATTTATGCACAAGGATTTGGACTGAGAATTTCTGATGCAGCATGAAAACTCTTGGGAGAAAATTGTGTATTGGATGGACCCAACAATATCTTTACTTTTGAAGAGACATTTAGAGCACTTTTCTGATTACAAGATTTGCATCCTGTATGAGGATGCTCAGCATTCACGTCTGACCGAAGTATACTTTGGGCTTTTCATTTCTAAGCAGAGCCAGCTGCTCCTGACCAACTAATAACCAGTGGAGAGTAATGTGTTTCCTCAATGTTGTGGTTGTCTGACGGAGTGAAAAAAATATAATCAATAAGAAGAAACATATTAGGCCTTGAGGGGGTATGAAATTTGAGATTCAATCACCCCTTGACTTAATTGTATGTGGCCCTGCATGCAAAAGTGGCAGGCGTTTTGGAGCATGTGCGTGTTTCTCACAAGAGGTGTGAAGACAACCGAGGTGGAAATTCCTATGTATTGACTGGCTCTTGATTTGGGGATTCTTAAAATCTTGTTCTCAGAAACTTGAAGTATTTTCAGAATATGTTCTACTTCTTTAAAAGTTCACAGAATGTGCACACTATGTAAATTTTTTATTTTTTTTTGCATGTAATACAACACTGCATTGAACAATGTATCCCCAAATGCAATTTGAAGTTGACTTGGCATTCCATTTAAAAATCAAATCAAATACACTTTATTGTCACACTACCATGTACACAAGTGCAACAATAGGTGAAAGTCTTGTGTGCAGTTCCGAGCAACATAGCAGTCATGACAGTGACGAGACATATACCAATTTACAATAAACAACATATTTACACAACACAATTTACATATCAAATATACATATACTTACAAAACACAATACTAATATACAATGTACAGTAAACAATACACACAATATAGAATACACATACAATAAAATAAAAAATAAGAGTATATAAAAATATATCTGCAGCTGTTATATTGTGGAGAATATAATTATGACAGTCCAGTGTGAGATAATAGATTAATAAAGTGCAGTGCTGATTGTTGATCGTGAGAGATCAAGTGTTCAAAAGTCTGATTGCTTGGGGGAAGAAGCTGTCATGTAGTCGGCTGGTGCGGGTCCTGATGCTGCGATAACGCCTGCCTGATGAAAGCAGTGAGAGCAGACCATAACTCGGGTGGCTGGAGTCTCTGATGATCCTCTGAGCTTTTTTCACACACCGCCTGTTATAGATGTCCTGGAGGGAGGGAAGCTCACCTCTGATGATGTTTCTGGCAGTTCGCACCACCCTTTGCAGGTCTCTGCGGTTGTGGGTGGTGCTATTGCCGTACCAGGCGATGATGCAGGTAGTCAGGATGCTCTCTACAGTGCTGATGTAGAACAGTGTGAGGATGTGGTGGTTCATTCCAAACTTCCTCAGCTGTCTCAGGAAGAAGAGGCGCTGGTGAGCCTTCTTCACAACGGCCTCAATGTGGAGTTCCTCAGTGATGTGGACACAGAGGAACTTGAAACTGCTGACTCTCTCCACCGGTGCTCCAATAATGGTGATGGGGCTGTGTTCTCTGTCTTTCTTCCTGAAGTCCACTACAAGCTCTTTGGTCTTGCTGACGTTGAGGGAGAGGTTGTGCTCCTGACACCAGCGTGTCAGAGTGTGCACCTCCTCTCTGTAGGCTGTTTCATTATTGTCAGTGATCAGACCTACCACCGTCGTATCATCAGCAAACTTAATGATGGCATTGGAGCTATGTGTCGCCACACAGTCATGTGTGTAAAGGAAATACTGGTGTGGGCTGAGAACACAGCCCTGCAGGGCTCCAGAGTTGAGGTCAGTGATGAGGAGATGTTGCTGCCCATTCTAACCACGTGACGTCTGCCTGACAGGAAATCCAGGATCCAGCTGCCCAGCGAGCTGTTTAAGCCCAGAGCCCAGAGTTTCTCATCAAGCTTGGAGGGCACTATTGTGTTGAATGCTAAGCTGTAGTCTACAAACAGCATTCTCACGTATGTGTTCCTTTTTTCCAGGTGGGAGAGAGCAGTGTGTATTGTAGATGCAATGGCATCATCAGTGGAGCGGTTGTTGCGGTAGGCAAGCTGCAGTGGGTCCAAAGAGGTGGGCAGCACAGAGCAGATGTGATCTCTGATTAACCTCTCAAAGCATTTGCTAATGATGGGGGTCAGAGCAACAGGACACCAGTCATTTAGGCAAGTGATTTTGGCTTGCTTCAGTACAGGCACAATGGTTGACGTTTTGAAGCATGTGGTGACTACAGACAGGGAGAGGGACAGGTTGAAAATGTCTGTAAAAACACCAGCCAGTTGGTTCGCACATGCTCTGATGACGCGGCCCGTAACGACGTCTGGGCCCGCGGCTTTACGGATGTTCACCCGTCGGAAGGATCGGGACAGGAACAGAGACGGAGAGTGAACCAACCTCTGTATCGTCAGCCGCGAGTGCTCTCTCCATGAGGGTGGTGTTATTGTCCTCGAAATGAGCATAAATGTGTTAAGCTCATCCGGGAGAGAGGCAGCGGTGTTCACGGCGGAGTTTTTATTCCCTTTGTAAACCGTGATGATGTTAATTCCCTGCCACATACTTCTAGAGTCGAACTGTCCTTCAAATTTGTGTCTGTACTGGCATTTAGCTGCACTGATAGAGTTACGGAGGGCATAACTGGCTTGTTTACGCTCCTGCACTTTCCCGAAATTAAAAGCGGTGATCCGTGCATTAAGTATCGCGTGAACATCGCCGTTAAACCATGGTTTCTGGTTGGGGTTGATCCGTATTGTTTTGGTTGGCACAATGTCCTCTACGCACTTCCTGATGAAACGCGTTACACTATCAGCGTAAACCTCAGTGTCGTCATCAGAGGCAGACCAGAACATCTCCCAGTCCACATGATCAAAACAGTCTTGTAGCGCACAGTCTGACTGGTCCGACCAGCACTGTATCGTTCTGAGGGTGGGTGCTTCCTTTTTTAGTTTCTGCCTGTAAGCGGGCAGAAGCAGAACGGAAGAGTGGTCTGATTTGCCAAATGGTGGGCGGGGGAGGGATTTGTAGCCATCCCGGAAAGGAGAATAGCAATGATCCAAAACCCGGTCCCCTCGTGTGTTGAAGTTGATGTGTTGGTGGTATTTTGGAGCGATTGCTTTAAAATTGGCTTTGTTAAAGTCCCCGGTAACAATGAACGTGGCCACAGGGTGCGTGGTTTCCTGCTCACTTATACTCCCATACAGTTCTACCAGAAAGACTGGGGAGAATAATACTGAACAATTAACCATTTATTTACAGCTCGGCAAACAATATAAAGATAAAAGTTCTTTGGCATAGGCCCCATCCGTAGCTCGCAATCCGGGGGTCCGGACTCTGCATTTCCTGCCTGGCGATGAAGGCAGGGGCGCAGCCGACCCCCAGTGAGGTATGGGAAGGGACCATCCTGGTGGTGGTGTGTAGGAAGGAAGGGATCATCTTGGTGGTGGGGAGGGTGGAGGAGAACGAAAGCGTCAGCATCTGTGAACTCAGACATGTGTAAGTACCCATCTTTTATACTGCAAGTGTTAGAACACGATTGGATAGATGAGAGGGTAATGAGTGACATAACAATTGAGTCTTCCTGGCAGAACTTATGCTAAAGCTTCCATTTCTACCAGAAAGACTCGGGAGAATAATACTGAACAATTAACCATTTATTTACAGCTCGGCAAACAATATAAAGATAAAAGTTCTTTGGTGTAGGCCCCATCCGTAGCTCGCAATCCAGGGGTCCGGACTCTGCATTTCCTGCCTGGCGATGAAGGCAGGGGCGCAGCCGACCCCCAAAGAAGGTGGAAGAGAAATTCCACCGGGACAGGACCTACCCCCAAAGAACGGAAAGGAGTATACCCACCGGTCGTGAATCCTGGAGAGCCTAAACATGGAGAGAGATGAGGGTTAATAATGAGCATGACAAAAAACACCTTTAAGGCCAATAGCTAATTAGTAAGAGGTGACTACATTATAAGAAGACAAGAATACAATCATGCAATTAAAATACTGCTGCTGTGTAAACGTAAGCATTAATAGAGCCGACGCTTTCGTACAAGCGACTTTTGAGAAGTTTGGGACGCACTACGACTAGTCACCAGTTTATCCCTGAGAATGAGTCGAAGGGAAATGAGCATGAAGGAATAGAGATATAACTGTGAAATAGGCTAATATAGTGTCAGGAGAGTCAGTGGAAACGAGCCGTTGAAGATCACATGAAGACAAGGCCACACAGAGATGAGGCCGCGAAGGACCACACAGAACCGGGCCGCCTGGCCGCCAGGACGAGGCCACCTTGGGCCACACATAACAAGGCCACCTTGGGCCGCACAGAACAAGGCCACCTTGGGCCGCACAGAGCCGGGCCACCTTGGGCCACATAGAACCGGCCCTAATGACCACAAAGCGGAGCCACACTGGCCACATGGCCTTGCTAGACCACAGAGACAAGGCCGCACGGCCACGCGGCCTTAGTAGACCACAGAGACGAGGCTGGCAATCAGCCACGACGGCACCTAGTGCCGCACATAAAAACAAGGTAGACTGGACAAGGCCGCGAGGCCACACAAAACCAACCACGAGGGCCACATGGCCATCTTTTAGCGAGGCTACAGTGCCCCGAGGCCGCTTGGCCACACAGATAACGGCCGCTTGGCCACATAGAACCGATGCCACTAGGGCCACGAGACCACTGGCCATTTTTTACATATAGGACAAGGCAACATTGTGCCACAAGGCCACTATAGACCACACGTAACAAGCAACGTAGACAACGGCCGCTAGGCCACATAGAACCAATGCCGCTAAGGGCCACGAGACCACTGGCCATTTTTTACATATAGGACAAGGCAACATTGTGCCACAAGGCCTTTAGACCCACACAGAGACAAGGCCCGCTGGGCCACAAGGCTGCTAAAGCCACACGGAGACAGAATCACTCATGGACACGGCCTTAGGCCACAAATAACCAATGCCATAACTGGCCACAAGACCACGGGACAAGGCCACATTAGGCTACACGGTCACAGTAGACCACACTGAACATATATATATGCTTAGATTATCTTTTATATATATATATATATATATATATATATATATATATATATATATATATATATATATTAGTTCTAGTGAGCTAGAACTATGACAGATAATGAAAGAGCATGACACCACCACCAGTAGTTGCATAGGTATATACCTGGACCATTATAGGAGCTTGCTGAGCTTCGAGGATAGTTTTTGAGACTGGACTTATAAGAGACTCGAATGCGGAGGAACGCCATCTGCCCGAGGAATGGTAGCAGACGTAGAAATAAGGAGATTTATGACGAATTAAGAAATTTAGCCATAGATGAGAAGGGACAAAATTGTTATAAATTGAAATCGTTAGTGTGATGCCGGAACCTTGGAATCATTCATAGAGTGCTTAAGAAAGAGAGTAAAGAATTAGGTGAAAGGAGTAGATCGGAGAAGGACAGATCACGAGCGGGATCGAAATAATTGGTAGCTGATGTAAATTCCCCTGGACGCATAAAACCGTAGAAAGCAGTTAGAAACACAGCTTCTAGCAAAATATTGATGTACAGTATGTAGAAAAAAGCCTTGGCGAATAGAAGATTCGTTTTTGCAATAAAGGCAAAGTAAAAGGCAGCCGTTATGTGGAGAATGATAGAGGATTTGCTTTTGCATGAGCAATGAACGAATAGGAGAAGCGGTGAATAAACTTGGAAAGTCGGGGTTGAAATATTTGCGTAGAATTGAATGCCTGCTAGTAATCTACAGATGGAAGGTATAGATTAGGTTTCTCGAGGTGAAGACGAGAGAGGAGCAAGCGGTCATAATCAAAAATGGGAATTACGGAAATTTGAAAAAGCAAAACGTAAAGAATGAAGACCAAGCGGAAATGTAAGATCTATAAGTGAAAGGAGCTGCTCCTTTAGCCATGAAATGACTGGCTGAACTAAGCAAATCGACTAATTTAACATAATGGCTGATGGGGGTGGGCACGGAGTTGGATCCATAAGGGCTGAAGGGCAAAAGCCGTCTGAAAACGAAACGGGAGAGCGCGTCGGCAATAGCATTGGAGTTGCCTGCTATGAGAGCAGCTTTGATAATAAAATGAAGACGACAGATTGCCAGATTAAGCGTCTCGCGAAAGGCATTATAGTCTGGCAAAATAACCGACGCTGAGCCCCAGATGACGCTGGCTACAACTAAAGGAAAAATTTTGTGGAGTGCGGAAGAGACAGATCCAGAAGACAGCTAGGAAAAGCAATAGGCCATTTTTCTGCGAACCATTGCCTTTGAAAGAACCCCCCGCAGCCAATAGAGGGGGCGGCATCGGAAAAGTAGTACAAATATAAATATGCGGTACTTATTAAATCACTCCATCAAGACAAATGCTGCAATTACACCCCAGAGTGAAGATCACAAGGTGCTGGGCTGCAGGTGTCTGCGCAACAGTCTCTAAACAGGAGGAACAGGACGTTTCAAATGGCTGCCTCAAAAACGAGTGTGCTGCCCACATAAATGGCATATTTGGGCATTTCAGGTGTGATCATGTGTGCAAACACGTCTATAAAGTCACAAAAGTGCTATAGGTTTTTAGACACAGCAAATATGTTCCTGCCCATGTACAAAAGGAAAGACGTATATTTTTCCCACTTGAGCAACCACTCCTTCCAGCATCGCACAATGATGCAGCACTTTTAAAATGTCATTTGCACAAGACTAATAATAATCGTTAGTCTAATTCAAGTTTAGCCCTTTTTTTTTATACAGGAGAAGGGGACTGAAACAGTGTTCATTGGCATCGTTGTTAATTAGAAATGCACTTATTCATTATTTCAAGGCATCGAAAAAACATCAAACATACAAGATGTGAACTTATATTACTAAAAACACAAATCCATTAAACTCCGAACTCGAAGACTGTATATGCAGAAATATATAATTATATAATGCATGGAAAGAAAACATAGGGACGCCGTTAAATTTTGCCACGCGGTGGGCTAAATTTTTTTTTTTATTTTTTTTTAAATGGCGAACGAGCGGTGGTATTCGTGAAACAACGTGCCCCCGTGACTTGGCTAAAGACTGCAATGATGGTTAGATAGAGATCTAACTCTTCCCTTCTCCCGGGATAACTTTGGCACAAAAATGTCTCTGTAGATACTAAAAGCGATCACAAATTCGCCAAACGAGAGATTACGTTGAAGGTGAGGATCGGAGGTTTTAAGAGGGACTGCCACGTCACCACAGTTGACCATTTTCCTGCCAGCCACAGGTGACGGAAGCAGAAATGACACCAAGTTAATATCTTTATCTTGGATAATGATGGCTCTTGGTTGTGGGGACACTGATGCGGCAGCTGGTGAAACAAAAACGCCTACCAGAAGCTTGAGCTGGAGTTGCTGTGGATGAACTGAAATTTTAAGGAGCCGAAGAAGCGGAGACATCTTGAAATGGCGTCTGGATCGTTGGTAGAGAAGCAGGCAGAGTAGAAGAAATAGAAGGCACATTCGAAGGGTTGCTTAATCCGAAAGGAGAGGGTTGAAAACTGAAGAATCGCTGAAGAGTTTGAGGCCGGAACTGAGCTGAAGTTAGGGTTGATGAAGAAATGTTTGAAAAACCGACATTTTAGATTCCAGTCCGTTAACGGTTTGAGAAAGGCTTTGAACTGCGGAGAAAATCTGGTAATACATGTCTGTAAGTTCAGTTGACAGCGGAGGAGATGGTACAGAGCGGGCGGCAATGATCTTTTTGATAGACGAGGTGAAGATGATTTAGCCGATCTTTTCTTGCCAGTTGGTTTTAGCTGAGCTGACAAAGTTGGAGCTTTTGAAAACGAATAAGGTGAAACAGGCGGATTACCCAGGGTGTTTTGGGCCAGAAGGAGAAGATTTCTCTAGAAGGGCCTTGGCTGACCGGTATGCCGGCGTCCTCAAGAGCGATGACCGTGCCTGGAATGACTAGTGCGCCCATGGAGAAGTACGGCATGGATGCGTGAGCAGCGGCGAGCATGAGGAGGAGACGGCGGGACGAAATCATCGTTAGAATCAGAGTAAACGCAAACGAATTGCATGTCCTTAGACGTGTTTGATCGGCAGCTGACGCGACAATGAACGAAAGCGTCAGCATCTGTGAACTCAGACATGTGTAAGTACCCATCTTTTATACTGCAAGTGTTAGAACGCGATTGGATAGATGAGAGGGTAATGAGTGACATAACAATTGAGTCTTCCTGGCAGAACTTATGCTAAAGCTTCCATTTCCTTGAGTGCCCGGTCTTTGTCAGCTTGTGGGGGTATGTACACAGCTGTGATAATGACCGCTGTGAATTCCCTCAGTAACCAGAATGGTCGACACAGAAGCATGAGATATTCCAGATCAGGAGAGCAGAAAGACTTGATAAAATGTACGTTCCTCTGATCACACCATGATTTGTTGATCATAAAACATACACCACCACCTCTGCTTTTACCTGAGAGGTCTTTCGCTCTGTCCGCTTGGTGCACGGAGAAACCCGTGGGTTCCATGGCCGAGTCTGGAATCTCCCCAGACATCCAGGTTTCTGTAAGGCATATAATGCAGCAATCCCTCGTCTCTCGTTGGAAAGAGATCCGCGCTCTCAGCTCGCAGAGCTTGTTGTCCAGAGACTGAACATTTGCCAGTAGTATACTGGGGTAGCGGGGGTCGATTTACATGACGTCTTACTCTGATGAGAACGCCGGCTCTTTTTCCCCTTTTCCTTCTGCGTTTCCATGGCCGGGCAGCCCAGACAAATGGCTCCGCTGGCGTGTTTGTAAGCAGCGGGTCGACATTGAGGAATTTGAAGCCCAGTTTTCGGTGTGTAATTGCCGAATCAATGTCCAAAAGCGTTTGTCTGTCGTAAACAATAAGGCAGACAACATCCAAGACAAAAAAAACAAAAAACTGTAAACAAAACAAACAATAAACTGCAGCCATACTCTGCGCCATCTTGAGTCCATTTCCAAACATTTGATAAATGGATGCTACTTGTATGCAAAATAAGCTGATTTTGTATGCAAAATAAGCAGCAGAAAAGTAGTGCATATGTATTTAGTGACCATATTAATGTGCATGTTAGAGCATTCACACTGCCCATGTAAGCAGTGTGGCGCTGTGTAGTTGAAGCAGATTTGAAGTGCACATAGTTTTGTCATCCATAGCATGCTGAACTCAGCAGAAAATAAATAGGTTTATTACATAAATATGTAACAAATATGTTGAAAATACAATGCAGGCCTATTTATCAACACAATATAGGTTTTTATGAACCAGTGTAAAATAATGGATTGAACTACTCACTTATTGCTTAAAAGAAGACGTCTGTGTCAGTTTTGATTTGAGTTCCACACACAGTAACAGGCATACACACATCACTTTCTATTCAGTATATCTGACTGAAACCAGATGATTTAAGTAGTTTATTGCACATTTTGGAGTTTGGGTTCCATTCCATGTAGATATTTTACTATTTGGAAATAAATGTGTTCCCTCTTCTTGTGTAAATTAGATTTCTTGATGATCAAGTTTGCAATAATAAACTCTTGATAACTGCTTTGTAATTTATGGCTGTCATTAAAATAAATACTCAATGAAATAAGCCAGAAACCCCTTATTTTCTTTCAGAGTCACAGGTCTGTTACACCAGATTCTCACATCCTCCATGAGCGAGGCGTGAGCGGGGCTGTCGCGTTGGATGTTCACATTGGCCACATCTCTTCCGTGAGAAACAGCAGCACCTCTGCAGCGAGAAAATAAAGTTATCTATAGGGTCCTATGACAAATGTATTTATTGAGGTCATAATAAGATGAGGTTTTTGCTTCTTCAAGGACAACAGCAGGCAGTAACATGCGGAATTTGTTAATGTTGTGTCTAAACTTTACACCTATATACACAGAATTGCAAAAGGTCAGGCTTTAAGTTATTTTATTGAGTTTACTTGCATGCATACATATACATTGTAGTGTACTATAGGTGTGGTTTTAATCATTTTGATTTGCTTTTGTGTCTTTTCTATAATCTCCTGATTATTTTAGTGTTGTACTGCACCCAGAGCTGCTTCAGCGTGAGCCGTGCAGCAAAAATAGTCTCAGCACCAAAACTATCCGCTCACTGCCACGTCTGGGATGCCTTATCTTGTGACTCACACTTGCAGTGGGAACAGTGTAATCTGTTAATATGGGCACTGCAATGGAAAACCCTTGGTCCATAAATTCCCTATTTATGATCTGGACTTGATGAAACCATTTCCCTTGACACTTTGTTTTTGCTGCATCCTTTGTTAGTTTATTTCTCCTCAGCTGAGTGGTTTTATGTGCTATTTGGGGTGGATTGTGACGGAGAGGTTGTATATGTAAGATATTGCATAGCTGACTGCCTGGATGCGCAGACGCCCAGCATCTGATCTCTACTCTGAAGCTGTCACTTCTCTCATTCTCTGCATCTGCTCACTTGCTGTCTGCTGCTTTATTTTTAATTCTCTCTACACTTTGCAGAGCTGCCTAGGGGTTGGGGGGTGAAATGGGAGTGAGTGATTTGGAAGAGATGAATCAACTTTCAGTTTTGACAAAGACAGATGTGGAGACATGCAAAAAAGAGAGAAAAATGTGATTGAAAACAGGCAAAAAGTTAATTAAGCAGATGTGTACATGCAATGCAATGAGATGTTCAGTGACATGCATAAACCCTCTAAGGACATGTTGCAGAAAGAATCGCCAAGCCACTAAATCAGTAACTCACTCCACCTATTTTACTGTCAAGGATACCATTACAGCTAAACTATAACCTTTTGTATATCAGATTGCTTTACTACAAGATTAGGTTGCCATAAGCATATGTATAATTATTTATTTTTCTTACAACATTTTACTGCTTTTCACAGTGGATTACATGTTGCAGGGCTACAAATTTTATGTGGATAGCAAATATTTAATTACATCGCAATGTATGAGTGCTCTTTGTTTCTGTTTCCTTCGCAGAACATTTACTGGCTTTTAATTTACAGAGCGACTGTGGAAGTGATATATAAACTTCAAATGATTGAACATGCAATCCTTAGATTATATTTGAGTAAGCCATTAGTCATGGTGGACCAATCAAATTAAACCAGCTCATCTTGCACCAACAATCATGCCACAGTCCAGATCACTGAGATCACATTTTGCCCATTTTGATGGATGATGTGAACATTAATTGAAGCTCCTGACCTGTATCTCCATGGTTTTATGCATTGTACTCCTGTCACATGATAATAGCATGGATGATTGTTGGTGCCAGACGGGATGGTTTGAGTGTTTCTGTAACTGCTGATCTCCTGGGATTTTCACACACAGCAGTCTCTAGAATTTACTCTAAAATGGTGCCAAAAACAAAAAACATCAGTTCTGTTGACGGAAATGCCTTGTTGATGAGAGAGGTCATCAGAGAATGGCCAGACTGTTTAGAACTGACAAACTCTACGGTAACTCAGATAACCGCTCTGTACAATTTTGATAAAATGATTAAAAAAAATCATTTTTTTAGTATAGTGCCTTTCACAACACACATCGTTTCAAAGCAGATTTACAGAAATTCATGCATTAACAGAATATAAAACTGCAATATCTACAATGTCTTAGAGTCATCATTGTGTAGTTTGATAAGATACGATTGTGATTATTTTTTATTTAAAAAGAAATAATTAAATAATAATTGAATTAAGACACCCAGTGAGCAAGCTGAAGATGACTGTGGCAAGGAACACAAAACTCCATAAGATGTTGGTTAATAAAGAAAAATATCCTTGGGAGAAACCAGGCTCACTGTGGGAGCCAGTTCCCCTCTGGCTAACATCATGAATATAATGCCAGTATTACATAATTATATAATGTGCAAGCCATGGTTTAAAATTATTAAACTAAGTGTTAAAGGTCAGTGTTTAAACAAAGATTTTGTAAAAACTGTAAGATTAATGACTGTGTTTGAAGTTCATCCTGGATTAACTGCAGAAGTTCACATAGATGCATTGTCCCTTGTTAGTTGGCTGATGAAGGCTTTTGTTGGCAATTAATTGATAGTGTATTACTTACTTGAATATATTCCATTATAAGAGTGTAGTCCATCATTAGACCAAGTTGATGCAGGCAGAGATTAGTGAGGTGTATCGCAGTTCAACTGACTGATCATTTCGGTGAGGTCTATACTAAATCCAAGATTCAGGCAATAGCATATGATGTATCCCATGTCTTCCGCTTGGAGTTGGCATCAGTTCATCCTCTGAAGTCCATCGTAATAGACTGAAGTGATGTTTGGCTGGCACCGGCTGCATTTTGTCATCATCATTCAGAGACACAGCAGTGGAGTCCAACACAAAGCAGGAATTTAGCTGTATCCAGCCAGTTCTGGTGACCTCAGGATATGAGTCACAAGGTTGAGACAGGTATACAAATAGAATAATATATGCATAGATGCCATTCAATTTATTGCAGAGTTATAGATCATGATCAATGTTTCTGGTTTCTGGTTCTGGCAGACCTAACGTCTAGGTTACTGTTGTAACCCCCGTTCCCTGATGGAGGGAACAAGACATTGTGTCGATTTAAGTGACACTAGGGGCTTCTTTCGGGAGCCACGGTTACCACTGAATTTGAGAAAAGGCCAATAAGAAACTGGCAAACAGAATTTGCATGTCCATCCCCCAGACATATGGGTATAAAAGGAGGGAATCGTGCATCTGTTAGTTAGGTTTTGTACTGAGGAGCCGAGAATAAGGTTCAGCCATTACAGCGGTTGGTATGGTGTTGTGGCCAGGGGGACACAATGTCTTGTTCCCTCCATCAGAGAACGGGGGTTACAACAGTAACCTAGATGTTCCCCATCTGTCACTCATTCGATGTTATATCGATTGAAGTGTCAGTAGGGGTCCCATTCAATAACGCCACAACACTGAACCGTGTTACTTGAACTGCTAATGCAGGTGCAAATCAGGCTGTTGCGAGTCAAAGGAGCAGGTGCGTCAAACAGCACCTAACATTCCCCAACGCCCCATAAGACGTCATAAACATTTTAGATTCCAGCATCCCTGGGGGGGGGAACAAGTGACGTGACAAGCATTGTAACAGGCCGCACCTGCTTTCTCTATGTTCTCTCTCATAGAGTGTTAGATGCAGCTGGGGCCATCTAATGCTATAATACACATCAGGGAAGGCATTCTTTTCCAATCCTATTTTTTCAGGGGGAGAAGACCCCACGGAGACCACAACCTGCCCAGGCTGGGGAGGTCAAACTTGTGACAAATACATCACATGGGCTTACAAGCCACACATGTAAGTGGTGCAGTGGTCCTGCCTGATGAGGGATGAGCTCTACAAACACAAATACCGGGGGCAGGGGGACCCAAGGGAGATGCGAGTCCACCTGACAGGGGGACTGTACTGCGGAAAATACAGCACAGGGGGTAACTGTGATTACTGGCACCTGTGGAGCACCTATTCCAGTACAGAGTAATTAGTCCCCATAGTGGGTCTGGTCGGGAATTCCTCTGCCGAATTCACGAGCCAGAGGGCTAGGAGGAAGAATATCCAGGGAGAATGAGTTTGTGAGCTCACCTGGCAGTAAGAGTGCACGCGTTCGCCTCAGTGGACAGGAAAGCGCTATGTGAAAGCGGTACACCCGGTCAGCTGTACCGTATTTCCAAGTTCTACGTGCTCAGACCTAACAAAACATGGGACGAGACTGACTCCACCCAGAGATTATAGAATCTCACAAAGGTTTTGGTTGTTGCCCAGCCCGCCGCTCTGCAGATGTCTGCTAGGGAGGTGTCATTGGCCAGTGCCCATGAAGGATGCACACTCCTCATAGAGTGTGCTTGAAGCCGCAAGGGGGCGAGCATAGCCTGGGGGTGATAGGCCAATGCAATGGAGTCAACAACCCAGTGGTCAAGCCTCTGTGTGCGATCCAAGTAGGTGCACAAAGCACGCACCGACACAGCAACAATAAGGCTGGGTCTGTCTCCTCTTGGGGAAGCGCTTGCATGTTCACTACCTGGTCCCTAAAGGGGATCTTAGGAACCTTGGGCACATAGCCCGGTCGGAGTCTTAGGATGACATGTGCATCTGCCGGACCGAACTCCAGGCAAATTTCACTGGCAGAGAACGCTTGCAGGTCCCAAACTCCTTTGATGTAAGCGAGCACAGTCGGGAGGGCCGTCGTCAAGAAGAGGGTTTTTAGCTCAGCTGACTTTAGGGGCTCTCTGACGGCCGGAAAAGACCACAGAGAGATCCCATGAGGGGAACAGGCATAGCCTGGGAGGATTCAACCTACGGGCATCTCTAAAGAACCTGATGATCAAATCGTGTTTCCCGATGATCAAATCGTGGACTTACCATCCACTGCTTCATGGTGGGCCAATATAGTGGCTACATACACTATCAAGGTGGAGGGGGACAGCTGCCTCTCCAGCCTCTTCTGCAGAAATGAGAGCACTGACCCGACTGCACACCTCTGCTGGACTTCAGATCAGGAACAACGCCAGTTTGGAAACAGATTGCACTTCAGGGTGTAAAGCTGCCTCGTAGAGGGCTTGGTTGATCGTGTCTATGACAGCTGGTGGCAGACTGGGTCGAACTGAATCACGTAGGCGAGTCGAATGGTCCTGGCCACGCGTCCAACCTCCGCACGAGGGGCACTAAGGGGACAATCACAGTTGACGTACCTGGTGGGGCTTTGTAGCGGGGGGAGCAGATAGTATTGCATCGAGTGGCAATGTTGCATCCCGAGACATTTTTCTGAGGGAAGGCTCAAATCACTTACCTTGCTCCACGTACCCAGCAGGGAAGAGGTCCTCTGGGGGCGTCCTCTAAACTCGTCAAAACCAGCCGGCCGGGGTTCTTTGCATGATGCAGTCGCTGTCGAAAGGGGTGAAAGCGGCTCTCCACCAGGGGATGCTCTCCACCTATTGTTCCTTGGGTCACCCATCTCAGGAGCGCTTGCGAGCCTTACAGGTCCTCGAATAAGTTCTTGAGACGGGGGGGGGGTGTCCACTTCCTGCGAGGCGCTCTACGCAGTGGCTGAGAGCTGGGCCCAGGTTGAGGTGGAGCTGCCTGTTGTTTTGCAGTTGCAGGGGGATGCCCTCGGCGAGCAGATGGGGCTCTGACTGAGATGGATTGACACTGAGGCATGATGTGTTGAATTGCCTCCGTCTGCTTCTTCACCGCCAAAAATTTTGGGCAGCGCCCTTACCCAATGAACCAGTCATCTAGCCATGAGGGCTGGCGGCCCGGGCAAGTATATCGTACATCTGCGCATCAGCATCAGAATGGGTGGGCAGACCCGAAGGTGGCAGCCCAGTTGCATCCTCTGCGTCAGACACCGCAAAGCTCTCTGATGCAGCAACGACGTCATCATCCACCTGGGGCGTCCAAAGGAGAACTCAGACTGGCCGTGAGGTGAGCTAGTCTCACATCAGTCCCGGACGGAAGCAATCGAGCGTGCCGGGGGAGCAGGTGGTTCATGGGGATGTACCCGGCGAAACTGCGCCCAATGAATTCCCCAAATCGCCTCCATCGTCAGCCAGGTCGGCCTCAATCCTGTGGGAAGAAGGCGCATCATGGGGGAAAGCTGGAGTGGCGTTTCCTTTTAGAAAGTAAAGCCACAACGTCATGGTCAAGTTCTCGCAATAAGAACAAGAGCCATCCACAAACACTGTGATCGCGACCCAGACACACAAGGCAAATTCTGTGACCAGAATCGGTACATGCTAACGGTCTGACCGGGTGAATCGCTTGCGCCCAGCGCCCTGTGCTTTTTCCTCCCAGGAGATCCCACTCACTCGGCTCCCTGGATAACTCCTCCCTAGCCCTGTGGGTCTGCAATTCAGCTGAGGAATTTGCTGACCCAATCCACTGTGGGTATCTAAAATCTACCCTGCACTGGGAAAGGACTCCTCCTGTGAGTATTTTCCGCTGTACGGTCCCCTTACGAGCGGACCCATGTCTCCCTTAGGCTGTTCCCGCCGCCCTCCGGTCGCCGTGTCGTAGCAACTCCACCCTCCTTGAGGCTGGATCTACCACCACGCCATTCTTTTCCACATGTGACCGAAGAGGCCCATGTGATGAATTTTACCACGTTACCTCCCCCTTCCTGGGCAGGTGTGGTCTCCGCAGGGTCTTTTCCCCCTGAAAGAATAGGAAAATGGGATGCGGTAATCCTTTCCCACGATGCGGTAAGGGCCCCAGCCGTTTGGCTTTATGAGAGAAAAATAGAGAGAAAAGAGGCCCGGCTAGGCTCGGCAATTGTCGCCTAGTTCCCCTGCTTGGGTAACTAGAAGGATTCCGACGTCTTTTATGGGGCATTGGGGAAGGGTACGTGCAGTCTGACACAGCTGGTCGTTCTAGCACGTGAAATACCTACCCGCTCCTGTGTCAGCAGTACACGTACACGGCTCAGCGCATGCCGTGATTTGAAGTGGACCCCTAGTGTCGCTTCTTCGACACGACGTCGAAGTGAGCGACAGACGGGGAACATCTAGGTTACATATGTAACCTCCGTTCCCTGATGGACGGAACGAGACGTCGTGTCCTCCCGGCCACGTCGCCGAGCTGAGTCACTGAGGTGGCCAGACACTCCCGGCTCCTCAGAAAAATCCTGAATGGACTCATAGTATTTCCTCACCTTTATACCCGTATGTCCGGGGGCGGGGTATGCAAATACTGTCTGCCAACTTCTCATTGGCCTTTTTTCATGCAACAGAGGCATATTCGGTGCTCAAGAGAGACCCCTAGTGTTGCTTTTTAGACACGACGTCTCGTTCTCTCCATCAGGGAACGGAGGTTACATACGTAATCTCGACGTTAACAGAATTTTTAAATCAATATGAAATTTAACAGGTAGCCATTGTAACAACAATAAAATGTGGCTAATATTATCATATTTCTTGGTTATAGTCAGCACTCTGGCTGCTGCCTTTTGAAACATTGAAGTTTATTTATTGACCTTGCTGGACATCCTCCCAGCATAACAATAATCTAGACTTGAGGTCATGAACACATTAATTAGTTTTTCGGCATCAGCAACTGAGAGCACGTGTCGTAATTTAGCAATATTTCTTTGGTGGAAGAATGCTGTTCAATAACACCTAAGTTCTTTGCTGTTGAAGACGATTGAGAGTCAAATTATATTTTAGTGGCTTGTTTTTATAGGTTTTTTTGTCCAATAATTAGTACCTCTGATTTGTCAGAATTGAGTAGAAGGAAATTTCTGGCCATCCAATCTTTGATTTGATTGATAAACTCTGCTAATTTGGAGAATTGTGAAATTTTATCAGGTTTTGAAGAAATCAAAAGTTGGGTATCATCGGCCTAAAACTGGAAATTTACTCCACGATTCCTGATAATATCTCCCAGGGGAATTATATACAAGGAGAAAAGCAGTGGCCCTAAAACGTATCCCTGTGGCACTCCATACTTAACTTTTGTTTGTTTTGACAATTGTAGTGAGAAGAATAGCATCTCAGAAATTTCATGTGGATAGCAAATATTAAATTACTTTGTAATGTATGAGTGCTCTTTGTTTCTGTTTCACTCACAGAAAGAATAGGCTTACTGGATTTTGACTTGCCCATATTTACAGAGCGACTGTGAAATTGATATATGCACTTCTATTTATTGAGCATGCAATCGTTATATTATATTTGAGTAAGTAAATAGTCATGGTGGACCAGTCCACTGTTTGTTGGTAACACAAGATCAATAGTACAGTTTTTCTTAGGTGCTGTCACTGCTTACATGCTGATAGACTGAGACATCCAGCACAGCTGTGCTTTACCTCTATGGCTGTAGCCCTGATTAAGATTCATAGTGAAATCAGAAATACATACCATAAAAGACTTTAAATTACCTTTTCTTATGGCAATACGTTTACAAAAGAGTGTGCACCTGTGGATAGGTGATAGACAGATTTGTGTCTGTGAACAATTTCTTTACAACTGTGCTTCTAACAGCAGGTTGAATTGAAAGGAACTTTGAGGGAAAATCAATCTCATAATTAGAAAGAAGACCATGTGTGTTTGTGGATGTGTGTGTCTAGGTGAATATATTCTTTTACAGAAATATCAATGGAAATAAAGAGTTTTTATTTATCATGTCATTGAATATTTTAAATATTACAGTTTGTGGTAAATACAATTATTTGTATGCCATACATTTTTGTTTTTATAATTGCATTTGTATGCATCTAGTTGTGTGTGTGGAGGTGATGACAGCATGTGGGAGATGTGTCATAATAAAGAATGTCTCAGATACTTTCGTAACCTCCGTTCCCTGAAATTGTGTTGATGTAGTGACACTAGGGGTCTGAGCTTTGAGAAAAGGCCAATGAGAATTGGCGAGTGGAATTTGCATGCCACTCTCCCAGACACACGGGTATAAAAGAGCTGGCGTGCATACTGCTCATTCAGATTTTCTCTTTGGAGCCGAGCGGTTGATGTTCACACAGCTGAATTCCCATGGCTTCCATTTCATTCACCTCTGCTTGATCCTTACTGCTCATTAAAGCAGCTTTCTCTCCTCTTTGCACTGTTGCACTGCAGAGATCACCCTGGGTGCTTTGGCAGAAACCAGAATATATTCTAAAAGAGTATTTTTTCAAAAATAAAAGAGTATATTCTAAAAGAGCGGCACATGTCCATTGCGAGGATATGACCATGGCAACGTTGTGGTAGTGGCTCGCTTTCATAAGAAAGCACGCCACCTCAGCGGCATACCCTACGGGTATGAGGCCAGCGCGGCTAGCACTGAGGCCGATTTGGGGACCCCAATGGGACCACCTCCGCCGGGTAAATCCCCACGGATCTCCCATTACACAGAATGCTTGTTTTCTCCGGTTATGCATGAGTGCGCCAGCTCGTCCAGTCAGTCGCGGATACCTCCACTGGGCTTCCTCCATCAGGCGAGGTCAACCAGTCACAGGCGGACGCGGCGGATGATGGACATGCTTTCCCGGGAAGCCGCGAGTGAACCCTCACGGCTCGATGATTGGTTTCTGGGCTCGTGGCGCCGCTCACAGCCATGCCCCGCTCCAGTTGCCAGGTGCATGAGGAGCTGAAAAGGTCATGTAAGGCACCTTTTAGTGCCCGGTCCCGATCTTTCAGCTCCCCCACTCTCATTAACATCGATGGTGTGGAGGCCAGAGGCTACACGGCGATACCCCAGTGGATAAGGCGCTCGCGGTGCACCTATGCCCGCAGAGCGCTGCCTCCAGTCAAGAGCCTGTAGGTTCATGTCATCCCTGATGGCCAAGGCCTATGACGACCAAGGCCTATGGTGCCGCTGGACAAGCCGCCTCTGCCCTGCACATTATGGCTCTCCTGCAAGTACACCAAGCCAAGGCGCTGAAAGAACTGCACGAGGGTAGTTCCACCCCGGGATTGATGCAGGAGCTGCGCTCGGCAACCGACCTCTGGACGACGAAGGTCATGGCACGGTCTCTTGGGCAGACGATGTCCACTTTGTTGGTCCAGGAGCCTCACCTATGGCTTAATCTGGTCGAGATGCGAGAGGCCGACAAGGCAAAATTCCTGAATGTCCTCATTTCCCAGCCTGGCTTATTCGGTGAAACCATCGGGGTCTTTGCCCAGCAGTTTTCGGCAGTGAAACAGCAGACAGAGGACATTCGACATATCCAGCCCCAGACTGCAGCATCCACTTTACTTCGCTAAAGGGCACTTTCATTCTCTCACTATCCTCCTACGATGGATGCGATAGAGCCTGTCCCTCCAGCCGACACGAAGAACGGGTTTTACAGCTCCTACTTCATTGTACCGAAGAAAGGCGGTGGGTTGCGGCCATCTTGGACCTGCGAGTACTGAACAGGGCCGTACACAGACTCCTGTTCAAGATGCTGACACAAAGACGCATTCTAGAGAGCATCCAGCATCAAGATTGATTTGATAAAAAATTGTAGAATATTCTGAGAATATTTATTTTTTCGTTCACAGAATTATAGGGCAAGATTAATTAAAATAAGTGCAATAATTAGACAATAATACATAGGCCTAATAAAGTTTTAAATTTTTTTATTTTTGGGGGAGTCATTTAGTAATTTAATTAAATCTTTTGTTTTTGTTCTGGTAATTTCTATAAAAAATATTTGTTTGGTAATTTATATTTTTAATTTAATGTTTTTTTGTTTGTTTGTTTTTGCATCTAGCAATTTATTTCATTGATAAAACCCAGAGAATACTGCCAATATGTTTCAAAAGTAAGCTATAAAAAATATTTAATTTAGTCTTAGGGCTAATGTTAGTGTTCTAATAAAGCACATTGTAGCGATCCCTCAGATTGATGAGCTGCTCAATCAGTTTTTAGATCGCTTTTATTTGAAACTAGATTTGATAAAGGGATACTGGCAGATCCCTTTAACCCCATAACTCTCAAAATATTGATAAAACCACAGTGATTGCAGCCTGCCTGAGACCTAAGACCAAAAAGGAGGTGAGACAGTTCCTGTGGCTGGCTGGCTATTGTCGCAGGTTTGTGCCTAATTATTCGACCGTCACCAGCCCGCTAATGGATCTTACTAAAAAGGGGGCACCAGGTCCAGTAGACAGATCCATGTCAGCAGGCGTTCACACGGCTGAAAGCTGCACTTTGCGTTGGGCCTTATTGCACTCTCCTGACTTCACTCTTCCTTCTATTTTGCAGATGAGTACTTTGGACTGGGGGGTGGGAGCAGTACTATACCAGATGGTGGAGAGCGAGGACTCTTAGTCGCAAACTCTCACTGAGGGAGACTAGGTACAGCACAATAGAGGAGTGTATGGCCATCAAGTGGGTGGTCCTCACCCTCTTTCACCCTCTGTTCTGTCCATGCCCCACTCCAAAGGCTCCATCGCATAAAGGATGCCAACGTGCGGCTCTCCAGTTTTTTAAGTTCGAGGTGTCCACATGCTGGGGGAGCAGATTGCTGTTGCGGCTTTCCTCTCCAGAAATGGTGACAGGTTGGATGGCCTGAGTTGGGCTATGGCGATATGTGGTGAAGTGGTCGTGGCCAAGCGGCGTTAGAGTGAGGCCGGGAGTGGAAGAACGGTAAGGATTGACACTTGTGGGAATTTATCTCTAACAGTTTGTTACAGTGAGAGCTGGAGATGGATAAAAGGGCAGTCCAGACCGCCAAAGGAGAGAGAGAGAGAATTTAACCTGTGTATGTGCTACAGCTGAAAAGCCCAAACAGAGTTTAATTGTTGCAAGAGAGTCAGAGATTTGTGTCAGCTATAT
The DNA here is from genome assembly GCA_032164185.1 of Moxostoma hubbsi. Taxonomy (NCBI): domain Eukaryota; kingdom Metazoa; phylum Chordata; class Actinopteri; order Cypriniformes; family Catostomidae; genus Moxostoma; species Moxostoma hubbsi. The sequence goes on along the minus strand of JAVLUX010000011.1, from coordinate 16,485,729 downwards.
TGAAAACACTACAACTAAACATTATATGCTGATTTATCTTTTGAATTTCATTGTTGTTGTTTTTATACCACAGGTCTGTTAAATGATTGGTTCATGGACATTCTAAGGTATGCAATTATTTTTCAAGGAAACGCATGGCTATAAAGTAGTTCCAGGTTTTGGTCGTGTAACTGTTCCATATCACTTCACCAAATTATTTCTGTTATTTCAAAGAGCTCTTCAGGCTACCACAACACAATAACCAGTTAAAACAAAGACATTGGTTAAAGTAAATCAGTTAAGAATGTCAAACAATGTCCAATAATTGGAAATGGTGCACTGCACATAATGCAGATCCAGTTAACTGCCAGATTGCTTCAGTTCTGGGCTTTCTGCAGGAAAAATTATCAGCAGGCACATGCCCCGCCACTCTCAGGTTTTATGTGGCCACTCTATCGGCTTGCCACGCCTTGATTGATGGGATGCCATTGTGGAAACATCCTCTGCTTGCTCGCTTTGTTCCTGGAGCCATGCGATTGTGACCTCCTGTTAGGACCAGGATCCCTTCATGGGACTTAGCAATAGTCTTTGAGGGTCTGGTTGAGACCCCCTTTGAACCTCGACTGCCAGGAGACTCTCAAGATAGTTTTTCTTATGGCGATTACTTCTCTAAAAAGAATTGGGGATTTGCAGGCTCTGTCTGTCTTGCCATCCTGCTTACATTTTGCCCCAGGATTGGCTAAAACAATATTGCACCCTCATCCTGACCATCTGCCTAAGGTTCCTTTCTCTGCTGTACATCCGGTCACTCTTGAAGCTTTCTGTTCCCCGCCGTTTACAATGCTGGATCAGGAGAGACTTCACAGACTGTATCCAGTCTGTGCTCATCAGGCTTACATCCACTGCACTAGTCAGTGGCGTAAGTCAAGGCAACTATTTGTTTGTCATGGGGCTGTAACAAGGGGACGGCCGTCACCAAGCAAACAATGTCACATTGGGTGAGGGATGCTATTGCCCTGGCCTACGAGGCACTTGTGAGCACAACTACACAACCATAAGGGGTCCAGACATCCACATCAAAGTGTAGATTTTGATAGGGAATGTCTCGGGTTGCTTAACTGTAACCCCTGTTTCCTGAAAAAGCGGAACGAGATGTGGTGCTTCATTGCCGCACTGAGGATGTCCCAGGACTGCTCTTCAGACAAAATACCTGACAATGCACCTGTGGCGCATCTATTTATAGCCCTTGGTACAGCACATCCTGATGATGTCACCGGCAGAGCCTATACATTCTAGTCAATTTCATTGACGTGTTGTACACATATTCAAAGCTGGTCACTCCTAAAGACGTTCCCAAAGTGCTAAATTAGCGCAGCATCTCATTTAGCTTTTTCAGGGAACAGGGGTTACAGTTAAGTAACCCGAGACGTTCTACTTTCCATCTAAGATGAGAATGAGCCCAGAGAAGTCAGCAGCGCTTCTGGACAGTGTTGATGTAGGGCTTCTGCTTTTCATAGTAAAGTCTTGCATCTGGGGTGCAGCGGTGAATGATGTTGACTAACAAAGGTTTACTAAAGTAATCCCAGTTTATGACATCCATTACAGATAAATTATGTTATTTAAGACAGTTATGTCTGAGGGATCAGAGATCATATGCATTCAGAAGTGGTTTTTGTCTTGCCTATATGCACTGAGATTTGAACAGATTACTTTAATCTTTTAACTATATTGTGCACTGTAGAGGCTGAAATAGCCAAAATCCTTCCAATTTGTCTGGGGAAAATTGTTCTCAAAGTGCTGGATTATTTGCTGAAGCATCTGTTGGCAAATTGGCAAGCTTGAATGATCTTTACTCCTCTTGAAGCACTATGCTGTTTTCGGAGGCTTACTATGACACAATTGCCTCTCCTGTTTCACATTGCCTTGTTATTTTAACGCATCAAATTGTTACAAATTGCCCATCTAAACTTTTTTGGATTGTGTTACAATCATCTGATTTGAAATGACTGTACATTTAAAAAAAACTATGACATTCACAGGGTAAAACAGCATATCATGTTTAGATGTAGTGCTTTCAATATAGCAAAGGGTGAAAATAATTTACAAATCACTCCTTTGTCATTTTTCATACTGCCCCAACTTTTTCGGAATTGTGTGTATATATATATATATATATATATATATATATATATATATATATATATGTGTGTGTGTGTGTGTGTGTGTGTGTGTGTGTGTGTGTGTGTGTGTATACTCTATATATTTGTATTTACAACTATATATTACAGTTTGTAATTATCTAATTATTTCCTGTTTGGTCCCCCATAATTATTTCCTGTTTGGCCTTGATTCTCCCAAGGTTAATTTTTGTCCATTAACCAACATCTTATGGATTTTTTTGTTCCTTGCCATGGTCAGCTTTGACTTGTTCACTGGGGGTCTAAATACAAATATTATTGACTTAATTAGGCACATTCTGCAATACAAATTTTTATAGCACAAATAGCACAATGATGACTAAGACATTACAGCTTTATTTTCTGTTAATGCACAATTTCCTGTACAGCTGCTTTGAAATGATGTCTGTTGTGAAAGAGCTATTCAAATAAAAATTACTTGAATTGACTAGGCCATAATATGTATGCATGTACATTGCTATTTAATTTTTTTAGGATTTTGCCTTGGAAGGCAGCTGCCGATGTTGGCAGAAGGCAGCGAATGAGCTCACTAGGTTTATGAACAGAATTAGTGTCAAGCTTTCTCTCAACAGTCACTGTACTGTCCCAGCAGCTCCTCTCTCTTTCAAAATAGAAAAATGTTCACTGAAACCTAATACTAAACTTCAGTTAAAGTTTCTGCAAGATCATATTAAAAGTCACACATTGTATTTGTTACAACTACTGCAAGTGTACTTTGTTAAGGTTTACAGCTGATTTAAATATTTCTATAAATTTGTTTTAGTTAGAATGACCTGAGGAGAGGAGATCCAAAGGATGGATTTGTCACTAACTAATATACTCCATTTCATGCCATGTCTCTTTGCATCACTTCTTTTCTTCCTCTGTTTTTGTTTTCTATCTTTATTCTTCTCAATTTTATGTCACTTTGATTCTTCTGACTGACAATTTTAGGAAATTAAATGTCTTCATGATTTCTGCTCCCAGCTATGTTTCTCCATTTATGCTTTAATGCATTAAACCTACATAAAAATAGTTGAGTGTTATGGCATCTTTATTGTTATGACCATAAATCACCTTTTCAGGTTATGCATTAGACTCCATTAATGCAGCCACCCACAACTCTATTTCTCTAATATGCTATTAGTATACTATTACTCTTGTTTTCTGCTCATGACCAGAGACAGCAATCACATCAACACGTAAATCAGAAAACATGTCAAGTTATTTAACTTCTCCTCCTCCTGCTCTCCCTGATGTCTTTCACTTCTGACCAACTGGTTTTATTGTGTTTGTGGAAGTGGCAACTTTGCTGAGACCCACAGCAGGGCTCTACGCTTCATAAAAATAAATTAAAAACAAATTAGAAGCACAGTAAAAAAAAATGTAGGAGCACAGTTTAGTGCAGTTTTTTTTTTTTTTTGGAGATGGTAACGTTAATGTGCCACAATATAACATGCAAAAAGAGGTAGGAGAAAACTAAGCTCAACGATTATGACAAAATTCATGACAAATGAGTTTAAATTCTAATAAACCAAATGTAATATTTTAAGTTAATTTGACAGAATGTCTTAAAAAAACAGCAGCTTTCACCTTGTGAACATAAATCTACAAAACACTATGTTCAGTCTTTGAAGTGTGGTTCTCTTAAATGTATTTGTGGCAGCGGGGGCGTGGTCAAGCGCCCGTCCGAAGGGAGAAAGCGGTAAGGGCGCTTGCACCTGAGCTAAATTATGTCTAACACCTGTCTCTAATTTCAGTGAGTATGGGGAGAGCGGCATAAAAGAGCACCAGTGCCTCCAGTCGAGAGAGAGAGCTGCCAGTCCAGTGTTGGTTCCGGTAAGAATCCAGGGGGGTACACACCAAGCTTTGCTGGATACTGGTTGTAATCAGACCACCATCCATCAACGCTTGGTTCAACCCGAGGCTTTGGGCACGGCTAAGCGGGTAAGGGTGAGGTGTGTACACCACTTCCATTAATCGAGCTTCCCTTCGAAAGAATTGGAATGGACCTCGTCGGGCCATTAGATCGGACAGCACGCGGACATCATTTTGTATCAGTCCTGGTGGATTACGCAACACGATATCCGGAAGCAGTGCCTCTAAGCAATATCTCTGCACGTAGTGTTGCGGGGGCGCTCTTCAAAATAATCTCCCGGGTGGGGATTCCGAAAGAAATCCTCACCGACCAAGGCACAACATTTATGTCACGCACACTTCGCGAACTTTACGATCTGTTGGGCATTAAATCAATTCGCACTAGCGTATACCATCCGCAGACGGATGGCCTAGTGGAACGATTTAATAAAACGCTCAAGATTATGATTCGTAAATTCGTACACGAAGATGCTAGGAATTGGGATAAATGGCTTGACCCCCTGTTATTTGCAGTACGAGAGGTCCCGCAAGCCTCCACAGGATTTTCCCCGTTTGAGCTGCTGTATGGGCGGCGCCCGCGCGGTGTGATGGATGTCATCCATGAAGCCTGGGAGGAAGGACCTTCGAATAGTAAAAATGAAATTCAGTACGTTCTTGATCTTCGAGCAAAACTCCACACATTGGGGAAACTAACTGTGGAATAATGGAGGCATCTCTTAAACTTTTCCTGTTGGTGTAACTGCAGCTGTTTCCTGTTAGAAGGATGTTCTATAAGAATTGGTCTCTTGTCTCTACTCTCACGTCTCACACGTAGCTCAGAAATGTATGTCACATTTCTATAATAAGGGAAATGTATGTCACATTTCTATAATAAGGTAATGAGCCATTCCATTGGTAATTGTCCAGTGGAGTGTGGTTTTCTGGACTATATAACAAAGTGCTGAACAATAAACGTTGAAGAAGGATTTGATAGCACTGGGTGTCTGTGTCATTTCTTTCTTCCCTCAGCTGAGCCGTATCGAGACGGGGATTGCAGATCAAGAAAATAAATTATAAGACCGCGGTGATTGCGACTTGCCCTAGACCTAAGACCAAAAAGGGGGTGAGGCAGTTCCTGGGGCTGGCTGGCTATTATAGAAGATTTGTGCCTAACTATTCGGATGTCACCAGCCCACTGACTGACCTCACTAAAAAGGGGGCTCCAGATCCGGTCCAATGGTCGGAGCAGTGCCAACAGGCATTTACACAAGTTTAAGCCGCACTCTGTGGAGGGCCGCTCTTATATTCACCTAACTTCTCTCTCCCTTTCTTATTGCAGACGGACGCTTCAGACAGAGGGCTGGGGGCCGTACTCTCGCAGGTGGTGGAGGGGGAGGAGCGCCCGGTGCTGTACATCAGTAGAAAGCTCTCCTTAAGGGAGACTAAGTACAGCACCGTGGAGAAGGAATGTCTGGCCATCAAGTGGGCGGTCCTCACGCTCCGCTACTACCTGCTGGGGCGGGCCTTCACTCTCTGCTCGGATCATGCCCCACTGCAGTGGCTCCACCGCATGAAGGATACTAATGCCCAGATCACCCGTTGGTGTCTGGCTCTCCAGCCTTTTAAGTTCGAGGTGGTCCACAGACCGGGGGTGCAGATGGCTGTCGCCGACTTCCTTTCCAGAAATGGGGGGGGAGTGGTAGGCAGGCCGGATGACGCCCCGGCCTGAGTCGGGCGGTGGGGGTATGTGGCAGCGGGGGCGTGGTCAAGCGCCCGTCCGAAGGGAGAAAGCGGTAAGGGTGCTTGCACCTGAGCTAAATTATGTCTAACACCTGTCTCTAATTTCAGTGAGTATGGGGAGAGCGGCATAAAAGAGCACCAGTGCCTCCAGTCGAGAGAGAGAGCTGCCAGTCCAGTGTTGGCAATAGAGAGCAAACTTAAGCTGTTAGATTAGTCCCAGAAGTTTATGTATAGCACGTTTTGCACTTCCCCCTGTCTGTCTACTACCCGTAATTAAAAAGCCTTACCTTTGTGTTGAACCCTGTTCCCGTGTCCTCCCTTCCTGTGAATTCGTTACAGTATTCAAGAACTCTAAATTGACATCTGCACTGCTGAACACAATGAATGTTCCTGTCACACAATGTAGAACAATCAGATGCTGCATATTTCAGTTGAACAGTCTTCATAAACTTTTAACTCTTAATTAAAATTTGATGCTTTTCATTTAATTCAAGCTGACTAAAACATTTCAAATAACTTTTTTCGCACTTGCTCGGTTGATTGAAGGGAGGAAATGTATCTGTAACTATTGTGTAGTGTAGATGCATTTGGGAGTTGTAATTGTTATTCCGATTTTTCAATACTTCATGAGCTTCAATCTAAGGTTGGGAATCTTTAGGCACCTTACGATTATAAGTCACAATCTGATTTCAAAATTATTCCTGATACATTTACATTTTCTCTTATTGATTATTCTGCTGTGCAATGGCAAAACACAGTAACTTCACATTTTGACCAAAATTGTAAGACTGTAATTTGCCCTGTGGCAGACAATCTTGCTCAACTATAACCAGGTTTTGAGAAAATTTGGCAGGTTTCCCCAGCCTGAATCGGGTGGTGGAGGAGTATGACAAGGATGCTGAATCATCCAAATCAGCTGGGAGGGGGATAAGGATGAGCCGGAGATGCCAGTTAGAGAGAGAGAGAGAGAGAGCGCGAGAGATATGCACAAAGCTCTGCGTCTGTGTTTGTTTTGCAGTTTGTTATGTTTGTGTTGGACTAAAGTTTTGCATTGACACTTCAGCTGGTTGCCGCCTCCTCCTTGCCCATTTTAAGAATCTCATTACAGATCTGTAATAATTTCATTTACAGTTAGTGATTTGGATGAAAGTGATCTAATGTGTGTGTAACCTTTGGCTAAAAAGGTATAAAGAAAGCGGACCTCCCAGGTAAATAAAGTGAGAATACCCCCCAAAAGTTTTAAACCAAATGCTGTTACAATAATATGAAGGACCCTGCTGGTTCAGACTGGATTAAAGGGCAGAGACATGACTTCCAAACAATACCAATTTATTTCACAAATAAATTTATTCCAAGCTAAAAGCTTTCTAAAAATGTTCCATTTGACAGTTTACCAATTAAATTCTACTAAAAGCTTTCTACAAAATGTACCATTTGACAGTTTACCAATTAAATACCCACAGTCAATAAGACAATATAATAAAGTAAACATTAACAGAGGACTAATCACACATCAAATCTGCATAAATACTCTTAAAAAGCAAATGACAACCCAAAAAGAGAAACAATACCAAACAAGCAAATAAACGCCCCTTTCTGTTAAGCCTCAGTATCACAGCAGGTCAGACATTAACATGTAATATGAATGTGGATATACACCGGCAAAAAATAAAGACTTAACATACAAACAAGAAACCCAACAACAACAAAAAAGAAAAATAAAACAAACAAACTTCAGAAAAGATTAAATCACAATTAATATTTAAAAATTTTCAAACCGCTTCACCACAGTGAATCACAATACAGACCTATTGGTTTAATTTATAAACTCAAAAGGACAAAAATATTAAACTTCACAGATATATCATACGGATCCACAGAGCAGAATTATCCTAAAAACACTACGAAAACCAGTCGTTAAAGACGGCCACAGCCATCAGAGACAGACAGCCGTATGAGCAAGATTGTCAAACATGCCTAAAAAAACAGCAGCTATCGCTCTCAGGCCACACCTCCTTGGTGTAATTCTTACTCTACAGAAGGCTTTATTCTAACTGCCCTCATCACCACACACACACACACACACACACACACACACACACACACACACACACACACACACACACACACACACACACTCCAGGGAAAAGTGACAAGAAATAGAAGCCAATAGAGCCTTACTGCCCACAAAACATGAACACACGCAGGAGAATCACAACACCACACTTAGGTATCAGCTTTTTATAAAGCCACTAGAACCTAACCCGCCTCGGTAATTGAGCTTCCCAGGTGTGCTCGATGTCAAGATGCTGCTCAACGCCAGTGGGTGTGTCTTCCCATTTGAGATGTGCAATCAATCATTAAGATAGCAAAACAAATTCTAAAGAACCATGCACCAGGGAAAATAATAGAGACACTCAACCTGTCATATTTAGTAGCCTTATCTTATACCTTATATGATGTTTATCTTCCTTTTTTTATTTGACATCATTTTTAGACTTAATGAGTGTTTTGTGTATGGTAGTTCAGGGAACAGACACAGATTCTATATGAAATATAGGTGGTTCATTCTTTATATGTTGTAGTTTTTGTGACCTGTGTGATATCTCAAGGCAGCTAGCAGATGGATGGTTAAGCCAGTCTGTCTGCTTTCTGACCTGGGCCCCAGTTAGCCAGACTATTCAAGACTATGAGCCAAATTACTAGATGTCTTTAAATCCTATGCTATTCTCTGGACACCACTCAGACATTCAGCCATTCAGTGACAATAATCTACTATAAACCTAGTCACCATGACAAGCAGGGAGGGGGCCGGAGCATATAACTGGGTCTTACATAATTTTTCACACACATCTTTAACATTATTTAAAATGATCGACTGGTGAAGCTGGACATAGTTAGTGCCGATGTGAATAACAATTATATCAGGAAGACTTGCAGACTTGAGTGAGATTTAAGATTACATTTATTTGATGAATATAAAACAGAAATGTAATGTCTCTCTTTGGCGTAGGCCCTGTGGTTGTCCGAAGGAGTTGTACTCAGAACCGTCATATCCTGCCGGAGATAGGAGGCAGGGGCAAGGAGCCTACCCCAAAAAGAGAGAGAATGTAGAATACTACCCCCAAAAGAGATGATCCAGTTGGTTACGAGCCAGGTCTTGTGTTCATGCTGGAGAAGTAGTTTTTTTTTTCTTTTTCTCCTCTCCATTCTCCTTGGGGTTTTTTTTATACTTTTCTTTGTCCTTGAGTGTGACTTTGGACACTCCATCGAGGGCCCCGGTTGTGCAGAATCTTTGCCAAAGATGAACAATGTGGTATGCAGCCCTACCTTAGGCCGATGTTGCTGTGCAGTCTTTGTTGAAAGAAGACAACATGCGATTATGAAAACCCTCCAACGAGGGAAAGAGTTGTTTGAGGCATCTTTGATAAAAGGTGAACAACGTAGCATAGAGCCATATGATAATGGCGACGTTGCGTGCAATCCCTTCATTGAACGAAAACAACATGTGATTATGAAAGCCCTCCGACGAGGGAAGAGTTGTTTGAAGGTAATCTTTGCAGAAAGGTGAACAACGTGCATAGAGCCATACGATAATGGCGACGTTGCGTGCAATACCCTTTGTAGAAAGATATTCCATGTAGCTTGAGACCTCGAACAAGGGCGGCCGTTGTTTAGTAGTTATCATTGCCAAGTTGAACAGCATACATAAAGCTAATCGATAATGGCGATAATGTCGTGCAATAACCTGTTGAAAGATATCCCATTATAGAGTGAGCTTTCCGGCAAGGCTTGTGCAATACCAATGCAAAGGAACCATACTTCAGTTTATGGAAGCCCTGGCAAGGAGGGTAGACATAGTTGTGCACCATCCTTGCAAACTGTGGTTGTGCTTAGGTTGAATCATTGTGTAGGGAAGGATGTGCTGGGAGAGAGCCACCAACCACCACCAGATATACATGAAAAAGGCTGATGTAGAGTTGAGCTCGTTTGATGATTTGGGTTAGGTTGACTATATTTCAGGTAGGATTAGGAAGACCAGTGCCCGAGCATCTTGACAGTGGATTCCAGTATACCACAAAGAGAACCAGTAAAAGCTGCAGGAGAAGGCGTGACTGGAGAGACCATAATGTTTTAACCAGTGGCGTTACATGGGAGCTAGGGATAGAGAGGAAATTTGAGATGCCTAGTGAGAAAGCAGAAGGAAATGAACATGCACATTGGGAGATCGGAATGGAAAATAGATTACTGTGTGATTGGCAGGAGGAGGAATAATGGGCCCAGGTGGAGTAGTAGGAAGTGTGTACTGGGCAAGTCCTTTCTGCATGGGAGATGGAGGGGAATTTAAATGGGGTAGTAAGGAGGGGCTTAATCTGGCGGGAGGTCTGAGAGGGGTGGTGAGGATTTATTTTTTTTTGGTCTGTGGAAACGAGGGTGGGAGTCGGATATTACATTGAAGAACCCAGGAATATGTCTGGCTGAGATGATGAAGTTGCAGGAAATGCTCTGCCATGTCGGACGTCTCATAAGGGATGGGATGGTTTGAGGAGGACTGGCCTTTATTGATTATAGTGAAAACTGCGGAATTGTCGCATAACTACAAGGTGTTTGCGTGTCCAAAGGGAACCCCATATGACGCTGGCCGTGACGATGGGATCAATTTCAAGGAGAGCGGATGGAGTGTAGGAAGCTATATTGAAAAATAAAACGTCTGGCCATTTACCTTTGAACCATGATCCGAGAAGTAACCCACGAATCCTGTGGAGGGAGCCGTGTCCATGAAAAGGGACATGTCATCCAGAGATTCGTGGCAGCTATCATCAATTGAATATGTGGGAGAGGTTATCTTCAGAATGAGCTAGTGTGAGGAGGGGGGAAACTAAGGAGCGTCCTTGAGGAATGATGCGCATGGCAAAATTGAGGTGATGTAGTAGAGACGGGCCCAAACTGGCCGGAGAACGACGTGAGAGTAGACCTGATCCTGTCAAGTTTCTTTAGGCAGGGAAGCTTGGGTGTTTAGAGAATAGAGTGTGATGCCTATAAATTTAAGAGACATTAAGCATGGATCAGCACCAACTGTTTGGGTTCCAGCTTCACATCCTGAAGATGTATCACACTTTATATTTTGTGAATGTTTGCAAAATCACCTTTCCTAATGTACTTGATAGCTGATTCCACAGCTAATGCAGCTAAAGTTACCACTGTCTCTGATTGTATTTGCGGAGATCAGATATACATATATATCCTTACAGATGTGGCTGAACTCCGGTATTTATGCTATCAGTCATATTGGTTATGATTTGTTGTTGCTGTAGTGTCCGAAGCACGAGCTGTAAGGCACTGTCCTCGTCCGGAAGGGGGGCAGAGAGCAGAAGATAATTTGCATTTAAAGAGACACACAAAATCAGCGTGTTTTTGATTCCGCCAAAAAGGAGGCATTTACGACGTGGTACAATAAAGGATCCGTGGGGTATTTTGAGCTGAAACTTCACAGACGCATTCAGGAGACACCTGAGACTTATATCTTGTTTGTTTTTAATGTCATGCCAGCTTCTATGGCTATTTCCATGGCAAGAAATGTGTAAGCAATTCTATAAGGAGGTTTTTAAAATCATTTTTCTCTAAAAACTCTAAAATTGCATTCAGTTTGATTTTATTAAACATTTCTTCCAGAGTGCTGACTGAATAAAAAAAGGGTTCTCACAGGGTTAAGAGCACTACAGTCAAATAAAACATGCTTCAGGGATAATGGATTATGGCAAAAGGTACATGTTGGTGAATCTTCTCCTAATATTAAAAACTTGTGTCAACCTGGAGTGACCAATATGACAGCGGGTGTAAACAATCTGGTCCCAGTGATTTGAAAACAGAGAGGAACTTCTTTTGCCAACAATAGGGCTGATTTCATGGAGTTTGTTCCTGATGCATTGATCCCAATTAGTTTGCCATTTATTTTTAATATATGAATTTATTGTGGGTTTTAGGTCAGTGGGAGGTATTGGACACTTTTGGAAATCTGCTGATAAAGCCTCTTTTTTGAAGCAGTGTCTGTTTCCTCATTTCCTGGGATTCATATTACATCTTGTAGAAGAGGCATAATAGGTCTCCTTTAATGGTAACCAAGATGATATAATGAGCTTGACTCGGTCCAGGTTTTATCCAATGATTGCCAAATCTACTTACCTGCTACTAAAATGTAATGTCCCTGACTATGCATGTTAAAAGTGAATGGCATCATATATAAATGCTTTGATACTTAAAAGTAATGTAGTTGTGTTGACATGAATGTTAGACTCATGCGCTTTGAAATTTGGAACATTGATCAAGCCCCAGGATCTTGAAGATCCCCTAGATTAAAACGTGGTCTGAACAAATATGGGTGAGTGATTTATGAAGACAAACCATACAAATTTCTTCACTTTAATGATGCCTGAATGAGTAATAAAATGTAAATATGCAGTGAAATAATGATGACACCCTGTATGACCTTATCATATGGCGATATGCATTACGCTGGTAATTAAATGATCTGATGAATGAGGGGGTGTGGTGCAGAGCCTGCCGATAGGTGTCACACCAGTGGTCGCTCGGGTAGGGAACACCACTCGAAATGTCGTACTGAGCTAAATAAATTTAAAATAAATTTCACCAAAGACTTTCGCAAGACTTTAGTAAAGGCTTTATTAAATTGAGATGCCCTGCTCCCTCGGAGTGACCACAGCGTGAGCTCTGTTTTTTCTAGAGAGTAGGGCATAGGGATGATACACTGTATTGCAAAGCACCCACTACTTGATTAGAGCGAAGGCGACCAATAAAACAGGGATATCTTACTGAGTGGTGATGGGACCCTTTACAATAAGCGCTGACTGTACATTATGATTTTCCTGATTAATGATCTTAATTCCCTGATGGGGAAAACTCGGGCATGCAACATGGTGAATGACGTGCGAGTGAACTTTGACCGAGTTACCCTCATGTGATCATGCTGTGAACGCGTAATTGCCTGCACTATGAGAGCTTATGCGCTGTTGACATGAAATACTGGCTTTTGATATTGATGCGGATGCATTATGATGAACAGACAGCATGGCAGCTTATGATGAACAGACAGCATGATGACAGAAGGCCTAGACCCATGAATAAATCAGAGTACATTTGATGGATATAATAAGAACTATAATAAGTGCTTATTTCTGATGGAAAACGCTGCTGCCGGAGCCCGGACTTGTCGGGTTGTCTGACCTGAGTAAATTGATCAGGGCTATCATCAGGCAGAAGAACATTCAGCTTCATCCTCATAGGTTGGCTTCTCAAGAGCAGAAAAGGGGTCTCACCCGTTGTAGCATGGGGTGTTGCTCGATAGCTCTTCAGCATGGTCAGGACTGCAGATTTCCAGGGCTTACGAGCCACTTCAGCTGCTTGAAGACACTCTTTAAACACCCTGATGAACCGTTAAATGGCCCCATTAGCCTGAGGGTGATAAACACTGGTCTTTATGTGCTTTATTCCCTTTGTTTTCACAAAATCAGCAAATTCAAACGAAGTGAACTGCGGCCCATTGTCTGTCGTGACGGTGCAGGGCTTTCCTTCTCGAGCAAAGATAGTGGTCAGAAATTTCAGAACAGTTTCTGTTGTTACTGATGAAGCAAAACCAACTTCTGGCCATTTGATGAAATAGTCAATCAATGTAATTGCAAACTTACAGTCAGTAGCTCCCTTTTCGAACGGTCCTACTATACCAATAGCAACATGTTGAAATGGGCCTTTTGGGAACTCCACTGGCTGCATTGGAGCTGTAAATGTTTTGGCCGATTTATCACTGGCCTGGCAGGTCACACATGCGGATAGGATTGTGTGAACAAGATCGTCCATTCGCAGCCACCAATACAGCTCTCTCAGACGCTGTTTGGTTCACACCAGCCCTTGATGTCCCTCGTGTGCCAGGTGGATGAGGCGTTCCCGCAGTGCAATAGGAACAATCAACCGATTCCCTCTGAAAATCAACTGAGATTCAACAGCCAGCTCATGTCTAAACGGGAAGTATGGACGTAAGTCACTGGAGCAAGACTTTTGCAGTTTGGGCCAACCTGTCTGAATTGTCTGACGTAACTGAGACAGCTCTGGACAGTCCTCGCATTCAGCTTTAAGGTCCACTAGTGGCAACGCAGTTAGGAAGGGCTGAATTTCTGTGATTTCAGAAATCAAATCCTGTTCAATGGATACAGTGGTGTCTGTGTGGCTCAATGGCATACGGGAGAGACAATCCGCCACACAGTTTTTACTACCTGGACTGTACTGTACATCATACTGGAAGCACAGGAGCCTAGCAGACCAACGAGGTACACTCATGCCTGCTCTATTCATGCCCTTTGTGGAGAGAAGAGAAGTAAGGGCCTGATGATCAGTTCTTAGAGTGAAACGATGTCCCCACACATACGTTCTCCACTTTTCCACCGCCCAAACACACGCAAGCGCCTCCTTCTCCACAGTAGAGTATTTCCTCTCAGATGGTGATAGTGTCCTGGATGCAAAGGCTACTACATGTTCGACACCATCAGGATGTAGCTGTGTCAGAACAGCACTAAGGCCGTAATCTGAGGCATCTGTAGTAATGAATGTGGGAAGGGAAGGATCATAAATAGAAAGAACAGGGCTCTCCAGCAGCATACTCTTAAGCATATTAAAGCTATCAACTGTCTCTTTACTCCACTGTAGTGGCGTTTTTGCATCAGCTTTGAGCATCTGCCTCAACGGCTCAACCACAGTAGAGTAGCCTGGGAGAAATTTGTTGAACCATGAAGTGAGCCCTAGGAACGAACATAAAGCTACCATATCTGTAGGTCGAGGTGCATCTGAAATGGCAGTAAGGTGGTCTGGGCTGGGATGTAATCCTTCTTTAGAAATTACATGACCCAGAAACGGAATTCTTGCTTGGTTGAGGGAGCTTTTATCAAGGTTAATCTGCAAGCCAACCTCGTCTAGCCTATGACGAACATCTTGGAGGTGCTTAGCATAGGCCTCATCAGAATTACCATACACTATAATGTCATCTAAGTAATTCTTTTCCCCTTCCAGCCCCTTTAGGACCATTTGCATCATTTTTTGGAAGGCTGACGGCACTGAAGCTAGTCCAAACGGAACCCGAGTGAAACGGAAAAGGCCTTCGTGTGTTATGAACGCAGTCAGGTTACGACTGTCAGGATGGAGAGGCGGCTGGTGGTAAGCAGAGCTCAGATCAATTTGACTGTAATGTGAAGCACCTGCAAGTTCTGTAAAAAAATCATCCGTGTGAGGTAATGGGTAGCAATCCATAATCACACTCTTATTGGGTTCACGGAGATCTACACAAAGTCTAATGTGTCCATCATGCTTACGTACCACCACCAACGGACTAACCCATTCCGAAGCATCAACTGGTTCAATTATGCCCACTGTAAGGAGACGATTAAGCTCAGTGGACACCTCCTTACGAATGCTGAGAGGTAAGCGTCTCAATTTTTGACGCACTGGTGTCACTGTTGAATTAACTTGCACTTTGTGGATGAATCCTTTCACACATCCAAGGTGAGTAGCAGATACAGGTGATACTGTGTACACAGGGCTTGTGGAATGCTGAGTCATATGAAGAGGTGCAGGTGAGATTCCACATTAGTTTTCTATGTACCTTACTTTTCCGCTTACAATATCCAGGTTCAATATCCAGGTCTTATTAAATCTAATCCTAGCAAGGGAGATCCTGCAGTCACTACATAAATAGTAGCTGGAACTACATTGTCATTTGTTGACACTAATGCTGTTAAGCAGCCAATAACTGGTAGGTTCTCTTTTGCATAAGTGACATGTTTAATTTTGGCTTACTCAGGGTGCATTGTGAGAAGTGTTTCTTATACACATCTTCCAGAAGTATGGAAACTGATGTGCCCGTATCTACAACCAGTTGTAATCTATGTTTCTGACCTCCTGGTGCTTCAATATTCACTTCACAGGTGATCTCATCATTGGCTCTAACTGCTTGTTTTACATTATCCACACAGAGCACAGCAACGTCTGGAACTACCACCTCTCTTACTTCACTCACTGCTGTTTTACACACTCTAGCAAAATGTCCTTTTTTTCCACACTGTCTGCATGTCACTTTAGCAACAGGGCAGATTTTATAATTTGCCAGATGTTTGTCTGATCCACATCTGAAGCATTGTCGACGTTGCTGACCGGTCATTGTTTGTTTTCGATCCTCCGATCGTCTCTGAGCAGCTTGTGACTGCTTAGTTGAACATGCACCCTTTCCCCCTCTGCTATACTTAGTATCCATACTAATGGCTTGTACCGACTTTATGGCAGTAGCAGTGGAATTACAGAGTAACGACGAATTTTTAACAGCAGCTTCCACTTGACAGGCGATTGTAATCGCTTTCTCTAGAGTGAGGTCATCCTCCAAAAGTAATTTGTCCTTTACTGAAGTCAACGACGCATTTGCGATCAACTGATCACGGAGCATTTCACTCTCCATTTGCCCGAACACACATGGGCCTGCTAACACTCTTAAAGCAGCAACGTATTGCGTAACAGTCTCATCCGCTCTTTGCACTCGCTGTCTAAACATGTGTCGGCATGCGACTACATTAACTTTAGGCACAAAGTGTTTCTGAAGTGCAGCCATTGCTTCATCAAAAGTAGTACCTTGGTCTGGCAGAGTATAAAACAGGCGCTGGCCTTCCGTCCCCAAGCAATGCAGCAAGACTGCTCGTCTGCGTTCCTTTTTTTCAGGGTTTTGACAAAGTTTGTTATTTAAAATTTGTCTCTTTCTTAATTAATGAGTTATAATTTAAATTTAATTTGCCAAGACACACTGGATGTTGAATTAGTATTTCAATTGGAATGACGAGGAATTTACTAAATTGCAATAAACAGAATTTCAACACAGCCACATAATAACGGAACATTAATTCTGCAACAAATAATTACATAATAGATTTTTATGAATTATGACTATTTAGTCCATGATATGCATATTAATTTCTACCTCAATTGATTGAAAATTCTTTTATCATTATAAATACAGTTAAAACAAATAATACATCACATGTTAAAGCTACACTGTGTAATTATTTTTTTGTTAAAAAATAACAAAATGTTATTAATGAGAGAATGCAACAAAAAACATCTTCCAAACCATGTATTTACTTAACCCAAATACACTTTGATAAACCTATAATAACAATATTATATTATAAATATTTTAGAGTGGTAGGGACGGATTTTGGGAGAAACTGCATACATATGTCATTAGCCCGTGCATGTTGACATCATAGCCATACACAGAGAAAATAAGATCCGGATACTGTAGCGTGTGTATGGTGTAGGAGTAGTGTGAAGCTGAATGTTTGTTGTCATACCCAATGAGAAAAATTGACCATATATCATTCAAAACTGCAAACCTCCGGGGAATCACCAGTTTTATAAACAAAGAAACCCCGAACAGAGCAGAGTCTACAAGCAAAAAGAGAAAGTGACAGAGTTCTTAATAAAACCAGAATCAACATCGAATTGGCTTTTCAGAGGTGGCGAAGAAAAAAAAAATTACGATTTATAAGCGACCCAGAGATGCCATTTTTCTCACTGAACAGATAAGATATTTTATTGATATTGTTTATGTATAGTTGTGTAATCACGTGTAGTGAAATACAATAATTATACTGTAATCTGTTTAGAACATTTCACTTGCTAGCAAACATGTGTATTTTTCTTTATTACTGCAATAATTTAGATAAATACATCCTTAAGTCCTAGGCTTGCCAAGGACATGTGAGTCTTTAATCAATGACCACTGGTTGGTAACTGACAATATATAAATTAGTTACTATTGTGGTCTATTTGGCCAGAATATCCTTCAATTATAAAAATGTTTGCCCTTATCAGACTAGCAATCATTGTGTCTATGTTAACGAACATTTCCTAACTTTTGTAATGTAATTTATTTCAAAACATCAATGTTTCCAATAAATCAAAACAACAGCATAATATTTTTCATACTGTATCTGCTCAGATGACATATTTTCGTATATCCATCTTTTCTTGTCTTTATTTATTTGTCCATAAGATGTCCTGTATTCATGTGTACACCGGTGCCTCGAACCACATATCCGCGCAGAGGAGCCGAACCACAACCAAAATAATGTTACATAGTGTAGCTTTAACATGTCATCACATAACACATCTTGCCATACAAGACCACAAAATGTCCACCAATTGTTTTCAGATCACTTTATAAAAAATACAATTACATTTAAATGACAATCTATTGGTTATATAATATATTAAACTATAACTACACAGTTTTACTAATTATACCCATGTATATCAGATAAATCAATCCTCCACTAACTCTTTGAAGGTTTTTTCTAAAATTACACACACAACACTTGAGTTCAATTATGAATGTTGCACAAGCCTGATCATTATGACTAATCAGTCTAATGCCACTGTTCATATGTGACTGCATTGCACTAGGATATGGTTGCCAGCTTTAACTGAGGACTCTAAATGAATTAATTCTTATAGATAATGGCAAGTCCTTTTTTTCTCCCCCTTTTCTCCCAATTTTGAATTCTCACTACTTAGTAGGTCCTCGTGGTGGCGTGGTTACTCACCTCAATCCGGGTGGCGGAGGACAGGTCCCAGTTGCCTCTGCTTCTGAGACCGTCAATCCACACATCTTATGTGGCTTGATGTGCATGACTTCGCCGAGTGTTGCCATGTTGCCAAGTTGTTTTTTCTCTGTTTGTATCACATTGCTATGCAGTTGCTAGGTTGTTCTGGGTGGTTGCTTACTGGCCCAAATTAAAAGAGCCCACCCACAAGTCTGTTCTGTTCCCAAAAAATAACTTTGGTCCCTTCTTCAATGTTCCAGTTTTTATGGACTTTTATTTTTTTAAATAATATGTGTTGTCCACATATGTTTAACACACAGCCAATATAATCACTATTTCAGTTATGTTGTGATTTAATCTGCCCTCAAGTTTTTCTGGGAAGTTCATACTTTTTAAGATCAGAAGTTGTAATTGTGATGTAAAAGGGATAGGACGATATGATTATCTCACAATTTGGTTCCATATATGAAATGAGGTTCACGATTAAATATAATCTTGATTCAATATAATAACACCTAAATTACAAACTATTACAGATTTTTTTTTATTTTCTGAAAAATGTTTGAGCAAAACACATGATACTTTCTGATCAAAAAAGTGATTTTATTCACATTATAATAAGATTTAATTATATTAATTCTCATAGTTTAAATAATAAGAGTTGCTCATTTATCTTTCTCTATAAGAAAAGATCACAAACTAATAAGCATAACAAATAGAGGGCTACAGTTAGGCTGATCAGGTGCAGAACAAGCAATAAAACTGATCAAAACCTGTCCTGAAAAAAGTGAAAGTGAATAATTTATATTTAATAACATATTTGTCATCATTATTATAATCACATTTTAACTTTGTAAAAATACAAAACAATCTAAATTCTAATAATTAATATTATATCATGAAATGTTAAATAAAATAATGATATAATGATTTTTTTTTTTTACAATTTACAAGTAATAACATTAAGTTTACATTCATTTGTATAAAAAACACAAAAAAGGTAATGTCGCTTTAAGGGTTCAACATGCATTTCTCAGTGTTCTGGTTCAGCGTTCTGGTTCAACATCAAGAAGAATCTCTCAGTTTCTTTAGCTCATCCAAGCTGTGTGAGATTAAAATTTTTATGTTGTATCTGACTGTAAAGAATAGAAAGGACATTAAGACACATGCCTCATCTTTGATGGATACACATTACACAGAGGAATCTATGCATTTTAATCTCAAGTACTTTTCACCAAAACAAGGCGATTTTCCAGGTATTTAAGTACAAAAATTTCTAAAAGGTAAATTTAAACACTTTAAGAACTTCAGGGGTATGTGAACCCTATACACAGTGTAGAAAAAAGTGATGTAGGAGTCAAATCAAGCAATAGAGTGATTATGATGTTATATTTGTATTTATTTTTTATTTTTTTTTTTAAATTTTCTCCCCAATTTGGAATGCCCAAATCTCATTTGGAATGCCCAATTCCCAATGCGTTCCAAGTCTTCTTGGCGTAGAGACTCAATCCGGGTGGCAGAGGACGAATCTCAGTTGCCTCCGCATCTGAGACCATCAATCCGCGCATCTTATCATATGGTTTGTTGAACATGTTACCGCAGAGACAAAGCACGTATGTAGGCATCACGCTATTCTCTGCGGCATCCACGCACAACTTGCCACGCGCCCCACCGAGAGAGAAAACCACATTATTGTGACAACGAGGAGGTTACCCCATGTGACTGTACCCTCCAGAGTAACGGTGCCCATTTGGTTGCTGAGGAGACCTGACTGGAGTCACTCAGCATGCCCTGGAATCGAACTCTTGCAAGTCACCATCTTGGTTATTTAATTTATGATCACATGGACCGAAAACAGTGTTGCAAATTTTGAAATATTGAGTTATGCCATGTTAATTTATTATATCATTCCATCCCTATGATGTAATGAGCTTTCAAATGACAGAATGGGTTGTTAATTTTTTTTTATATTTTTTATTTTCTGAAAATCAGGAAGCATTTTAGCACCAATGCAATGGCATGTTAGGTTTGTCTTATTTTAGAATTATTGTGTGGCCATATGCCATACTGATGGGCAATGCTATTTTGTTGCATAAGCCTGTCACCTCATAATAACAAGCTAAATTAATTTTATTTGTGTTTCTTTTAAACCTTGCCCTGTAAATGGCAATACTGCCTGTAATAGTGAGGATATGCATTATTACACATTAGCTTTTAGAGGATTAGATACACTGGACTGGTTTACTCTGCCTTTTCTGTTCTACCTAAATCACTGCAGGCAAAAAATAAAATACATGGCTGTATTTCAACTACTTGTAATCATCCAGGAATTTGCAGTCACCAGAACTCATGGCTCATTCATTTTACTTTAGTAGTAGTCTTTCAGTTTGAAGGATGGATGGTTGGCATAACAGAACTACCAGAATAAGCTACTGTATGTCATCCTCATGTCATCAAACCCCAAATTGATTTTCTCAATGTTTAAGTGTGTGAATAAAACAAATAAATGATTTTTATTATGATTTTTGTTGATACAATGAATAAATACCAGCTTTTGTTCTGTGTGCCCCACACAAAAGTGAAACTCTGCCTCTGCTTAAATCACATGTCTTTTCAACTGTCTCACCTCTTGGCTTGTGCTCATATTAGACAATGTGATTCCAATGGCATTTTTGCACACCAATGAGCATGCATACAAATTGCAAATAAGACTCTCACTCTATACATTTTGTATGTATAACAGCTTAACGCACCCTACAGACTACATAATTAAAAGATCTATCAGAGTATTTACTAATAATTAAATAGGCAAAGATCTTTTAGTGTTTGATCTTTTTTATGGTGTAGTTTAGATTTACAGCTGGAGTTGTTCATACTCCCTCAAACACCCCATAATGTTCACGCCTTGTATGTTTTATGACCTGTGGGACCTTGTTAGGCTTGTACACTGGTGGTGCCAGCATGGGCTAGGCTGCAACAATAGTCACTGAAGCTGCCCATGCTCAGAGGTTCACTCCCATAAAGAGCACTTTGGGGCTCCTCAGAGAGTCTAGGAGACTCAGAGAACTTGCCTCACAATTTCATGTTTATTACCTGTGACATTAACATTGGTTCCATCATAAAAATAAAGTAAGTGGATGTATCTCTAAATCCAGTGGGTGTAAAGTTTAGTTTTGTCATCATGCAGTTTAATTTGGAGCTGATGGATTAAGATTATTTTTTAAATTATTTTTTTACATTATAATGTACATGGCACAGACAGGACACCTTCCATGATTAATTAAATCAGGTTCTACTCAATACAAACATCTAGAGGCAGAGTTAAATTGAAAGAAAAAACATCAGTTTGGTACTTATGGCAGAACTGTACAGCAATACACCCCCTCTAAGAATATATTTTTACTTGACTGATGATTTGGATTGGTGTTTGGGATTGGAGTTAATAAAATATGCACTCCTCTTCACTGTATTACATCCTTTACAGATAAAAACAACTTGCCTTTCAATTTGCTTTTTTGGCACTCCTTTTCAAAACTGGTGCTCACATTCACCCTTGCATTTAAAACCACTTCCCGCTTCAGCAACTGGGGCAGTGCTTAAAATTTCAGTAAACACAGACCGACTTTAGATCAAGAAAAGTCAACATACTGTTTCTGAATTCAATGTGAGATCAGTCTGTATCGACCCACTTTTTGCTAATTTTAAATGGTAAAAGATGATGCACTGCATCACTGATGCCATCTAATTGAGAGATGCAGGTTTTCCTGTGGAATGGCAATGACCCATTTAAGAATGCAGGTAATAATTTACAGTGCAAGCTTGACTCAAGGGCTAATATTAGGTCTTGCATTGCCTGCAGACCCCTGGTGATACTAGTCACTTGTTTTTTGTCCTCCTGCTGTGCCCACCTCAGCATGGCTCTCTTTCTGCCTTCACACCTCCTTTGCAATTTGATGGAAACCATGACGCCACAGTTAGATCTTCTGCCACCCTCCAAAAGGAGACCCTGACACTCGCCGGAGACTGTCCATCAAGCAGCTTGCTGCTAACTGTCCATGAAGACCAAGATCACCAGTGTTATGTACCTGTGGTGTTGCCTGCTGGCAGACCTGTGACCGTGAGTGATATAGAGGAGTTCTTCTTTAACAAACTGTGAAGGGAGAGAGATAGTGATAAAGGTCAGTGGATAATGTTTAGGCTGCTGTGATGGTCAGTTAAAAACTGGATGAGGATAAGAGAGAAACAGAGACAGAGAGTGTTTGTGGACAATAGAAATCTTGGAATAAATCCCTGAGAGTGTTAAAACAAACTTTCACTCATCAGAAGATCGATACTAAGAACATTTAGGTCTGGCAGTTTAGAACTATAATAATGAGTTTAATCAGCACAACAGAGCTGCCAGGGGACGTTTGGACCACACTTGCCCTGGTTAAATGCCCCAGAGTCAAAATATCAGGTATTTTGTTAAAAATCACACTTTCAATAACATCAAGATCCTTAAAATGGTTATGCAGAGCAGCAGGTGCTATACACAGTCAGCAACAGCACAATGTTTGACACATTTTCCCACAAACTGACATTGTTAATTCTGGTGTTTGGAAATAATAGTGTCTATCATACTTCCACCTTAATGCTTCACTGTGTGACTGGGTAGGTCAAATTTATGAACACTGTGTAGGCGTTGTTAATGTGTCAGTGTGGGTAGTCATGTATCAATCAATGGAACTGTGGAAAATGCTAGTTACAATAAATGGTCTTTTTGGAATGAGACTGTCATGATTACTTACAGTATAACAGAATTAGGTTACAGAATGTTTAAATAGATTTTTTTTTTCTTTCAGTTCCTATCGATTTCAACCTCTTCCTCATGATATGATGATATAACCCATTCAAGGCTAATTTTTAGATAGATGAAACCATCGTATGTTTTCAGATATTTACATGCAAATATAAC
Source organism: Moxostoma hubbsi (assembly GCA_032164185.1). Taxonomy (NCBI): domain Eukaryota; kingdom Metazoa; phylum Chordata; class Actinopteri; order Cypriniformes; family Catostomidae; genus Moxostoma; species Moxostoma hubbsi. Next base: position 16,462,372 of record JAVLUX010000011.1, on the reverse strand, counting down.
TATATATATATATATATATATATATATATATATATATATATATATATACTATAGTTAATATTCAACCTGTCCTTGCGTATATAAAGTGAAAACCCAGTCTCAGGTTCATATTATTTACAGAATACAAAAATAACAATAGTGCAAATGTGACTTTCATTAAGCCATGTAAATACCAAGTTTTCATTTGCACATACACTTATTTATGTTCTATAAAACATTTACTGAGATTTCATAATGAAATGCTTTTGTATGTAATGTATAAAGCTGTAGAGTATTCAATCATTCCTAAGGTTGCCTAAAAAAATCTATTCTGGTTTCTCACAAGTAGATGTCAGTAACCAATAAACAGCACCATGCCATTTATTTCTCCATAAAAACTTATTTGTAATCCGAAGAGCAATTTAGAAGCTTCAGTTCATTATCTGATTCATTTAGCGCCTAATAAACATCGCATCTACCTTTAAAAAATGATTATGTGCTGCAGTATTAATTACACAATCTCCAGTCTTTACTGGAACCTTTCCCATCGCTCTGTATTTAATATTTTCTGGTGACCTTTTGAGAATGACCAGCAAATCGGAGGCACATTCATTTTCTTTCTTGAGCAAATTCCGCCCATCTATTACCATTTGACATTTTGTGTAGCTCCGCCTAGCGTCTGCTTTACTGAGAGGGGTTAATACAGCAGATTGTCCTTTTGTCTGTGCTGTTCCATCCATTTCAGCATTATCAGTTTAGGGAGATCTAAGATACTCCTGGGTTGCAGCGTCTTCTGCGATCACTTTGGAAATTTTCCCTGTGACCTTTTCCAATGACTGTATTTGGCTGCAGCATTTCCTTCTAATTTAAGCTTTTGGCAGGTGCAGGAGCCTCATTATTGGCTCTGCACAGTCCCCCCTACTGTCCCCCTTGGATGCTTATCTCTCAGGCAACTAGTCGGCCCGCTAGGCATTGAGCTGCCCAACATCAGAACGTCAGGCCTTTTAAAGCTAGGTTTTTTGTTGTTATTGTGTTATTTTTCTCATGGCTTTCTCACTTTTCTTTAATATAATTTGTACATTTTTACACACTCTCTTTTTCAATCTCACAATTCACCTGGTTCTTTTTCCTCTAATTCTGTGTATTTTTCATACAAGTCTCAGTTTTGTTTTCTCAGTGCACTTCTCTAAAATTCTATTCTGATCAACTGATGAAGTCCTTTACTGGTTGTTAGTGGTGCTTGTTGAGTTAAGCATCACTATTAATATCGCTATACATACATACAGTACCCTGAAAAAAATCCTGTTGTTTTTACCAAAAAAAAAAACAAAAAAACTGCTAGTTGTGGTTGCCAGAATAATGATGTAAATAATACAGAAAAAATGTAAACAACTTTACAGAACAACATGTACATTTTAGAGTTTAAAACTGTTGTAGTTTACATGACCACGATGGCGCTGTAAAAAAATAAAATAAATAAAAAAAATATGTTAAATTTACAGTACAAAACGTCATAAACTTGAAACTTGAAGCCTTCTGAAACTGTTTTTTACTTTATAAAGTATTGTTAATCACCATAAAAATTACAGAAGGGCACATGATAACATGAAGTTCATCAATAGTTCAGCAGAAAGATTGTGAATATTGTATCATTCCTATTATAATCACCACAACTATTCAATGAAGCTGTCTGCAGATAAGGTATTCCTTTTTTTAATTGTAAAAATATTTCTGCACTAGCTTCTATACTACTACAGCTACTCTGAGGTCTTGGTAGATATTGATTGATCGATTCTGCAGATATTGTTGACTTATGTGACAAATGTTCCCTAACTGTCACTCACTCGACATTGTGTCGATGTAGGGACACTAGGGGTTGCTCTTGAGAGCCTTTCTTGAGAGACCTGTAACCATGAGAGACACCTCTGATCTTTGATAAAAGGAAAATGGGAATTGGCGAGTGGTATTTGCATGCCACTCCCCCGGACATACGGGTATAAAAGAGGGGATGTGCATACCGTTCATTCAGATTTTCTCTTTGGAGCTGAGCGGTCAATGGTTCAGCGAGCTCTGGACGCTTCAACAGATAATTTAGAGTGTATTCTAAAAGAGTATTTTAGTTATTTTTAAAGTTGCCCTTCCGATTATGTGTTATTCCTGGATGCGGTCGATATCTCTCGCCTTCAGACAGCCACGGCTACCATTCGTGCCTGGGCGCTGCCCACACAAGACATCTTTCATGGATGTGTCATGATGTCACTGCGAGAAAATGACCAAGGCAACATTGCGGTTGTGGCTCACTTTCATTAGAAAGCACTCCACCCCAGTGGCTCCCTGCCTCGGTGCTCCTACCTACGGGTATGAGGCCAGCGTTGCGAGAACTGGGGGCGATTTGGGCACCACAATGGGACCACCTCCGCAGGGTAAATCCACATGGACCACCCAATCCCCGACATGCTTCTTTGCTCCAATTAGGTGCTTGGATGAGTGCGGCGGCTCGTCCAAGGACGAGTTCAACCTCTGGTTCGATGCCCGCGAAGGAAATGAGCTCTTGAGCACAGCATCGGAGAGCGTGCTAGTTCAGTCTGAAGCAGAAACGCAGTCTGAAGCCAAAATAACGAACATGCTTTCCCATGTCACCGAGCGTGTCGGGCTAGAGTGGAACCCTCGCAGCTCGATGATTGTTATCTGGGCTCGCGGCGCTGCTCACAGCCACGCCCCACACCAGTGCCTTTCTTCCCGGAGGAGCATGAGGAGCAGACAAGATCGTAGGAGGCACCTTTCACTGCCTGGTCCCGATCTTTCATCTCCCCCGCTCTCACTACACTCGATCTCGGAGTGGCCAGACTTACTTGCCAATGCCCCCAGTGGATTAGGTGCTTGCGTTGCACCTATGCCCACAGAGTTGCCGCCACCTGGCATGGGCATTCATGGGAAGCTCTCGTCCAGAGCCTGAAGGCTTACGTTGTCTCTGATGTCCAGGGCCTACGGTGCCGCTAGGCAAGCTGCCTCCACCCCAAGCTGCCGGTACAACAAACCAAAGTGCTGAAAGAAATGCACAAAGGTAGTTCCGCCCTTGAATTGATGTAGGAGCTGCGCTCGGCGACTGACCGCGCCCTCCAATCGACGAAGGTCATGGCACATTCTCTCGGGGGGGACGATGTCCACTTTACTGGTCCAGGATCGCCACCTATGTCTTAACCTGGTGGAGATGCGAGAGGTCGACAAAACACACTTCCTTAATCTCCCAGGCCAGCCTATTTGGCAACACCATTGGAGACTTTGCCCAGCAGCTCTTGGCGGTGAAGTAGCAGATGGAGGCCATCCAGCATATCCTGCCCCGGCGCGGCTCAAGAACCTGTCTTGACCCCGTCTGCTCATCGCCAAGAGTGTCTCCCTGTGGCGGCTGCACCAGCTCCGCCTCGGCCTGCCCCTGGGGCCCCACTCCGGCATCAAACCCCCGCAGAAAGCAGACGCCTGCTAAGAAGAAGACGAGAAGACCTACTGTCCTGGAGCTGGTACACAGACCACTCCATCCTCCGGTGGAGGGCTGGGAGGAGAATCTTTTGTTCCCATTTCATTTTGTTTTGCCGCACGCTCCAGTAGCTGTGGTACCCAAACATTCAAAAAAAGAGTACTTTCTTCATTCCCTGGGTCACATAACCGGTGTGTACTGCCGTCACCTCGACCACCGCCCACCATTTCTCTTTGGCAGGTCCAGCACCCCAGCGGCACTTTTCCTGCCCCTATGCACCAAGCTGTGGCACAAACATGCTCAACCCCGGACGACTTCGACGGACTTTGGGGACCAAGCACCTCCTTCCCTCTCCTCGATGTGGCCTCCCTGGCTCCACCCCGCCCCGCTGCTCCGCCCCACCCGCCGGTACGTCTGACTAGATTGTCCCTTTGGTCCCCCTCGCTCTGAGCTTTTACACATGGCTCATGCTATCAAACCTGTCACAATGGCTGACGCAGACAATCCGACTTGGCTATGCAATTCAGTTTGCCAGGTGCCCGCCCAGGTTGGTTTGCGGCAGTATACCTGAAGGACACGTACTTCCACGTCTCGATCTTACCTCGTCACAGACCCTTCCTGCGGTTTGCATTCGAGGGCCGGGCGTACCATTACAAAGTCCTCCCTTTCGGCTTGTCTTTGTCTCCTCACTTCTTCACAAAGGTTGCAGAAGCCGCCCTTTCCCCGTTAAGGGAAGTGGGCATTCACATTCTCAACAACCTCGATGACTGGCTAGTCATAGCTCCCTCTCTAGACGCATTGTGTGTGCACAGGGACCTGGTGCTCTTGCAGCTCAGCTGGCTAGGGCTTCAGATCAACTGGGAAAAGAGCAAGCTCCTCCCGGTGCATTGGCACAAAAACTGCCTCGAGTTGTTGGCAATACTGTTTGTCCTATGGAGGTTCCAGCTGTTGATACAGGGCGAGGATGTGCTGGTTCAAACAGGCAACATGGCCTCAGTAGCATACATCAACCGCTGAGGCGGTTTACACTCACATGTCACAACTCGCCCTTTGTCTCCTCCTCTGGAGTCAGCATAACCTGAAGTTGCTGCAAGTCACTCACATCCTGGGCGAGCTCAACACCACATCGGCAGGTCACCCGCAAGGGAGAGTGGAGACTCCACCCTCAAGTGGTCCTGCTGATCTGGAGTCGATATGGGTAGCCACACGTAGACCTGTTCGCATCCTCAGAATCCTCCCATTGCCCGCTCTGATACACCCTGACCGAGGCACCCCTCAGTATAGATGCGCTGACACACAGCAGGCTGCCTGGTTCCCCACAGTGAGCCTGCTTAAACAGACCCTGTGCAAGGTAAGGGAGGACGAGGAGTATGTACCAGACTTGGTTCTCGAACCTCACGCACCTCGCGTCAGCCCCTCCCGGGTGAATTCCCCGTGAGGAAGGATCTTCTTTTTTAGGGACAGTGCACCATTTGGCACCCGCGACCAGACCTCTGGAAGTGGTGTTCTTCCCAACGCGAAGACCCCATAGATGCGCAGTTGGCTCAGTGCTTTCCATTCTGCAGGAGAGATTGGAGGGTCGGCTGTCCCCCTCCACCTTGAAGGTATGTAACTGCTATAGCGGCACACCACGACACAGTGGACAGTAAGTCCTTAGGGAAGCATGACCTGATCATCAGGTTCCTGAGTGGCGCCAGGAGGTTGAATCCCACCAGACCACGCATTGTTCCCTTGTGGGACCTCTCGGTAGTCCTGCAAGGCATACAAGGGGCTCCCTTCGAACCCTTAGTGTCAGCAGAGTTGAAGACACTCTTCTTGAAGACTGCCCTCCTGATGGCACTCACCTCCATCAAGAGGGTAGGGGAGCTGCAAGCATTCTCTGTCAGTGAAACTTGCCTGGAGTTTGGTCCAGGCTACTCTCAGGTGATCCTAAGACCCCGACCGGACTATGTGCCCAAGGTTCCCACGACCCCATTCAGGGATCAGGTGGTGAACCTGCAAGTGCTGCCCCAGGAGGAGGCAGACCCAGCCATAGCGTTGCTTTGTCTGGTGCATGCTTTACGCAAACACTGGTGTCCCGGTCGGTAAACGACTTCTCTCTTTTTCTGGGGAGAAAAAGAAAAAAGAGAGAAGAGGCACGACTGGGCTAGCCTCTCCCTATCCTTTGGGAAGTTGACATGTCCCCAAAGGGCTGTTCGACACTCATACTAGTGTCAGGAGAGGTTATGTGCTGGCCCAGTGCGCAGTGTTTTGTAGGGGACCCCTAGTGTCACTACATCGACACACCGTCGAGTGAGTGACATAAAAGGAACATCCTGGTTACTTCTGTAACCTCCGTTCCCTGATCTTGTAGCTTTGTTAGCATCTGTAATGCTGTGCACAAACAGATACTCATTCTGTCTGTTTATTTCTCTATTAATTATTTTTTCCCCTTATTTTTCATTTAAGGGGAAACGGACATGCACCAGTTTTGTTTTGTGGGTTTGGGGGAAGAGCATGCCGCTCTTGTTTTGGGGCGGGGCGGGTGCAGTCAAAATACTTCGCCCTCGTCTTGCTTACTTCCAAGAGCCAGCACCCACTCTTTCATCGTGGGGCTCTCGCATTGATCTGGCTGAGGAGCGAGAGATGGGTCCGTCCCTATCGCTTGCTCTCTCCCCAGATCCAGCTGATCCTTCTCGTGAGCCTGAAGCGCGCTTCTGCGCCTCTTCGGTTCGCGAGGGGGATGCTGAATCTCTTGAGTCTGTGGACTTTGAGCACCCACCTCTGAACATTCCACGCACAATAATAAAGCGGCTGAGGAATTACTCGAGGTGGTTACTCGGGCTGTGACCAGGCTACAGTTAGACAAAAAAAAAAAAGGGGGAACGCTAAATCAGTCCTTTCCTTTCTTTGATGACCTCCTTGATGAGCTTTCTCGTTCATGGAGGAATCTTTATACTTCCTGTGTTTTCGTGCCGTATCGTAGGTGCTGAGACACGGGGGTATTCGGTGATGCCACTGGTTGATGAGACTCTTGCAGGTTATCTCTCGCCTGGCTCGGCATCATCGCTAAAGAGACCCACTCTCCCCACAAAACCATGCAGGACCACCTCCACACTTGTGGGGAAGGCTTATCAGGCAGCAGGTCAGGCTGGTGCTGCCCTGCACACTATTGCAGTGTTACAGGCGTACCAGGCTGATCTGTTGAAGGACCTGAGTGTGGGCAACACGGTCGATGAAGAGGCTTTCTCTGAGCTTCGTCGAGCCACGGATCTGTCTTCAGGTTTGTTTGTTTTTTTGGCAATTTAAAGCATTGAATAGCCTTCATTGCTCAAAAAGTTTTTGACAGATGAGTTTCTAGAGAAAGCTGTTTCTTTTTTTGCCATTTTGACCTTACATTGACCTTAAGACATGCAAGCCTATTGCATACTTTGGCAACTCAAAAACAAACACAAAATGATGGTAAACTTCATTTAAATTCATTCAGTTGTGTCTGATATAATGGAATGTTATTTTCTAGAACCAAATTAGTAATTTAGCATGATTATTCAAGGATAAGGTGTTGGAGTGATGGCTGCTGGAAATGGAGCCTGTCTAGATTTGATCAAAAATGACTTTTTTCAAATAGAGATGGTGCTGTTTTTACATCAATAATGTCCTTACTATACTTTGTGATCAGTTGAATGCCACTTTGGCAAGGCAAGGCAAGTTTATTTATATAGCACATTTCATACACAATGGTAATTCAAAGTGCTTTACATTGTAGAAATTAAAAAGAAAAAAACAAGAATAATAAAATAAGAATAATTAAAACAGTTTAGAATAAAAAAATAAATAAAAAATCTAATAAAACACAGTACAAACAGTCGGACACACAGTGGCACAGTGCTCATTCAGTAAATGCACAGCTAAACAGATGTGTTTTGAGTCTGGATTTGAATGTGACTACTGTAGGAGCACATCTGATATCTTCTGGAACCTGGTTCCAGCTGCGGCTGGCATAATAGCTAAAAGCAGACTCTCCTTGCTTAGAGTGAACCCTTGGTATTTCTAGCTGATGTGATTCTAATGACCTCAGTGATCTGTTGGGTTTATATTCAGTGAGCATGTCTGCAATATATTGAGGTCCTAGCCCATTGAGTGATTTATATACCAGTAATAATACTTTAAAATCAATCCTAAATGTAACTGGGAGCCAGTGTAAAGACCTGAGGACTGGTGTGATATGTTCATATTTTCTGGTTTTGCTCAGAATTCTGGCAGCAGCGTTCTGTATGAGCTGCAACTGTCTTATGGTCTTCTTGGGAAGGCCCGTGAGGAGTCCATTACAATAATCCACCCTACTGGTGATGAAAGCATGCATAAGTTTCTCTAGGTCTTGACTGGAAACAAAGCATCTAATTCTTGCAATATTTTTCAGATGATAATATGCTGATTTAGTTATTGCTTTGACATGACTACTGAAACTAAGGTCTGACTCTAGAGACACACCAAGATTCCTGACTTGATTTTTAGTTGTTTGACCCCTAGCGTCAAGGTATGCATTCACCTTGAGAACTTCATCTTTGTTTCCAAACGCAATGACTTCAGTTTTGTCTTTGTTTAACTGAAGAAAGTTTTGGCACATCCAACTGTTTAGTTCATCAATACATTGGCACAGGGAGTCAATGGGGCTGTAATCGTTAGGTGATAGGGCTAAGTAGATCTGTGTGTCATCTGCATAGCTGTGGTAAGCCATTTGGTTCTTTCTCATTATTTGGCTAATTGGGAGCATATACAGGTTGAACAGGAGTGGAGCAAGAATTGAGCCTTGAGGGTGAATTAAATTCCAATTTCCTTCCGAAACAGTAAAATCTGTACATTATTCTAAACTTTTGGCCACCACTGCATGTAATTAGTTAATTATGAATTAACATTGACAGAATTTGGTAAAGACATATTGCTTTAAATCAGATGACTTATTTTAGGTTTGAGGAATTATTTTTTGTCACTGGTTTTTTTTTTTTGTGTATAATTTTAGTTTATTCTTTATCAAGCAGGGCAGAGCTCTCTGAGCTGGCAATTAAACTATCAATAGGCAAATACATTTGCACTCAATTAAATGTTTGTTAAGCAATGAGATGTGGGCTAATGAGGCACAGCCTTTTTTATTGCAATCATTTACCCCTTTGAGTTATTACCATGGTAATGACATTCTCTCAATACCTCAATTAATGCTAGTTTGCTGTAAATTGGATTTAGGTGTGATGTGCGCACAACTGCCCACGCAAACATTTATGGGTAATGGATTGCCGGACGGTGACTCATAGGCCAAAATGGCACCCAACTCTCTGACTCAGAAGATCGATGGGCCGCCCAGCCTGTGAAATCCTAATGTCTATAAGTACATATTTCCACAGATGATATACATACATATAGAAAATATATTACCAGTTTTTTTTTGTTTTTTTTTTTGGTTAAATTACTGTATATACAATATTTTATTTTGTATTAGTTTACTGTACATTTATGTGTATTGTATTCGGTTTGACATCCTTATTGATATCCTAATTGCTTTCAGGTTAGATAAATACTACTCTTTTTAAGTGAATTATATGATCTAATAATTAAATAATGTAAAAGATATTGTCCCTTTCTCAGGTTTTGCAGAAAGGAGGACCCAAATGCAGGCATGAAATAAAGAGTATTTTATTAAATGAAAAACAGGTAAATAAACAAAGATACCAGGAACCAACTCTGAACAGGACTAGAACAACATGAACGGCAAGGAATTAACACCCAAAACCATGTACTCAAACGAAAACATGAAACATGAGTATCAGGATCCTGCCACCCTTATATTGTTTCAGTTTGGACTGTCTACTTTAAAAAACACATATTTTGCTATTTGCACTTTGTTTAACAAATTTTACCTAAGTGACAGTTTGCCTGCAATGATATTCACACATTTTTAAGTGTAACAGTTGTCCATATGCTTTTTCAGGTCACTGTACTTTTCAAAGTATATAGATATAAATTACATAATTCTTTGATAGTACAGTAACAGAAGGAATTAATGCATTATGTTTGCATTGTGCATCTGAAAGCCTCTGTCTTGATATGCAAATGTTATGAGAGCTAATTAAAATGCAGTCCACAGCTGAAGCTAGTATCATCTAAATCGTGTCTCACTGCATGAAGCATACATACACACACACACACACACTATATGGCCACACTCATAAATCATGCACTTCTGTTCATTTGGTGTGCTCTCTTTTTTAAAAGAAATGAAACTGTAACATGTCCTATAAATCTATCAAGGGGGCACAGAGTTCAGGGCACATTCTCTTCACTTTTATGTCTTTTTGTGGGGAAACTATTTACATTTTATGTTTCCATAACCAATCTTTCTCTCTCAGACTTCTACTTACCAAGCTGCTATCATGATTTCTTCTTTCAGCCCATGATTGCCTGTTCCTCCTCTGTCTCTATCAGTTTCCCTCTTGTTTCTCGTGACCTGCTTTATCTAACTCTCCATTCTTCCATGTTGTCATTTAAATTTTCTAGTGTCATCATTCAGACTCTTTTCTCATTCCAATCTCTCTCTCTCTCTCTCTCTCTCTCTCTCTCTCTCTCTCTCTCTCTCTCTCTCTCTCTCTCTCTCTCTCTCTCTCTCTCTCTCTCTCTCTCTCTCTCTCTCTCTCTCTCTCTCTCTCTCTTCTTCTTCTCTGTGGCTCCCTGGCCCATGGGAGAATTCAGCACCTCCACACACTGTGTGTACTGTATAGGTTTGGCTAGATTTGTGAGGGCCACAATGTCCTCACAATGTCCAAAATGTCCTTGCTAATATAGTTCAACTTGTTGAAAACCAACTAGCGAGGACATTTCAGATGGTCCTTACTAGAAAAAAAGGCTCATTAATTGGCCAAATCATGTTTAGATTTGAATCTACTGGTATGCCCAGATTTCTGTGATGGTTAGGTTTAGTGGTAGGGTTATGGGATAGAAAATATCATTATCCTTCTATGAAATCAATGGAAGTCTATGATATGTCCTCACTATTATAGTAAAATAAACATGTGTGTGTACGTGTGTGTGTGATTTACTCTGTAAAGTTCCCCCTCTGCTGATCTCCTGCTGTGCTGCATTTTGTCTGACAGCTCATTGTCTTCTCTAGTTTTGCCAATTATTCTCAAATGAGGTGACCTAAATTTCCCAGTCTGGTCACTGATGTGAGCCATGTGTGAGCTGTGTGTGTTTGAGTGAGTATGATTTGAAAATGAACATTCCCTAAGTGCCAAGTGTGAGAAATTTTGCATTGGCAAATGATTAAATAATTACTCACCAGTTGGCTGGTAACTTTATTAGTAATAGCAACATTTCATGGTTTAAATAACATTTTGGGAACGATAATCCCTCCCACACTAATGTAAGTAATGTGCGTGTCTACTAAAAACATCTTTCACTATTTGCACATTGGCTAACAAATTTGACCTAAGTGTGAAATTTGCCTTCAGAAGTTTATCTAGGATGTCACTGGATGGCCACATTGCCTTCAGTTCTTGATGCTGCATGTCTGACAGAAATTTATTTTATTAGCACTTATTTTATTAACACTCTGGCAAATTACTTTAGCCTGGTAATGTATTAACACAAGTCTCTCTCTCTCTTTCCTCCTTTCTCCCCAGGCAAAGAAAATAATCTTAAAGTCTACAACGTAGCTCTTGGAATACATTATATACTGCATCAATAAAGAAAACCAAAAATCCCTGCAGCAATTTATCAATTTTAGCCTGCACCGCTGAGGCTCTTTTGGCCGTGATGTGTACCTGTGCTTGGGGACTGAAACTGCTGAAGGCTCTGCTGCAGTTAGGACAGGGACTTCAGAGTGATAGGCTGAGTTATACCAATGGGCCTGCTGCACTCCTATGCAGATAATTATCCAGCTCTGCCTATAGACTCGTGGTTTAAAAGCAAGGACTGCTTATGTCTTAATCATCCTTACTGTTTTGAAAATGGCCTCCTATACCTCACAGATTATAAAAGCACTGAATTTGACATTGTTCCTCTGAAGCGGTACAACAGTCATGATGGATAGTTTATGTTTCGCATCATCTTAAACCATTTGGAAAAGGTAAGAGTAAATAGAATAAGAGAGAAAATGTTTTCCTGTGTGTTTCTGTCAAGTATGGTTCCTTGAGTTTTGGACTGCATCCCAATTTGTATATTTCTATACCAGGCACTAAGCGTATGTACTTTACTGGTAATTACTTTGCTGTTAATGGGAAAGCACACATGCTATATAGCATGGCTGTTATAGTAGCAAAGGGAGAGCAAACTTTCAATTTATGCCCAAATTATCTTTCATTTTAAATGAAATGTTCATCCAGCAACTACGGCATGGGTATGGTGTTTAGGTGTTCACCTACTTTTGGTCATGTAGAAAACTTTTGTGCATGACGTAAGACAATATGCCAGTATTGGGATGACCATGTCATGAAATTGGGTTACATAGCCTACTGTTTGCATATGCATGCAAGTGGTAGCAACTAGGTAAATGTATTACCTTAAATGTATTACTATTTTTAGGTTTGTACGTGTATAAAAATGTATATGGCAGCTTTGGCCTCACATTCCTTGCTATTCTTCAACAATTGAGGAAGTTGAAAGAGAACTAACACAAACCCTTCTTTTCATTAGAGCAAGGGCTTATGGTCAGCATAGACAGGTAAACACTTCGAAATACGATACCATCCTACAGTATGGCATACAGTTTTGCTATGATTTGTGATGCACTTTTCTTAATCTTACATACTATTTAGGACAGATAGTTGGTGAACAAGGATGCAGCCTTGATGTTTGCATACTGGGGACAGGTTTGATGTTGTAAGTCCTTCCTGGAAATATCAGCAAGCTGCAAAAGCCTGCTGTCACTGACCATTTCCTCCTCTAATCCTTCGCCTGTATAAGCTGTCATAGCACTCTCGCCAGCATTTTCAGAATTCTCTCTTACTACGATATATAATTATCTTTCTTTTCCCCATCCTTCTATTTACAAATCATCTCTTCCTCTCCTTGATCTCCTCTTCTTCCATCCTCCAAGCATACCCATATGGTCTCTGTCCACACCAGCAGCACAATACACAATCACTAAAAAAAACAGAGTAGGGTAAAACTGCTTTTTTCCTGATTTGTCCTCAGGGTTCCCACACCTCCTTGAAAACATGGAATTTGCAATGCAGTTTTCCAGTCATGGAAAAGTCATGGAAAATAAGAAAAATACAAATGTTTTGACTGTGTTGCTAGCAAGGTTTTGACTCTGTTGCTAGCAAGGTTTTCGATACATGTACAAAAATGTGGCAAGGATCGGGATTCGGAATAGGAGTCAAATAGGCCTTTATCACAGTCCACGAGTCATCACATCCAGTTCAGAATAGTAGCGTATTCATACATCAGTCCATCGATCGGTAGACGATTGCAGTTTTTCTAAATAAATGTAGCCAACTTGGATGCACTTGGCAGTAAACATCAGATGTTTAATTGTTTCTTTGGATTAACACAGCACTTCAACATATGTGTTTTCTAGCATTTCAATGTGTAATAGTATCTGAGCAAGGCGATTATCAGTGCAAAGTTTTCCAAGTTCATGAGGAGCTGTGTGTGCTGGACGCTTCCCCAATCATCGTACTCAAATGACAAGGATATAACTCAAAGTTTACAATGATTAAACCAGTTGTTTTCTATAATCAGACTCTGAGATGGAAATTTTTCTTTATTTGAACATTTTTAAATGGATCTTATGTCATACATGGAGATTAAAATAAGTAAGTACATGAATGCAATGTGATCATTATCATTGCAAATACTCATTACTCTGAATCTATGTTGTTGTTTTTTTTGTGACACTGTGTACCCCTGTCTTGTTCTAATGCTCTTTAATGTGTAAAGGTACTCTTTTTTGTATATATTCTTGCATTCGTAAGCCCGTTTATCGGTCCAATGGCGGTCTCCAATAATGCGGGTGAAGGTCTCTGCGCGTTACTGTCTTTCCTTTCATGCAACACAACAAGATTAAATTAAATACATTTTCTCTTATGTATTACCTTGTTATTTCATCTGACTCCATAAATGAAAAAGGTTTTAATGATATCTGAGCATCATAAAAAGTGAGCGAATGTTTGATTATTCTTTTTAACTCTTTAATTATATTTTACCCATTGAGATTAGGAAACTATGTCACTTTGAGGTCCTTGCATGTTTTTCTCTTTTATCTCACGATCACAAGCTTATCAGTTTTGGATCATCAAACAGAGGTGATTGCTATATACCTAAGATCGGTCACATTCATGTTTACACACTCAAAGATACTTCAGTATAGCCCCCATGGAATTGCATACACTTGAATTTAACTTAACGTTTTCTTCAGTAGAGGTCACGGCCACTATTACAGATGTAAGCTGACCAACATAACTTCTCTTGTAATAGCTTTGGATTGGCCACGCGTGGTTTCCCACGTACACTTATTTGAAGAAACATCGAATTAAAACAGAGGTAAGACACACCAGAATTTAGATTGGTCAAGCAGCATTTGCTGTTCTAAATGGAAATTCCTTTTTGTTTTTGCAAACCAAGTACATTTGAGTTGATGCGAAATATTAGTCGTCAATAATCTGACGCAGACTTGCGGTAACATACGAATCGTTTAATCTGCTTGGGAAAACAATTTCAGAGTCAGTCAGATAAAATCAAAAGTTTACAACTTATTTACCAGGTAATATAATAAATTAATAAATTCCAATTAGACAGAAATAAGTCAAATTTAGACATTTTATCAAAACATAAGAAATTCAAATTGCAATTACCTTAAATAAACTACACACAGTAAACTGTGTGGGATCGTCTGACTACAGAGAATCATGAACAATGTGTCACATCTCCTTAAATACCCAAATAATTCAATATGCTTACCAAATGGTGGCATTATAATTAGATTTTGGTGCCCTATTGAGGGGTTCCCAACTGTGGGATCAGAATTTGTAATTGAATTGGTTCTTGATTCCTGTAGATTTACATACAGGAGGTAGTTTGTATGGAGGATGGCACACGTTCTCCACCCACATTTCTCATATTTTACAACTTCTTTTTGCTTTGCATTATGGCTGGGAGGATGAGACCAGTTTACCAGGCGCACTGAGACACTTTAACCCTCTGGGGTCTGAGGGTATTTTGGGCCCTGGAGAAGTTTTGACATGCCTTGACATTTGAGCTTTTTTCAGTTGCTTAAAAACATATTAATGGATAAAGACTGATAACACTGTATTCAGCACAAACTGGGCTACAATAATATGTGAGCAACATGTGTGTACAGGTTTGTATTTTTGAGAAAATAATGTTTATGCATGTTTTTTTTAAATCTAAAAGTTTAAGTCACTGAAATAAGGTCATATAAAACATACTAAATATATGTCCACAAGACTTTTAAGAACTGGATCTTGTAGCCTAGTTTTTGCTACAAAATGATGTGGAAACCATCCTGATCACTCATTCATACAAAACAATATAGTAATTTAACTTTTGTAAGACAATTTTAGTGTTGAAAGGTAATATGCGAGGAGGCGTGAATGATCATGAATATTGAGGTGATTCACACCATTTTTATCATTCAACAATGATAAACCATGGTTCACAGGAAAACTCAGACAGCTTCGTCATGCCAAAGAGGATGCTTACAGGGGTGGGGATAGTGTCTTGTATAATCAGGCCAGGAACACACTGAATAAGGAAATCAGAGTGGCTAAAAGAAGCTACTCTGAGAAGCTGAAAAACAAGTTTTCAGCTAATGATCCTGCATCAGTGTGGAGTGGCCTGAAAAAACATACTAACTACAGGACTCCTACCCCCAACCCTGTGGTGGACAAACGACTGGCTGACGACCTGAATGTGTTCTATTGCAGATATGAATGGCCCAATTTCACACCCCACACACACTCGGACCTTCATTTCACACAAACATTAACACCTCTGTTATGCTAATTCCAGCTTACAGACCGCTCGTCAAACGTACAAAACCGCTTCAGAAGCAGGTGAAAACCTGGCCAGCAGGAGCCATCCCTGCTCTTCAGGACTGTTTTGAGTGTACTGACTTGCACAGGTTTAGGGAGGCTGCAACATATGGCGATTCTACCAACTTGGAGGAATACACAGCATCAGTGACCAGCTACATCAGCAAGTGCATTGATGATGTCACTTTCTCCAAGACCATCACAACACGCTCCAACCAGAAGCCGTGGATGACTGCGAAGGTGCGCATGCTGCTGAAGCCCCGAGACTCCGTCTTCAGAGCAGGCGATAAGGCAGCCCTAAGAACAGCGAGGGCCAAACTGTCCCGGGCCATCAGAGAGGCAAAGCACGCACACGCCCAGTGAATCCACAGTCACTTCAAGGACAGCGGTGACACGCGGCGCATGTGGCAGGGCATCCAGGCCATCACCAACTACAGGACAACATCCGTTGCCTGTGACAAAGATGCCTCCCTTCCAGATGAGCTGAACGACTTCTACTCTCGGTTTGAAGTGCAGAACGACGTGGTGGCAAGGAAGACCACCCCTCCTCCCAACAACCAGGTGCTCTGTCTCACCACGGCGGATGTGAGGAAAACTCTATGTAGAGTCAACCCACGGAAGGCCGCTGGACTAGACAACATTCCTGGCAGAGTGCTCAGAGGATGTGCAGACCAGCTGGCAGATGTTCTTACCGACATCTTCAACATCTCTCTGAGCAGCGCCGTCGTTCCAACGTGCTTCAAGGCCACCACCATCATTCCCATGCCAAAGAAGTCTTCAGTGTCCTGCCTCAACGACTACCGTCCCGTTGGACTCACACCAATCATCATGAAGTGCTTCGAGAGGCTCGTCATGAGGCACATTAAGACCCAGCTGTCCCCCTCACTAGACCCATTGCAGTTCGCGTATCGTCCAAACCGTTCAACGAACGACGCCATCGCCACAACCCTCCATCTGGCCCTCACCCACCTAGACAAAAAGGACTCATATATTTGAATGCTGTTCATAGACTTCAGCTCAGCATTCAACACAATAATTCCTCAGCACCTGATTGGAAAGCTGAACCTGCTGGGCCTGGACACCTCCCTCTGCAACTGAATCCTGGACTTCTTGACTGGGAGACCACAGTCAGTCCGGATCGGGAACAGCATCTCCACCACCACCACATGAGCACTGGGGCCCCCCAGGGCTGTGTGCTCAGTCCACTGCTGTTCACTCTGCTGACTCACGACTGTGCAGCAATGCACAGCTCGAATCACATCATCAAGTTCACCGATGACACGACCGTGGTGGGTCTCATCAGCAAGAACGACGAGTCAGCATACAGAAAGGAGGTGCAGCGGCTAACAGACTGGTGTAGAGCCAACAACCTGTCCCTGAATGTCGACAAAACAAAAGAGATAGTTGTTGACTTTAGGAGAGCACAAGGTTAACACTCACCGCTGAACATCAACGGCTCCTCTGTGGAGATCGTCAAGAGCACCAAATTCCTTGGTGTTCACCTGGTGGAGAACCACACCTGGTCCCTCAACACCAGCTCTATCACCAAGAAAGCCCAGCAGCGTCTCTACTTTCTTTGAAGGCTGAGGAAAGCACATCTCCCACCCCCCATCCTCACTACGTTCTATAGAGGGACTATTGAGAGCATCCTGAGCAGCTGCATCACTGCCTGGTTTGGGACTTGCACCGTTTCGGACCGCAAAGCCCTGCAGAGGATAGTGAGAACAGCTGAGAAGATCATCGGGGTCTCTCTTCCCTCCATCAAACATACATAAAACACTCTATCCGCAAAGAAACCAGCATTGTGGACGACCCCGCACACACCTCACACAAACTCTTTACCCTCCTGCCGTCTGGCAAGAGGTACTGAAGCATTCAGGCCCTCACGACCAGACTGTGTAACAGCTTCTTCCCCCAAGCCATCAGACTCCTCAATACTCAGAGACTGGACTGACACACACACACACATGTGTCCTGAGTTGCACTTTAATAACTGCCACTTTATAACTGTCTGCTAACTCAATAACTGCTATGTGCATAGAACACTATATCATAGTATGTTATGTTTACATTTGGCATTTTTAGTAACTGTCATCTTTTTGCACTACTGTATACTGGTCGGCGCTGCACTGTCTATCACTGTGCCTATTGTAATGTTCATTGTTAGAAATGTATTTGTACTGTCCCGTACTTTTGCATACGTTTTTGCACGTGCACTTTATATAGGTATTTTATATAGGTATTTTTATTTAGTCTGTGTAGTCTCATGTGGTTCTGTGTTTGTCCTATGTTGTTTTATGTAGCACCATGGTCCTGGAGGAAAATTGTCTCATTTCACTGTGTACTGTACTAACTGTATATGGTTGAAATGACAATAAAAAACACTTGACTTGACCTCCTGCAACCCCACTCCTTCTACACAACCTGCACTCAAGATCTGTGAAGACGATGTGTTCCGTGTCTTTCGGAAGCAAAGGTCAAGGAAGGCTCCAGGCCCAGATGGCATCTCACCAGAGTGCCTTCGTTCCTGTGCTAACCAACTGGCCCCCATCTTCACTCAGATCTTCAATAGATCACTGGAGCAGTGTGAAGTCCCATGCTGCTTCAAATGCTCAGTTATTATCCCTGTCCCTAAGAAACCTAAAATCACAGGACTTAATGACTACAGACCTGTTGCCCTGACATCTGTGGTCATGAAGTCATTTGAGAGACTGGTGTTGGCCCACCTGAGAGACATCACTGGACCCTTTCTGGATCCCCTTCAATTTTCTTATCGAGCAAACAGGTCTGTGGATGATGCAGTCAACATGGGATTGCATCATGTCCTGCAACATCTGGACAGACCGGGGACATACGCAAGGATCCTTTTTGTGGACTTCAGCTCGGCTTTCAACACAATCACCCCAGCCATTCTCCGGACTAATTTAAACCAACTCCCTGTTCCCACCTCTACCTGTCAGTGGATTACCAGCTTTCTGATGGACAGGCAGCAGCTTGTGAGGCAGGGTCAATTCACTTCCACCACCTGTACCATCAGCACTGGTGCCCCCCAGGGATGTGTGCTCTCCCCATTACTCTTCTCGCTCTACACAAATGACTGCACCACCAAGGTTCCCTCTGTCAAGCTTCTAAAGTTTGCAGATGACACCACTGTCATCAGCCTCATCTGGGATGATGATGAGTCTGCATATAGAAAGGAGGTTGAACGGCTGGCTGTCTGGTGCAGTCAAAACAACCTGGAGCTGAACACACTCAAAACAGTGGAGATGATTGTGGACTTTAGGAGGAACACCCCAACATTGTCCCCCCTCACCATTCTAAACAGCACTGTGGCAGCAGTGGAGTCATTCAGGTTCCTGGGCACTACCATCTCACAGGACCTGAAGTGGGAGATACACATCGACTCCATTGTGAAAAAGGCCCAGCAGAGGTTGTACTTCCTTCACCAGCTGAGGTAGTTCAACCTGCCACAGGTGCTGCTGAAACTGTTCTACTCAGCAGTCATTGAGTCTGTCCTCTGCACTTCAATAACTGTCTGGTTTGGTGCAGCTACGAAATCAGACATCAGAAGACTACAGAGGACAGTCCGGACTGCTGAGCGGATTATTGGTTGCCCCCTTCAAGAACTATACACTTCCAGAGTGAAGAAAAAGGCTGGTAAAATCACTCTGGACCCCACTCGCCCTGCCCACCAACTTTTTGAACTGAAAAATTCTGACAAATTCCTTGTATGTGTAAGCATACTTGGCAATAAAGCTGATTCTGATTCTGAGAGACAAAAGACTCCTCCCCTGGGCTTATCAATCAGGGATAGTGAATGAATGTGAGGAGACTTAATGATCAAAATCAAGTTTTAAGTTAAAAGAAGTAATCTGACAATATATTTTCTTTACATAAAGACTTTACTTCATTTTAGACCTACACTACCATTTAAAGAAGTCTCTTCTGCTCACCATGACTGCATTTATTTGATGCAAAATACAGAAACAATATTGGTATTTTTAACTCTTTTTACAATTGAAAAGAACAGTTTTCTATTTAAATATATTGTAAAATGCAATTTGTGATCAAAGCTGAATTTTCAGCATCATTCCTGCAGTCTTCAGTGTCACATGATCCTTCAGAAATCATAATAATATGCTGATTTTCTAATATGGTCATATTTATGCTAAAATTTTGCCTCTTTTGATTGGGCTATTTAGGCCTTTGACATTCCAGCTAACAAATCTAACTTTCGACCCCGCAGGAGATTTAGTTTGATCAGCCATATCAGACATGGACAAATATATATTTAGTCAAGTATTCACTGATCAAAAATGCCAACGGCAACATAAATGTTTCCTCACTTTTCAATTTTTCTTAATCATAACATAAAACAAAACAAAAAAAAGAATAAATTCAAACTTTTTGAATAAATGAAACTTAGAACCAAACTTCCCAACATTTTCCTAATGCTTGCTTCCCCAATTTAAACAAGCTGCAGAAACCTATATAAATTGTATGGCTCCCGATTATCCAGTCTTTACCTCTCGATCTTCTTGAGAGACTCCAAACCACAATATTTACACGGAATGCAGCATAGCGTCATTATTACACAGTATATTGAATTAACTTTAAGGCAATAAACAGAAACAAACATGCCGTCTTTTTTTGAAGTTTTAGATAACTTTCTATAGATGAATGGAGAGAGAGTCACCTTATTACTTGAAGTAGGCTACGTTGTCTGTGCCATTTAACTACACAGACAATATATCTTTAGTCTTGTACAAGGACGCGTTGTTTGTAAAAAGTTTCGGCAGCCGCAGGTGAATCAAAAGTGTGAGTTTCCTCTCCGAATTTCACACGGAGACGTGCAGGATACAGAAGTTGAAACTTTATGCCTTTCTGATAGAGGGATTGTTTGACTTCTTTGAATCCGGCGCGTTTCTTCGCTAAAGCTGCGCTCGTATCCGGGTATAGCCGCAGTGACGTTCCGTTGAATTTAGTATCATGTCGCTTGGCCCAGTGAAGTGCCTTTTCCTTTTCCTGAAATCGGTGGAAGCAGACAATGAATGGTCTTGGAGACTGCCCTGCTCCAGGTTTGGGGCGAAGCACGCGGTGCGCTCGTTCAAGTTCAGGAGGTTTGTCAAACACGCTCTCCATGGTATCTTTAAGCAGCCCAGATATAAATCCGATGGGGTCTTTTCCATCCTCAGCGTCTTCCGGAATATTGATAATACGCAGGTTGGCCCTTCTGGATCTATTCTCAAGATCGTCAATTTGGTGAAGAAGAGAAGAATTCTGTGCCTTCAAGGATTTAATCGTCATTTCCGCGGCGGTTAGCCTTTCAAAGTTTTCGCCGACCAGTACTTCAGTAGATGCAAGCCGGTGCTGAAACGAGCCGACTGTCTCGCGTAGCGTGTCAAGGGAGGCCTGTAACGGCTTGATTGAATCTTGAATTAAACTTGCCATGTCCTCTTTTAAACTGGCCCGCTGTTTTGCCAGTTCGGAGATTAGTTGACTCATTGACAAGTTATCCGTATTGTCTTTTTCAGGTACGTCTTTGTTACTAACAGTGGTGTCATTAGCCGCCATTACTGCTAACTTACCCGCTAGGGTAGCGCCTGATCGTGTTGCTGGCGCGGTACTTTGCTTCTGTTTAGAGTTGCTCATTTCGCTTTCTCAACTAAGTGTAGTTCTTATATGGTAAATTGTTAAGCAATTAGATTAGAAGAAGACGCATATATATGATAAAAACAAGTGTGGTTGGGAGGTCCTCGCCTCTGCTGCCTTCTCTTACATCGCCAAACCGGAAGTCATCAACTTATGGTTTAAAAGTTATTAAATGTCGTATTTACAAAGTTATATCGACATACATAATAAAATTATTTTAAAGGATTTCAACTCAGGCAGTGAATATAGTACCCATTAATAGGTCCCTCAGCCTATGGAATTGCTGTGACGTCAGAGGGAGACTGATTTTCAGGGGGGACTCTATTTCTCACGACACGGGCGGCTGCGCATTGTGAAACAACGTCATCTGTTAAGGGCACTTACTCCCTAGTGATTGATTACAGCAGCGTCCAATCATGTGCTTGGCAATCGTGGTCCAACCGAGGCAGATCGCTTGATTGGTTACAGCTACAGCCAACTGCATGCTTGTTGCTTGCACAATAAGAAGTGGCACTATTGAAACTTCTCATTCATAAACAAACTGAATGACCTGCTGCATGTACCAACTGCCTGAATGAGAGGGGAATGTTGTTTGTTTAATTTTAATAAAGAGAAGGTAAAGACATAATTGATACTCATTAATATTATTACAATATTATTGATGTCTTTTTGGATGAAAAGTCATGTTCGGCAGTTCACAAACTGAAGGAAAACTATAGATCTGCTTTGTTCTTATAATGCTTAATTAATAAAAGTCTCTTGACAGATTTCGGTCATGAACATCTCAAAAAGATTCAATGACTCACTCATAACACACAAGACACTCATTTGTCTCCACCAAGTGGCATCTCCAGAAGTAGTCACTAAACTAGTGAATTCATTAAACTGAACAAATTTGTGAAACAGAATCACGTCAAAACAAAATACCCTTTATTTTTGCAGCTAATTCTGCACAATTGTGCAGATAATTTTTTTTACTTGAATAATTATAATAGCTTAAGTTGGTGCTTTTAGTTTATTTTTAAAATAAAAAAATATTGTTATGGATCAGCAATTGTCTCACCTTTTTTGCCTTTCATGAGTTTGCATCCCCGTGAGTTATAAACTTTAGACAACGATGACAGTTAGACCACTGATTTTTTTTTGAAAAATTAATTCACACAGGGTTGGTAGTGTGGTGATTTGGCCATAATACCTTGGGATGTGAATTAATTTTCAATAATTCAACAATCGGAGTCAGCTTATACTGTGGTTACCACATGTTGAATGCTGAAAACACAGAATATAGTTGTAAAAATGGCATAGCAATAAAACACTGAATGTCATGGCTTATCTGGAGGTGAGAAACTACCATCAATAACAAGATAAAAGCTCGATTTAAATGGATGCATGTGTTTTTGCTTAAATATTACACTGGTTGGGGGCATAAAATGTCCTGGAAATGCCTTAGAAAACTGTGCCTTGAAAAGAGGGTTCCCGGTCCTGTTTGGCCTGTTATGTTGAGGCTGCCTGCCCTCTCTTCCAGATCCCTTGTGGATATCCAGTAGTCTTGATAAAAAATTAAACTTCTCCCATCTTTTAGTCACCCTTATGCCATCCCGAATGTGTCTGACTTTCTTTCTTCAGCAGAACACAAATTAAGATTTTAAGAAGAATATCTTAGCTCTTTTGGTCCATAAAATGCAAGTGAATGGGTGCCAAAAGTTTTAAGCTCCAAAAATCACTCAAGTCAGCATAAAGGTTGCCTAATCAATATGACTCCAATGGTTAAATCTATGTCTTCAGAAGATATATGAAAGTTTGGGTGAGAAACAAATTAATATTTAAATACATTTTTACTATAAATGATCCTCCCTGGTCTGTCAATCTCCACTTTAACTTTCACTTTCTTCTTTGATTTAGGTGATTCACATTCTTCATGCATATAGCCATCTACTGGGCAGGAAGAAGAATTTCTACATAAATATTGATCTTTTTCTTACCTACACGTATCAGATCTCTTCTGAAGACATGGATTAAATCACTGGAGTCTTATGAATTACTTTTGTACTGCCTTTACTTAATATGTGGAGCATCAAAATGTTGGTATTGTATGGACCAAAAGACCGGAGATATTCTTCTTAAAATCTTAACTTGTGTTCTGAAGAAAGAGAGTCATACACATTCGGGATGGCATAAGGTTGACTAAATGATAAGAGAATTTGAATTTTTGGGTGAACTATTTCTTTAAGTAGCCCACAGGGGGCCACATTGTATTCTTTTTGAGATACAATGTTCCACATTGATTTAATTATTGTATCTTTTAAGCCCATCAATATTTGTGTTTTCATTCTAATGCATGATGCACAATTTTATGAAGTTTGTGACTGGTGGAATATTCTGCTTGAAGTATTGCTCTACAAATGTTGATACATTTCTATTAGGCATTAGAAAAATAAAGTCTAGGTTATTGTTGTAACCTCCATTCCCTGACGGAGGGAACTAAATGTTGTGTCGAGTGAAGTGACACTAGGGGACTTTCTTGAAGGCCTTGGTTATCTCTGAACTTGTGAAAAGGCCAATGAGAATTTGGCAGACAGAATTTGCATGTCCCTCCCCCGGACATACGAGTATAAAGGGAGGGAATCATGCCTCTGTTCATTCAGGTTTTGCACTGAGGAGCCAAAAATAAGGTTCGGCCATTGCAGTGGCTCAGTTCAGCATCGTGGCAAGGGGGACACAACATCTCGTTCCCTCCATCAGGGAACAGAGGTTACAATAGAAACTAGACGTTCCCTGTCTGTCGCTCACTTTGACATTGTTTCGATTGAAGCAACACTAAGGGTCCCTATTCAGCCATGCCATGTGCTGAACCGTGTACATGTGCTGCTGATGCAGGTGCAGGCAGGCAGTTGTGTGCCAAAGCAACAGGCTGCGTCAGACTACACATACCCTTCCCCAACGCCCCATAAAATCATCATAAACTATTTAGGTTCCTGGCATCCCGAAGGGGGGAACAAAGCGACGTACCAAGCATGGGAGCAGGCCGTGGCAGCCACGCCTTTTCTCTCTCTATGTGTCTTGCATAGAGTTAAAGCGGCTGGGGCCATCTTAATGCTATCATGCGCATCGGGGAAGGCATTCTTTTCCAACTCCTATTCTTTCAGGGGGGAAAAGACCCTGTGGAGACCACCACCTGCCCAGGCTGGGGGGAGGTAAATAGTGGCGAAATACGTTACATGGGTTTTCAGGTCACATGTGGAAATGGCGCAGTGGTAGATCCTACCTGCTGAGAGGGAGGAGTTGCTACAAACATGGCGACCGGGGGGCAGCGGGGACTACCCTAGGGAGACGCGGGTCCGCCCGTAGGGGGACGTACCGAAGAAAATACACACAGGGGGATTAATCCATGATGGCCCATCCTGTGGAGCACCTATTCCAGTACAGAGTAATTTTTGTACCCGTAGTGTGTCTGTTCAGGGAATTCCTCCGCTGAATTCACGTACCAGAGGGCTAGGGAGGAAGAACATCCAGGGAGCGCAAATCTGGTGGACTCTCCTGGGTGAAAAGAGAGCATGTGATCACCTCAGTGGAGGGGAAAGGTGTTATGTGAAGCGGAACACCTGGTCAGACATTCCGCATTCCCGAGTTCTACGTGCTCGGACCTGAGAGAACATGGGACGAGATCGACTCAACCCTGAGATTGTCAAATCCCGTAAAGGTATTGGGTGTTGCCAAGTCGCTGCTCTGCAGATGTCTGCTAAGGAGGTGCAGTTGGCCAGTGTCCACGAGGATGCCACACTTCTAGTCGAGTGTGCTCGAACCCCTAAGGGGGCGGGCACGGCCTGGGTGTGATAGGCCAAAGCGATGGCATCAACAAAACAGTGGGAAAGCCTCTGTTTGGAGACAGCGTTCCCTTTCTGCTGTCCACTAAAGCAGACAAAAACATGCTCAGAACATCTAAAGCTCTGTGTGCGGTCCACAGGTACATAAAGCACGCACTGAAAAGGCTGGGTCTGCCTCCTCCTGGGGCAGCGTTTGCAGGTTCACTACCTGGTCCCTGAAGGGCGTCGTTGGAATCTTGGGCACGTGCCCAGTCACGGTCTTAGGATGACATGGGTGTCTGCCGGACCGAATTCCAGGCAAGTTTTGCTGATAGAGAATGCTTGCAGGTCCCCAATCCTCTTGATGTACGTGAGCGCGATCAGGAGGGCCGTCTTCAAGGAGAGGGCTTTGAGCTTGTCTGATTGTAGAGGCTTGAAGGGTAGTTTCTGAAGGCCTGAAAGGACCATGGAGAGATCCCATGAGGGGAACAGGCATGGCCTGGGAGGGTTCAGCTTCCTGGCACCTCTAAGGAACCTGATAATCAGATCGTGCTTCTCTAGGGACTTACTGTCCACTGCGTCGTTGTGAGCCGATATGGCAGCTACATAAACCTTCAAGGTGGAGGGGGACAGCCTTTCTTGCAGAAACGAGAGCACTGACCCAACTGTGCATCTCTACGGGTCTTCAGAACACCAATTTATGAACAAGCGCCACTTTAGGGCATAAAGTTGCCTGGTAGAGGGAGCTCTGGCTCGGTTGCTCATGTCTACGAAAGCAGGTGGTAGGCCACTTAGATTTCCCCATGCCATCCAGGGGCCAGACGTGGAGGTCCCAGAGGTCTGGGCACGGATGACAGAGGATGCCCTGTCCCTGAGAAAGAAGGTCCTTCCTCAGGTGAATTCACCAGGGAGGGGCTGTCGCAAGGAGCGTGAGAGCCGAGAACCAAGTCTGTGTGGGCCTGAAGGTGGCCAGCAGAGTGACTTGTTCCTCATCCTCCCTGACCTTGCACAGCACCCGTGCAAGTAGGCTCACTGGGGGAAATACGTACTTGTGCTGGCCCCGGGGCCAGCTGTGTGTCAGTGCATCTGTCCCGAGGGGAGCCTCCGCTAGGGAGTACCAGAGCGGGCAGTGAGAGGTCTCTTGGGAAGAGAACAGGTCTATCTGTGCTTTGCCAAACTGCTCCCAAATCAGCTGGACTTCCAGGGGGTGGAGCCTCCACTCTCCGTTGAGCGACAGCACATCTTCTGCCATGTTGATATGAGGCGCGCAATGACCTGAGTCGCTGCTGGCTCCAAAGGAGGAGATGGTGGGTGAGTTGTGACATAACAAGAGTGCATGCCGCCATGGCAATTAATATACGCTATCGTAGCGGTGCTGTCTGAGCAAATCAAGATGTGCTTGCCCTGTATTAGCGGGAAAAACCCGCTAGTTGATGTGCCAACCCAGCCGAGGCCCCATCCAGGAGCCCCTTGTACATGGCACCCCAACCCTGTTTGGAGGTGTCTGTGCTGACCAGAACGCATCAGGACACCTGCTGTAGGGGGAATCCTGACCGCAGAAAACAGAGGTCTGTCCAGGGGTTGAAAGTCTGCTGGCAGGCGGGGGTGATGAGCACACGTACATGCCACAGTGCCATGCCCATCTCGGTACTTGAGTCTGAAGCCAGTGCTGAAGCGGTCTCATATGCATCAACCCCAGTGGTGCGACCACCGCGGATGATGCCATATGCCCCGGGAGCATCTGGAATTGTTTTAGAGGAACCACTGTGCCTGGCTTGAATAAGGTCAGGGATTTCAGCACCGACTGCGCACGCTCTTTGGTGAGGCACGCTATCATTGAGACTGAGTGCCAAGAAAAGAGATGCTCTGAACCAGTTGACCTGAAGCCCTAGATGGCTGAGGTGCCTGAGCACCTGGTCCCTGTGGGCGCACAGTGACTCTCGAGTGGGCTAAGATGAGCCAGTCGTCGAGGTAGTTGAGTATGCGGATGCCCACTTCCCTTTGCGGGGCAAGGGCTGCCTCTGCAACCTTCGTGAAGATGCGAGGGGACAGGGACATGCCAAAGGGGAGAACCATGTTCTGATACACCTGGCCATTGAACGTGAACCATAGGAAGGGTCGGTGTCGAGGCAAGATAGAGACGTGGAAGTATGCGTCCTTCAGGTCTAACGCTGCAAACCAATTTTGATGCCGGATGCAAATTAGAATGTGTCTTTGCGTGAGCATTTTGAACGGGAGTTTGTGCAAGGCCCGGTTGATAACTCGCAAGTCCAAGATCGGTCGTAAGTGATCTCTGCTCGTAGGGTGTTGGCGTCTTTGCCACGCACCGAGGTAAAGCAGAGTGAGGCGAGGGGCGGCTGGAGTGGCATTGCTCTTTAAGAAGGAAAGCCGTGACCGCAACGTTGCCATGGTTAGGTTCGCGCATTTAGAATACAAACCATCCACAAACACCACCTCAGTGTGATCGCGGCCCAGACACATGAGGCAGCATCTGTGACAATCAGGAATGGAGAGAAATCAACTGCATCCAGGAACTACACAGGGGCGGAAGGGCATCTTTATAAAGATGTGTCCTGAAAAGGACGTTCAATGCCAGCTGTGTATTGCTGTTTTAGAGAAAATAAACTCTTTTACAAAATATTTTATCAGCACTGTCGAAGTGCCCAGGGGCAAAGCTGCACTGCTGTGCAGAGAAGGAGAAAGCCGCTGATTTGCGCCGTAGATCCAACAGCATATGCTCTGCAGAAGTGAGTGGAAAAGTAAGTGATCTCAGCTCGCTGACTGTACAACCGCTGGGTTCTGAAGAAGAAATCTGACAGAGGCATGATTCCCTCCCTTTATACCCGTATGTCCGGGCGAGGGATATGCAAATTCTGTCTGCCAAATTATCATTGGCCTTCAAGTTAAGAAGTCCCCTAGTGTCGCTTCACTCGACACAATGTCAAAGTGAGCGACAGACGGGGAGCTTGATAAAGGCTAAGCATAATTATTAATTATTATATAATCTCTACTTTCCTGGTAATTTATTATACAAATTAACACACTCTCTACATAAGGGGTTGGTATTATTTAAAAACTAACAATATTATTAAAAAATATTATTTATTAAAAATGTCACTGTTTTATTCTATTACATTAATACTTTTAAAGCTACTCAAGTTATTCAGCCAAAAGTAGTGAGTGGATTTCTCATTTCCTTGTTATTGTTGTTTGATTAATAGCTTTTATATGACATAGCCTACTAGACAGTGCTCTACTCGGTTACATGTAGGCCTACACTTAAATTCCAACATTTTGATGCAAATATGCTTTTTGTCCCATTGTTTGCATTCCCTTTAGACCAAACCTACTGCGTTTACATTAATGCCTCATCAAGATGGGCATAAGCGGAATTATGAAGTGTATTTGACCATTTAGGCACGAACCCGCTTTAGCGCACAAACATTAGCCGCCTGTCAATCAAACAGCACGCAGCTACAGATGTCAGGAAATAAAAAGTCAATCTTTTATATTTTATCTAGATCAACCAACCAGTGGTGGTCTTGCTATCCAGATCGATGAAATGAACACCCCTGGTCTAGATGTAGAACAGAGGCTCAAAATGTTATCATCTGTATCGAGAACTCTCTCTCTCTCTCTCTCTCTCTCTCTCTCTCTCTCTTTTTCAGATAAAAATCAAGATTTTTTTATTGCCCAGCCCTATTGATAACATTGACTTAATCTCCCATAGAAACCATATAATCTCAGTGATAGATAAATAGCTAAATTACAGGCTACATTATAGACAGAATCTAGTAAGCAGAAATGTACAGTTACAACACTTAAAATGTACTCGTAAAAGTATACAGATTGTAAACTACTTAAAAAAGTACAATTCCTGGAAAAAAACTACTTAATTAGTCACATGAGTATTTGTAATTCGTTACTTTACACCCCTGCTCATAACCATAAAAACGGACCTAAATCATCTGTTTGGGAGCATTTGAAAAACTGACTGAAGATGATCGGATGTAATACAGACAGTCACAGAAGTCATATAAAGGCACGCATCCTACAAATTGGACAGGATGTTCCACAAGTCTTCCAACAATAAAATAGTGAGTTTATTATATTCACAAGGGATGAATAGAAAAATTCAGTTTTTGTAATATTTAAGCGTGCTGACAGCGCTGTGCATTTACGTGTAGTTACTTTCAGCATGATAAACTTTGAGAAGTTGCATCTCTATTCATCTTTATTATTTAAAGCATTGTTTGTGTTCAAATTAAATCCATTGAATAGTCAATTTATGTTCCTGTTATTATGCATATTCCACATGTTTATTTGTGAGATGTTGTGGACAAATTAAAGAACAATATTTTGATGGCACGTGTTGCTGATTCTTTGGTGGGTTGTCTCACAGACATCACACTTCTTTAATAAAATGTTGTAGAACAAAAACCTGTGGGATGCTGTAAAGTAGGCCTACATGTTACGCACCTCTATTTACCTAAAATAAAACTTTGAAGTGACTCTTTATTGTAAAGTTCCCCTTGAGTAAAAAGCACATTACATTTTTTTTTCTCCCAAAACACTAAATAGCATCAAAAACTACCACTGGACTTTCCTTAACAACTGATGATTATGCTCCTATACACAGATGACACATACACATCTTCGTGATATCTCTTAGCCTCAATAAATAATGATGCATTTAAATCTTTCCAAGCAAACACTTGTTGATATAAAATATAACAAATCAATCATGTACAGACTGATCAATTAATTAAATAATGGAGTGCTCCATTCCAGCTAACAGATCAACTCACCATATGTGAAGAGCAACTCCATTAAAGGACACACTGTATATTTGTGCTCAATGAAGAAGTTCTTCATTGGGGGGGTGTCATGCCCCCCCAATGAAGCCGACCCTGGAGAAAGATCACCTCAGTCAGCCAAGCATAAAGAACGGGAAATGGATGTCAACTCTCTGACAAGACAGTCATTCGCCTCGGGTGGACAGAGGTTGAGAAAAGCTCCTGTACCTCTTTGGCAGGGAATGATAATAGAGAGGTAGGAATTGTCGCTGTTCCCACTAACAATCCACGGTATGTTCTCCATATGGGGATTAGGGTGCCCAGCGTATCATATGGTGTGAGGGGTATGGGCAAACCTACCACTGGGTCATGCAACTGTAAAAGACGACGAAACTGTGACAGAACCATAAATGTGTTGGTGTCCTGGGGCTTAGAATGAACTGGTATAAAGGCATCTTGACAGGTGAATTTCTCCTAACTGAGTCAAAGAGCTGATCCCTGGCCCCTGGATTTAGTCATGTTGTAGAGTGATGGAATACAGCAAGCTGCTTTCAAGGATGGGTGAGACGGGAATTTTAAACAATGTTTTTTATAAGGGTTAGGTTTAAGGTTAGTGGATAAGAAATATCTGAGTATAAAAACAATAGAAGTCAATAGAAATTATCCACAAAGATTGAAAAACAAGTGTGTGTGCTCATGAGTCTGGTATATGGAACCAAGATCCACAGTGGGTAGTGATCACACAGGGGAATGTGTGGGTGTTTAGTTTATTTCATTCCAGCCAGAGATATACTCTTTAGTGGTGCTACTAGCCTCCAGACCACTCAAAATAAAAGTAAATTTCTTTTTCCATTTACCAATATCCAGAATCTTATTTTATCCCCTCTTCACATGTGAGTTGGGGGAAATGGCAGATGAGAGAGGTGACTGAAGACATACGCTGTTCTTCTCACAAGCTCTGTTGTTCAAAAACTCTGCTGAAATGCATTGATCAAAGGTAACTTTTCAGCTATGGGGATTAGTATTACAGATCCTACCAATAAATTCCTCTTTACAACTTCACAAGAGGTGCCCAATTATCGTTCTGCCTTTGACCAGCAGTTGGCTGATCTGCAACTTCACATTTTGTCCTGATGCCTTGTGTCATCCTATCCCAACCAAAGGGTAAAAGTTCTTCAAAAAAAATAATAATTTTCAACTCAAATGCATAATACACACCATTTACTCTATTCCATATCCTGTCTGACCTCAAACCTTATAGAGGTGACAAAAGGAGGAGCGTATGCTTGCTGAAAGGATTTGGCCTTCATCAGCTCCTTCCTAATCGAATCAGGCTCTTCTTTGTTCAGCCTAATGTGGGTTTTTTAATTGTGTTAAGGGCAGGGTCAAGAAGATGGGCCTCTCAGAGGCTATAATGAGGGCACAGAGAAGAGCATTTAGACTCCTGACATTGGGCAGCGGTGGTATGCTCTAGGTATTGTTATGGCAATATAACTGCATTAAGGCACATCTGGTCCAGGAAAGAGGACAGACATTAGGATAGGATGGAACTGGTGAGGTAGAAAAGAATGACTTAAATTAGGTCAAGAATGGCTCAGATGAGAAAAAAAATTAGGTATTGTGTAGTTTGTGGGGTATGCTAACACAGATATTGACCAATGGGGGTGTGCTAAACATGTCAATTTACCTGCCAACAGAATACAAATTATGTATATTTAGATGTTTTTTTTTCTCTCCACAGAATAATGCACAACTGCCACTTTTGCCCATCTGAGGCTCTGATTGATATTCACAGCATTGTTATGATACTTGCAAAGTAAATGAGCATATTTGCGTACAGGTATTTATTCAAGCCAGAGTCTCCTTCTGAAGAAAATTAAAGAGTTTTCTGCTTACATGAATGCCGATGTCACCCCACTGCTGAGATAATGAATATTAGAAGCTATGGGAATCGATGGATATTAAGGGTTACTTCAGGATTTAGCATTAAGCTTTGTATCAGTAGAAAACCAGTAGTATTTTCGAATTACCAAGCTCCCCCCCCCCTCATATCCCCCTGAGACGAGAGATTTATTTATTTTTAGTCTGGAAAAAATCCTCCGATGACGCAAAAATCAGAGGCTTAAAACTACAGCCAGTATTCCACATGTTTTCACCACGCTCATATGGGGCGGGATCTCACTCACAGAATGTGAAGATAGTGTCAGCCATCTTTCTGTAGAAGCTAAGAAAACAGGCTCTTGCTCTGTGTAGAAAGTTTGTATACAAGTAGGCTAATCACAATGGCGGAAGGTAGTTTTGAAGTTGAAATGGCAGAAGGGGATTTCGAAGATCTGTTGCGAGAATCTGATGCTCGCGGCTACCTGTACGAGCCGCAATACAGCGATCAGTTGCGGGAGATGGAGGAACAAGAGGCAGCCGGAGCAGCTGCTGTAGCAGGGGAGCAAAACTTGCTTGGCAGGCAGGAGGAAGAGCCCGGCCAGACTCGAGTTGGGGCGGACTGGTGGTGTCGGTGCTCTCGCTGTGCGCCTATGGAAACAGATAGAGAGTCCTATTGCTGTCGCGAATTTCAGCGATGCCATTTTCTTCTGGATGAGATCGCTGAATCCGCTGATGAAACTGCACCACTAACTTGAGCATGTATAACTGAGCACCCAAGTTTTGTACCACACATGGACAGGGGAGTCCTGGAAACTTATTTTAGGATCCCGAAGATAAATTGGAAATGCCAGCCAAAGCCCGCAGGGACAAACGGACGGCTTAGTGTAAAGTGAGTATTTTGTTTGTTTTTCTTTTTGTTACTAAGACGTCATGTACAGAGTTTGGACACCCGGAATTATAATGTTCTTCCCGCGTAGTCAGTCAATTTATCAACTAACTCACGATTTATAGAGTCACAATGTATCAAAGCAAGCCTAATTGTATCACATTTTCAGATACTGCCACCTGTAACCGGTAGGCGTGGTTTGGGAGTGGCCTCGTAAGGGCAGCAAAGCAAGTGCATTCTGGGAGTAGTTGTCTTTCAGCCACATGTGTAAAAAATACATTTTCTGTCTTTTCTCAGTCTAGAATGCTTCAAATTCAAAAATAATTTCACATTTATACTATATAAATGACCAATTTTAAATACACATTCATCTTCCCAGAGGTGAAGTATCCCTTTAAGGCTGTGTTTCCCTAATCCCATCCAACTGCTGGCCTGGTGACACCTACCTTGCTTATCACCTGCAGCATGATGAATGAGGCATCTACACTGCTAGGAAATTTCTACCAAATCCCCAGTGCAATAGATTTAGTCAGGGGTTTGCTTGAATGCACACAATGTTCGATAGATCTGCTCTAGACCTTGACCCAGTCTGCATGTGCAGCACACGATTAGGCCAGCAGGTTTAATGCAGACTGGTATTAACTGATCCCAGATGTCTCCAAAGACAGATATTAGGGTGAAGCCTCAAAAACAGTGTATTAATAGATTGGGTTGTATGAAACAAACATCTCTCAAGCTTGTTGTGCCATGTTCCTTCTGGCCAGTGCTATTGTGTTTCCTGTAGGCTGGAGCATATGAGTACGATTGGCATTCTAGTGTGTCTCTGTATTCAAAATGTGTCATTTTTTATGTCCTCCTGGTCAGTTTGAGAGCAAGGTCCTCAGTCTGGCCCTGCATGCCATCACAGTACCCTACGGAATCTACTTGACATATGTGTCTTTGGCAGCTGGTGTACACAAATTTACTCCCAACTTATGCCGGTACTTCAGCAGCTGAGCTGGCCAGGGTCAGCAAGGATAAAGGCATGAGAAAAAAATCAGCCATGCCATCAATCTGTAACCAAGACAAACAGATAGACAAAACAAAATTCATAAACAAGGCCCTTTATTGATGATAGGTCTCATAACGTTTATCCAAAATCCATTTTGCCTGACCATTATGTGAACATTAGGAATCATTGAGCACCACCTTATCCATACGTGAAGATTCATGCCAGAAGCTTCATCTGCAGCAGACGTGAAAATCAATAGCCAATATCAGTGGCATGCCTCCACCTCTGAATCTGACTTAAGTCTTTCCTGTAACAACAGGATGGGCTGTAGATGTCAGTTTGTATCATTAAATAACAAAACCCACAAAAACATGCTTGCACCTCTGTTACAGAACTGCAATTCTAGCACCAATATCATGAATCTAAGTAATTGGTTTTGACAGTGTAATCCATTTAAAAGCTGGACACTGACGACATGCTAAGAGATATATCCACTGTGAATGAAAGTGTGGCATAGTTCTGAGGTCTGAATTGAGTTCTGCTTTTTGGAGAAGACAGCTAGAATTGTGATTACAAGCATGAAAAACAGACTGGTAATGTAAATGTGAAGATAAAGGCATTAAATGGATCTATTTTGAATTTTAAATTCAGTCTGTCCCTTTAAGGTGTTATCTACAAAGCCCTGATCAGGGCAGTGTGTGTTTGTGAGGTCTGTAGCCCCCCTTAAACCTTTAAATCCACCCTGGATTAGTGGAGGTTGGGTTTGGTCTGATTGGTAACATTGCCTAAATCCTTCCGCTTTCTCAAAAGGTATCCAAAAATGTGTGACCTCCTCCCTATTTATTGCCCCCCTTTACTCCCCATACCTTTTGTTGTTATTTTCTATTTTCTGTTTTCATTTGATTACTCATTCAGTAAAGCGCTTGACAGTTTGAAGTGCTCGTCTTCCGACAATGTAACGTGGTGTCATGAATATGAATGTTGATTTTAAGACAAAAATAGTGCAAAAATGAACCACTTTCCTCCTAAAATTTAAATTAATGGATGCTAACTTTGTTTTATATTATGTGCAACACATACACAATTGTTAATATCTCAGAAAATATCAGTGTTTCATGACCCTTTAAGGAGAATCGTGAGTTTTTAGATTAGCTTAATAATAAACTTTTGGGGGATTTTTGGGGGATGTTAATTTATTTGGCTGAATAAATCCTTTTTTGAAGGTGGTCTTTCTGAAGAGTGTAAAACACTGTGACTCTGTAGTGCTTTCAAAACACTGCTGTGTTTGATTAAGAGGCCAACATGTTAACTTTTGGCTCAGCCAATGGCATGAGTTTGGGGTGAAACTGTTTGTTTGACTGAACAATGGAAGTTGGGAGGAGAGTTTGGAATACCCGTATGTAAACAGTTGGTATTTTTGCAATTATTTTTCGTGCTTCTAGTGGTGCAGTAGAAGACACATACAGTATCCATAAACTTACGCATGTTTTTCTTTTTATCTTATGCAAAGGCCATTGCTTTGCTTTTCTTTTTAAGACCACCAAACAAAAGCATTTCACTCCACTAATAATCTCTTGAGCTCTTTTCAAACAAGTATTTCACTTTAATACGCTGCAGGCAATCTCTGCAAAGCACTTTCACTAATTGATTAAATATTCATAAATAAATGCTGCTTTAAGAAAAGCCATCAGGGCAGCTCATGTTTAAAATTTTTCCACATGAGGAAAAGGCATTAGAAATGGGATTTTGAACAGTGTAAAGACAAAGAAAAGTGTGTTTTTATTTTTACTTGCTAATTGATCAAATTTTTCTTGTCAAATTAATTGGGCAGAAAATGTCTAATTGCCCCGGTGCATATCACAGAGAAGCATATCAGTAAGCTGGGTTTTACCCTCTGGCCTTCTCTCAGATTTGGGCTTATCTTCCACCATAGCCAGTCAATATTTTATTTCAGCAGCGGCATGGTCTTGGGTACTGACCTACAAAACAGATAGAATCTGTCTCCATACGGTCCATTTTTTATTTGACATGCTGCAGAGTAAATTTTTGCTCCCTGGCATGAGGAAATAAATAA
This sequence comes from Moxostoma hubbsi, assembly GCA_032164185.1. Lineage (NCBI taxonomy): Eukaryota > Metazoa > Chordata > Actinopteri > Cypriniformes > Catostomidae > Moxostoma > Moxostoma hubbsi. The sequence goes on along the minus strand of JAVLUX010000011.1, from coordinate 16,426,812 downwards.
TTCTTAGGTCATGGATGGGGGTGGCAGCTGTGGGCCAGGAGAGGAGGGAAACTGGGCCCAGTTTCTGCCTTGGTAGAATGTGTGTGTGTGTATGCATGAGTGCATGAGGGTTGGAGGACAAGGCTGGACGAATGAGTTGATATTCTGCTGTTGGAACGAATGCTAATTTAATCAATGCACTGTAAATCCGAGTGGCTGCTGACTCATTTGTGACTGCTGCCCCATGGGGACACAAACAAAAAGCCTGCTATTGCAGTTTGCTCCCCAGATTTGTTAAATCTCTCTCTCTCTGTGTCTCTCTCTCTCTCTCTCACTCTCTCTCTCTCTCACTCTTACACACACTTACATAAACACACAGACAGATACATAATTTTTGCACACATGCACAGGGGAAAGACATAGGCAAATACATGCTGAAGTCATGCACCTGCAAAATGTTACTGTTTATTTGTGTGTATATGTGTATGTGTTATCTTATAAAATGCTGAGTTGGTGGTTTGGAGAGCACTGAAGTAAAGGGTTAGAGACTTACCTCTTTCTCCTTGGACATATATGTCAGCCACTCTATATGTCCTGAACAATATTTTCACAGTAAAGACACACATGCACACACACACACACAAACACACACGTGCGCGCACACAGCCTATATAGTACATGCTTAGCGGAGAACATGGAAATTCATGCGGTCTAAGCTGGCCTTTCCAGCAGAGATTTGAGTTTTCCAGAGCTCTCAACTATGAAATTACATAATGTATCAAAATATAAAATGTAAATATGAACTCAAAAGTTTCTCATCAAATTCTTCCAAGAACAAATTATCTAAGCTATGCAATATCTATTAATTGAATAGTTATATACTCTTATACTACAAGTCAACAATTGTCCCATTTGTGTCTGGAATTTTTCCTCATGGATATATTTGAGAAAAATCTAAGATATTGTTTTTTTTGTTGTTTTTTTTTTCAATTAAACAACTAAAAACTGAAGTGTGAAGTCTCCTGTGCTATAAAGGAGCAAACTCTGAGCAATACAATTTTCTTCTGGGTTGATCAAAAGGGGGAAAGAAGCGGAAGAGTTTAAAATAAAGTCTGAAGAAGAAACAGAGAGTGATCAAAAGAGAAAGGAGACAGAGGAATAGGGAGTGGGGGTGTAGAGGCATAATCCTGAGGGACAGGTTTTATGGCGATGTGGAAATGTATTTAGAATAAGTCCGCAGTGCCCAGTGCGTGCAGACGTGGGGGGAGAATGGGGAACTTTAATTAATGTGAGCACGTTTGTCGCAGGCTTTGGAAAGGCTACTAAATCACTGATGCAAATGGAATGAGCCTGAGAAAACAGCTATGGCTGACTCCATGTCCATACCCCCTGCCTCCCTCTCTCTCTCTCTCTCTCTCTCTCTCTCTCTCTTTCTCTTGTCTGTACTTCATTCTTTATCTCCTACTTTTACTCTCATCATTCTGTCTCTGTCTCTCATGCCCTAATTCCTTCACACAAATAAAGTCTTTCTCTATCACACACACACACACACACACACACTTGATGCACATCTGTTGATTTACAAGTAAAAATATGTAACAAATTTGTTTACACAGTTCTAAAAATAGTTTGACTATTAGCATTCATTTTGGCCCACATTGCAGTTGTTTTGGCCAAAATCCACATAGATAGACAGGTCTAACTGCCTTTTGAAGTGATCAAACACATTTGGGTTTTAAATGTAATGTTTAGGGGTGGGTAATCCTGAAATCATGTTTAACCCTGAGGGCAAAGCGCAATATACAGGTGTGCTCATGTGCAGTATGTCTCGAATAAGATTTGATGCTACGCCCCTCACAAACTTTAAGTGATTTTCTTGGAATACCTTGGAAGTGCCTGAGCAGCCTGACTCTTAGAAATTGCAATAAAAGCCATACAATCAGATTGGAGCTTCATGTTTTGCGAAAGCTCTAGCTATTTTGTGTGCTATATACTGTACATCAGACAAACAGTAAATGGTTTGCAGGCTGTGGTTTCTGAGACTAGAATACCTGTAACAAAAACTTATACATAACATTTACTACCTGATCTCATGAAAATTACATGACTGTGGCAACATTTTTGCTAAATTATAACTTGTGGTTCCTTACACACATGAAATCGAAATTAACCTTGTGTAATTTGTCAGCTTTACGCTAAGCTAAAATGCTTTTTCTAGCCATTTTACATGCACGTTACCAGGCATGATCATATTTTTTATCAAGAAAATTCACGTTGGATTGTCATTTCTTTTTTTTTAGTAAGATCTTTGATATTAGGGCAAAAATCATATTCTTGATCATATTTTTTGTTATTATTTATTTTGTTATAATAACAATTTAATTGATCTTGTTTTAGAAACAACACTGCTAAATATTTAGGTTTTTCAGAGAATGTATTTTTAATATGTGTATTTTGTCTTACTGTACTTGCAGTGTTTTTATTGTCAGAACAAGTGAAAAATCTACCAGTGCTTAAGAAGTAATCCAAAGTATTTAGAATATGTTACTTACCTTGAGTAATCTAATGGAATACATTACACATTACATTTTACAGCATGTATTCTGTAATCTGTAGTGGAAAACATTTCAAAAGTAACCCTCCCAACTGTGCTTACACATATTGCGGTAGTACCTTGGAGAAATGTCAACTCATACTGTGTGGTGCTAAAAGCATGTTTAAATTACCTTCATACCTTCCTCCCCACCTTAACCCTCAAACCCAACCAATAGTGTCATAAAAAGCAAATGTATCATGAAAAACACAATTTCTGAATCAACAACATCATTTTTGTTATTCTTCTATGACACTTTCGGCTTTTGTGTTGGCTTACGTTCTCTTTAGGTCTTGTACCCTGGTATCTTGTACCTTTGCATTGCAAGAGCAACCCTTTATCAATTGAGGTACTGCACAACTTGATAATATTTAAGAAAACTAAATTAAAATGTAATGCAAACGTTAAAAAATATCACCTTACAAGTCATGCACTGTAATAAAAGTGTTCAAATGTGCAAAGACAACATTGTGTGAGGAAAAAGGTGAAAACTGATAATCAGCGGTTTTACTTGAATTGTTTGGAATTGAATAAAAGTTGTTGTAGTGCCTCTTGTGTTCATTTAACCAGGGCACTGCAACAATACTTACAACGAGCCATGCAAAAATACACTGATTACTCTTTCTTCCTCCTTTTTCAGTTGCTGGCACAGATGACACCTCACTACACCTGTCATTACAAAAGGTCAGGGAATGCAGTCGGGACGTGTTGGACCCTAAAAAGAAACACTACAGGGGGCGTCTCAGATCCATTGTTGGTGTCCTGCATAAGAGAGCTATATAATTCTGTCATATAATTCTGCTATATAATGGGTTATTATGTTGACATAATAACTGTAAATATTGAAACCTCTTACCCCTCTTTGACTCCCAAATACTGGAGGATTGACTTATGTCTGTGAAGTCATAATTACAAGCATAATGTCATGTCTGCCATTGTCTCAACTGCCCCATTACACCTCCCTCTCAAAGTGTCTTGCCCAATCACCCTCCTCAACTAAACCACTTTTAGTCTTGACCTCAGTGGCCCCCTAACAACAAACTCAGATTCAAGTCAAGTCAAGGTTTTTATTGTCGTTTCAACCATATACAGTTAGTACAGTACACAGCGAAATGAGACAACATTCCTCCAGGACCATGGTGCTACATAAAACAACAAAAAACACAAACACAGATCCACATGAGACTACACAAACTAAATAAAATACCTATATAAAGTGCACGTGCAAACGTGTGCAAAAAGTACGGGACTGTACAATAAATTATTAACAATGAACAGGACAATAGGCACAGTGAGAGACAGTGCAGCACCGACCAGTACACAGTAGTGCAAAAAGATGACAGTTTCTAAAAATGCCAAATGTAAACAACATACTATGAGATAGTGTTCTATACACATAGCACTTATTGAGGTAGCAGACAGTTATAAAGAGACAGTAATTAAAGAATAACTCAGGACATGTGCGTGTGTCAAACCAGTCTCTGAGTATTGAGGAGTCTGATGGCTTGGGCGAAGAAGTGTTTACACAGTCTGGCCGTGAGGGCCCGAATGCTTCGGTAGTCAATGACAAACAATCTTAAAACACGATCTTTTATAGTCAATCACCATAAAAATGGGCCACATTTTGACAAATGATTCCAAAAGAGTCAGTCCCAATAATCAGTGACTTTCATATGCAACAGATTATATCCTCTGCCATCCACTGAATAATATCTTAAATTATAAAGGTACAAAGAGAATTTCAGCCTCTCAGCTGAGCTCTTTTAAAAGTTATTTTGTAGAAATAAACACACTAACACATTGTGGTGATATATATTTCAACTTCCAAGGCTGTATCTATTGGAATCAAAAAGTAGACTAGAAAAAAGACATGCTTAAAAGATTCACTTGTACTTTTACTACATTTATTCTCTCAAACAGCCGTATGGAAACATACAGTATCAGGGCCGTGCACAGACATTTTGAGGGGCAGTGGCCTAAACCAAAAAAGGGGCACTAAGTTGCTTGTTAACACAAATTATACAGTTATTACAAAATATACAATTAAAAGACAAAACTGCACACGCTCAAATACATTTTAGACTTTATTTTAGATGTTTTGATAGAACATCAATTACTCATTGGTGATAATAGAAACTATTTACCGTTACAGTTTTTCTGTCTCTGGCTCAGTTCCAAGACCTTCACCTTTACTCTGTTGAGTTGATTCTGAGGCAGTTTCATCTTAATATAGAGAATGATTAACAAACCTGTTACAATCATATTTTAAATACAATTGTTAGGCTTAGTGCTAATTCAATTTATGTTCTTGTAATATAATTACTCTTCCATTCAAACAATTTAATGTCTACCTTTCTTGTTATCAAACTCTAGCATATTCAGAATCCTTTACTGTCAGCCAGTTTAACAACACTTACCTGCAAGTGTCTGATCTGACTGATGCTCAGTGGGCTCTCCCTCACTCTCTGAGCCTGCCTCTGCCTCATCTTCAATGGAGTAATAAGTATAGACATTTTAATTTAATATTAGCATACATCTACTATGCTAATATACAACTCATTTAGAGCCTATGATGTGTTAGTCTCAACTAAGACAAGTGATTATAATGGGAAATATACTTACAAGAATTAAACTGACAAACTGTCTGCTAACTGTTCTATATGATGATTTACCTGCTGGCTTGCTGGAGCTTTGAATCCATGTTTGCAGTGTTGAACTGCCTTTAGCAGCCTCCCTTCGCTCTTTCTCTCTCTGTCTCTGTCTTCTTTTTTGTGAAGGCATTGTTTTTTGTCTACAAAGTGTGCCAACAACAGAAAATTTAGTTATTTGTTTTAGATCTGATCGAGAGTAGTTTGATTAGACAAGCAGCTAATTCTGAGAACGTGATATTATGTTGTACAGGTTAGTTAGCACAATAGCACTAGTAAAAGACCAAGAGCAAAACATTACCGACATAAATACAAAAAAAAATACCAAATGACTACTTTCGCAGATTCAACCACTGTTTTGCAAAGCCTACCTGTTAATGTGACAGCTTTCGTGAACTGTCGTCGTGTTCACTCTGTTTGAAGAGAGCGCCGCAGAGTCGCAGACACATACTATGAGTGATAGTGCGGAGCGAGCGGGAAAACCTGGAGCGGATTAGCGGAATCAGCGGAATGCTTTGAGCGGAGCTGTGGGGGTGGGGAACAGGGGCACCCCAGTCAATGAGGTCAGAGGGGCAGTGGCTCTAGCCACCGGGCCACCCCCCTGTGCACGGCCCTGTACAGTATGTCCCTCTGTTGGCATACAGTATGTGCATTTGTCTAGACCACAAAGAGTCACCTTGCATCTCTACAGATTGTAATGGCCCTGGTGATATTTTAATGCTCAGAGGTTGATATTTCATAATCAGGAGATTTAATGTAGATCTCAGTTGTTTCAGTTCTATTGGCAGTTAAAAATATACTTTGTCTCAATATTTTTCTTCTAAAATTCCTTAGAAGAAATACAAATGATTTGAGTTCATATTCAAGTATATAATTTTTTTTTATTGTAAATATTCTTTTCAAATATGAACACAGTTTGAGATTTCTTCTGACATTTTATACAAGCAAAAGTATAAACTTTTGTGAGTACTCGTGTTATAATACTCTGTATTACTCTGAGTACTCTGCATCCTGTTTTCATCTGTTTCATTTATTTGAAAATAGCAGTAAATGGATGAGACATGGGAATTATATACAGTGAGAATTATGTCTCATATGTGCCAGACAAAAAACAGCTCCAGATTCCACAGGCTGCATCAGCTGCCATATAATACAATCCAAGCACATCAGCATTTGGCCATAGAGAGTGTCTGTCAAATGGGATCATCTGGAGAATAAACAGATGCAGCTTTGAGCCATTTCACTATTGTAACTCAGTATTTATTTTAGGGGTTGGAACACATTTGACCACCCTTTCCATCCTAATAGTCTAGAATATCCAACAGATTATACTGGTCTAATCAATTCCAGATTCTTTTATATTTTATTTGATTCTTATTCTAAGCATGTGTAATCTGTTTCCATGCCCTCCATGTGTTTGCTCAATCGATTACCCAGTTCATATGTGTACCTGCCTCATCCTGTAACATGTGATCCAATAATGTGCCAATTAATCCCATGTTCGCTCTCCATCCACCTATAAACTTATTATTGTCTTTTCCTGTCACCCTGTCCTGTTGCTACCATTTTAATTGTTGCATACACACTCAAAGGCATTGCAAACAGTAAGCCGTGACCTTGGGTTCCTGTAAGCAACTCATCGGTGTGAGGTAATCAGTGGCGTGACGCTGCCCAATGGTGGCGAGATGAGTGCCATATTACATTAGCATTGATTAATTGACTGGATATGGCCCACAGAGGTGGGATGGGGGGAATATATGTCAGTATGACACAGGCGGTAAGAGGATTATGGGAATGGAAGTCAAAGCATGTAGTGGAGAATAAGATTGAGAGAGTGCTATGCATGAGTCAGTGAGAGTTGTACAACATCTCTCCCCATGCGGCAGTCTATTTACATGGCACTGAGAGAGTGTGCTGTGCTGTGTGTTGTGAAGTGTGTGTTACTGCATGTGTTTGTGTACACAGTATGCAGGAGAAGAGAGATGATAAAAAGGTTTTGGTTTTTCCGTAACTATTAGAATGAATTTGAATGAAGGAAAAGGGTCTTAGTGATTATTTTCTTGTGTGAAACAGTTTGAAAATGTAGTCTTGACCCAAAAAGGAGTCTTTAAAAGATAAAAAAGGAAATGTAATATAAATGCTGTTGTGCATGAATATGACTTCTTAAAGTGAAGGGGTCGCACACCAGACACATCTGGTGGATGACATGGCACATTCTGAAATTCAAAACAATTGTTTTTTATGAATGTATATACACTGCCCAGCATCGGCCATCTATGACTCCGGAGGCTGCTCAAATTTCTGTTGCGCTATGGAGACGACTCACAGTTTTTTCCACCAAAATTTGACCCAAAACATCATCGAACAAGATTATTTACTCTAGCCACTACTGGATGATATATTGTGTATTAGGGGTGTGCAGCGGCTATTATTTGTATTTGTATCTGTATCTGTTCATATGACAAAATTATCTGCATGTGTCTCTGTATTCGGATAGAAGCGGGTGTGGGCGTGACATAAAACGGAAGTGCGTCAAAACTAAATGAAACATACATTTTTAAGTATTACTCTTACATTTATAGTTTTTATTAATAAAATACACCTTGTATGCCTTTTCATAATAATAGCCTCTTAATAATAATAATATTAATAATAATAATAATATACATGTAGGATTATAGATGCAGAAGAATTGCAGCAATATGACTTGGATCTAGAAAACCCAACTTTTTAATCCTGAAATTCTTCAACATCATATATTAAAAGACTAAGGCACCAACAAGTCTCACATCTGGCCAATAAACTAACAAAGAGACTTGTCCAGATCGCACATGACTTGTGAACCTCTCTGTAAGAGGCCCTAAGTGCAGAGCACAAGCAATAAAGGACAGAGTGAACCAGATTCCCTTGTGAGATCCTCATCCCAGTCCCAGTACTTGTGATTTAACCCTATAAAATATACACCATACCTAGCCTTGCTAGATAATTCTGAAAGTGACCTGTGATCACTTTTATAACAGACAAATGAATGATTATAGCCTGATGTACCTTTTTAAAAATTGTGTAGTGATTTTTAATCACTTCTAACTAACAAATTGATGGTTATAATTTGTAATCTTGTATGGTAACTTCAAGGTTTAACTGGATATTATACCATGACAAATTAGGTTTCTCATAACGTGTATGTGGAAGGAGGCACGAAGACGTAGGCTTTGGAAGATAAGTAGACTTTCAATGGCCACAGTATCGCATACAACTTCCTCCTTACAATTAACACAACTTTTAAACAACATAAATGGTTCTTCTGCAAGACAGTACACGTCAACACTAGACTGATGCATGTGTGTAGCTCTCTCTTCTCACTGGAGGTTCTGTGGCCGCTTTTATGCTGCTCTCCCCATGCTCACTGAAATCAGAGACAGGTGTTAGACATAATTTGGCTCAGGTGCAAGCGCCCTTACCGCTTTCTCCCCCGGATGGATGCTTGACCACGCCCCCGCTGTCACAGTGTAATGTATAATCCATGTTGTAAAACTAATGAATTAACCAGTATGATTTGTAACCAGGGATTTTCATGTTTTGTTACTTACATGTATAATATTAAAGAAAGAATGTCATATTTAGAATGTGAATGCTTGCTTGTTTACATGGAGTATATTGATGACAACGAATGTCATGTCTCTTGTACCGTTTTCATTTTTAAACATGCACTATTTTTGAGTTGGAGTTTGTAAGAATACTCCACAAAAGATCATAAATCAACTTTGAAAAGGACCACCCAGTCGACCATGTGAATCTGGAAAGTCAATTCTGATTGGCTCAAGACAACTTTTGGGTGTGACCAATTTCAGTTAAAACTTTCCTACCCAAGGATTAACACTTCTGCCTCTTCTCTTGATCTTCTCTGCTGAAATTCTCTCTTGCAACGCTCAATTTGGAAGCATTTCTTTCTTCTTTCAGATTTTCATCCATGTAGAGTCCAAGGAAAACTCGGGACACCAAAAGTCCCGAGGAAGCCTCTCACACTCTGCTCTACGGTTTGCACACCCAACGGGAGTCGCGAGTCCTCCTTGCAGAAGGCCTTTTTCATAATTTCATCATCAAAAAGGAATTAATCATAATTCCAGTTTCAAAATGGAGGATCGGTTTCAACATTGAGAACTAGGTTTAAAATGGCGAACTGAATTCAAAATGGAAACTAGTTTCAAAATGGAGGATTAGATCATAAAGGGCGGAGCCAACGATTATTTGAATGCGTAGGGAAAGAAAGATGGCTGGATCAGATCCAGAACAATAGAGCTTATACCACATGTGGGTGGTAATGAGCAGAAAGGAACTGAACGAAACAGGTGGGAGAATTTGAAAAACACCAGCCTGATTCGAACATATCTGTGTGCTGCTCGCTCTGTGAATTTCAGTGACTGTGAGAGAGAGCAAACAAACAAACAAATTTAACAGAGGATACATGCTAGTAACAGTGCGATTGAATCGTTAATTCAGATCGCTCAATAAAATAACATTTCCCCAAAAATGACGATCTCATAAATCAACACAGCAATGAGCGATCGCAGTTAAACAGACAAATGTAACAAAACATCAAACATTCAGCAATCAAATATATGATTTAGTTTCATAAGAAAAGTCACAGTTTCTAAATCTGCCCAGATATCAAGCCTTACTTGGGAAATCCTGTGTGATTTTTGCAGGGTTGTCCGTTTGAATTCCTGTTGCATTGAGCGGTCAGGAGAAAACGATCTGGATTTGGTCCTTTGTCTTACGCTCGTCGGCGAAGACAGGTCTCTGCGTTATTTCTTGGGTCCGGTGATGGAGAGAAATACAGGGAGGTAGTCAACGTTGATAGAAACGAGAAGGGAATCTGGTCACCTTTTCCGTTTTCTAAATAAATTTACTGTTGTCTCGCAGTGAAAATGAAATTAAGCGGTTGTAATACTACACGACTGGAACAAAGCTAAGTTAATCTTACTCTACCGTGGTCAAATGGTGAGGTGAGAAAAATGTGGTCTCTCTTTGTCCAGAAGGAGGGAAATTCCTTAGTGTAGATACGTCTCTTTAGAGCGCAGCTCATGCAGTTGTAGGCAGCGAGGCTGTAAGCAGAGAGAGAGTGAAATCAAATCGAACCGCTAGTTTGGTTAAGATGATGACGTCATCAGTCATAGGTCGCTTTTGACCAATGACGTTTGAGATTGAGTCTATGGGCGGGACTTCCCGTCCGGCTGTGAAGCATTCTGGGAAACCAAGTTCAATGTCTCACCTTTGATCATAGAACAAAGGGCCATTTTTAGTGGGGCAAGGCTGCCATTTTTAGTGGGGCAAGGCCCTACATTGTCATTTATCTCATTTATAATGGTTGTTGAATGTGACATATTCCATTATACATTTCATTACATAATAATGTAGAATAAGGACAGTTTAATTTAATTCCTAGCTCACACATACTGTTACTAATCTAATGTTGGAGGTACGCAGACACTTTAATCCGTAATGTGTACATTTACCTCAACCAAATTTCCTACATACAATTATTTTAAAAAATATTAATTTATTCTTTTTTTTTTCCTTACCAGATGAAGATGAATTTGTTGTCTACATTAACTGTGGAATATTTAGTGGTTTCTCCTGGTATTTCAGATATTAATATCTGCATGAAACATAATTTTCATTAGTCTGTGCATGTATAACAACATTATCCTGGAGGCAAGAAGTGTCAAGCAAAATGTGAAATGACAAGCACACATTTTTGCAGTGAATAAGAAATACAAATTCTAACATTTATAGATAATCAAATCAATATAGCCTACAAACAGGTGAAAGTCCAGTCTTTCATTATTTATTTATTATAGGACACCATTTTTTGTTAAATAATAATAATAATAACAATGACAATAAAAATAATGTTACATTTTATAGAGTACCTTACCAGAGTTCAAGAACACTTAACATTTTCAAATTTAGCAGTTTAAAGAAGAAGAAAAGCATTTTTCAGTTTATTCGTTTTACATAAGGAGGAAAATAGATGAATAATCCATGAAGCATTTAAACCTTTAGGGAGCATTTTATCTTTTATTCTGAATAAAGTTGTCACATTCTGTTGACTTTTGTTCTGTGCTTTTATGTTGAAATTCCTGTTTAGTTCCTGTTTCCTGTTTGGTTTTTGTAGTCCTTTGTAGTTCTGTTTTTTGATTGGTTTTCCCCTGATTGTCTCCCATGCCCTGATTGTTTCCCCAGGTGTTACTAGTTTTCCCTTGTGTATTTAAGCCCTTGTTTCCCTCCTGTCCATTTGTCTGTTATTTCATGTTTATCTTGTTTTGCACCTAGTTCTCCGTGGTTTTTGTTATCCCAAGTTAGCTTGTTTTTGGATTTATTAAAAAGCTGCACATAGATCCTCTCCCGTTGCCTGTCGTTACAGAATAACAGACCACAAACATGGATCTAGCAGCAATCTTCCTTCAGCTGAGCCGAGCGAACCTCCCTTTAATGGAATACTCACGTCTGTTTAGCACCGTTGCCCGATGCACTGGTTTTTCTGATGGGCATCTCAAGTCTATTTTCCAGCTCGGCCTCCTGGCCCATGGATGGATCGAGTTGCCAGAGACTGGTGATTACACGTGGGAGAGGTATGTGAATTTGGTTTTGGAGACGTTTCCTCCTGTGGGTACTTCCAACATGCCTGCCACGGCCATCGAGCTGGAAGCCTCGTCCGTCCCAGAGCCAGCGTTGCCAGCCTCGTCTGTCCCAGAGCCAGCGCCTGTAGCCTCGACCGTCCCAGAGCCAGAGCCAGCGCCTGTAGCCTCGACCATCCCAGAGCCAGCGCCTGTAGCCTCGACCGTCCCAGAGCCAGAGCCAGCGCCTGTAGCCTCGATCGTCCGGAGGAGGAGGAGAAGAAAGTCCCCCAGGGCTCCGCCTCCCGAGCTTCCCAGTGCTCCGCCTTTTGAGCTTCCCAGTGCTCCGCCTTTTGAGCTTCCCAGTGCTACGCCTCCCGAGCTTCCCAGTGCTCCGCCTTCCAGTGCTCCGCCTCCCGAGCTTCCCAGTGCTCCGCCTCCCGAGCTTCCCAGAGCTCTGCCTCCCGGGGCTCCGCCTCCCGAGCCTCCCAGTGCTCCGCCTCTCGGGCCTTCCAGACCTCAGCCCCTCGGGCCTTCAAGACCTCAGCCTCTGGGGCCATCCAGACCTCAGCCTCTCGAGCTTCCCGGGTCTCCACCCCTCGAGCCTACCACGGCTCCGCCTCTCGGGTCCTCCAAATCTCAGCCTCTCGGGCCTGCCAGACCTCAGCCTCTTGAGCTTCCCAGGTCTCCGCCTCCAGGGCCTTCCTCTCCTCCGGAGCCTTCCATCCCTCATGAGCCTTCTACTCCGGAGCCTTCCTCGCCTCCAGTGCCCTCTGCGGCTCCACCCCTGGAGCCTACCATGGCTCCATCTCTGAAGTCGGCTCCGCCTCCTGAACCTTCCATGGCTCCGCCTCCCATGGCTCCGCCTCCCATGGCTCTGCCTTCCGGGCCTTCCATGTCACCAGAGCCCTCCAAGACTCTGCCTTCTATGGAACCGCCTCCTGAGCCTCCCACGTCACCAGAGCCTCCCATGATTCTGCCCCTGAAGTCCTCCACGGCTCCACCCTTGAAGTCCTCCATGGCTCCGCCTCCCTCGGCTCCGCCCCTTGAGCCTTCCAATTTAAGCCCTTGTTTCCCTCCTGTCCATGTGTCTGTTATTCTGTAACGACAGGCAACGGGAGAGGATCTATGTTCAGCTTTTTAATAAATCCAAAAACAAGCTAACTTGGGATAACAAAAACCACGGAGAACTAGGTGCAAAACAAGATAAACATGAAATAACAGACAAATGGACAGGAGGGAAACAAGGGCTTAAATACACAAGGGAAAACTAGTAACACCTGGGGAAACAATCAGGGCATGGGAGACAATCAGGGGAAAAACCAATCAAAAAACGGAACTACAAAGGACTACAAAAACCAAACAGGAAACAGGAACTAAACAGGAATTTCAACATAAAAGCACAGAACAAAAGTCAACAGAATGTGACAAGTCTTAACCAGTTAATAACTTTAATTTCTGATGTGCATATAAATGTGGTCAACTTTAAGAGATGGATTGAGGAGCTGCGACAAGAAATCATCACTTCAGGTCAGGAATTTAATATTGAGCTTAGGTTTAGGCTATAAAAAAATACATGAGAATTACGTGTGAATTGTGTGATACATTAACTTAGATATTTCAAGAATTCGAAAGAGTATATGATGTTGTATCTTAGTTAATGTTACACTTGATAAGCTCCAGATGCGCACAATTAACAGAGACTGCAAACGGTTGAGACTATGCCCATCCAATTTGAAATATCAACGTGCACATTTTCATTCATATTTATACTTTAGAAATATTGGCTGCACAGATTCATATATTCATTGTAATTTTGGTTCCCCTTCTGTCACTCACTCGACGTTATGTTGATGTAGTGACAATAGGGGTCTCTCTTGTGAGCCTCGGTTACCTCTTATCTTTGAGAAAAGGCCAATGAGAACTGGCGAATAGAATTTGCATGCCCCATCCCCCCCCTCCTCCCCCCCCCCCGGACATACGGGTATAAAAAGAGGGAAGTGTGCATCTGTTCAGACAATTTTTTTTCTTCGGACCTGAGCGATTGTGTTTCAGCGAGCTGAGTAAAACCCACTGCTATTCCACTCACCTCTAAAGAGTATACGCTGTTGGAGGATAGGGCGCATTTCAGCGGCCTTTCACTTCTTCTGCACGCCAGTGCAGACTACGCCACTGGTCACTTCGACAGCCTTCTAAAAAAGAGCAAATATTTCTCTAAAAGAGTAAGCACATTGACGTTGAAAGTCTTTTTAAAGATGCGTCTATTTCAAGATGCCCTTCCATCTTTGTGTCATTCCTGGATGTGGTCATTACCTCTCCGCTTCTGATGGCCACGGGTGCTGCCTCACATGTCTGGGCAGAGATCACACCGAGGCAGCGTTTGTGGATGGTTCATGTTCTGACTGCGAGAACATGACCATGTCAACGTTGTGATTGTGGCTTTCCTTCTTCTGGGAAAAATCAATTCTTGCTGCCCCTGCATTGTGCCTTCTACCCACGAGTATAGGGCCGCCATGGATGGCGCTGGAGGTGATTTTGGGAATTTAACGAGCGCGGTTTCAACAGGTAAATCCCCGTGGATAACCCGTTCCCCAGCACGCTCGTCTGCCCCTGTTCAATCACGAGATGGGCCTGGCTTGCCTTACGGCCAGTCTGATGTCTCTTTTGGAGCCCCTGAGCTGGATGAGAGATTCGCCCCTGCATCTGAAAGTGCCTTGGCGGACTCTGGGCCTGAGAACTTGACTGGGCTAGCGCCTTTTAGTGTTCTGGCCCAGTCTGAGGCCGACGCAAAGCTGTCCGATATGATTGCCCAGGACGCACGAGTGTGGTGATGGACTGGAACCCTCCATCCTTCCCTCAGCCCTCACGGCTAGATGATTGGTTCCTGGGTTGGGGCGTCGCTCATAGCCATGCCCCCTCCCCCCCTCGGTTCCGTTCTTCCCGGAGGTGCATGACGAGCTGACAAAGTCGTGGGGGCACCTTTCACTGCCCGAAACCAACTTCCTCACTTGGTCGCCTGTGCCCGCAAAACACTGCCACCTGGCGGGAGTACCCGCTCTGGTACTCTCTGACGAAAGCCCCCCTTGGCACAGATGCGCTGGCACACAGCTGGCCCCGGAGCCTACTTGCACTAGTCCTGTGCAAGGTCAGGGAGGACGAGGAACAAGTCACTCTCGTGCCCCCCTACTGGCCCACTCGGACTTGGTTATCAGATCTCATGCTCCTCATGACAGCACCTCCCTGGAAAATTCCCCTGAGGAAGGACCTTCTTTCTCAGGGATGAGGCACCCTCTGGCATCTGCACCCAGACATCTGGAACCTCCACGTCTGGCCCTTGGATAAGATGTAGAAGATCTATGCGGTCTACTACCAGCCATCATAGACATGATAACTCAAGCCAGAGCTCCCACTACCAGGCAGCTTTATGCCCTAAAGTGGCGCTTATTCACAAATTGGTGTTCTTCCTGATCTGAAGACCCACAAAGCTGCACAGTCAGGTCAGTGCTCTCATTCCTGCAGGAAAGGCTGGAGGGGCGGCTGTCCCCCTCCACCTTGAAGGTTTATGTAGCCACCATAGCAGCTCACCATGACGCAGTGGATGGTGAGTCATTAGGGAAGCACAACCTGATCATTAGGTTCCTTAGAGGCGCCCGGAGGCTGAATCCTTCTAGGCCATGCCTGTTCCCCTCATGGGATCTCTCCATGGTCCTCTCGGGCTTTCGTAGAGCCCCATTGGAGCTGCTAGAGTCAGTCGAACTAAAGGCCCTCTCCTTGAAGACGGCCCTCCTGATTGATCTCACTTCCATCAAGAGGGTTGGAGACCTGCAAGCGTTCTCTGTCAGTGAAACTTGCCTGGAGTTCGGTCCGGCAGTTTCTCACATCATCCTGAGACCACGACCTGGCTATGTGCCCAAGGTTCCTACGACCCCTTTCAGGGTTCAGGTAGTGAACCTGCAAGTGCTGCTCCGGGAGGAGGTAGACCCAGCCTTAGCATTGCTGTGTCCGGTGCTTGCTTTGCGTACCTATTTGGATCGCACACAGAGCTTTAGACACTCTGAGCAGCTCTTTGTCTGCTTTGGTGGACAGTGGAAAGGGAATGCTGTCTCCAAACAGAGGCTTGCCCAATGGATCGTGAACAATATTGCATTGGCCTACCAGACCCAGGCTGTGCCTGCCCCTTGCGGGTTCGAGCACACTCGACAAAGAGTGTGGCATCCTCATGGGCACTGGCCAATGACACCTCTCTAGTAGACATCTGCAGAGCAGCGGGCTGGACAACACCCAATACCTTCATGAGATTTTACAATCTCTGGGTTGAGCCAGTCACGTCCCATGTTTTGACAGGTCCGAAAATGTAGAATTTGGTAACACGGAACAGCTGGCCGGGTGTATCGCTTGCGCATAATGCCTTTCCCCTCTCCTGAGGCAAAGACGTGCACTCTACTCCCCCAGTCAAGTCCACAAGTCACGGACCCTGGATGTCCTTCCTCCCTAGCCCTCTGGCTCCCATTTCAGTGGAGGAAGTTTGCAGCCAGACCCACCGTGGGCACTGATTTGCCTCTACTGGAACAGGTGTTCCACAGGTTCTGATTATTCCGATAATCTTCTGTGATTTATTTTCCACGGTATGGTCCCCCTGTCAGCAGACCCACGTCTCCCGGTTGCTGTGTTTGTAGAGCTCCTCCTCCTCATTGAGGCAGGACCTACTGCCACGCCACTTCCATATGTGGAGAACAATAAATTATATGGATGTGGGGAACAATATGATGTCTTTTGGGGCGTTGGGGAAGGTTACATGCAGTCTGATGCACCTGCTATTTTTGCACGCAGCAGCTTGCTTGCACCTGCATCAGCAGTCCACGTAACACAGTTTAGTATTGTGGCATTTTTAGATAGGGACCCCTAGTGTCACTACATCAGCACAGCGTCGAGTGAGTGACAGAAGGTGATCATCTCGGTTACTAGATTTTGTCCCTCTTGCCACAACACTGTACTAGCCGCTGAAAAGGCTGGGACCTTACTCTCAGTTCCTCAGCTCAAAACCAATCTGAACAGATGGACACTTACCTCCTTTTATACCCGTATGTCCAGGGGAGGGGCATTCAAATTCTGTTCACCAATTCTCATTGGCCTTTTCTCAAAGGTAAGAGGTAACCAAGGCTCTCAAGAGAGACCCCTTGTGTCACTTCATTGACACAACTTCTCATTCCCTCCATCAGGGAACAGAGGTTATGACAGTAACCGAGACGATATGTTTATCTAAAATGTTTCTTTATCCTTGTGCTTTTTGCATAATCAGTCAAACAAATATTTATTATATTATTTGGATGAATCCATTATTCGTTTTTGAATCTCCAAAAAATGTATTATTAAAGAGCATGTAAAAACTCACTTTTTCTCATAAACAATCATACAAAATTAATTGAAAATAACATAATTAGGCACCATAAATATAATTATATCATTGCACATCTGTTTGTGAACTGTTTGATATTTTAATTGGACTTTTTATCGAAAGAATTTTTTAGCGAATGTGGACATACATGGTTTTCTTAGTATGATATCACTGGTGCATGTTAAAGACTCAAGTCTAACTGTTGCCAGAACTCTGTAAGTTGGTACTGTAAGTTATCGATTGCTAGATAATTATTTTTGGATATAATCTGAGCTTTCACTATTTTATTAAGAAATGTGAGCGCAGCGTAGTTCTAGCGGGAAGACTAGCAGCTGTACATCATCACACTATTAGCTGGGTAATAACTAGCCAATCGCAGGTAAGCCATTGCTTTATAAGTCTGCTGACAATCTATCACATTGCTGTTTCAGTGCGCTAACATCCACCACCCCACCACGGGGGTAGGCTCCTCGCCCCTGCCTCCTATCTCCGGCAGGATATGATGGTTCCGAGTACAACTCCCTCGGACCGCCAGACGGGGCCTACGCCAAAGAGAGACATTACTTTTCTGTTCTACATTCATCAAATAAATGGCATCTTAAACCTCACTCAAGCCTGCGTGTCTTCCCGATAGAAATCAGTTTTATGACTATGGTTTCTAGTCCAGTTGTTGAGTGGAGAGTTTGGTTTCATTGTGCAAGCATGAATGGCTTTGGTTGTCAGGGAAATAACAGAGCCAGTGCGATTTAGGCATTTTCTTCACTACACTTCAGCTGGACAGCTGAGCTAAATTAGTTGACACTCTTCAAAACATAAGGGAGGGACATATGCGATTTTGATGGACACTTCTAAAGGCCAATGGAGATACTTGTTAAACAGATCGCCCGATTAAACATCTTTTCATTGGTCATTTCAATGCAAAATTTAAACATTAGGAATAGGTCTATGGTAAAAAGTCAAAATTGGAAATATGTGTTTTTCATTGGGCAGCGATGATATGTTTCTTTCATATAGACTACACAATGTATTTTCCATTACAGGTATGTATTTTTGTGGTTTGACAGCCTATTCAATGATAAAAACAGAGATATTTTTAATCGTCCAGTTTGTGCAGTTACACCAGTTTAATACATTAACCTGCAAACTCATCACTTTGTTCATTCTTGAAGAAGGGAAAAACCATAGTAGTTTTGTGTGTACCATCTGCCCCCTGAACAGCTTCGACATGCACTGTGTTTGATACCTATATTTTTTCCAACCCCCAACGTGACACAATGTGATTCTTCTTGTCTGGTGTGCTCTCAAAATGTTTTATTCTATTGTCATTTATAAACCCTTATGTTTTTCCAGACCTGTGACAAAAAGGGAGATGTTTAAAAATGCTTCAGGGATCATTCACTTTTACTGTATGGAAAAAAGAGCTGTTCCAACATTCTTCAGAAAGTTATAAGGGTTTGAAACAACATAAGGGTGAGTAAACAATGACAGAATTATCATTTTTTGGGTGAACTAACTCTTTAGATTAAACAAAGAGAATTCAAAATCATCTATAGCTTGAAGACACATAGGAACAATTTAATAACAATCTGCTGCTTCTTCAAAGATTTAATCCCAGCAGCCCCTGGGAGTTTGGACTCTGGCACAGGCTTATTGAGATGCTGGGGGAGGGGGCTTGGAAGAACAGCAGGGTCAGCAGATCTGTTGTGCTGCAGTGGCCCAAAGGGCTCAGCCTATGCCCACCACTGGCCAGTATTCCAGCCCAATACCCACTCCAGTCCAACGACACACATCTGCTGGAGTGGCCAACTATTCAAACACATTCAGAATAACCTAAAGATGTTGTGAATTCTGTTTGTATGCATTAAGTTTCTATTTTAATATATATAAAAATTATATGTAAGAGGTTTTACTGATGACCTTCTCAGTAACATCAATTAAATTTCAAAATGTGTTATACGTCATACATGTTGAGCTTTGCTGATCATTCTGCATGATAATCTCTGTTATTTTGTTTTTCCATATATTACTAAATATTTGATGCTAAATTCCGCCTCCTTGAACAGACTGAATCTGTTCACCTTTGTCGGTGTGTGGGTGCGCTATACAGTTAAGGTTATCTACAATGCGTGGACTGGTGCTCTCTTGAAAACTGTTCCATTGCTAAGCTATTTATTTATTTATTTTAGAAGAGGTCACTGAACTATTTCTCCTGTCCTCTTTACCATGTCTGGCAGGCTTGCAGATAAATAGATAGATAAATAAATGTGAATAGTAGACAACTTCTTGTCTGATAAGTTTTCACATGTATCTCTGAGGTTTCTTTGATAACCACCCGCTTGTCTTCTGGAAGTAAGTTCATATGTTGCATCTTTTTACTGAAGACCTGGCTGACATGTATCTTAAAATGTGTGAATGATGACTCACACTGACAGACGATGGTGGCCATGATATCCTCATTGATTATCTGTAGAGCATGCTGTGGCAGGAGGCCAGAAAGACCAGCAAACAGAAGGTCACAGGAAGGGAGAAAGTGCGTTCTCATCTCCAGGAAGCAGCCCATCCACCAGCGCTACTCACCACGTAGATGCCAATATCAATCGGGTTTAGCCACCACTCATATCTCGTAAAATGCAAATGCTGTGCCTCTGAGCCGTGAACATTAATTAGAGGTGAATTATGCAAATCAAATATAATTTTATATATTACGGTGTGAAATTAGGTTTAATTATGTCATCAGTGTTGAAGATTGCTATGCATTGCCCTCATATGCATATGTGCATTATATGTTGCAAAGATATGCATAAACCAACGTTATTTAAAAAACATTTTTTATGGGCTATTTCACTATCAAATCACATTTGATAGTAATTAAAATAGATTATAATAGAGTAAATACTGTCTCTAATGTAAAATAAAAATACAATTTTATTAAGGCAGATGCTATTTGCACCTCCAGTGCAAATAGTGGCAGATATTATTTGCACCCCAACCCTGGTGCAAATAAAGGTATATACTAATTGCACCCTTGTGCAAATAGTGTCGAATATTATTTGCACCCATATTTAAATACTAACAGTTTATGGGCATCACTGCAGTTGATTTATTGTGATAATTTCGAGTCCTACAGACACACTACATTAACCCCTACCACTAACCTTACCTTAGAAAAAATAACCTTTCACCATGGAATGTTTTTGTAAATTTAAAAAATCCAAAAAAATTAACCATAAAGCTATATTATTAACATATTACTGTACTAATACCATGGTTAACTGCATTAGAACTATGGTTTCTACAATAGTAATACTGTGATAAAACCTATACACAAGCAATGCCGAGCCGTGGGAATGAGTGGAATCGACAGACTCGCCGCCGGATCAAACCATTCTCTGCACTCCACGGCATTCACCGTGACCAAATCACTGTGATGAAATCAACATTTATTTTATTTATTTTTTATTTTCCATTGTATTAAAGGAAATATTAAAAGTGGAAACAGGAAATCGTATGGGAAAAAGAGTGGGACAAAAAGTGATTTGAACCGTGGTCGGTGGGACAACAGCACAGACCGCATGCTCACAACTTGGATATTATTCTTTTGACATGGCGCTGGAGATTCAGTAATTTATTTTGAGAACGTTGGCTGACATCTAGTTTATTCCATAGCATGCACTTCTCAAGATTTATTTTAAATACAATTTTAAATAATTTTCAAACACAATTTCTTGTGTATCCTCTATAGGTTTTTTGCGTCACTATAACAGTTGCCTACAGTATAACTGTGTGTGTGTGTGTGTGTGTGTGTGTGTGTGTGTGTGTGTGTGTGTGTGCATGTGTGTGTGTGTGTTTATATACAGATTTTTAAAAAGTAAAGATTTCACAGAAATTTCTGTAAATATTAACAGAAAACAATAAATGCTTGTGTGAAAGATGATAACAGCTGATAATGTAGGGTTGGTCAGTAAAGGCATGCTTAGGAAGGGTCAATTAAGAGCTGGACTCATGTAGCATAAGGAGAGGAGAACAGGAAGATCAGGGTGGAGGGCTTCTCATAGTTTCACGGCTAACGAATCGCTCTGTGAAAGTGTTTTTTATTTCCTCTTCGCTACTAAACTCAATGTATTCTGGGGTGAAAGAAATCTTCAGGGAGTAGCCATTTTAGGTCAGTAACATGATTTTGTGTGACCCCTGGGGGCATGAGGAAATGGTTTTGGTTTGGGAGCAAGCACATGGCAAACTACCCTTGGAAAGCCCCGGGCTCTAAGCCTTTATGTAGCATTCATCTTCTCCTTGAGCCCAGTGTCAACATATATATAAGGGGAAGAGAAGGAGTGAGAAATTGTGTGTAGAAAAGAATGAAAAAGATAAAGGAGGGAAATGAGAGAGAAACAGATATTTAGAGATGAGTGATGGCAGCGACAGAGAGTGGGAGGGAGTATAGGCATTGTGTTTTAAGTCATTTTTTAAACAGTTTAATTTGTGAAAACAGAGACAAACTGAGAGAAATAGTAAGATAACAATAGATTGGAGGCCTGTAGTCATGTTTTCTCACATTGTTCATTCCTCTTCAACACCCTGTGCAAACCACAGCGTATGTGATTCAACTTACTAAACTCTGCCCTTCAGCTACTCTGAATATTGATGATTTTGAAGCTCTTCTACCATAAGTGAGGATGATTCATTGCTTCCAGCACCTTACCCAAACAAAAATCTTCTTTGATCTACACATTTTGTACAACATGTCCCAGCATGTATTTTCCTTCCTGTTACTGGTAAATTTGCAATGTGATCTTGTCGCTATAAATACCAGGTTTTGTTTTGTTTCACCTTTTACTCACCCTCATGCCATTCCTAACCTTTATTAGTTTCATCCTTCCTGGCACACAAAAAGGAGATGGTAGGAAGAAAGTTATCCTCATTAACCTTTCACTTTCATTATTCACTGAGGCTAACATTCTAACATCTTCATGTTTTATGAAAGAAAAAAGGTCATTTGAGCTTTGAATAACATTTGCAGAGTAAATGATGACATAATATTCAATTTTGGTTGAGCTATTAAGATGATGAAGCTAACATGTAATAAGACGAAACTGAATGCTCCTTTCACAATGAACAAAGCTGTCTACGCTGTAAACATTGTTTATAATGCACTGTAGACAGCTATGTTGATTAAATTTGGAGCTTTGTTGATTGTAATAGTATCAGGTTTTGTTGCGTTATGTGGTGTAATCCATGTTTCATATGCTCCAGTATTCTGTTCTCAGTTTGGCAAAAAGACCATACTGGTGTTTCAGTTCTCAATCAATAACAACAAGCACATTTTCATTGATATTCCTTTAGCACAGTGTTCTCATTTGGGTTGTTCTGGGCTTATTGAGACAGAAGACTGTTCAGTGCTGTGTGTTTGGACCTGATGGCCCACACTCCACTCAAGTCAGTGAGACGAAGCAGTTCGCTATGGGAATTGGCACTGCAGGGAATGTGCTGGGGTCAGCGTGAAGCAGATTTTAAGTGATGTGATGTGGGAATTGCCCCTGAGGTATCAGCACAGATCTCAAGGTCAAGACAGAGGAGCGAGCTGAGAGCTTTCAAACATAGGACAGAAAACCTCTCTTCCTCACACATCTCTTTCCTGTCATGTTAGTCTCAAATGTTCTCCCTGTGTTTCTAATCAATCTCTCTTTATTCTTTCTTTTATTCCTCTCACATTCTTCTATTTTCCTTGCCCAGCCCTGTCAAACTTTTCTTTCTTCTCTGCCCTGCCTCCACATCAATGTGTCTGCACACGGACAAACATATCTAAAGCAATGCTCACAATTGTCCATGGCAAACCTTATTAAGATTGAGATATGAACATGTATAAATTATACAATTATAATGCATTATAAAGTACTTTTTGTCTGCTGGGAGGTATGTGGTGGTGCTGTAATATTGGGGTGGGTGGTTTGACCAAAATCTCTGTATGTGTATATTTGTATCATGGTAACGGTACACTAAGTTGTTTTCACATTTTATTTTTTGATTTAACGTTAGCTGTGAAATCATTTGAAGGCTATGCAATATTGTGTACATTCTCAGGGTTCAGAGCGGTGAAGCTCCAATAATACAATAATTTATGTTTAGTATGTTGCTGTAGCCATTAGGGGTATAATGATCCATCGATCAGGATCGATGCATCTATCCAATAACCAACGATATACAATGTTATCGATACATTGCGTAAATATCGATATAGAATTTTCTATAAGATGCACCTTTATTTTAATACTCTCATGTCAGCCACATCCGTACGCATTTCTGTCAGGCGATGAAGTAGCCTTATTTCACTTTTTGAGCGCTAAATATGCTTTTCATGTGGGACAAGGATGTGCACAGGGTCTGTGATTATGTGCGTGCGCGTCAACCGAGCTTCCCGCGAAACGCAAGCTCCAGACCAGTGACAGGATCAGTGCGCGCGCATCAAACGGCCACTCCTTAAAATGTGAGCTCGCGTGACAAACGCAGAGCGGCTCACACGCGCCATTAATTCGGACTTTCATCGATATCATTGCGCATGCGACTCATTTGAAATTTACATGATAATTTTCTAATTAAAAGTACCATGGAGCAGTTCAACCATCATGTGAAATGTCTTGACAACGCCGACATTCTGAACAGCACTAATGAGGGAAAGAGAAATCAGCTGCTGTCTAGCACTAGCATCGGTTATTTTACACCAGAAGCGGACTGGCCATTGGGAATTTCGTGAATTTTCCCGGTGGGCCAGTCTTGTGAAGGTAGGGTCTTTTTTTCACAACCCCGCAATATATAGCCTATAAACACATTAGAGGTCTTCACGGGTCCAAAAATGTGAGCCAAACCCGACGAGACCCAGAAATGTGTTATCTGGAACCGACCCAGATCCGTCAATTATTTGAAAGTTTGGACCTGGACCCAGCCAGGACTCGGACACGATTGAACCCAATCAGCACAGATCTCACATCTAATTGCTATTAACAAGTTAATTTACAAGTTGTGAAAATAAACCTTTGTGTCTTACCTAATGTAACATTTGTAGCCTTCTCTCCTGTACCTGCCCATGATGCATACAATCCATCCTCCTTGCCAAGAAAGATGGCATAATAACATCAATGTTGTTCCTCTCTTGCTGATTGAAAGAGCATGTATAATCCACTCATTATTTCAGCTTCAAAAGTCCAATTGCAGTCACCCTGGCAGATGACAAACACAACTTTGCAGCTTTGCAGTTTTTTTTGTATCTCGCATAATACAATAAATTCCACTGTTTGCCAAAATTCCACATGAGCCAATTTTAAAATGTTTGCTTGATGCATTTTTCCAAAAGAGCCATACCACAAACTAATAATTAATACGTTTTTCAATAAAATACAATGTTTATATTGCCCATAGACTACTCAAAAACAAACAAATATGTCAATATTTAAACATGATGCAATATGGAATTGAGTACACGTGTTTGTGCGGGTCTCTGTAAAATTAATACATTTTACTTCATGAAAAATTTTACTTTTTGGGCTGGGCGACATGTAAAAAACATTTTAATAATAATCACATTTAAAATATCAATATACGATTATATGTTCAATCCCCAAGTTCAGTGAATATTTTTGCTTTATTGTTTTTGCTTTAAAAAATACATTAATTTATTGAAAAACGAAAAACATGAACAAAAGACATTTCTAAATTCAAATTGCACTTTAAACTAAATGAAAAAGAAATACAAATAACGAAGTGATAAAAAAATCTTCCCAAATCATTTACCATCTCCAACGGCTCCATTTGCCATCACGCAATTATCAGTATGCAGCAACAGGTGAAAATTACTAGCATACAACTTAAGAACTAAAGACAATTATAAATGTAAAGATGATTATATTGTCATAATAAATAAGCTTAAAAAATTCTTGTGTTCCCAACAAATGCTGCCAAATGTGTGTTCTTATCGAATTGCGTTCACAATGTGTAAGAGTGAACTAAACTCGCAGTACCTCACAAGATGATTGGAGATCTTTTGCAGCATTCTCATAGACTACATCATTCTTGCAAACAGTTTTCAGTTGAATGAAACAGAGAAAAAGGAGTGACAGCTCTTTACATGCGCTTTGTTTCATGAGACAGGGTGCCGTTGCATGCCTCTGAACAGTGAATCAGACACTAGCATTGGTGGCTTTTCTTTTGTCTGTTCTTAAAAATATAAAAAAAAGTGTGTTTCTTCAAACACATCAGCATTTCTTGTCATGTGTCAACTTTTGCAGGTAGAAAAGCAAAATTACTCGTGAAATGCATTTTGAGAGAAGCTCACATACTTGAGTGAAATTTAAGATGACATTTATTTGATGAATATAAAACAGAAAAGTAATGTCTCTCTTTGGCGTAGGCCCTGTCTGGCGGTCCGAAGAATTTGTATTCGGAACCATCATATCCTACCGGAGATAGGAGGCAGGGGCAAGGAGCCTACCCCTGTGCAGGACAGGACTCAACTAGTGGTGGTAGGGTGGTGGAGGTTGCCGAGTTAGCACACTGAAACAGCAGTGTGATAGATTGTGAGCAGACTTATAAAGTCTTACATGTGAACAGCTTACATGTGAATGGATGGGAATTACCCAGCTAATGGTGCGACGATGTACAGCTGCTGGTCTTCCTGCTAGAACTATCCTGCGCTTACATTTATTGGGAAACGAGCCCCAGAACTCTATGAATGTACATTTGTTGGAGAAGCGCTTTCATTGCACTCAAATCTAACTGCGTGCACACATCAAAACAGATGCGCTTCGGCAGCTTTTCTTTCATCTGGTCTTCAAAATATAATCACATTTCGTCAAATGCACAACTTTGTCTCTAATTTCTTGTTATATATCTCTCTGACAAGACTTTCAGGTCGCCTTCCACAGTGGCTGGTACATCAGCAAAATACTCGGCATGAAAAATTTGCAAACATCATTTCAAACCTTGTTCACCAGATGTAGGCTGTAAAATTCAAGAAAAGGAAAAGGAGAAAAGAAAGGAACCCAAAACATTGTCATTGACTTCAAGCTTTGCAATCGCACCCACACTTTCTGTTGGAAAAGTATCTCTAGAACGTTTTAAACGATCATATGTTGGTGAATGGTGAGAGACCCGGCTCGCAAGCCATAGGTTTCCCACCCCTGAACTATAACAACGATTGCTCGTTCAGTGCCACGGCCACTGATGTTAGCATACCTAATTTGCTGTCAACTGTGCTCTCTGAGACGTGTCTGATCATAGATTTTATATGTACAAAGCAAACAAACTCCAATCACAATATCTCAAAAATCGTGCCGACGCCAATAAGGCACTTCGGTTTATGTCATCTGTCAAACACTGATATGGCGGAATAAGACCCGCCTTCTAAATAAAAGAGCCAATCGTCAATTGGTAAAGTCATCATGTCACTGCAGATGTTAAACTGACCAGGACCCGAGGTACAAGAATGGCTGACCGTTTAAAATATAGACTCAAACCCGTACGGGTTCCGGGTCGGGTCCCAGGTCCTCGAGTTCGGGTGGACCCATGAAGACCTCTACTACAGTTATTCAATAGGTTATCTTAGCTGCAGCGACACGGCTGGTGCAATCCATAATAGCATGTAGCAGTTGCCATCACAACTGAAAATATCTAGCACTCGGGCAGTTAGTATCTAGCACTCGTTGAAATTATCTAGCACTCGTTGCTGAAACATGGATAGAAAGAGAAAACCCACGGCTGGCGGTGCAGAGAAGGTGCTTCAAAAAAAAGAAAAAGGCTTTGCTGGCTTACGCCGCAAAGTGTGCTAAAATGTGCTGTTAAATGACAGGTGTATGTGCATTTGTTTTAATATTTATTTATACTTGATAGAATTGAACTTTAATTAAACATTTAAATTTAATGAAACATTTGTTTAAATTTGGGACAGCGAGCCACAAGTATCACTTGCTGGAGAGTTGTGGGGAAGAGAAACATTGTCTTGAGACATAAACATTGTAGTAGCTGGGCAATGTTGTCACCTACTTATGACACATCACGGGGTGAAGCATTTTATCTTTAATTTGAATGTAGTGATTGTACATCTCACACCACTTTTGAAAACACACATCTTTAAAACACCAATCACTTTCCTATTTTACTGTATCGTTCGTTGAACATTTGATCCAAAATTGAGAAATGTTCCCTAAATACATTAACGTCAGAGCAGCAGAAAAAGAGGTGTTTCAAACGATTCACACATCTTGAACATAACAGACTTAGACTTTGAGACTGATATGTCATAGTTTTCATTGAGTTGGCATCAGAATGATTTGCATTAACCCTTGTAGTGCCTATACAGATACAATTATCAAACTTTCTGTTTTGCAGTTCAGGCAGTACCCGAAAACGTTGATTATCATTCACACTGGCCCAGTCAATAATGTACATCGAGCTGTACCGATTCTCCCTAACACAAGTCCAGACGTTCCTATAGAAAAAATGTCAATCCGACGCCATGAGAATCCAATCAGGGTCCTTGAATGATGTTCCATAATCAGCTCTAGTGTAGCTCATGATGGTGCGTGTTGTTTTATTATACTCAAACCCAACAATGCTCTCATGGTCTATGGGAAACTCACGCTTCACAATGTCCGACGTTATCTCTGGCACACTCAATCCATTCTTGTGCTTTGGGGCAAAAGCCCACCTTTCAGTTAATTCAGTTTGCATGTTCAATGGAGAAACATCCATTTCAGAAACTTTCAGAATAGTTTCTGTATATGGAGACTTATTCAGACTCAGAGAAAAAACAGACTTCTTGTAACCACAAACTTTTATCACTTAAAACATCTGTCAAACAAAAGGTCAAGCCATGGGCAGTTAAAACACACTTCCTGTAACAACAAAACAGATTTCCTGTCAACCAAGGTCAAACTATGGGAGAGACATCTGCTCTACTATTATCATACATATCATACATAAACACCTGTCAAAACATTAGGTTTATTGTTATCTCTCAAATAGACTTCCTGTCAAAACATCCGGTTATTGTTATCTCTCAAACACGCATCCGGCCCGACATTTCCGGTCATTCAAACATCAAACACACATCCAGACAGACACTTCCGGTTATTGTTATCATATATAAACATCTGTCAACGACTTCCGGACAGGCCTCCTCATCAATTATATTGACATTTGCTCCCCTATTCAACTACTCTTTTGTGTCCAAAGGAAATGAGGGTGATTAAATTATGTCAGAATATTCGTTTTTAGTTGAACTATTCCTTCAATACATCATTTTTTTCTCTCCTAGACAAACAAATGGAGTCATGCTCCAGATGCTTCAGATTTTTATCCAGAGGAAAAGCCTCCAGTAATCTCACATGTGACTCCTCTGGAGTTTCAGAAACAATCTCAAATATGAGAAACTTCTCAGACAAAGTTGATGATTAATGGAGTTCTTAGTTATGCACCATACAGTATAAGACTCCCGAGCTTACACAAACAACCTCTGAAGATGAACATTTTCTGTGCACTTGCATGACAGGAAAGAGCTGTAAATGTGAAAAAGCTCTTGTCTGATGGGGCTGGAAAGATGTTTCACCATGTTCAGCGCTATCACATTCTGCTCCATTCACTCCGGTTCAAACGAAAACACTATCTGTGCACTCTACCATTTTTCCAATGTCAGTTATCTTTCTCTATTCTACTTTTCTATATTTTGCAACCTGCTAACTCTGGCTTACCCTTGACATACCTCTATCTCTGTCATCTCTGTCTCTTTCTTTGCCTAATGTATAGGCTCAGATTTTCAGATATTCTCCGTTATACTGGGATGCTCAGATCGCCGTAGCTCTTTTTACACTATCCTGTCAGCTCCTACCATTGCCTTACCGTTGTCTTGGCAACCCAGGTGGGCTGATGGGGACTTTAGGGGAGGCAAGGAGACAGAGCAGGACAGAATGGAAATAAATATGAAAGATAGAGAGACAGAGGGAAAGATAAAGTCACTTGTCTTTCCTTATTAAATGATAAAATGGCACACAGCTTCTAATCAATGTTCTGCTGCCAGTTTATCAGCACCAAATATCAAGTCGCTATCTCCTCAGAGTAAATAGCAAAGGGAGAGTCCATTTGCTTGTATAGCGGCCACAATTTATTAATAGTGATGCCAGAATTAACTCTGCACAGTCCTGCCTTGTTTTCTTCCCAGATGAGTCGAGAAGCGAGAATGGATGTGAGAGGGAGACAGAGAGGAAAAGCACTCATCAGGTCTGGTTAGGAATCCTTTATTTTCCATTCCCATGTATCCTGTAGAACAGAAAGTTGTCTGGGTTCTCAATTGGCATGTAACAAGTGAGATGGGATGCAGGTCAGTGTTTCTGTATAAATACGTTTAACCCCATTACCAGCCTGTGTGAACATGAATATGGGTGCACTGATTCAGCAGCAAGCCTCATACCTCCTGGGAACCCTACACACACACACACACACACACACACACACACACATTCACACACACACATCACCTTACCTCTATGCCATAATAAAGTGTGAGCCAGCCATCGAAAATCAATGACAGATAAATTGTCCTTATTTCCCACAGCTGGGGCAGCATGCATGGCTCATCCATCCATCGCTCTCTCTCTCTCTCTCTCTCTCTCTCTCCTTAATCACAAAAACATTTTAGTTGGAGTCCCACCTCTGTGTGACATTGATTCGGGTCTTGTTGAAGGCCCATCTTCTTCATTCCTCTCTGATGTCCATTTCACAAAGTGCAAAGTTAATTAAATCCATGCGTCTAATGAGGTCAGGACCATCTTCCTTTGATATGTTAACAATGTCAGCTTTAAGCACACCAGAGCACATTGGTTCAGCTCTTTTTGATATGATTGATAAATTCATGGTCCAGAAATGCCCTTTTTGGTTTCAATCTAAATCTAATGGATTAAAGATTATTAACCTAAAATAGTATTGGATTTAAAGTCCAATAGTAGAACACAATGTGAACTTAACAGCACCCTGATGAAAATTGTGTTTCTGTTCACAGCAGATGGTTGCTTTAAGACTAAAAGTTACACGTGACTGAAGAACCATACACCTCTTGGAATCTATGGGAGCTTCATGGGCACTATTTGGATTGGATCTGCATATGCACTGCCTATTGTTCTTTGGGATTTCAGTTAATGTATTTTGCCCTGCCTGAAAGCTCAGCTTCTTGGTATGCTGATTGATTGAGCTCTGAAATGGACGGGACTTTACAGAAAATGGCCAATAATTAAAGTAGCCTAAAATAACCACTGTCTTGTTACAAGATACATGCACAGTTATTTGTAATCTGAAATAACACATTTATTTCAGCTCTCATAATCACATATTTTGTCTGTTGTGTTTAAATAACAGTTTTGAGCTTAATTTATTATATTCGTAAATAAATTTCACTGTTTGAGGATACATTTGAGCAACATTTAAGAACAAACATTGCAAACACCATAAACAATATGTGGATCAATAAAACAGCAAAGCCCAGATAATTTATTATTGGAAGAATTTTTTGAGAAACATTTGAGTTCATATTGAGTTTGTGTCTTTGTAGAGATCTCTTCTGAATGTCATGAAGGGACACATAAGATTACTGAGGATTTTTTTCTCAGCAGAAAAATCTAAGAAGCTTTAGACTTTAGCAAAAAGTTTGAGTGGCATTCAGAAAAATTGCAGTTTTGCAGAAAAATACTGGGACATTAAAGATTAAATTTTCCATTTGACTATGGCAGAAATAATCATCTTGTATCTTGTAATTCAAAGACCCCATCATGCATAAAACTGTTTGAATATTTCCACACAATTCAGAGCCAATAATGTGCAGTCACGTATGTCTATTGTCTCACATAGTAGGGCTAGAAAAATAACAGATTGAAGTAAACTGAATCAGATTGGTTGAAATCTTCCTTGGTATCAGCTGCTAATTTTGTTTCTTTTTATGGGCGGAGAATGATGTCGGCATCCGTGTGTCGGAAAATGAGAGAAGGGCATGGTTTGTTTGGACTAAACGCAAGGAGTAAGTCTATGGAGGTCAAGTGGTGTGTTCACACCAGAACTCCACAGCAGAGATGTATGATAATCTGCTAAGCGTGCAAAAAGGAGCAAGAAAGAGAGAAATAGGGGTGCTGGGGTAGAATAAGTGCAAAGAGAGAGATAGAGAGATACCTTGCAGGATTCATTTTGTGGGAGTTGCTGTTGCAAGCTTACCTCTGCCCAGGACTGGCCATAGGGAGAACCGAAACTTTCCCGGTGGACCGGCTGTGAAACGGGGCCGACAGGCCATGATAAGCTGAAACGGGCTGACCCGTTATGCCGAACAGGCCGTGAAAGACTGAAGAGGGCTGCCCCTGCTTCTGCCTATGTACTTTGAGTTTTAATGTGTCTTGAAAGTGGAAACACTCCTGTTTGCTGCCCTGCTTTGTTGGGAGGTAATTATGTATTGTACATGTGCACAAAGGAAATGCTATAATACTAAAATACACCAAACCCATTCTTAAGCTCTTTCTTAAACCTCTCCTCTGATAAAACACAGCGAGTACTTTCCGGTCATTCTAACCAGCCGGTTAATTACAATAAATTAAGCACTCTGATTTAATTAACCTTTTTGGAATTGGCTTACTGGCATTACAGTGAGTGGGTTCTTACATCCTGTTGACATTGTACGAAACAGCAAAGGACATAAATAATTTTTGTAGAAGGGTGACTACAGAGCCACATGATAATGGCCAAGCCATGAGAAAATAAAAAGACTGCGCTAAAAAAAAAAGTAATAAAGATAATAATAATAATAAAGACTAATATCATTTTAACTAGAATTTTTGGTGCAGTTTTCAAGTTAAATTATCCATAAAGCTGGAATAATTGCATTAGTATCTTTTTGCACCAAGAAACCACACTTGAGTCTTGAGTTTGGAAAAGGGGTCTAGGGATTGGATTGTGGGGCTCAGCATATGTAAGTGAAAACAATATGTTGTGTCTTTATGCTCTAAGATGATTCTGTAGGTAAATCTATTACTTAATAGAATGAAAAAAAGAAAAAAGCATAATATAGCAGCACATCACAAGCCCTTAAAGGAATACTGTAGTTCACCCAAAAATTTAAATTCTTTCTTTATGTATGTTCATGTCATTCCAAGTCTGTATGCTGTTAATTTTTTCTGTGGAACACAAAAGTAGAAATTAAAATTGTCCTTTATTTAAAAATGTTATGCCGTTTTGTCGTATTCAAGGACAGTTCAAAGTGACCAAATGTTATAGCTCCAAAAGACACACACAGACACACACACCAGCACGCACACACACAATCATTAAAGCAAAAGTAGTCCATATGACACATAAATATACATATACACATATACAGATACATATTTGAGTGAATAACGTCAGATAGTTCAGTCTTTTCCACAGATTAAGCTATTGCTTTAAAAAACATGGATCATAGCGCATGGGTCATATTATCTACTTTTTTATGGTGCTTTTCGGTGTTTATTTGCAGAAATAGCAATATGTGGGTGAGTAAGTAATGAAATTGAACTATTTCAGGGCTCTGCCCCATAGATTTTGGTCATTAAGCCTGTGCATAATTTTCTGTGGTCACCGACACTGAACCACTTGTAATCTTTTAACAGGACATACATTATGAAGTATGCCTGTGTGGCTCTCACATGCACATGGACCGTATATTAAATTACAGATGTGAACTTGCCTGCTTCTGTTACAGATACATACCATTTTGCTTCTTGACTGTGACACAATTTGCCACACTAAAAAGATGAAGTCTATTGTGAGGGCTTAATGAATAAGGCTGTTCTGTCCCATCCCTTCCTTCTCATCTGATATCCATCTACAGCAATAATATCTACTTGTATACTGAGATGTATAGCTGCGGGACCCCCTCATCTGTCAGACGGTGGGTGCCATGCATCTTCCTCCCCCCACATGCCTGTGCACGGATGATCTATTCTAATCACATCAATTGCACATTACTTCAAATCCCATGATGCATCACTCCTCTTTAGCAAATCCGTTACATATTTATCATATGTGCTTCATTGAAACCACCTCCCTACCAGATACAATGACGAATATACACGGACAACAGGGGGCTGATCTGTGCGACTGACTCCATGGGGTTTCAGTTTGGGATAGGGGGTCGGGACTGGTGCATGAGAATATGAGAATTTGTGCATCTGAAACCAGCATTATAATTAACAAAAGCTAAAATGAATAACATAATTCTAGAAACTGTAACTAAAATTTTCATGACTACTAAATTAATGTAAGAATGAGTCCAAATTTGATTTTAGGTTTCAGTTTTTTATATGCAGCATATTATACAATTTTAACCTGTAAAATCCTTTAAAACTGCCTCCATTAAACATTTAAATCCAACTAGACAGCTATTAAACTAGATCTCCCTGAGAAAATAAGTCAAAATGTGAGAAAACATAAAATATACACAAAAACTGAAATCAAAATTTAGTAACAAGTATAAAATAGCAAGTGTAATATAGTGCAAACTAACAAACATGAAACATTAACAAGCAAAACAGAAATAATAAAAACATTAAAAACTGCAAACTATTAGAACCCTGTCTGAAACCGAAAAAGCACAACCTGTTTGTCCACCTTGTGGGATTCCACAGAGAATAGCGGGGTCTAAAGGGGGTTATTGATTGGTGACAGTGTGACGGATGGCAAAATAAAAGCTTGACAAGATATACCCAACACCCCCACCCTCTCCACCTGATCTCCAGTCATCCAAACCCTCCACTGCAGGACACCACCATTCAAAGACACGCTAGCTGCAGTTTTTATTATTCCCCAACCCCGCTAAGGGCAGTCGTAGGTCTAATTGGCAAACTGCGTCCCAATATGCATATATCATGGCAATGAATACTTAAGCAGGGTTGTATTTAACAGACGACGTGCACCCAGAGCTCCCCTCTCTGTGCTGAAACATCAGCATTGCAGATTTATTCCAGGCCACTGTGGGAGAAACATAAACACACAAAGCATTTGATTAAATTTGTCTATTAATGTAGCTCAGTCAGGGGGGATGTTGGAAGGGAGGCCCCTGAGGTTCAGCATCAAAAAGCATCTATAGTAATCTCCTGGCTGCTTGTTGTCACCGTAGAGTAAGTGTTGGCATGGCGACAACAGCATGGTACAAGCACCCCTCCTGTGGCTCACAATAGCTTTGCTACAGTCTAATCATGACTCAGCTGCTAGGCAAAGAATAAAAATAAAATAAAAATCAAAGGTGTATGAGGAAGAAGGATAGAAATGGAAGTGGGGAGTGCATGTATTTCAGATGATGGCGAGAATAACAGCACACAAAAAGTAATTTAGATTGTTATTGTTGACACAGGCTTTATGTTAACAGATGAGGGAACAGCGCCAACTGTAAATGCTTCTCTCTCTCCCTCTTTTGTATGGTCTCTCGATCTCTTCTGACCACTGTCTCTATCCATCTCTTGCAGTGCAGATGCTTTTCATTGGCAAAATTAAATTAGCAGCAGGGTTAGTTATTTGACAAACACTCAAAAGAAAAGATGCATACTCATGCTCTCTCTCCCAAACACTCTTTTGCTTTGTATTTTAGTTTACATTTTCTATATCATGTAGTCCTTTCAAAATTCAACGTAGAAGACCAAATTAGACCAGCATGAATTTCCATGATCGTCCTGGCTGTTTTATATTGGTTATTGCTGGTTTGGAGCTTTTAAAGCTGGTCAGCCAGTATGGCTTTTCTAATGAAGCTAGTTAACCAAAGAAATCTTGATGGTTAAGCTAGTCTTTTTCAGCAGGGCATTTTAACCAGCATATGATAATCCACTCATTCAGATACAAACCATTCAACATGGGCATAAAACCATAAACTCACTCTCAGCACCACAAAAACAATATTCTCCAATCACGCTGAGTAGAGCAGCTCATTCTTGCCTGCTCACACAGAGTTCTCTCCACATTAACTTCCTCAGGTTTCATGTTAATGAGGGATCCTGTTCCTGTTTAATGGCCGGCAGAGCTCAAGCCTGCACTGAAAATCAATTTCCAGTCATTTCCACAGAGCATGTCTGCTGCAGTCTCTTCAGGAGAGAGAGAGAGAGAGAGAGAGAGAGAGAGAGAGAGAGAGAGAGAGAGAGAAATCCATTACAGATAGAGAGAGATGTCCACAGGGAAACAGAGAAAGAGAAAAGTAAAGAAAGAAGCTGCAGGCGTTCATCATCAAGAGAATCAGAATCAGAATGAGCTTTATAGTCAAGTGTTCTCATGTACAATTACTAGATGTCCTAATATTTTTTTGGTGATAGGAGAAATAAGTGCACACAGAACATTACATTGAGAGACAGAATATAAAACAAAGTAGGAGTATAAATGCATACATTAATACATACAATTAATAGGACATATAACAGAATGGTAATGTATGTGCAAGGTAGGGGTATGTACAGTTATTGAATTAAATATGTGAATTTACATATGTACATGAGATATGTATTTACATTAATGCACTATGGGGGAGTCCTGAGGCAGTTTAATTGTTCATGAGGAAAATGGCCTGAGGGTAAAAACGGTTCTTGTGCCTAGATGTCCTGGTGCTCCATGCTCTGTAGAGCCGGCCAGAGTTCAGTTCAAAGAGGGAGCGGGCTGGGTGTGTGGGGTCCAGGGTGATTCTACCTGCATGCTTCCTCACTCTGGAGACATACAGGTCTTGGAGTGTGGGCAGGTGCAGAAAAGACAATGAAAAGATAGATAAAGGGACAGAGAGAAGCTTACAAAAACAACTACCACCATTCTAAGATGATTAGTTGGTCTTAGCTACTGTAGCATTCTATTGCAGAATTGTTTTGTTTCTTTAAAGCAAGTAAATTATTCCTATTTTTATTAGAATTTGAAAAAAAAACTACACATAACATTAGCTGAACTCAGAAAAATCAGTTCAGTTACATGCTGTCAAAAGCTTGATAAAGTCATGAAAATCACAACAAAATAGGACATGCTTAAAAATCAGGATTGTTATAATCAATGGCTTCTTAAAAACACTTTCAAGTAGGGAAAAAAAAGAAAATATATATCAATATCAATGCTTGGGTCTCTGAGGTTATTAAGCTGGTCTAGCTTAATTTCCAGCCTCTAAGACCAGCAAACAGACCAGCTATGACTAGCAAGATTATGCTGGAGGGAATCAAACGCAATAAAGAAGATGGTGTGAAGAGAAGGATGCATAACCAGAGAAAGGAACAATCAATCGGAGATATGCTAGACAGATGGGGCATTCTGAGATAGTATGCCGAGGCAGAGATAGTATGCCTAGATTGATGGGAAGAGGAAAGAATACAATTCCCTGGGGAGATGAGAACACAACATGGAGAGAGATTCCTGAACCAAATGTCACATAATAGGCCTGTAACACTTAACAGAAAACAGTTCCATTCCACAATGCGGCCACATAACAGAGTGCATTTAATATTAATTTCCTCCTTTTGAGATGCCGGTACGCTGCATCTTCAGTTTGACAGTTGATAATAAAAATGGCCTCAGTTGCAGGTCATTGGAGAAAGAGCAGGCATGAGGAGCATGCTTTCACTTTTAGGATCTGAACACTGTCCTTTCATTGCAAACCCTGTCCAGTGGGCAAATATGTTGCATTTACTGAACCATAAAACAACTAAAAAAAAAAATTAAAACTTCACAGTAGCTGTTAAAAGCAAACAATAAGGTTTTGTTCATCCAAAATTGTACATTTTGTCAATATTTGCTCAATCTTATGTCATTACAAATTTGTATGACTTTCTTTTGTGGAACATGAAAGGACATGTTAGGGAGATTGATTTCAGTCACCATTCACTTTCAAAGCATCTTTTTCACACACAATGAATGGTGACTGAGGCTGTCAGTCCTGCCTCACATTTTACAAAAAAGGTTTTTTCTCCAACGCATTGTCTATACAGAAGACTAGATTCTGCCATTTACTCTGGCATAATCATGGTCTCACAAACAGTGTTGGGTAACGTTACTTTTAAAAGTAACTCGTTAGAATGTTGTGTTCCCTGTCAAAAGCTACACTTAATGCTGTGCTTGTTTCAGCACTTTGGGAACGTCTTTTAGGAGTGAACAGCTGTGAATATGTGAGCAACACATCAATGAGATTGACTAGAACCTTTATAGACTTTGTTGGTGACATCATCAGAATGCGTTAGAGCTAGGGCTATATAAAGATGTGCTACTGGCGCATCATCAGGTATTGTGTCTTCAGACCACTCTGTGATGTGTTTGAGCTTCTCAAGCTCTCTGTTTTTCTTTGATAGGAGTTAGATTCATTAGGCAGTGTGCATAAATCTTTCTTCTTTCTATCTTTCAAGTGTGGGAAAGACAGGAAAAAAAATGTGTGATCAACAAAGCAAATGGTGTGTGTTTCCATGCTTATGTCCTATGGCTGAATCAGTTTTGCTTTGTTTGTTTGGGGGAAGAGCACCCTGCACTTGTGTTGGAGCGAGGCGAGTGCGAGCATTGTGAGCTGTTCATGGTGAAGATGCTGCGCACTCGTCTCGCTTACTTCCAAAAGCCGGCACCCACCATTCCATCGTGGGGCTCGTGTATGGATCTGGATGAGGAGTGATAGACGGGTCCGTCCCTATCACTCGCTCTCTCTCTCTCCAAGTCCAGCTGGTGTTCTCGAATGGCTGTATTTCTGGAACCAGCATCTGAGAGGCTGCCATGTCCTGGTGCGTGTGGACAACACAGCGGCAGTCTCTTACATAAATCCCCAAGGAGGTCTGCGGTTGCGCCAGCTAAACAGACTAGCGTGGCAGATTTTCCTTGAGCACAGGGCAAGCTCCTGTCATTCAGAGCAGTATATATCCCTGGATGCCTCAATGTGGGAGACTGAAAAAACAGACGTGAATGGAAAACCCACCCCAAGGTAGTGGAACAAATCTGGATCAGATTTTACGAAGCAGAGGTGGACCTCTTCGCCTCCCAGCAGACAGTGTAATGGCCATCTACTTCTCTCTGAGTCACACAGCCCCCTGGGTCTGGACACGATGGTGCATACATGCCCCAAAATGTGCCTGTATCTGTTTCCTCTGCTCCCGCGAGTTCCAGCCAGAATTCACCAACAAGAATCTTGCCTATTACTGATAGCGCCGAGCTGGTCGAACAGAGTATGGTTCTCTGAGATAATATTTCTCTTGGGTGACTGGGGGAAACCTCCCTTGCTTCCTCGCTAGAGTAGGACCCATTAGAACCAGGATCCCTTCATGGGACTTAGCTATAGTCCTTGAGGGTCTGGTTGTGACCCCCTTTAAACCTCTAGAGTCGGTGTCTGACAAGCTCCTGACTCTAAAGATGTTTTTTCTTATGCTGTTATTTCTATGAAAAGAATTGGGGAATTGCAGGCTCTCTCTGTCTTGCCATCCTGCTTAGACTTTGCCCCAGGAATGGTGAAAGCGATATTGCATCCTCATCCTCACTACCAGCCTAAGGTTACTTTCTTGACCATACATCCGGTCACTTTTGAGGCCTTCTGTCCTCCTCCGTTTACAACGCCGGATCAGGAGACACTTCAGACTTTGTCCAGTCCATACTCTTCAGGCCTACGTCCAACATACTTGCCAGTGGCGTAAGTCAGGGCAACTATTTGTTTGTCATGGGGGCCATAACAAGGGGGCAGCCGCCACAAAACAGACAATGTCACATTGGGTGAGGGACGCTATTGCCCTTGTCTATGAGGCGTGTGGTCAAGCTTCGCCAGTAGGCATCTGGGCTCATTCTACCAGGGGGTCGCCTCTTCTAACGCTTTGGCGGGGGGTGCCCCTCTGCAGCATGTTTGTAATGCGGCTGACTTGTCCTCTCTACACACATTCATAAGATTTTATAGTTTGGATGTTCATGTTACTCCGGGCTCTCACGTCCTTGAGTCAACATCACAAGCTCATGTCTGAGACCATTTTGTGTTCTTTTGAGCACAAACTTCACAACCATAAGGGGTCCAGACACCCACAGTGTGGTGGCATGGGTATTCTCATTCCCAAAGCGATGAATTAAGCGCAGCTTTAAGTGTAGCTTTTGACAGGGAACGTCTCAGGTTACTTAACTGTAACCCTTGTTCCCTGAAAAAGCGAAACGAGATGCTGCGCTTTATTGCCGCACTGAGGATGTCCCAGGACTGCTCTTCAGAGAAATATAACTGATGATGCACCTGTGACACATCTTTTTATAGCCCTGGTACTGGCGCATTCTGATGATGTCACCAACAGAGTCTATAAAGGTTCTAGTCAATTTAATTGACGTGTTGCAAACATGTTCACAGCTGGTCACTCCTAAAAGACATTCCCAAAGCGCTGAATCTAGTGCAGCATTGCATTCTGCTTATTCAGGGAACAAGGGTTACAGTAAATTAAAAAGTAAATTCATTAAAAAGATACTTTTTTATGGAAAGTATTATGTTATTTTGCATTACTTTTTTCTTACAGCCACACTCTCTCTCTTCTGCTGTGCATTCAATACAAATATGAGTTATGTAGAGACATAACAGTTCATGTGCAATACTCATATCAAAACAAATTAGTAAACAAACAGATATTTAGAAAGTAGGTAATCATGTCATATTTATAATAAAAAATCAATAACTTTAATATGCATGATTTGTTTTTCCATCAACATGGCATCCAACATGAATAATACCTTAATAATACCTTACCTAAAGCAGCAAATTCCAACACTTGAACCTGCATCATATATGTTATCATGTGCTGTGCCCATTGACAATGCCAGAGTCAACATGAGATGTTTTACAGAAGTCAGGATAAAATTCAGTCGGGAATACCAACCTAACATGTTCAAGAAAATAGTCTGATGAATAAATGAATATTTTACACTTAAGTCATATCAGTGCACGCTTGTTTTGAGCTGATCCACAGAGGGTACAGATGCCACTGGTTGATCACATACAACTGCAAAAATGCACATGTTGATACAACTTGGAATGGAATAGTTTTTAATGCTACCAAAATGTCTTCAAAACTTTGTTTCATGAATCAAATTACTTGTTTAATATAGAACAAAAATTATGTATATTTTAAGAAATTATTACATTTTGTTTACACACTTTTACATTGAGCCTACATGAATCAATCACAAGAATCAAAATATCACTTACCCAAATGTTACATTTTTGACAAAATGTTGCCTTATGAGAACACGTTTCTTAACTCTTGCTGTGATTGTCAAGACAATGGCAAAGTTTATGACGGCTGCTCATTTAAGCTCCAGTGCGCAAAAAAAATTATATGTATGTAAAATAAATGATAAGTACAACTGGATTCAACTGAAGTGTTCAGATTTACATTCTTTACCAGCAATATTTTGCCATTTTTTAAAACATACTGTACATCTCAGGATAGGCTAAAAGAAGATTTGTTATGCTCTGCCCATTGCTGATATGCATGGCTCATATTCTCTAGAACTACAATATCCATCATGCACACACATACTACAACTTCATTGAACATCTCTAGTAAGCCTTCCACTCTCAAGAACTACAATGCCCATCATGCCTTACTAATTGCAGGACTCCTACCCCCAACCCTGTGGTAGACCAATGACTGGCTGACGACCTGAATGTGTTCTACTGCAGATTCGAAAGGCCCAATTTTACACCCCACACACACTTGGACCTTCACTTCACACAAACATTAACACCTCCTGACAAACGATGGCGCCACAGATGGCTGCCTCGGTGTGGAGCTCTTCAATTGTTTTGATGTTTTTGTTTGTTTGTCCTGTGTTTAGTAATATTTTAACAGTCAGGTTTACCAGGGACGAACTGCTGAACATTCGGCAGCACATACCAGATAATCTTTTCCTGGTTTTTGAATATTCAGACGTTTTGCTGGACATTTTTGTCGGAGGCGTGGCTGTGTTGTTTAAACATGCTACGAGATGAAGGCGAGGGAGACGAGCTGGCGTGCTGGTTAAACTCCGTCAGCGCGGCGTTCGAACAGCACTGCCGAGCATTCATCTCGCGAATCTCCGCTCTCTTCCCAACAAAACTGATGAACTACATCTCCTCACACATACTAATAAGGACTTTTCAAACTCTGCTGCACTGTGCTTCACTGAAACCTGGCTGAGTGAAGCCATTCCGGACAGCGCATTATATCTGCAGGGCTTCCAGCTGTTCAGAGCGGATCGCATCGCGGAGTTAACAGTGAAAACGAGAGGCAGTGGAACATGCTTTTACATCAACAAAAGTTGGTGTACAGATGTAACAACGTTAAAGAGGATGTGCTGTCCTAACCTGGAAGCGCTCTTTATTAACTGTAAGCCATTCTACTCGCCGCGGGAGTTTTATTCATTTATTCTGGTGAGTGTTTACATTCCTCCAAACGCGTCTGGGAACATAGCGCTGCAACAGCTGGCTAATCAAATCTCGGACACAGAACAACAATACCTGGACTCAGTTATTATTATTCTTGGGGACTTTAACAAAGCAAATCTCACACGTGAACTTCCCTAAAGACAGCACATTACATGCCCCACCAGAGACAGGAATATATTGGATCACTGCTATACAACATTAAAGGATGCATATCGCTCTGTCCCACGTGCAGCTTTGGGACTCTCTGATCACTGTATGGATCATCTTCTTCCGACCTACAGGCAGAAATTAAAATCAACAAAGCCAGTAGTAAGGACTGTAAGGAGATGGACTAATGAAGCAGAGTGGTAACTACAAGCCTGCTTTGACTGCACTGATTGGAGTGTTTTTGAAGCTGCAGCTACAGACCTGGATGAGCTTACAGATACTGTTACATCATACATCAGTTTCTGTGAGGGTATGTGCATCCCTACTAGGACATTTTTATCATTCAACAATGATAAACCATGGTTCACAGGAAAACTCAGACAGCTTTGTCATGCCAAAGAGGATGCTTACAGGGGTGGGGATAGAGTC
Source organism: Moxostoma hubbsi (assembly GCA_032164185.1). Taxonomy (NCBI): domain Eukaryota; kingdom Metazoa; phylum Chordata; class Actinopteri; order Cypriniformes; family Catostomidae; genus Moxostoma; species Moxostoma hubbsi. The sequence goes on along the minus strand of JAVLUX010000011.1, from coordinate 16,384,583 downwards.
TTGTATAATCAGGCCAGGAACACACTGAAAAAGGAAATCAGAGTGGCTAAAAGAAGCTACTCTGAGAAGCTGAAAAACAAGTTTTCAACTAACGACCCTGCATCAGTGTGGAGTGGCCTGAAACAACTTACTAACTACAGGACTCCTACCCCCAATCCTGTGGTGGACCAACGAATGGCTGACGACCTGAATGTGTTCTAGTGCAGATTCGAACGGCCCAATTTCACACCCCACACACACTCGGACCTTCATTTCACACAAACATTAACACCTCCTGCAACCCCCCTCCTCCCCCCTACACAACTACACAACCTGCTCTCAAGATCTGTGAAGACGATGTGTGCTGTGTCTTTCGGAAGCAAAGGTCAAGGAAGGCTCCAGGCCCAGATGGCATCTCACCAGCGTGCCTTCATTCCTGTGCTAACCAACTGGCCCCCATCTTCACTCAGATCTTCAATAGATCACTGGAGCAGTGTGAAGTCCCATGCTGCTTCAAACGCTCAGTTATTATCCCTGTCCGTAAGAAACCTAAAATCACAGGACTACAGACCTGTCGCCCTGACATCTGTGGTCATGAAGTCATTTGAGAGACTGGTGTTGGCCCACCTGAAGGACATCACTGGACCCTTTCTGGATCCCCTTCAATTTGCCTATCGAGCAAACAGGTCTGTGGATGATGCAGTCAACATGGGATTGCATCACGTCCTGCAACATCTGGACAGACCGGGGACATACGCAAGGATCCTTTTTGTGGACTTCAGCTCGGCTTTCAACACAATCATCCCAGCCATTCTCCGGACTAAATTAAACCAACTCCCTGTTCCCACCTCTACCTGTCAGTGGATTACCAGCTTTCTGACGGACAGGCAGCAGCTTGTGAGGCAGGGAAAATTCACTTCCACCACCTGTACCATCAGCACTGGTGCCCCCCAGGGATGTGTGCTCTCCCCACTACTCTTCTCGCTCTACACAAGTGACTGCACCACCAAGGATCCCTATGTCAAGCTCCTGAAGTTTGCAGACGACACCACTGTCATCGGCCTCATCCGAGATGATGATGAGTCTGCATACAGAAAGGAGGTTGAACGGCTGACTGTCTGGTGCAGTCAAAACAACCTGGAGCTGAACACACTTAAAACGGTGGAGATGATTGTGGACTTTAGGAGGAACACCCCAACATTGTCCCCCCTCACCATTCTAAACAGCACTGTGGCAGCAGTGGAGTCATTCAGGTTCCTGGGCACTACCATCTCACAGGACCTGAAGTGGGAGATACACATCGACTCCATTGTGAAAAATGCCCAGCAGAGGTTGTACTTCCTTCGCCAGCTGAGGAAGTTCAACCTGCCACAGGTGCTGCTGAAACAGTTCTACTCAGCAGTCATTGAGTCTGTCCTCTGCACTTCAATAACTGTCTGGTTTGGTGCAGCTACGAAATCAGACATCAGAAGACTACAGAGGACAGTCCGGACTGCTGAGCGGATTATTGGTTGCCCCCTGCCCCCCCTTCAAGAACTATACACTTCCAAAGTGAGAAAAAAGGCTGATAAAATCACTCTGGACCCCACTTACCCTGCCCACACTACCTTTTTGAACTGTTGCCTTCTGGCCGACACTTCATAGTTCTGAGCACCAGAACTGTCAGGGCACAGGAACAGTTTTTTCAGGCTATCCATCTCATGAACAGTTAAATTTCCCCATTGAGCAATAATTATGTGCAATACACAGTTAAGTCTATTTATATTGTCTGACATATCCACTTCTGCCATTACATACATTGTACTGTACGTAATATACTGTATTTTTGTTCTTTATATAACAGATTTGTAATAGATTTGCACTATGTGTGTGTATGTGGGTATGAATGAAGGTGAGTTTATGTACGTATATGTATAATTATTTATTTTTATTATTGTTTTGTTTTTTTGCTGTTTTTGTATTGTTGTACACTGGAAGATCCTGTCACCAAGACAAATTCCTTGTATGTGTAAGCATACTTAGCAGTAAAGCTGATTCTGATTCTGATGACCCTCCTTGAAGTTTGCATAATTTTAGTCCTGATTTATCAGAATTTGGGGAAAGTAGAGGTGTACAAAGCAACACATTACTTATTAAAAAAATTAACGAATATATTATGGTCTAAAATAAAAAAAAATATTGCTTTACATTACTCGTTACTCAGAAAAGTAATCCGATTACATAACACATTACGTTTATCGTGCTACCCTCAACACTGCTTACAAACCTCTTATTGTTGCTACAATTACAGTTAAAATAACTTTTTATTATTATCTATTTATCAAGTTACCAATCCATTTTAAAGTTCAATGTCAATAATGTAACATTTGTTTAAAACGTATCATCCAATTCACTTGAATATTGTAATTTAGTCTCTTGTATGCATTAACATTTCTAATGTTAGAATGTTTGAAAAACTGTATATGCTTATTTTTAACAACTATTATAATAATAGACAATATGCATATGTCTTCAAATGGAAGGTGAAGTTAAGTGTGTTGCGTTAGATTAAATTTTCAGTTTGTTTTATTGAATACAGCAAATGTAGAACATTTTGGCAAATGTAGGAGGTCATCTAGTAATTGCATGCATAAAAGAAAATGTGTGTAATGTGCAGAGTATACATACTGCACACTGCAAAATAGTAACAGTATTTTAGTGTGGTATATACCAAACACAACCTTAGTAATTAGCATACAGGCTACAGGAAGAGTACTTTGACTGCTCTAATTATAGGAGTGTGGTGACCTCATAGTGAGTGAGTGCACTGATGTATTTCCTGGCTCACAGCAGGAATTCCAGTACCAATGCTGATACATGTGGATGTGTGTGTACATGCATATGTCTTGCCCAGTGTTTGAGACTGCAGCTCAGAGACCCTGTTACACAAGAGGTAGGGAATTCACACTTGTGTTGCAGTGCTGGAGTCTGCATCCCATCAACCCTGCTGTGTCCTAACTTAACTGGAAATGTCTCACATTAGAGCTCAGGGATAGCTAGTCTACCTTTATGTAATGCTGGTCCAAACTGGTTATTGCTGGTTTGGTGCTGGAGCTGATGAACTAGCATAGCCATGTTGTTCACCAGCAAAAAATTGAGGCTTGCTAGTTAGCCTGCTGGGACATCAGCATCCCACACTGAGGACCTTTCAACAGGGTTATCAGGAATTTACCCTTAAAAATATCACAAAGCCTTGATCACTTGACATATGGGCAGTAAAAAAAAGAAAATAAAATAAAAATCATGACATCTGGTCACTAATCCTTTACAGTGTGTTATGCACATTTGTGTTATCCCATACCTCAAAATATTGAATGGTTCTTGTAATCTTAGCTTCTTGTTATTGCTGATGTGAAACTACCATTTCTTGTTTAAAATTAAGAATATTATGATGGTTGCTGGAAATTATTTCACTAGGTCAGTTTGATCAGGGGAAGAGCATAAGTGCTTCAAACTACACTGCCCTTCCTCAATGAACTGGAAGCTAGTTTGAATGTACTATCTTGAGCATCCCCCTCACTCTCTTTCTTGTCCCCTTCCAAAGAAGACTGTGCTGTTCCTGAAATGTCCTTTTCAGTGAAGGCAGAGAGACTCAGTGACATGGCCATCATAATGCATCAACCTTGAGTCTTAGTATCCCAGCATCCCTTGCATACTCATTCACTCTCTCACTGTCAGCATGGACTCGACTGCCAGGGAGTTACATGTCACTGCATGCTCAACCACTGTAATCTTTCCCTGAAACTCCCTGTTTAGAGTCTTGTACTTTGCTTTTTTTGTTTATAGCTATAATAGCTGGGTTACAAATGGCCATTAAAAAAAGCAACTTAAATGCAGCATGACATTATTTAAACTAGTAAAATGCTTCAACACATCTAATTAAACTCATTGATCAGGTGTGATTCTCTGTATTCATAGTGTTTTCCCACTCCCTTTGCACTCATTAATAAGCACATTAGTGAAGCTTCAACAAAAGAGACTTGTTCTGTGCAACAACAGCCATTTAGTGATGGGCTCATGTACCATTACAAAAGAATAATAGATTCACAAGGACACATTTCCTCCAACACACTCAAGATTCATGCCCCAGGAATGTATCTCTATGTGAGAAACCTAGACAACATCTGGTGCCATAGACATCCCAAGGCATACCTTATCAGGCGTATGCAAACGGTAAAGCACTGCTAAATCCCTGTTCGGTTGATGAGAATCTAGTTTGTGACTCCCTCTGCATGTAAATATTTCATATTCCATTATTTATTTCCTGAAACACAACACATATTCGTATTTAAAGCATGAAGGACCTCAAGATTTTGCTCAAAATAAGCAATAAAGAATAATACTTTTAATGGATTCAAAAGCCTGCACTTTCCTAAACTATATATTGTGTTTCGAATTCCCATAGAGTTTGATGTGAATTGATTTAAATATACTTTAGGCTTTAATTACTTATATCCAATCATGCATTTATTTGAGAAATATTGCCATCAGAGAAATGGAATGCATTTAGGGGGATTACATATTTAAAATACTAAATATTATTAACTGTATTCCACTACAGTTACAATTTAAATCATTGGTAATTAAAATACAGTTACATCCAATTAGTAGTTTGATTACTGAAGAGGTTACTTTGCATTTTATTGACATTTGTTTAATTTAATATTTAGTCCTTTCAGATGGAAAACATTTACACATGTAAATAATGTTATCCAAAGTGCATTTGAACAGCGGTGAAACACATTCTGATGTGTTACATTCATACGAGCAGACAGAGAAGTAAGTTAGAAGTTTGGAGCAGAAGAAATGGAAATAAACCTTGGGTAAATTGTCTAAAGCTAAAATGCTATTTCTAGCCATTTTACATGCACTTGTTACCAGGCACACTCATATTTTTTTATCAAGAAAATTCACGTTGGATCCTAATTTCTTTTTTTCTAGTAAGACCTTTGATATTAGGGCAAAAATAATATTCTTGATAATAATTTTTGCACTGTTTTCCTGTAAAAATATATAAAAATCCTTAAAACAAGATCAATTATATTAATCTTGTTTTAGAAACAACACTGCATAATATATTTATCTTATATACAAATTATTTTATATTATTTTTTATATATAAAAAATCTACCAGTGCTGAAGAAGTAATCCAAAGTATTTAGAACATGTTACTGACCTTGAGTAATCTAATGGAATACATTACAAATTACATTTTACAGCTTGTATTCTGTAGTGGAATACATTTCAAAAGTAACCCCCCCAACCCTGACCAGTAACATGTAGTTTTATTCTGTATGATCATTAAGCAAAGGAATATTCTTATCTAAAGTCACAATTATTGAACTAAATAATAATCAAAACTCTGTTGAGGGTGTGTATATATATATATATATATATATATATATATATATAAAAATGTAATTTTTTTCATCCTTACAATGTACACTGACACATTTCATCCAATCCGTTTTTATCAGCTGTAAATGGAAACTGAATTTATATAAAATTAGAGCCACTGAAATATCTGTCTACACTCATACCACTATGTCAGACTGTCTGGTCACCTGCACATTCATATTTTGTTTGTTTATTTATTCCCATTACCCTACTCCTTAAAGTACTCCTTCAATGACTAGTGCAGTGCAACATTTCATGTTTACATTATGTGAGTCTGTTTTTCATACAGAGCTGAAGTGCTCAGGGAGATAAGCAGAATAGGGTTGTATGAAACTGAAAATCTTAACTCAAAGTCATGTAGTCTTTTGTGCATGATGTTGTGGCCAAGCCTTTTAAAAACTGTGATTATCTGCATTCTGCAGCCTACATTTTGGAGACAAAGGTTTAAAGCAAAGCATTTATTTTTTTTCTACATGCAACCTATTCTATCAACACCTGCTTTCCCCTCACCACAGAACATAATTGTTTTAGAATTTTCATTTTGCCATGCTTTAATTCTTTACTCAGTGGTTCTACTTAGAAGACCTTGAAAAGGGGTTTAAATAAAGACACACATGTACAAAGCAGAGTAACCTTCAGTTATTGAAGAGCATTATTCTTTGTCCACAAAGACATCTCGTTCAAACATCAACCTTTTCACACAACAAGTATATTGAAGCAGCATGTTTTGGGTGGATTCCATAAAGATGAAAGTGACAGACATACAGATGGAGAGAGAGATGATGATTATGTGTAACCGTATCACGTGTTTTAGTTTTTTTTTTACTTATACTGTGTGTATATATATATATATATATATATATATATATATATATATATATATATACAGTATCTCACATAAGTGAGTACACTCCTCACATTTTTGTAAATATTTTATTATATCTTTTCATGTGACAACACTGAAGAAATGACACTTTGCTACAATGTAAAGTAGTGAGTGTACAGCTTGTATAACAGTGTAAATTTGCTGTCCCCTCAAAATAACTCAACACACAGCCATTAATGTCTAAACCTCTGGCGACAAAAGTGAGTACACCCCTAAGTGAAAATGTCCAAATTGGGCCCAAATAGCCATTTTCCCTTCCTGGTGTCATGTGACTCGTTAGTGTTACAAGGTCTCAGTTGTGAATGAGGAGCAGGTGTGTTAATTTTGCTGTCATCGCTCTCACACTCCCTCAAAACTGGTCACTGGAAGTTCAACATGGCACCTCATGGCAAAGAACTCTCTGAGGATCTGAAAAAAAGAATTGTTGCTCTACATAAAGATGGCCTAGGCTATAAGAAGATTGCCTCACTGACTGTGCTTGACATTGAGCTGCAGCACTGTGGCCAAGACCATACAGCAGTTTAACAGGACAGGTTTCACTCAGAACAGGCCTTGCCATGGTCGACCAAAAAAGTTGAGTACACATGCTCAGCGTCATATCCAGAGGTTGTCTTTGGGAAATAGACGTATGAGTGCTGCCAGCATTGCTGTAGAGGTTGAAGGAGTGGGGGTCTGCCTGTCAGTGCTCAGACCATACGCCACACAGTGCATCAAAGTGATCTGCATGGCTGTCATCCCAGAAGGAAGCCTCTTCTAAAGATGATGCACAAGAAAGCCCACAAACAGCTTGCTGAAGACAAGCAGACTAAGGACATGGATTACTGGAACCATGTCCTGTGGTATGATGAGACCAAGATAAACTTATTTGGTTCAGATGGTGTCAAGCATGTGTGGCGGCAACCAGGTGAGGAGTACAAAGACAAGTGTGTCTTGCCTACAGTCAAGCATGGTGGTGGAAGTGTCATGGTCTGGGACTGCATGAGTGCTGCCGGCACTGGGGAGCTACAGTTCATTGAGGGAACCATGAATGCCAACATGTACTGTGACATACTGAAGCAGAGCACGATCGCCTCCCTTCGGAGGCTGGGCCACAGGGCAGTATTTCAGCATGATAACGACCCCAAATACACCTCCAAATGAACACTGCCTTGCTAACGAAGCTGAGGGTGAAGGTGATTGAGCATCTGTGGGGCATCCTCAAATGGAAGGTGGAGGAGCACAAGATCTCTAACGTCCACTAGCTCCATGATGTCGTCGTGGAGGAGAGGAAGAGGACTCCAGTGGCAACCTGTGAAGCTCTGGTGAACTCCATGCCTAAGAGGGTTAAAGCAGTCCTGGAAAATAATGGTGGCCACACAAAATATTGACACTTTGGGCCCAATTTGGACATTTTCACTTAGGGGTGTACTCACTTTTGTTACCAGCGGTTTCGACATTAATGGCTATGTGTTGAGTTATTTTGAGGGGACAGCAAATTTACACTGTTATACAAGCTGTACACACTACATAACATTGCAGCAAAGTGTCATTTCTTCAGTTTTGTCACATAAAATGTGAGGGGTGTACTGAGGTACTGTGTGTAAATTTGATTGATCTGAAGGTGTATGCTTAAATGTTTGAAATTAGTTTTGTAGACAAAAATATAATTGTGCCACCATATTAATTTATTTAATTATAAAACTACAATTTTATATGTTTAAAAAAAAGTTTTTGAAATTGATGACTTGGACCAAATAATAAAGAAAAGCAGCCAATAGGTGCCCAACATAGATGTGAACTCCTTCAATACTGTTTAAAAGCATCCCAGGGTGATACCTGAAGACGTTGGTTTGAAAATTTGAAAGACTTTGAAAATCTTAAAATATATCAGTTTTGATAATTCCCATAGTTCCATTTATGTTATTTCATAGTTTTGATAACATTACTATTATTCTAAAATGTGATTTAAAAAAAAAAAAAATAAATACAAAATAAACAATATATAATAAAGAATGAGTAAGTGTTTCAAAACTTTTGACCGGTAGTGTGTATGTATGTATGTATGTATATATATATATATATATATGCTGTGTATCATTTGACCAGCATACACATAAACAACTACACAAAATCAGCAATAATATTCACTGCAAAGTTATAAAAAAAATCAAGCTACAAGCTGATGCTTGTAAAAATGCAATTTAGAAAAACATTAATTGAATGGATAGTTCCAAATACACTGTTTCATCAGCCAGATTATTGTTTGTGGTAGATCACACATACAGTAACGCCTCAGTTGATAATTTATATAATCAGACAGTGCCATCTGCTGTTTAATAAAGAAAGTATTTTTTCCATGTTGCAAATTTGACATTCACATAAATGAAACATTATTAATGAAATGTCTTCTCCCTCACTTTTAAGGTTTATCTACATATGGTGGTCCTGAACCTGGATGTGTTGAAATCAATGATTGCATAGGTCACATTTGCTGATACATAACATTTATGGTGTAGCAAACTACAGTAAAAGTAGTAAAACTACTAACTTAGCAAAGTAGCTAACAGCATATCAGCTTTTTTCACAATAGTGTAGCTTTTCCAGTAATAGGCTGCACTTGCAAAAGAGTAGCAGTGAAAAGTCACAAAAAAAAACGCAAAATTTTTAGCATTATATTAAAAAATAAAATGGCGCAAGAGTAAAAAAAAAAAGAAAAAGTTGGTTCATTCGAATAGTTCATGTAAACTTAGTAGTTCACATAAGGAGTTTGTCCACTGCAGGAACTTTTCCTAGTTACTGGGTCTATTTCAGACTCTCTTCATTTTTCTAGTTCCAACTGGAACTAAAACTAGCATCAAACCATGTGACTTTTTAGTACCTGCTCCCGTGGTGGTATTTTCCTTACAAAGTACAACAATTTGGGTGGAGTCTGAACAGCAAACACTTCTCCTTGGTCAAGAAAAGTGCATCATCAGCCATCAGACAGCTGATACAGGCCTTTTTTTAAAAGTCTGGTTTGTAACCTTCTTTGAAACTTTTGTTTGTTGCTATAGCTACAAATTGAAATGGATAGATAGACAGATGCTGCTGTGCAGGATCTGTTGAGTGTTTATGGAGAAGAAAACATTTATCATTACATCCTGTCTACTCAAGGTGTGTCTGTTGATACAATAAACATCTTTTACATGAAAGTCTTTCACAGAATCGTACATTGTTTATGTTGTGAAGTGAGTTGGCTTGGCTGTTGTTGCATTATGTTCAAGTGTCACCACCACAACAGCGTCACATGCTTATGTAAAAAAAGGTTAAATAACCTTTATTTAAATAAGGTTCCTGATTTTGTGTCCCTGCTGCAACCACAACGAGCTGATATTAGTTCAGATATACAGTAGGTTCCCAAATTTTGTGGAAAATGACAATAAATAATTCACTCGAGCCCTGGGGCAGACTGAAAGAGAATTTGCCAGAAGTCAATGTCTTATTTTTTTGAAGCAAAATATTTGTTTAATTGCTGCTGTTTATCGTTTACTGTTGACCGCCCATTGCTCTCCTCTGTGCATTCATGAGACTGCACGAGAGAAGCAGTTATGCTGCAAGATGGGGTGTTCAAGCGAAAACTAATTTTGTTTATCTGAAAACAGGTTCACCACAGAGATATTAACAACAGAAGAAAACACAGCTGCACACAAACCAGAGAACCGAACTTACTGAATATGTCTGATGAGATGAGTTTGTAGTCTGAGAATAGATGCATTTCTATGCACAGCCTTATTTATTTATTTGAAACTGAGTTCTCAATCAAAAAGTGAGACAGACAGAGGAGACTGAAGGCAGCCATAGTCACACTGTGTCCTAACTTGATGGCAAACAACACATGATAAAAGGTTTGATTTCTATTTTAATCAGAGTTTTTGTCCTAACCAGCTGTGAAGAGTGGTGGGGGATAACGTCGCTCACTTGGTTTCTATTTTCAGAATTGCGCCTGGTAACCCTGTGCACTGAGAACGTGCACCAATTCAAAAACTTTCTTATAACAGTATATTAAAGCCAGCATGTCAATAGTCGGATAAATACTACTTGATTTTGTCCAAGAATGTTACACATACTGAATGTTTCCACAGAGGTATCGCTCTCTTCATTTCAGCTTCCCTCTACTGGAAAAAGAAGAAAACTAGACTTGACAATTTCATTAGAAACGTGGTGCTTATCTGGGCATATCTAGCTGCCATGATGCTAGGGTATTGTGTATGGTTGCCACAGCATTTCTATGCAGTTGCTATGGAGTTCTGTTTGTTTTGTAATGTGGTTGTTAGGGTGTTCTGGGAGTTTCATACATGGTTGCTTACTGGCCCAAGTAAAAAGAGCCTATACCCAAGTCTCCATAATACTCTGTAACTTTATTTATTTTATCTGGCAAATGTAGAACTCTCAAACACCAGTTTTTTACTTGGGAAGCCACAGTGACTGGTGATCAGTTGGAAATGAAAACTGTCAACATTGAAGCTGCAAGTCATTCAAGCCATTTCAATTATTATTTTTTTTTTTTAAGTAAACGTAATTTGGAGCATGCAAGGATCTGAAAAGGATTTGAAGTGGTTTTCACAAAATTGTTATGAAATAAAAGACATGAAATCGATCTGAATACCTCTGCCATTCTTCATTTGGCTAATATTGATATAGACTGGTTCAAACTCCTGAGGCTCAGAGTGCAATGTAGTAGATGAGAATACATAAGACACATAAGTTACATCTTTGAAAGTAGGAAAGAGGCAGAATTAAGTATAATTCCATCATGTTAAAAGGGGTGTGAGTCAATGTGCAAGTAATGAATGAGTGGCATGTGATAGCTTTTTACCTGGTATTAATTTCCTGTACCAGTAATACAATAGAGCTCCAAGCAGAATCCCAGCAAAAGGAGTCAAAACTGCCATTGTAATCTTTATATGTTTGCTGCTTACTAAAATATAATTGATTAGTCAATTAAAAATATTTGTATTATTACATAATTACACATTTAATAGCATTGATTTTTAAAGTTGAGATTTCTATGAATGTACCTGGATCATTAGAAGTTGATGAGATCAACTCAGGGCGAGAGCTCTGAGTATGTCCTCAGTAAAAACTGCACACTGCCAGAGCAGCAGGTCTGCTTGAAGGCTGGTCTGATTCACAGTGAGAGTTATCTCGTTGTTTTTCTCAGTAAGAATTTGCTGTTTGACCAGCACTCCTCTGTCCCCCTCCATCTTGAGCCAGGCCAACGTCACTGACACTGAATCACTTACTTCCGACAACTCACAGGTAAGAACAACTGACTGATTACTCAACACACCACCAGTGGTCTCTCCAAACATTGAAATTACCAAAAAGGCTTTAATTCCTTTCTGATTCTGAATGTAACAAATTAACAAAATGTTATTGCTATGTAAGTCTGTTGATGAAAAGTTAGTGAGAAAACAAGATATGCTACATAAACACGTTTTTTTTGTTGTTTTTTTTGCAAACATCTGATGGTGCGCAGTATTGCGGTTGTGTAGGTACTATTTTGATCATTCACATTACACCTGTTTGTCCCACTGTAATTAAAATTTACAGGTGAAATGTGAAAGATTTGACCATTGTATGTGGTAGAAGATTTTCTTCCTGGTTTAACTGGTCCTTTTACTTGAAATTTTCTTGCCTTTTCTACAGTTATCTCTGCTCCCAAGCAGACGCAGCGTCAGCCAATTTTGCCGGGGCTTCAGCCCCGAATGTTTTGAGTGTAGCCCCAAATGTATTTTGAAAAATTGACTGACAAATATGAAACCGGACAATAGCATATGTAAACCCCCGAAATCATAAGGCTGTTCCAAGGTCCAGTTCCAACGTTCACGTGCCCATTGTTGGTGCTTTCGATGGTGGACAGGGGTCATCATGGGCACTTTGACCATGGGCACTCCACCCATATGCCTAAACTGGTCTGCCGCTCCACAGCCCTATATGCAGCAGGATGCATTGCACTGCGTGACACATTTCTCCTGCAACTACCATCAACTTTCACATACATTCTCTGTGACTTATGCAACAGTAGACCTTCTGTCGGTTCGGACCAGATGGGTTAGCCTTCTTTACCCTCACGTATCGATGAGCCTTGGGCGCCCAACACACTGTCGCAGGTTTGTGGTTTGTCCCTCCTCGGTCCACTGTCGGTAGGTACTCACCACTGCCAACCGGGATCACCCCAAAAGTCTTGCCGTCTCAGAGATGCTCTGACACAGTCCTCTTGTCATAACAATTTGGCCCTTGTCAAAGCCACTCAGGTCTGTACTCCTGCCCATTTCTCCTGCATTCAACACACCTGACTACGAGAACTGATTATTCACTTACCATCTAATCTCCCCAGACCTAGATATAAGGCCTCAACGTTGATCAATGTTATTCGCTTCACCTGTGTGCGAGCATAATGTTTTGGCTCATCTGTGTATACCACACTACCCTTACAATACCTCTGTGCCCCACTAGGTGGCACACCCCACACTTTGAGAACTAAACAACCCCATTACTAAACATAATCGATTATCAACATAAAAATTGTAATAGTCAGAAGCAGAAGTAAATTTATTCACAATAATTTGATTTACATTACTCTATTTTAAAGACATTTTGCAGCACATAACTCCACCCCTATGCCTAAACCTCACAAATTCTCACCAATATAAATTATTTAATAGCAGATACTAGTACAGTCACAATAATTTATAATAAAAAATTAAAAAAGTACTATAAAAGTAATTAAAATGTCTCACACTGCATTAAAAGTCCTCCGAAGTCTTACAATAAATAAAAAACCTTTTAGGACAAAAACCTCAAACTTTGCTAGTATGACAACTGATGGCTTACTTTGCACAAATGTGTATTCACCAGCATTTTCAAAATACTTTTCATCATATGGAGACTAGCTATGCTTTCTAAATGAAAATAGTCATAGTCAGTTTTGGTTGCCCTTAGTGGATGCCCATCACTGACATTGGCACAATCTATAGAAGTGGACGGTTTGTTTCATGATAAAAAATTTAAAATAATACTATTTATGTTAAATACATAATTAATATGTTAATTATTGAGCCAATACAAATAAAGAATAATATAATGTCTGACCTTTTGCAAACTAACAACAACAGACAGTAAGAAAACTGCTTAAGACTGATATTGCTTAATAGAATTGCATATCATCACAGGAACATTTATTGGAGCAATAATTGAAATATAAATGAAATCTCTCATTAATCTAGGCAGATAAGTCTGATCTTTCAACCAAGCAGGCTCACAGAATTAAAAACTTAATGGCATGTTACAAGATAAAGCTACATTATGTGACTTTTTTTTTGTAAAAAAAATAAATAAATAACAAAATGTTATTAAAGAGAGAGTGCAACAAAAATCCATCTTCCAACTCATGTCTATACTCAAATACACTTTGATAAACCTATAATAATGATTAATATTTTAGAGCTGTCGGGACAGATTTCACAGGAAATTGACATTCGCTTGTTCATGTTGACGTCATATCCGTACACAGGGAAAATAAACTCCGGCTATGGTATGGGAGTAGCGTGAAGCTGGAAGTATGTTGTCACAAAAAAAAATTGACCATGGATCATTCAAAACGGCAAACCTCTGTGGAATCACCTGTTGTAAAAACAAAGAAACCCTGAACAAAGCTGAGTCTGCAAGTAAAAAGGGAAAGTCCATAATAAAACCCAATTAAACATTGGCTTGCTGCCTAATTAGTAAACGGCTAAACTGACAGCTGTTTTGAATGAATGGAACTCTTAAGGAAACTGGTCATGAAAAGCACCTTATATTCATCCTGCCTCCATATACAGCCTCAGAAGGCAGCATTTTCAAAGCCCTTCTGATAGAGAAGCCTACAAGTTTAGCATAGATTAGAGTAACGTAGCTGTTCCATAGACATTCTATGGGTGGTACACTGGTGAGGAGTCAAGAGGCTGCTCATTTTGAATGGATGTCTATGGAGGAGATGCTTCACAAAGCTGAATTAACCACTTTTGTGAAGTTTTATACTAAACAATCCTTTTAGAATGAACAATATGTGGAGTAAAATTGCTGTTTTAAAAGAGAAGTCATGGACGATTTTACAACATGAAGGTGTCAGTTTATGGCTCTCTCCATTCTTTTGTATAGAAATAAAAGATTGGATGGCCAGATGGCCTTCTACACAATTCCGACTAAAAGAGGTACTAATTATTGAAAAAAAACTCTAAAAACAATATAATTTGACTCTTGATGAATGTACTGTTACATCGTCTACTAATGTTTGTAGAACAGCTTTCTTCCACCTAAGTAATATTGCTAAATTGCAACACATGCTCTCTGTTTCTGATGCCGAAAAACAAATTAATGCGTTCATGGCCTCAAGATTAGATTATTGTAATGCATTACTGGGAGGATGTCCAGCAATATCAATAAATAAACTTCAATTGGTTCAAAATGCATCAGCCAGAGTGCTAACGAGAACCAAGAAATATGATTATATTAGCCCTATTTTATCATTGTTACATTGGCTACATGTTAAATTTCGTATTAATTAAACAATTCTGTACAAAGCTTTGAATGGTCTAGCTTCACAGTACTTAAATGACATTCTACCATGCTATATCCCATCACATTCATTATGATCACAAAATTCTGGATTGTTAATAGTTCCTAGAATATCAAAATCCACAAAAGGAGGTAGATCTTTTTCATATTTGGAATAGTCTCCCTAACACTGTTAGGGATGCAGACACACTCACTCAGTTTATGCCTAGACTAAAGACTCATCTATTTAGCCAGGCATACACCTAATTTATCCTTCAACTCACAATTAGGCTGCTTTAGTTAGATCTGCCAGAACCAGAAACCAGAAACATTGATCATGATTTATAACTCTGCAATAAATTGAATGGCATATCTGCTAATATTATTCAATTTTTTTCCCTATCTCAACCTCGGGACTCCTATACTGAGGTCACCAGAACCGGCTGGATCCAGCTCCATTCCTGCTTCATGTTGGACTGCTACATGTCGCTGAGTTATGATGACTAGCAGCTGGTGCCAGCCAAACATCACTTCAGTCTATTATGATTGACTTTAGAGGATGAACTGATGCCAACTCCTACTGTAAGACATTAGATACTTCATATCCCATTGCATGAAATTTAATTAAGGATGGACCCCACCGAACCTCACTGAAATTACCTTTCAGTTGAACTGCGATGCACCTCATTGATCTCTGCCTGTATCACCTTTGTCTATTGATGGACTACACTGAAATGCAATATATAGAATATCCATTAATTGCCAACAGAAGCCTGCATCAGTCAACTAACAAAGGACAATGCATCTGTGTGAATTTATGCAGTTAATCCAGGATGGACTTCAAAGACATTAGTCATTAAACTTACACTCCAAAAAACGTCTGGATATTTATTTTACCCAATAGCTGGGTTAAACATATTGGGTAGTTCTGTTGGGTTATTCCTAACATTTATTGAGTTGTTTCTATAATAACACACCCAGTTGGGTTAAAACTGGTCTTGCGAGGACATTTTAAATTTCAACGGTCGACCAGTGCCACTGCCAACAGAAGATACAGAGGTAAGTTAATAATATCACATTATATGAACGCTTTTCGTTTTCTTTATTAACATACAATATTAGCTGATTAATTAAATAATATAATTTACCCTTAATTTCGGGTCTGCTGTGTTGCTGCTCACATTGCTACCGACATAACACTTGCTATAAAGCCAGCCCATTTTAAACTGTGGCGTAGAAACTATTAATGGGATGCTCCCCCTCACTTTCTGTGTTCGTCCTGACACTTATTTTTTTATAAATCATACATATCATTTCATATATTTGGCAGACGCGCGAAGAAATTGTAAAGCGACTCGGCTTCTAAACTATCCGGTGTTGCAGACACGGCAGTTCCCTTTTAAAAAGCTACACTTATGATGCTGTGCTGAAAAAGCACTTTGGGAACAACTTCAGGTGTGACCAGGTGTGAATATGTGTGCAACACGTCATTGAACGCTGACCAGAATTTATAGCCTCTGCTGGTGTAATCATTGGATGCACCTGTGGAAGGGCTATAAATAGATGAGTCACAGGCACATCGTCAGATCTTTTGTCTTCAGATCACTCTGTGTGTGTGTGCTTCATGAGCCTGTCAGAACTGTCTTTCCTCTGTTAGGAGTTAGAATTTGTTAGGCAGTGTGCAGAAAACCTTTCTCTTCTTTCTAAAAAAAAGAAAAGGAAAAAAAAGAGAGAATGACTGAAAGTCTGAGCAAATGATGTGTGTTCCCTTGTCTACGCTCTATGGCTGAGAGGGACACACATCAGTTTTGCTTTGTTTGTTTGGGGGAAGAGCATGCTGCTCTCGCGTTGGGGCAGGGCGGGTGCGAGCATTGCGATCTGCTTTCGGTCAAAATGCTTCGTGCTCGTCTCGCTTACTTCCGAGAGTCAGCACCCACACATCGTTCGTGGGGCTCTTGTATGGATCTGGCTGAAGAGCGAGAGACAGGTCCGTCCCTTTTGCTCGCTCTCTCCCCAGACCCAGCTGGTCCTTCCTGTGATCCTGAAGCGCGTTCTGGTGCCTCTTCGGTTCATGAGAGGGACCTTGAATCTCTTGAGTCTGTGGACTTTGAGTTACCCACCTCCGAGCATTCGGGGCATAATAAATCATCGGAGGAATTACTCAAGGTGATTTTCTCTTGCAGTGGCCAGGCTTTAATTAGACTGGCCACATGAACAAGAGACCCCCCAAACGATTCTAGATTTCTCTCTGGTAGCCAGGGGAAGGGAACGCCTTATCAGTCCCTTCCCTTCCTTGATGACCTCCATGACGAGCTCTCTCGTTCATGGAGGAAACCTTATACTACCCGTGTCTACGTGCCCTCGACGTTGATATATTCGACTATCGTGGGTGCTGAGACATGGGGGGTATTTTATGATGCCGCCGGTTGAAGAGACACTTGTGGGTTATCTCTCGCCGGGTTTGGCATCATTGCTAAAAAGACCCTCTCTCCCCACTAAGCCATACAGCACTACCTCCACGCTAGTAGGGAAGGCTTATCAGGCAGCGGGTCAGGCTGGTGCTGCTCTGCACATTATGGCAGTGTTGCAGGCATACCAGGCTGATCTGCTGAAGGACCTGAGTGTGGGTACCATGCTCGACGAGGAAATTTTCGTTAAATTTCCGTGTGACCAAGCAGACAGCCCATGCCATTGGTCAGTCTATGTCTCCTTTGGTCAGCATGGAGCGACACCTATGGCTCAACCTATCGGGCATCAGAGATAAGGACAAAGTTTTCCTTCTTGATGCCCCGGTGATGCCCCGGTTTCGTCTTCTGGCCTATTTGGAGATGCTATGGATACAGTTATCTCCAGATTCCAAGAGGCGAAAAGCCACGAGGAAGCATTTGGTCAGTTTCTTCCTCGCTGCCCTCAGGGGGCGGAGCCGTCGGCCAACCAGACCCACCCCGGTCCTGCTAGAAGAGAGGCTCAGAAACAAAGCGTGGCGAGTCGTGCTCCCCCTTGTAAAGACTGGGCACAGGCTCATCGCCCTTGGCAGCCCCAAAAGCAAGACCTCAGAGGGGTAATTTCTAAAAGGAAGAAACCCTGACAACCTTGCGCACAGCCTTGTGGGGGTTGCCCCCTCGGGACAGGGCACATGTATCATCCACTTCGGCCCTCCAGGTACCCCCACGGAACCTCTCCATTCCCGAGTTAGAGGCTTCCAACGAAAAGTTGGGTGTACCGTTGCTTCCTGCCTTAGTCCAGGATGCGGAACACTTGACATCCCCTCAACAGGATGTGCCAAAATTAATACCCATCTCAGAGTATATATATATTTCTATGTGGGTCCTGAGAACAGTAGAAAAGGGCTACAGAATTAAATTCGCTCGCCGCCCTCCGTGTTTCAATGGCGTGGTCCCCACTACCGTAAAACCGGAGCAGGCATGTCTACTATGGAAAAAACTGCAAAATCTCTTGATTCAAAGGGGCCATAGAATGTGTTCCCCTTCCAGAGAAAGAGTCAGGTTATTACAGCAAATACTTCCTGGTTACCATTAAGGGTGGGGGGTTGCGTCCGATCTTAGATCTTCGAGGCTTGAATCACTCAGTCAGGGGGTTCAAATTCAAGATGCTAACTATCAAGACGGTTGTGCCACAGATCCAACATCACGATTGGCTGGTCACGATTGATCTCATGGATGCATATTTCATATAGAAATTCTGCCACAGCACAGGAAGTTCCTAAGTTTCGCTTTCGGGGGTGAAGCCATCCAGTATCGGTTTCTTCCATTCGGCCTAGCCCTATCACCCCGCACATTCACGAAATGCATGGATGCAGCACTGGCTCCTTTGCGACTCCGGGGAATCTGTATTCTGAATTACATAGACGACTGGCTGATACTATCACAGTCTCAAGAACTGGCACTTCAGCACAGGATATTGTCTTAGCTCATTTGGTTTCTCTGGGTTTGAGACTCAACGTCAAAAAAGCGTTCTCTCTCCCACCCAGAGAATTACCTATCTGGGAGTTATATGGAATTTGATCACGGTGCAGGCACAATTGTCTCCCGCTCGAATCACATCCATTCAGAACACCCAGAGCAAAGTCAGGCTAGGTCAAGGTTGCACTGTTTGTCAGTATCAACAAATAGTAGGCCTCATGGCATCTGCATCCACGGTGATCCTTTGGGCCTTTTTGCACATGAGACCGATTCAGCTGTGGCTAAAAGCCAGTGGATTTCATCCAAGGGCCAGTCCCCCAAGGCAAATAAGGGTTACGCTGCACACGTTTCGTTCCCTTTCTATGTGGTTCAGATGCCGGTTTCTTACCTTGGGTCCCACTCTAGGTGCGTCTTGTCGTCGCAGGTTGCTAACGACATACGCCTCCCTGATGGGCTGGGTAGTCTTAAATGGTCATCCAGCTCAAGGAGAATGGTAGGGGCATCAGCTCGATTATCACATTAACTGTCTCGAGTTGATGGCTGTATTTCTGGCCCTGAAATACTTCCTCCAGAGGCTGCCATGTCTTGGTGCGGGTGGACAATACAGCGGTAGTCGCTTTCATAAACCATCAAGGAGGTCCACGTTCACGTCAGCTGAACAGACTGGCATGTTGTATTCTCCTTTGGGCCCAGGGCAAGCTCCTGTTACTCAAGGCAGTTTATGTCCCTGGATGCCGGAATGTGGGAGCAGATTTACTGTCCAGATAGAAGATACCGACGGGGGAGTGGAAACTCCACCCCGAGATAGTGGAACGAATCTGGATGAGATTTTACAGGGCAGAGGAGGACCTCTTCACCTCTTAACAGACAGCGAAATGTCCCCCCTACTCCTCTCTGAGTCTTTTTCAGCGCAGCATCATAAGCGTAGCTTTTTGAAAGGGAATGTCTCGGGTTACTTGAGTGTAACCCTTGTTCCCTGATAAAAGTGGAACGAGATGCTGCGCTGAAAAAGACTCGTCCATGGAGTGCCATGTCAAAAAGCGAAAAGAAACAAATAAAACACGGAATGTAGGCTGTCATCCATGCAGTCTGACTGAAGCAAAGCAGACATCTTTACTCCCGCGATTAATCGAAAGAGAAGTGCTGTTGGCTCGTGATGCGTGATTGGCTTGCACGCACAGTGCGAGTCTCATCATATTTTAATAGTGTTTAGCTTCCCATTCAGCTGATGAAAACATGCCTGTAATCATGAGGAAGGATTACATTAAGCTGTAGATTGGAATGCAGGTGCGTAATTTATATAAATATATTCTACTCCTCTCTCACCGTTGCTGGCATGCCAATGCTTACCCCTCCGTGTGCCAATGCTGGCACGTGTGCCATAGGTTGCCGATCCCTGTATTACACAATAGCCAGCATCTACATGACATTGGGTGATAGCCTAATCAGAAGCCACTTTTCAGAAAGTTCTGCGCCCATAACGAAGGTTATGACTTTTTTCACGTTGTGACATTTATCAGTTTTATTGTGACTTTTTAATGCCAAAAAGCAGCAACATTTTGATGGTGTTCTTTTACCATTGCAGGAAGGTGCCTGGCTCATTTTGTGATCGCCTCGTTAATGAAGCCCATTGCTTGAAATTGAAATTACAAGTTGTTAATTCACTTTATATGAACTATATTTTTTAAATAGGATGTGATGGATTCATATGTGAGAGAAACAATTCAGAAGTGGAACCTTGAAACATTTATTTCTAAAAAAAAAGCCATGTCACAGCCACGCCTGAGTCAGCTCCATGCCATGTCACAGCCATGCCTCAGCCTGCTTCATGCCATGTCACAGCCATGCCTCAGCCTGCTCCATGCCATGTCACAGCTGAACTGCAGCCTGCTCCATGCCATGTCTCAGCCAAACCCTTGACTGCTCCATGCCATGTCACAGCCAAGCTTCAGTCTGCTCCACGTCATGTTTCAGTCGAACCCCAGACTGCTCCATGCCATGTCACAAGTTAAACCTCTGCTCACCGGTCCAGGCCCGCCTCTGCTCACCGGTCCATGCCCGCCTCTGCTCCACGGTCCAGGCCCACCTCCACCCCCACGGCTCCGCCCCTCAAGCCTCTCATCCACCCCTCCGGACTCCGCCTTGATCCCATGCCAAACGCCCTATCTGGCCATGCCCCACGCCTCGAGACCCCCCCCCCCCCCCCCCCCCCCAGGTCCCTACAGAACACTGGAATTATGTCATGTTTATTCTGTTTTTGTTCATGTGTTAGAGCGTTGGGAGCCGCCCCTTAGAGGGGATATGTCATGCTTATTCTGTTGGTTCCTGTTTTTTGTGTCTTTTATTTTGAAAAGTTAGTCCTGTTCGTGTCTTCAGGTCCTTCATTTTGAAATTTGTTCACTTCCTTGTCTAGTCATGTGATTATCCTTTTCCTGCCATGTTTCATGTGTTTTTTCTCATTGGTTCATTTATTAGTCTTTTCTTGTTATTGGTACATGTTTCATTGTCTTTTTAGATTGTTTTCAGTCTTGTATTTTCATTGGTGGTCTTGTTAGCTTGTTACCCATGTCAATGTATTTTAGCAAGCATGTTTGTCATTGTCCTTTGTGGAGTATTGTTAATGTAACTTTGTTGTAGTTTTGTCTTGTTTAAGTCAAGTCAAGTCATGTTTTGTTTGTGTCAAGTCAAGTCTAGTTTAGTCGAGATCATGTGTATGTTTCATGTTTCTTGTTAGGGTTTTTGGATCTCACTTTTGTTTAATAAACTGCACTTGGGTTCATCACTCCATCGTCTTTGTCCTTGCCAGCAACGATACACCATTGCCTACTTATTTATTACTTATTTATTTGTGGTGGTTCTTGTAAATTGAAACTTGATTGTATGTAACTTAATGATAAAAAGGAAGTAAATTGATAACACAATTGCAACATTTACTTAATTCATGAAAATGTTTGCAACTTTTAATTTAACTGAAATAAAGTATTTTCAAGATATTTGTAACTTGTGCTTTATAATTTATTTAGCAATAATAATAATAATAATAATAATAATGTCAACAATAATAATAGTACCAATAATACTAGGATGGTTAAAGCAAAAAAAAATAAAACCCAACAAATTTGTTATTTTATAACCCACTTTTTTTGGGTTTAACTTGCTACCCAATGCATTGGGTTAAAATAACCCAACAATGGGTCGGTGCTATATCAACCCACCATTGGGCTATGTGTTGTGTCATTTTTAACCCAACTGATTTTAGTGAGTACAGTTCATACAAAATCTTTGTTTAAACACTGACCTTTATTTATTAACACTTATTTATTTTAATAATTTTAAACCATGACTTCGTAATATTGGCATTATATTCATGATGTTAGTCAGAGGGGAACTGGCCCCCACAAAGTCTGGTTTCTCCCAAGGTTATTTTTCTCCATTAACCAACATCTTATGGAGTTTTGTGTTCCTTGCCACAGTCGCATTTAGCTTGCTCTGGGGTTATAAATACAATTATTATTTAATTACTTGTTTTTAAACACAATTCACAATCGTATTTTATCAAACTACACGATGACATTATATAAGACATTATAGATATTACAGTATAATTTTCTTGCATGATCTTCTGTAAAGCTGCTTTGAAACAACGTGTGTTGTGAAAGGCGCTATACAAATAAAAATGACTTTTTTCATTAAAAATATTCTAAATTCGAATTACATTCTAATTTTAAAGTCAGCTGATTTTTTAAATTGATGTTATTTCCTTGGTCCACAAAAGGGTACATTAACTACATATAGGGGAGAGTGGGGTAAGATGAGCTGTTTTTAACTTAAGTAGATTTATAGCCTAGGGAAATGAGTCAGGAATAAAACTAATGCATACACCACAATTTCAGGATGTGTACCATCAATTGAAACCTTAGCAGTGTGCCTAATTCAAATAGACAACAAAATATGGGGTCCCAAAAAAAAGTGGTCATGTGGCTCAACTTGCCTCATGTTAGGGTTAAGTTGATCCAGCTGACAGGGTAAGTTGAGCCATCTGAGAAAACAGTTAGGCCTACTAACTATTACTGACTATTGTATTAACCAGATTTTAAAGTATAACTCCCATTCTGCTGATGTTATTGGTGTTCATGAAATAAATATTACAACTACAGTACTACTGTCTACAGTTCTGAATCAAAAAGAGTTTAGAGCCACTCAATTTAACTTTGTGGAATGCATTTTTTATGTTGCACTCACTAAGCCTTGCCTGTCCTATACATTCAGACGAACCTGCCAAACAGTTCTGAAACCTGAAGATGGTTTGCCAAGTCTCTACTATTAAGAAATAGACATGAAAGACTATTCTCTGTCTAGTTGCTGGGGACTGGAATGTTGTTCCTTTTTGTCAGTTCAAATGCCAGTTCACGGCATTTCTTGGAAGTGAGGCAATAGAACCTGTCAGAAGGTTTTTTAATGTGTTCTGCAAGCTCCTTCCCTGTCATATCATCTTCACCTCATAGGTTCCTTTGTATCCAGCTGTTAATGTCTTCACATCCTCTACCTTTTGTAAATATCTGCGAAGGGTTGACCTATCAATCTTTCTTTTGACACTTTTCTGATGGATTTTCCTCCCTTGACTTCAGCGACGCACTCTTTTTCTTCTCTAGAGGTGTGGAGCCCCTGTCTGTTTTTCTTCTGTTATTACATGGCATGACAGCAAACATGAAATATAATGTCAGTTATTCGTTATTAAGATGCAACACTAAACACCAAATATTTGAATTTAACTTCATGTAAACATAAGGGGGTAAGATGAACCACTGGTTGAACTTACCCCCAAGGTTCTGGCTCATTTTGCCCCACAGCCACCATTTTGGGAAAGTGCTTAGTCTAGCAACCCAGAGTTAGAGTGCTAATTCACTCAAATGTTTTTACACACTGCCATTTCATCAACATATCTGATATAACTTTTTAAACTGAGATAAATTACCTTTGATGTGAGATGATTATACCAGATATGCCAAAAAGAAGAAGACAAAAAAATTGACAGGCAAAAAACTTTTTTGTGAAAAAATATGCTTACCACATGGTTCTTCCTTCCACAGCAAGATGAAAATGGAGAATGCAAACTAAATTTAGTTACATGACAAAAATTGCATATGGTTGCCCAGATAAAGGTGGTGGGTCATCTTACCCCACTCTCCCCTAATCATACAGCACTGCGTAATATTATTGCAAAGAACATTCCTGGCTGTTATAATAATAATAAACATTTTAAACTAAAGTGCATAAAATAAAATAAAAGAAATCGGTTCTGTTGTGTCTGCATCAATATGCTAGTACAACACTGATTATATGCATTTTCTTCTAGGAACAAAAGCAACGCCACAAGAATGGAGAAAACAACTTGTTCTTCGTTTTTTCCTTGTCAGCATCAGCCCAACAACATGCAGCCTGGAGTGCCCTCCAGTGGCAACAGGTAAGGATGAATTAAACCAAAAACATCACAGGTTCATAGTCTCACAATTTAAGCTTCATAATAACAGCAATATACCACAGTGTTTTCATTAATTACAGCTTTATGTAGGGTAGAATTATTCCCAGATAGCAGTGGTATTCGGCTGAACTAGGTGGTAAGCAGCTCAGGGGCTGTTCAAATAGACTGAACACAACAGAAAGGAACAGAACACGAGGATCTCGAGATACACATTTACAACTTGAACTCCTTTACAGACTAACCCATTGCTGTATCTGAGAAATGCTGACAAGAGAAAAAGACGCAACGACCAAATACCTCCACCTACTGTAAGGGGCTGTTCACACCGAACGCTTTTTCAAACATCCAGTTTACCATTTGTAAACATGCTAGAAGAACGTCTTTGTTTCAATTTGTTTTTGTTTATTCAGCTTCTCGTGGAGTAGCACTGTTTTTTAGATGCTGTGTCAAGTTAAAAATAACTTTAAAATGCGTCTCGAGACACCTGGTTTCTGTTAAACTGTATTTTGTTGCGCTTCATCTAGCCTTTTTTAGTGCAAGAGTGCGATTAGTCTGAAGTCATCGCCAGTGCTTGGCACACATCCAGACTTCAAATGCAGTTTTAGCATTCGAATGTGCATATTTTTCTAAAATTCAACAAATATTTAAATTTTAATTTGACAGCCCTTATTGTATAGCATCAGCAAACTGTCATAAAATGCTAGTTCACCATTACAGCCATTACGATCTCTCCAAGGATAGAACTGTGAAGGTTGTTAATGTTATCTCAGTACTATAAGATCTCTGAGCATTTTCCTAGTTTCCGAGGCAAGGCCTGCTTTAGATGTTTCTGTCTTCAACAAGATAATTTTTTGCTGACTGCTGTCCTCTAGTGGTGATATGTATGCATTGCTAACTGAATTTTCAAAGCGGATATAATGGGGCTTTTCCACTGCATGGTACAACTGGACTTGAATCGACTCTGTACTATCCACAGTGGAAAACCCCCATCCACCTCGGTCGAGGTTCCAAGCAAGCCAAGCTGATACTAAATGTGACATCAAAACCCTGCAGATCACTGATTGGTCAGAGAGGATCATCACTACCAGCGTCACTGGATTTTCGACATGGGACCCGCTAGTTTTCAAGTTAGCTACAGCGATAGCAGTATCATTTGTTCATGTGACTTTCGAATTGTAAAAAGAAATGGCTGTGCGCAAAACCACGCCAAGGTCAATAAACGAGGTGCAGACTTTCCTCTCGTTAGTGACGAACGAAACGAAAAAGTCTTTTGGGAAGTGTCTCAGCTGTTGGATGCACAGCTGAGACACGGCTACCACTGTACTTACCAACAGTGTAGGGAAAAGTACAAAAAAATTAATTAATTAAAATTGACTACAGAACCATCAAGGAAAAGTGGAAGTGGTTTGACCAAATGGACGCTATCTAGATCTGCAAGCAATGGGAGGGAGAGAGCCCTCGACTCAGCCATGGCTGGAGTCCACGATGGGGCATTGTGCATTAACTCTATACTCAGCTTGAAAGCTTCACTTTATTTAGTTGGCTAGCTACTGGAAAGCTTGCTTCTAAAACAACCAGGCCAGTTTAACTGTTATACTTCTGTAAAATCAACATGAAACAACTGCTTTATGCAGTACAATGAGCTAGTAGCTAACAGCTAGCGGTTGTATTATTGTTTATTGTTTGTGATGCATTTAAGATGATCTCATGGCAGTAGAGGCGGCGCAACTATGACAATCATCCTATAATCCCAAACACGTTGAGGTGGATCTAAACAGCAGTGGAAAAGCAAGCTCAGAAAAGTAAAGTGAGTTGAGTCGAGTCGAGCCGTAATGTGCAGTGGAAAAGTGCCACATGTGAAACAAAAAAAGAGGTGCGAGAAAACTCCAGCAGGTGGAGTTTTTGGTGCCCTCCTAGGGTAAGATGGCGCCCCATATGGAGCAGGTGAACCACTCAGACAGAGCCGGCGCCAGCCGAGCGCTGATGAGGGGGCGTCTGACATACCGAGAGGGGGCGTTCACATTAACGCACGTCACCACTTTTTGCCAATTTAATTTGTGTGTACCAATACAAATTAAAACATCTCCAGTTAACTAGCAGAGCATTTATTTAGTTTGTTTGTCAAATTAGAGTCGTTCTCTAGCGCTGAAATGTGTTGTTTTTTTAAATCAAGTGATCAAAGTGCTCGTTGCCGCTTCGATCAGTGAAGCGGATACATTGTTGTCTTGTGGCTCGCACAGTCTTCACACGGACGCGCTGATATAGAACATAAACTTTAAGTCTTTAGACTTGCAATACCGTATATAAGATCTCATTAAACGAAAAATAAACACAACTGTAGACTACTATTTAAATCCATTGATGGACATCGTAATGTTATTGTACATCTGATTTTTAGCATTTTATTAGAAACAACTGTCTGCGACTAATTATTAAACATTTTAAATCATAAGCAAAATATTAGATCGTAGGCTACCTGTAGTCTCAGTAGAGCTGCAATCTTCTCTTCGATGAGTGAAACCTCCTCAGCAGTAACTCTTTCCATTCGTCTCTGAATTTTCTACTTAGGTCATTTTCAAATGCCAGCTGGATCAGATGTGCTTTTCGTCTATGCAACATGCTGCGTCTGTGCTCAGAAAATACATTCTTAAGCGTTGAGAAAGAGTTCTCGCACATAGCAGTCGATGCCCCAAATGTTAGTGCGTGTTTTAAGGCAGTCAGCACCACTGGCATGGCTTTGAAAACGCTGGAGTACTTTGAAAGAAGTTTGACCAATGTCACTTTCTCGTCCTGGCCTGTGGACAGCGTTTGCCAAAACTGACGTGCAACTGTGAACTGAGACTCCACCATTTCGGTGCTCGTTAAATCCAGTAGTAGTTGCACTTTCCCCGCATTCAAAAAGTTCTCACTACCAGGGTCCAGTGCATCCAAAGCTGCCATGTAGTTGCTATTGCGTTCGCTGAAACGAACGGACATTTCCCCCAAAACAGAGTCAATAATGCTAAAAAACAGCCGCTTGCACTCCTGTTTAATGTTCACTTCACGCTGACCAACACTTTCATCCACAATGTAGTCTTGCAGAGTTTTGCTGGCCTGTCGCTGCCGTTTCGGAGGGGCAGGAACCGCATCATCTGCACCTATACTTTCAGCCCACAGTTTCGCAAACTCTGCATCTGATCGTAGACTTTCAATGCAAGAAGAAGCGCTGCCAATGAGCCGAATTGCCGTCATTAGATCCGTTTGTTCAGCTTGCAGCATCCTATTCGGTGGATCCATCAGGCACAAAACTTTGTACATCACACAGGCAAGAAATTTGAAAGTCGGTTCTGTGATGGCCTTGTGGAGTCCAACAGCTTCAACTTTTATGTCAGCACCTTTTCTTGTGGTTGCGATTCCATTCAGAAAATCCACAAGGGTGTCGTGCGATTTCAGCACCACGGACACCGTCTCAAGGTGTCCAGTCCATCGTTGATCCAGCAGCCTTTTAAGCTTATCTCCCTTATACTGTGCAGCTACAGTGGGCTTTCTCAGAAATTTGTACAATGCATTGCAAATGGCAAAAAAATCTTCAACAGCGCTCTCGGATGAAACTGCGGTTTTCCAACGGATTTGCACTATAACCAAATGTAACTGATGATTAAAACAATGAATGTAGGGCACTTCTCTGTTTAATTTGTTTTGAATATGTTTCTGCATGCCTCCTTCTCTTCCAGACATAACGCTGGCCCCGTCATAACATTGACTTAATATTTTATTTGTATCGAGACCAACATTTGACAGCTTCTCAAGTACGATGTTTGTGAGTGTCAGCCTCTCTTTCACTGTGCAGTTCTGGTCAACATATCGAAGAACAACAGCGACATTCTCATTGCCCGTCGGGTCCTTGGTTCCATCCACTTTAATTGTAAACCATGACAACATCTTTAACAATGTTCTCTGTCACGATTGTACTCATCAGTTCAATTAAATCATTTTGAACATCGTGTGATGTGTACGTAGCATTTTTTGGAATTGTACTGAAGGCCTGCGCTAGCTCTTTGTTTTTTCTCAGCGTGTAATCAAATAGAGACAGGAATAGTCCACTGCCCGCGTCACCTCTGTCATCAACTGAATCAACGGTACCCCTCAATGGCAGTTCGTTTGATACCAGGAATTCAATTATGTCAATTATTGAAGACACATAAAAGCGGTTTCGAGAAAGCTGATCTGAATTAACTAGGGTTGAAATCTCTTTTCCTGTGGAACATCGCAATTGCTGCTCTTTCCAAATAGCCATGCAAGCCAGATGCTCTTTACAGTTAGCATGTCTGTAAAATCCTTTCGCTTTATCTGTCGCATGCTTCCAGTTGCAAAAACCAGTACTTGTAAACACCGAGTCACTCCCGCCAAATTTCCGACAGGGAAAACAAAATGCCGAATCTGCTTGCTCTGAATATTCTAGCCATTCCCTATCATTGTACCAATTTGCCGAAAATGACCGTTTACAGTCGTTTTTGTGTTGTTTCTTTGGAAACTGCTTTAAACAGACCTGGACTGGCTTGTCTTTACCGAGGTCCTCTGGTAAACTACACGATGATGGCGTCGGCGAATCCTTGCTTTTGGTGGGCTGAGTAACTGGCAGTGCCGTTAGTGGGGCTGCATTGTCAGAGTCCACACAGCGTATTTGGAGCTCAGATGAGCCAGAAGAAGTAGCAGCAGGTGTTGTGGGTTCTTTCTTTATAATCCATTTACGAATGTCCATTGTGAAACTAACGATATGATGCAATATGCAACCTTGAAGTTATTGAATATCGCTCTACAGTCCGTAGCCGTCGTGTGAACTTTCCCGTATGAGACATTTAGCCTAATGTTAGAGTGAGCGAGCACGCAAAATCAAATGACCAATCAAAATTCGACTTTACCTAACAGACGGTCCTTAACTAAAATATTATTAATTTAGCTTAATATTCACAAAAATAAGAAAATGTGAAAATGTAATTGGCAAATGTGATTTTTAAATAGCATATTTTATCAGTAAAATCCCGTTTACATTCATGGTGATCTGAGGGGGCGGGAGAGTCCCGTTGAGGGGGCGTCGCCCCCTCACGCCCCCCCGTGGCGCCGGCCCTGCACTCAGACTACTTCATATATGTATAGTGAGTGACAATATCAGTCAATAATACAACATTCAATTGAATACTACTTCAACTGAAGATGAATAATTGACCCTGTATTCAGATGGCCTCTTACAACATCTTTCACAGTTTTAGCAATAAATGGATTGAGAGTTATTAATGATAAAAATGTATATCCTTGCTTATGTGCTAAGAACTTTTCTGACCCATGACTTATAAAAAATATTATCTTAGATTATTTATCTTTATCTTATTTATATGTGTTTTTTTGTTGTTGTTTTGTTATTTACTTTGGTTTATTTTGTTTTCACCTGTACTTCTTTTCTTTATGGCTCAGTGATTGTATTCATATATTGTTGGACCTGTGTAATTTTGTACATCTTACAGAATATTTAACCTTCTGTTTTTCAATAAAATAATTCCACAATTGTAGCACAATGTGTGGACATACATTTTCAGACGGTCCCTTACCACAACCTCCACAGTATTAGCATGTTTCAGCACAATGTGTTGACTTTTCAGATGACCCCTTACCAACCGTATACATTTTTAAATGAACGATCTGGAACGAGACCATTTTACGGAATTGATTCGATACAGGACGTAACATTTCCTATAAATAACTATCCCGTATGAGCAAAGTGTGGATGAAGAAAACCCATGAGTTCATCGGGAGAAATTGTAAATCGGGAGTACAGCAGGAGTAGTGGTGGAAAATTGGGAGAAAGTGGGTAAAAACGGAAGTGTTGGTAGGTATGCATTTGATTGACGACGTAAGTTAATCTTTTGAATTTATTTTTGGCAACGGACAGTCTCGAAACAACCGAATCGCCGGAATGATTTGTACGTCACATGACCTAAAAACTGCTACCTTTTTGTTACCGCCCCATAAATGACGACAAAACTGCTTCCGTCTACAACTAAGACCTTTCACCATTGGTTAAATCTGGTGTGTTTTAAGAGGTATTTCGCTGCTCTCGCCTGTTTTTACGTAACATCATGTATTAACCCTACTAAGTGCAAGTGGTGAAATTTCCTCTGAAGTCACAGTCATAATGTCTCACAGACTGTTTGAAGAAAGACATCATGCCTCCCTCTATCAAAAATATCGCTTTGATCCACCTGATGAGCTAAAGGAGATCATTCTTCAGTATCTGAACAAAAAGGTGAGACTTGTTGGGTTGTCCTGTATTATTTCTGTAAATCTTCTTGACCGCAACAGTCTGACATTCATCCATGGCGTTGTGTGCAGTACAGCTGAATCACTGCTACATAGTCTTGTAACATTGTGGTTTGCTGCTCTTCTAAAATACGTACTATATCACATACAATATAATGTTATTTGAAATAACAATTATATTAATAATGAATTTAGTTAAATCCATTTTTCATTGTCATATTTATTCTTAATGATGTTGTACTAATGTATAAATTCGTTTTTAACATTGCCTTCCAAAGTGCTGTGCCGGTACCATTGTTATGATATATGGTATCAGATGGTAATATCATAGTACTTTGAAATGAAACATGGTACAGATTAATTTATTTATATACTATTACACAGTTCTCTAAGGTAATTTAAATAATACCATCTTACCACCATGGTTCACGTCCAAAAAACATGCAATAATCATTTTTCAATTTCCAATAAACCATGGTTATACTTAATGCATAGAGACTTAATTCTGAATGCTCAGATATAAGTGTTGGAAACTTACATTTCTTCTGTTCATTGTGTTATTGTCATGAACTATTTAATCATATTTATATGATGAAATCCATTAGCTGTCTTTTACTCAGCTACATCCATTACATCCACTATATTATATACATCCAGTTCCACTTTGCTCCACATTTATTGATAATATTCTTGGAGGACAGTGGTAATGTTTATGTAATCACAGATTGCACTTCCAAAGTAACACAGCAAAGGAACCAGCATTACTTGTATTATATACATTTTATGTAGGCTTTATTTAATATATGAAAAAAGTAAAAAATAAGCTGTTCTTGTTAGCATTATTTATGGTAAAAACTTATTTCACAGAAAGGCCAGCCCCATCAGCTAGCCATAGATTTGGGCTGTGGAACAGGACAGAACTCCCGTCTGCTGGCGCCACACTTCCAGCAGGTGGTGGGTATTGACATCAGTGAGTCTCAGCTGGAGGAGGCGAGAGCAGTGCCAGGGTTCCCTAACCTCAGCTACAGGTCAGTAACATATTTTTACTCTTCCTTCATAAACAAATCAGTTTTGTCCTATGACTTATATTTGTCTCCTTATAATGTCATTAAACAATACAACCTTAAAATATAAAACTTTTTATATGCCATTATGCCTCAATATAACTTTGTATTGAGCTGTAACATTGCTTGATCTAACTAATGCAATACAGTGGTCTAGTGTCCATATCATGTTAATAATAATGTTTTGGCACAGAGTGGGTACAGCTGAGCAGCTGCCATTCCCAGATGGCTCAGTGGACCTCTTGACAGCTGCATCTGCGGCTCATTGGTTTCATCCTGAGCGTTTCCTGAAGGAGGCTGTGCGTGTCCTGAAGCCTCATGGTTGCTTGGCTCTCTTTGGCTTTGGAGACAACTTCAAATTACACCATGAATCCTGTAGTGATCAACTTAATAACATATATGAGGATGTAAGCTCATGTCTAAACTATATAATATACTGTATATTATAAATGGAAAAACAAAATTCAAGACAAAAATTTCAGCATAGAATGGAATATTTGCAAATTATTTTGAACACTTGTGATGCAGTGTACCTTTCTAATATAGTAGGCCATCTCCCAAATTTCACACTCAGCCCTTGTTGTCCTCCATCAAGTTCACATTTTGGCGAAGAAATACAGCGTAGACTGTTGGGTAGTAGTCTAGTGCGGGCTTTGAATCAGGGCACATTGTGTGAGCATCATACAGCTTCATAACCTTAATGAACCACACTAGCAAAGGAAACAAGACCAGAAGTCCACATCAATTGTGTAATTTAGGACAGGGCTGTAAATAAGGTTTAATAAAAAATGCACTATCACTGTTTAATCTTCAATTGCCAAAGGTTAAACTTACTGAATGCATTGAGATTTAAGGTTAATCTATATAATAATGACTACCCTTTATATGTATTTTCTTTTTTTTTAGGTAAAGCAGGTACTGCTGCCCTACACAAGCTCTAAGGTAGCTGTGGCCAACTCTAAACTGCAGGATTTATTTGAAGCCATAACCTTCCCAGACAAACAGAGGTAAACCTGAGCACCTCAGTATAATTAATAATTTACCATCCGTTTTAATGAGACTCTACACGAATCTGCCTATTATATTGTATTACCTCTGTGTTACATTCTCTTTTTCTAGTATGAGCACGTTTGTGTGCATTTCTAATAACCTACTAATTTTTCACATTTTATGATATGTTGAATTGCATTTTTGGTTGTCTAATTATAGAATTTTGTCTAATACAAATGTTGTGTGTTTGTAAGGATTGAATTAATTCCAATCAAACAGCAGTTGACCATCAAAAACATAATTGGGTTTTATGAGACATTCTCTATGTACCAAGCCTATCTGAGAGCAGAGCCAAGTGCTGCATCTTCTTTATTAGAGAGAACAACATCACGGTAATTACTTTTCTGATATGACTACTCTGTCATGGAAAGTTGATGCTTTGTAACAGAATTATTAATGCAAATTTCCTATTAGAGGAAACACTGTAAATTCATTGTCATCATAGGCATAATCTCATATGTCTTATGTCCTTTGATGTATAATATCTGTTTGTCACTTATTCTGTTCCAGTTTTCTAGAAGAGATGAATGTGTCATCTACAGAAGCTAAGCTTGAGTTAACATTGGAGTACTTCTGTGTGCTGGCGTGTAAACCTCAGTGACACTTGACTCAAGAGTCACCAGATCCACCCCTGATCAGGCCACCTGTACTGTTATTTCTGATTTTATAGCTTTTACAGCTACGTTTTATCTTGGGTTACTTTGTTAATCAAGTTGTTGGCAAATCTGTTGGATCATTCGATTTTATGTATAAATATTTTTTATAATTTGACTTAAATGATTTTGAATATACAAATCAATGTATTGACATTGCTTCATGTTACTTTGAAATTGTTCCCTCAAAAACATGAATATGTTGATCTAATGTTGTTTTGAAAAAGCGACAAAATCAATGTCATTGTATTTTTGCACTTTCACATGTACAATAAAATGTCCCTGGTTGGAGAAATGATCAGTCAAAGTTTTGTAAAATCATAAATCATTCATCATTCCTAACACCAATGCGGCACTTTCACCTTATGCCACTGTCACGTTAAGCCTGTACTTCATTAACAATATCAACATTTGGTCATGCCCAGCAGAGTCCAAAGTTTCAATACACAGATCAGTTGAGCATTATTCCTCTCTGTACTTTGAAACGAGAGACTCTTACAGCTTTTTTTTCTCGAGGCATATGTACTTCTTCCATAGCTCGCCTACCTATATAATTTGTTTTGATACTAAACCAAGATGACTGTGTCAACATTTCTATAAGGAACATTTTAGCTTTTATCCATACTCCAAAATCACTTGGAATTTAATGTTATATTTTTCTTCTCAGCTTGACATCCTGGAAAACCTTTGACCCCTTTCTGCCCATTGTTTATGAGATGTTTATTGGCCCTGAAAGGAATTTCCATCTTTTCTACATTGAATATGAGAACATCTCTGTGTGTGAAGTCCTCATTAGCAAACTGAGCACATTATGATTGACCTAAAGGAATGTGCTGAACAGCTTTGCACTATTAGCAGGGTTCATAATGGTCGAGTTCGTAATGGCCTACTCCTACTATTTCTGCTATTTACATACATGGCAGATGTAGTATGGCATTCTGAACTCAGCCATTGTCTCTCTGTGTATGAATAAACCATCAAAGCCTGAAACCTGAACTCACAGAAATGGCAACTCCCCTTAATTCCTTTCCCATTGGCTACAAGCTGTTCAAATCACTGCACATTTTTGACACAAGAAGTTTTACATCTGTCCAGAATGGCTGTGCATTTGTTTGAGGGTAAAAAACATGCATCCTCATACTGGAAGTACCAGATATCTCCTTCTGAAGAGCTCATCAACAAGATTTTGCAATTTCTTAAAAGTAATGAGTTACAGGTTGGCGGGTCAGGCTGGTTCGGCTTTGCACACCACGGAGGTGCTGCAAGCCTACCAGGCTGATCTGCTGAGGGAAATGCACACAAGCAGGCTGGTTGCAGAGTCCTTCACGGACCTGTGCCATGCCACTGACATGGCTATCCAGGCTGCCAAGAACACTGCTCAAGCTGTCGGCAGATCCATGGGTAGCCTGGTGTCCACCAAGCGCCATCTCTGGCTTAATTTGTCATAGATGTGTGACAGGGACAAAGCCATGCCTTTTCAGTGATGCCAATAGCATTTTCACCGAAAAGTTTCAGGCAGCTTAGAAGCAGTTGCAGGCCTTTAAGCACCTCCAGCAGAAACTTTTCGGCTTAGGTTTAGGGCCTCTGTAGCGCCTCGGACTCGCTCATGCTCCTCCTCTAGCCCCCAAAACTCAGTGCGACTGCTGCACCGCCACCGTGAAAAACGGAGACTGAGACCCTGGTGAGGTCCCAACAGCCCAAGCGCAAGATCATAGTCACGAGGCACTCTCGTACCAGCGGGAGGACACCTGCCAAACCGGAACAGCGATCCTGATATCACTAGAATGAAGCAGTGACCAGAGTCCATGGACGTGTTCGTTTTGGCTGCCAAAAGCAGCAGCGTGCAGCCAGACACAGAGAGGCTCCTGTGTCATCTGGCTCATTACGCAAATGCATGGCGCCATCTTGTGGGCATTTCCAGTTGGATACAAAAGATGACAGAACAAGTTATGTGTTAAAGTTCACGAGGTGGCCACCTTGCTTCAACAGCTTTATTTCCTCCACAGTAACAGTGTGGGATCCGCCGATTCTCTGCTCAGAGATATTCAATCTAATATCAGCGTATCAGCGGATGATACCCACAGCAGATTCTACAGAGTGTTTTATCCCACAGAGTATTATGTACCATTTTGGCTTTGAGACACTTGAACCGAGCACTCGTGAGGTTTCCATTCAAAATGATTACTCAGAAACATATTTTGTCTCATGTTCTTCCTATGGACATGTTTGTATCGATCGACCTGAAAGACTTGTTTTGAGATGATAGAGTTCTCGAATTAGAGTTTGGACAAAGCTTATCAAAAGCCGTTCTTAAACCCAGGAAAGGCTATGTGCCGAAAGTTTTGACCACTCCCTTCAGGGCGCAGGTGGTTACCCTTCAGGCTTTCTCCCCTCATCCCTGTTCGCAGGCTCTACAAACTGTGTCCTGTAAGAGCCAAATGCAGCCTTTGGATCAGCTCTTTTTCTGCATCACATGTCACTTTAAAGGGATGGCTGTCTCCAAACAAAGGCTTTCACATTGGATAGTGGATGCCATTGCACTCGCATACGACTCATAAGGCATAAAGTGCCTTATTGGTGTCAAAGCTCACTTCTCTAGACGCATGGCATATACATGGGCATTATATAATGCTGTTTTCCTTGAAGACATCTGCCTAGCTGCAGGTTGGGCTTCCACTAGCACTTTCGCCAGATTTTACAACCTAGATGTCTCCTCTCTCTCTCTCTCTCTCTCTCTCTCTTCCCCAGTGCTTACTCTAAAGGAGAGTTGAATTGTGTATCCTGATGCTTACTACCAGCTTATTTATACATGGTCATCCCATAAACGTCATGGTTACTGTTGTAACCTTCATTTCCCAATGGGAGGAACGAGACGTTGTGTCAATTGTAGTGACACAAGGGGTCTCTTCTGAGAGCCTCACATACCTCTGAACTTGAGAAAAGACCAATGTCAAATTGGCAGACAGAATTTGCATGTCCTGGCCCCGGACATATGGGTATAAACGGGAGCGGGCGAGCGTCTGTCAGACAGGTTTTCACTGAGGAGCAGAGAATAAGGTTATGGCGCATTACAGTGGTAGGGATAGTGATGTGACAAGGGGAACACAACGTCTCGTTCCTTCCATCGGGGTACAGAGGTTACAACAGTAACCATGACTTTCCCCTTCTGTCACTCACTCGACGTTGTGTCAATTGTACTGACACATGGAGTCCTACTTCAAAACGCTATGCACTACCCGTGTTACGTGACTGCCGAGCCAGGTGCAAGCTAGAAGCAGCTGGGTCGGCTGCACGTTACCCTCCCCAACGCCCCCAATAAAAGGTGTCATATACCGCTCTTAGGTTCCCAGTACCCCTACGGGAACAGGCGACATGACTTGTATGGGAGCCAGCCGCGCCTTTTCTCTTGATTTAGTGGCATATTTGATCTGAATCTCCACAGAATGTGCGTCGGAAAAG
Source organism: Moxostoma hubbsi (assembly GCA_032164185.1). Classification (NCBI taxonomy): domain Eukaryota; kingdom Metazoa; phylum Chordata; class Actinopteri; order Cypriniformes; family Catostomidae; genus Moxostoma; species Moxostoma hubbsi. The sequence goes on along the minus strand of JAVLUX010000011.1, from coordinate 16,347,801 downwards.
GTAGGGACCATTTATAACGATTGTCTGTGACCAGCATGAGATGGAACCACCTTCATTATATTATGGATGTTGATCAGCTAGCTTTATTTTATCTTTAACTTATACCTTTCCTGTACAGACAAGAGATAGGCCTATGTTTATACTCTTGTAGCATATAAAGTTTAAATTGAAATTTTTATTCAGGCAACCTTAGTCCACTTTATGATTATTTAACCTTTTTTACACTTTCCATCAGCCAGTCATGAAATGATGCACCAACTTTCAAACCAGCACAGACACATTTACCAACAGTTGCACTAGATAATGTGAGTTATTTGCAGATTATTGCGATCTTAAAAATAAATCTTGCAGGCCATTATGAGATCATTCACTCTGGGAGTGAATCATTGTGGTGTGACTATCACATTGGATCAAACACAACACTTAGAATTTGGAATTTCTGATATTATCAGAAAGAATGTGATCAAATGTATCGTCAGTACCAATTAGCGGCTCTTGGTTATATTGGTCCTCCCGTGAGATGGTTATTTTCAATTTCACTCTGTATTCTGTGTTCGCTCCAGTGCCGATTAGAGGAATTTGGTTATATTGGACTTCACACGAGAGGGTTACTTTTTTATTTAATTTTTTATTTTTATTGAACAAAACACAAATAAACAAGATAAATCAGCTTATACAAGTAAGAGACAAATTACATACACATATATATACAGTGCATCCGGAAATTATTCACAGTACTTCACTTTTTTCCAAAATGGATTAAATTCATTATTTTCCTCAAAATTCTACAAACAATACCCGTGTGACACGCTTCAGGTCACCAGTATCAAGGACACAGAAAACTTGGTTTGCAGGTCAAAGGTAAGACTTTTAATGTTAGCACCTCCACAACGCAACTTTCACAGTCAGCAAAACACTGTACACAAACAACTTCTAAATGACAGTCTCTGTCGGGCTCTCTCTCTCTCGACTGGAGGTACTGATGCTCTTTTATGCTGCTCTCCCCGTACTCACTGAAATTAGAGACAGGTGTTAGACATAATTTAGCTCAGGTGCAAGCGCCCTTACCGCTTTCTCTCTCTGGACGGGCGCTTGACCACGTCCCCGCTGCCACAACCCCATAATGACAACGTGAAAGAAGTTTGTTTGAAATCTTTGCAAATTTATAAAAAGAAAAAAAAAATCACATGTATATAAGTATTCACAGCCTTTGCCATGACAATCAAAATTGAGCTCAGGTGCTACAACTTGATTGGAGTCCACCTGTAGTAAATTCAGTTGATTGGACATGATTTGGAAAGGCACTCACCTGTCTATATAAGGTCCCACAGTTAACAGTGCATATCAGAGCACAAACCAAGCCATTAAGTCCAATGAATTGTTTGTAGACCTCCAAGACAGGATTGTATGGAGGCACAGATCTGGGGAAGGGTACAGAAAAATTTCTGCAGCAGGGTAAGGTCCCACTGAGCACAGTGGCCTCCATCATCCATAAATGGAAGAACTTTGGAACCACCAGGACTCTTCCTAGAGCTGGCCGCCTGGCCAAACTGAGCAATCGGGGGAGAAGGGCCTTAGTCAGGGAGGTGACCAAGAACCCGATGGTCACTCTGACAGAGCGCCAACATTTCTCTGTTGAGAGAGGAGAACCTTCCAGAAGAACAACCATCTCTGCAGCACTCCACCAATCAGGCCTGTATGGTAGAGTGGCCATACGGAAGCCACTCCTCAGTAAAAGACACATGACAGCCCACCTGGAGTTTGCCAAAAGGGACCTGAAGGACTGTCAGACCATGAGAAACAAAATTCTCTGGTCTGATAAAACAAATATTGAACTCTTTGGCTTGAATGGCAAACGTCATGTCTGGAGGAAAACAGGCACCGCTCATCACCTGGCCAATACCATCTTTACAGTGAAGCATGGTGGTGGCAGCATCATGCTGTGGGGATGTTTTTCAGTGGCAGGAACTGGGAGACTAGTCAGGATTGAGGGAAAGATGAATGCAGCAATGTACAGAGACATCCTTGATGAAAACCTGCTTCAGAGAGCTCTGGACCTCAGGCTGGGGTGAAGGTTCATCTTCCAACAGGACAAAGACCCTAAGCACACAGCCAAGATAACAAAGGAGAGGCTACAGGACAACTTTGTGAATGTTCTTGAGTGGCCCAGACAGAGCCCAGACTTGAACCCGAGTGAGCACCTCTGGAGAGATCTTAAAAATGCTGTGCACCGACGCTCCCCATCCAACCTGATGGAGCTTGAGATGTCCTGCAAAGAAAAATGGGAGAAACTGCCCAAAAATAGGTGTGCCAAGCTTGTAGCATCATACACAAAAAGTCTAATTAGTGCCAAAGGTGCTGCAACAAAGTATTCAAGTCAAGTCAAGTGGTTTTTATTGTTGTTCAACCATATACAGGTAGTACAGTACACAGTGAAACAATAAAACGTTCCTCCAGGACCATATCTATATAAAATGCACATGCAAACGTGTGCAAAAAGTATAGGACAGTACAATAAATTACAAAAAATTAACAGGACAATGGGCACAGACAATGGGATAGTGTTCTATGCACATAGAAGTTATTGAGGTAGCAGCCAGATATAAAGTGACAATAATTAAAGTGCAACTCAGGACACATGTGTGTGTGTGTGTGTCAGTCCAGTCTCTGAGTATTGAGGAGTCTGATGGCTTGGGGGAAGAAGCTGTTACACAGTCTGGCCGTGAGGGCCCGAATGCTTCGATACCTCTTGCCAGACGGCAGGAGGGTGAAGAGTTTGTGTGAGGGGTGTGTGGGGTCATCCACAATGCTAGTTGCTTTTCGGATGCAGTGTTTTTTTTGTAAATGTCTTTGATGGAGGGAAGTGAGACCCCGATGATCTTCTCAGCTGCCCTCACTATCCTCTGCAGTGCTTTGCGGTCTGAAACAGTGCAAGTCCCAAACCAGACAGTGATGCAGCTGCTCAGGATGCTCTCAATAGTCCCTCTATAGAATGTAGTGAGGATGGGGGGGGGGGGGGGGGGAGGAGGTGGGAGATGTGCTTTCCTCAGCCTTCGAAGAAAGTAGAGACGCTGCTGGGCTTTCTTGGTAATAGAGGCTTTGTTGAGGGACTAGGTGAGGTTCTCCAACAGGTGAACACCAAGGAATTTGGTGCTCTTGACAATATCCACAGAGGAGCCATCGATGTTCAGTGGAGCGCGGTCACTCTGTGCTCTCCTAAAGTCAACAGCCATCTCTTTTGTTTTGTCCACATTTAGAGACAGGTTGTTGACTCTACACCAGTCCGTTAGCCGCTGCACCTCCTCACTGTATGCTGACTCGTCGTTCTTGCTGATGAGACCCACCACGGTCGTGTCATCAGCGAACTTAATGAAGTGGTTTGAGCTGTGCATAACTGCACAGTCGTGAGTCAGCAGAGTGTACAGCAGAGGACAGAGCACACAGCCCTGTGGGGCCCCAGTGCTCAGTGTGGTGGTATTGGAGATGCTTTTACCGATCCAGACTGACTGAGGTCTCCCAGTCAGGAAGTCCAGGATCCAGTTGCAGAGGGAGGTGTCCAGGCCCAGCAGGTTCAGCTTTCCAAACAGGTGCTGAGGAATTATTGTGTTGAACGCTGAGCTGAAGTCTATGAACAGCATTCGAACGTATGAGTGATGGAGGGTGGTGGCGATGGCGTCGTCTGTGGAACGGTTTGAAAGATATGCAAACTGCAGTGGGTCTAGTGAGAGGGGCAGCTGGGTCTTAATGTGCCTTATGACGAGCCTCTCGAAGCACTTCATGATGATGGGTGTGAGTGCGACGAGATGGTAGTCGTTGAGGCAGGACACTGAAGACTTCTTTGGCATGGGGACGATGGTGGTGGCCTTGAAGCACGTTGGAACGACGGCGCTTCTCTGAGAGATGTTGAAGATGTCGGTACGAACATCTGCAAGCTGGTCTGCACATCCTCTAAGCTCTCTACCAGGAATGTTGTCTGGTCCAGCAGCCTTCCATGGGTTGACTCTACGTAGAGTTTTCCTCACATCAGCGGTGGTAAGACAGAGCACCTGTTCGTTGGGAGGAGGGGTGGTCTTCCTCGCCACCACGACATTCTGTGCTTCAAGCCTAGTGTAGAAGTCGTTCAGCTCATCTGGAAGGGATGCATCTTTGTTACAGGCAACTAATGTTGTCCTGTAGTTGATGATGGCCTGGATGTCCTAATACATGCGCTGCGTGTCACTGCTGTCCTGGATGCGACTGTGGATTCTCTGGGCATGTGCGTACTTTGCCTCTCTGATGGCCTGGGACAGTTTGGCCCTCGCTGTTCTTAGGGCAGCCTTGTCACCTGCTCTGAAGGCAGTGTCTTGGGTCCTCAGCAGCGCACGCACCTCCACAGTCATCCATGGCTTCTGGTTGGAGCGTGTGGTGATGGTCTTGGAGAAGGTGACATCATCAATGCACTTGCTGATGTTGCTGGTCACTGATGCTGTGTATTCCTCCAAGTTGGTAGAGTTGCCATATGTTGCAGCCTCCCTGAACATGTGCCAGTCAGTACACTCAAAACAGTCCTGAAGAGCAGAGATGGCTCCTGCTGGCCAGGTTTTCACCTGCTTCTGGAGCGGTTTTGTGCGTCTGACGAGCAGTCTGTATGCTGGAATTAGCATAACAGAGATGTGGTCTGAGTAGCCGAGGTGGTACACGCCTGGGATGTTTGTGTCAACAAGATCAAGCGTGTTCGCCCCTCTTTTTGCAAAGTCCACATACAACCCGGCACATCCTCCACCGCCGTCATTGAAACCCAATCCTGTACGAGCGGTTAAGCCTCTGTGCTCCGCTATGTCTTCCTCCACAAAAGATACTGTAGCACCATGACAGGCACCTTCAAATCAAGCTCACCTGGTCTGGTTGTGACCTGACAGATGACCAGAAATCATTGTTTGGTTGCACTTTTGAGATTGCAATCTTAGGCTGGAACTGTGGTGTGCACCAGTTAGCTCCCCAGCCAGAGACACCACATTCAACCCAGATAGCAATCCAACAGAGTCACATTTAAATGAGAGAAGGCACCGCCAGCAGAGGCGGCAAAGGGAGGGGCCAGGCAAACCAAAAATCGAACAGGTAGAGGATTACTTTTAATTTCACTCTCTGTATTCTGTTTTCACTCCATATTATTGGATAGTTCACCCAAACATGAACATTCTGTCATCATTTCCTAACCCTCATGCCATCCCAGATATGTATGACTTTCTTCTGCAGAACACAAATGAGGATTTCTGAATGAATATTTCAGCTTTGTAGGTCCAATGCAAGTGAATGGGTGTCAAAAATCTGTATGACTCCATTGTTTTAATCTATATCTTCAGAAGTGATATTATGTGGGTGTGGGCGTGAAACTGATCATTATTTAAGTCATGTTTTCTAGACTTTCTTGTCTCTGCCCAGTGGAAGTGGAAGTTAAAGTGGAAATTGACTGAGCATGGAAGATAATTTGTAGTACAAAAAAAAATTACTTTCTCTTTGAGTAACTGAGCGCCTTTTTGTTTTTGTTCTGGTTCTGCCTAGCGGCTGGCATATGTTTTGTGTACTAACACATCTCCGGGACAGTTTGTGAACGAATCTGCACGTTCTTTATTTTTATGCCTCCTATTGGCTGGAGTATGTTTTATAGATTATTTTCTGTTGTGTATTTCTGTATCAAAAAATGTTTATGGAAACAGCGGACTTGAGCTATCCGATGGCAAAGGTGTCACGGGGACTCTCGTATGTGTACATGGACTGTTAGAGGGATGGACGGCTGTTGGCGCTGTTGTGCTTGGGGTTAATGCACATGTTTTTATTTTTTCTGTTTTTGTTTTGTTCGGGGGGGGATGTTCGGGGTTTGATTGCTGCACTAATGTTGGAATGTGGTCATTGTAATTTTATTTTTGACACACAGTCTATTATTTTCTAATATGTCAAAATGTTAAAAGTTAATATTAGTGGATTCTCTCTCTCCATGTGGAATGTAATTGGGTTGGGTCACCCCATAAGAAGGAAGGTTACTTATTTTCTTAAATGTAAGAAATATAATATAGTGTTTCTTCAAGAAGTGTTTCTTTCCCTGCAAGAAGCTTAAAACTTTCGAAGATATGGGGTGGACGTGTTTTCCTTATTACTGACACAAGTAAGAGCAGGGGAGTCATTACGTTGATAAGGAAGCATCTACAGTTCAAATGTATCAAACAAATTAAAGATAAATTGGGAAGAGTCATTATGGTTTTAGCAGAAATTCAGGGGCTAAGGTTAAATTTGGCTATTATTTACGCACCTAACACTGATGATCAGGTCTTTTTTTTATAGATGTTGCAAGCCGCTGTCACCCCTCATGATATAATATTGGTAGGAGACTTTAATCTTTTGATGGACTCAATCCTTGATCATAGTGAAGCAAAAGTGTGTAAGCCCCCAAGAGCAACAGTGATGCTTGACAGGATGTGTAAAAATCTTGGTCTTACTGATATTTGGAGACTTTTGAACCCATCTGGTAGGGACTATACATTTTTTTCATCAGTCCATAAGATTTAATCAAGAATAGTTTTTTTTATTATTATACCTAAGTCCCTAATTTCATCTGGTGTTGACTGTTCAATTGGAAACATTTTAGTCTCAGATCATGCTCTGTTGAGTTTAGAGGTGCTGCCACATACAGATAATAATAAATCTTATAGTTGGCACTTCAATATATCTCTTTTGCAAAATCCTGAATTCCAACAAATGCTAAAGGCTGAAATCAATGTCTATATGGAGAACAACTGGTCTTCAGAATTCTCTGGGCATGGCTTGGGAGGCACTTAAGGCAGTTCTTAGGTGTCAGATCATACAGTATGCCTCATTCATCAAAAAATCCAAAGCACATGAACTCGTGGATTTGGAATGGAATATTAAACGTGCCAAGGCCGAGTGCCGAATGTCGTCTGATGGCCTCAGAGAATTGACCCGATTGAAATACAGATATTATACTATTTTGTTGTGGAAGGTAAGGTTTTGGCTATTCAGGACAAGACAGTCATATTTTGAGTCGGGGGACAAAGCAGGGAAGCTTTTGGCTAGATATATAAAGCAAAAGAGTCTTTTTCTACCATTCCCTCTTATACTCTATATTTACTTCGGCCATTGATATTAACAATGTGTTTAAAGAATTATATCTTGTTCTCTATAGTTCCATATCTTAGTCTACTGATGAAGACATTAGAAACTTTGTGAAACCATTAGAACTCCCTAAACTGATGACTGAGCAAAAAAATTCTCATGATTCTGAGATAACCTTGGAGGAGCTTGGCGAGGTAATTCATGTCTTGCCTACAGGCAAGGCTCTGGGGCCAGATGGCTTTGCCGCTGAATTTTTTAGCTCTTATACTACAGAACTGGCTCCACTTTTGTTAGATGTTTCTATGGAATCATTGAAGAAAGGAAAGCTTCCACCAACCATGACACAAGTCCGGATCAGTCTGATTCTTAAAAAGGACAAAGATCCAAGTGAGTGTAAGAGTTACCGTCCAATTTCCCTGATCCAGCTAGACCTAAAAATATAGTCAAAATTCTGGCTAACCGATTAAGTTATGACATCTCTTATACATATAGATCAGGTGGGGTTTATTCAGGGCCACAGCTCTCCTGATAACATTAGGTGTTTCATCAATTTTATGTGGTCAGTGGCGAATGATCAGACTCCGGTTGCGGCCATCTCACTTGATGCCAAAAAGACATTTGATATAGTAGACTGGGATTATCTTTGGAAATATATTGGTTCGGGAATACTTTTATTGGATGGATTAAGTTACGTTATAGACACCCGGTAGCGGCGGTACAAACAAATTGATTAATTTGATTATTTTACTCTGGATAGGGGCACCCGGCAGGATTGCCCTCTTTCCCCATTATTGTTCTGTTTTACCCTGGAACCATTAGCATCAATAAGCTGCAATAAGAAGGGAAGAGGATTTTACAGGGGTGGTGGTGGGAGGTGTGGCGCATAAGCTTTTGCTTTACGAAGATGATATTGTATTATTCATCTCTGACCCCGTTAGATCTATGCCTTGCCTCGATAGAATTATTCATTAATTTTCTAAGTTCTAAGAATACAGAGTCAATTGTTCTAAATCCAGAGCTTTAGCTCTGACAGCATACTGGCCAGTAATGGCTGGACAGTAAACAGGGCATTAAGTATTTGGGCATTTTATTCCCAGCAAATTTGTCTGATACCCAACATTTTGTTTTATTATTATGCATTCGGTCTCAGATATTAGGCTCATTGGTCACTTTCACCTGAGAGAGCCCCTCCCTAGTTTTGTATTGAACAGGAAGTTCTTGCTATTTTGCCATTGTAAAGCTTTTCTGTTAAAATAATCAGAGAAGTTAAATTACACCCTGTTATCTCGCATTTGCACTCAGTATGGACTAAAGTGCCGAGAGTGTTTAATTCAGACCTTTATTTAAATGTTGCATATGTAGCATATGGCTGAACCCTAAATTATGTATTGATAAGTCCCCTTTCTGCTGGTCAGAGTGGATTGCGAGTGGGGTTACTACACTCGGTGACCTATATGATAGTGGAGTGTTGTGATCTTTTGAAATTTGGTTAAACATTTTGGGATTCTCAGTTCTATAGGTATTTACAGCTGTGCCACCAGCTCTGTTTTGTTTTTGGGAGTAGCAACCCCCCCCCCCCCCCCCCCCCAACCATCCCCCCCAGATTTTGGGAGAAAGATTTAAACTTGGTATTGGAAGAGGGAGTGTGGGCTAGGATTAAAAAAATTGTCAGGTCTGCATCTAGAGATGCAAGGGTGTGCCTTATGCAATTCAAGATATTAAATAGATTCTATTGGACCCCCTCTAGATTGTATAGGCTTGGTCTTAAAAACACACCCATCTGTTGGCGATGTCAATCAGAAGATGGAGACACAACCCTTATTTTTTGGGGGGGTGTTTTAAGATTCAATAATTTTGGTTAAATTTTATATGTGTAATGTTTTGGTCACTCAAATTTGACTTTGCACCAGACTCTGTATTTTGGGTGATGGGGTGGTCATAAATTTGGGGGATAAACACAATTCTGACCAGTTTCATGATTGGCAGGCAAATCATTTTTAGGGGATGGAAGTCGGATGGAGCGGCATCATTTCTGGATTTGTGTGCAGAGATGGGGAGGGTGGCAGCTTTCAAGGAGGTGGCAAGTAGAAAGCTGGGGATTTGGGACTCGTTAGTTAGGAAATGAGGCATTTATTTAGCATTTTTTGGGGACTCTCAGGAAGGGGATGTGGAGAGAAGCTTTGTTTGTATGTAATTATGTATGTTTATTATATTGAAAAAAAAATTGTGTGTGTGTATTATGATATGTGACCACAAGGGTGTTCGTTGGGGGTCAAAGTGGGTTTGGTGATTGGGGAGGGATATTAGTGGGGGTTCAATTTTAAAGGTTGATTTAGTGTATTCATGTTGTGTTTTTCTTTATTGTGTATTTATGTATCAATATGAAAAATTTAATTGGAAAACTATATGGGCAATTGGGCGAGTGCCCAGGGTCACCAGGACTCCGAAGGGCACCAACCGCCTGGCTAAAATAAAACAGAACACCAAAATCTAAATTTGAATCCATTCGTGATTGAACTTCCTCTAAGCTGCATGCCACTCTCGTGGCCATGCTCGAGATCTGTGCCCACAAATCACTGTTTTAAACACTGTATGCAAAAACAAGAGCAGCAGAAACTGAAAGGTGATCAAATAAAATGCTAGAAATTATTCTGTATGCCCGCAAGTCTGTGAGAACTTTTTTGAGGGGGGATTTTCTCCCCAATTTGGAATGCCTGATTCCTATTACTCTCTAAGTCCTTGTGGTGGCATCGTGACTTGCCTCAATCTGGGTGGCGGAGGACAAATCTCAGTTGCCTCCGCATCTGAGACCGCCAGTCCACGTATCTTATCATGTTGGCTTGTTGAGCACGTTAATGTGGAGACCTAGTGCATGTGGAGGCTCACACTATTCTCCCCTGCATCCATGCACAACTCACTATGTGCACCACAGAGAGCGAGAACCACATTATAGCGTCCACAAGGAGGTTTACCCAACGTGACTCTTCCCACCCTAGCAACCGGACCAATTGGTTGCTTAGGAAGCCTGACTGGAGTCACTCAGCACACCCTGGATTTGAGTATTTGATGCTTGACTTATAGAACATGCTTAAGGATGGTGAGCTTTGACTCAAAAAAACTGGGGGGCAAATCCACTAAACAGTTGTGCCACTTTTATGCGGTATTTCAGTGCAAAAATCTGCATCTTATTCATATTATTATGCAACTAATCACCCACAATCTATTTTAGCAGGCGCAATCAGCACTGAAATTGTGCCGCGTCTTGAGTTTTTAAATGAAGTCATTGTAATTCCTTTCTGCACAAACACAACTCCTTTCTATGTAAATGAGTGTGAAAAGGCGGAGGGCGGGGGCTAAAATAAAGCCTCGGAGAGGGATAAAGGCCGACTGGAAGCTGCAGTGCAAGAGAGAGAGATTTACGGGCAGCTGTCCAACACCTTTGTTTGTTTGTCTTTTTTTTAGTTCTTCATTAAACTATTATTTATATTGTCAAGCTGGTTCTTGCCTCCTCCTTTGCATTAATATCTTTACAATTAGGCTCATTGTTGATTGCGCTTCATTCACAAAAATTGCCTGGTGCAATACTATCACCAAAAAAGAGTAGGCTGTAAAATTAATTTTATTTAAATGTCAAGATATTTTTATTTGTGTAGCGCTTTTCACAAAACACAGAGTTTCAAATCAGCTTTACAGAAAATCATGCTTTGACAGTGAAACTGTAATATCTATAAAGTCTTAATTCATCATTGTGTAATTTGAGTAAATGTGATTGTAAATTTGTGTATAAAAATAAATAATTAATAAATAATTAATAATTGTATTTAGAACCCCAGTGAGCAAGCTGAAGGCAACTTTGGTAAGTAACACAAAACTCCATAAGATGTTAGTTAATGTAGAAAAATAACCTTGGAAGAAACCAGGCTCACTGTGGGTGCCAGTTCCCCTCTGGCTAAACAGCATGAATATAATGCCAATATTTGTTATTAATGTGCAGTGCAAGTCATGGGTTAAACATTGGAAACTAAGTAAGTGTTAAGGGTTTATTTGTTTAAACAAATATTTTGCATGAACTGTAAGATTAATGACTAATGTCTTTGAAGTCCACCCTGGGTTAACTGCTGAAGTTCACATAGATGCATTGTCCTTTGTTAGTTGGCTGATGAATGCTTTTGTTGGCAATTAAAGGATAGTCTATATATTGCATTTCAAGAGTGTAGTCCATCAACAGACAAAGGTGATACAGGCAGAGGTCAATGATATGCATCGCAGTTCAACTGGCAGGTCATTTCGGTGAGGTTTGTTGGGGTCCTGTTTTGAACAGTCAAAAAAGGTTTAATGTAAAACGTAACTAAAACAACATAAAACAAATATGGATACACACACACACGCAGCTCGGCCGCATGTACCTCTCTTTCTCGAACTGTTGTCTCTGGCTCCCCTTTGTCTCGCTCTCCCACTGATCATTTGATTCAGCTCCGGCAGTGCACCCTAACAGCCTGGCCACGCCCTCCTCCTCATCACAATTAGCAATATTTCTTATGTGGAAGAATGTATTTCTACAAACATTGGAAATGTGATTTTCAAAGGACAGATTTGTATCAAATATAACACCCAAGTTCTTTATTGTAGAAGACGACATAACAGTACATCCATCAAGTCAAGTCAAGATATATTTTAACAGCTAATTTTTTGAGTAATAATTAGTACTTTAATTTTTGTCTAAATTGACTAGAATAACATTTCTGCTGATCAATCTTTGATTTCATTGATAAAGTCAGGTAAAGAAGAAATATAAATTTGGCTATCATCGGGATATCAGTGGAAATTTATTCCACGATTCCTGATAATATCTCCCAAGCGAAGCATAAGGAGAAAAACAGAGGCCTTAAAACTGATCCCTAAATCCTGACTGAAATTGTTCATATATACTATTTATCTGTACATCTGTTCTCTGTGAACATAGTTGGGATGACACTACCTTTTGTAATATTTTTGCCTTTGGAGATTTGAAATTGGTCTATAATTAGCCAATTCTCCAGGATCAAGCTGTGGCTTCTTAATAAGCAGGTTGATAACTGCCATTTTAAAGTTTCTTGGGATATGTCCTAAGGATTGCGAGGAGTTGATAATATTAAGAAGAGGCTCTGAGAATATCGCGATGGAATATCTGGTTCAGTCAATGCTTTATTCCTAACCAATTTAACCATAATACTGAATAAGTATCTAGGATTTTTGTGGTTATTTTCTATGAGTTTTCTATAATATGCTGACTTGGCAGCTTTTAATGCCTGTCTGTATACAGAAACTATCTTTCCATGCACTGTGCAATACCTCTAATTTTGTATTCTCCCACTTGTGCTCCATTTTCCGAGCTGCTCTCGAGATACTGCATGAGTGGTCTCATATCCTGGAGCAGGGATTTTTTTTTTTTCTTTAATCGAAGGGGGAGACACTATCAAGAGTGCTAGAGAAGACTGTATTTATATTTTCTGTTATTACATCAAGTTCTTATAGTCTTTTTGGCTTACTGAGCATGTGAGACAATTATGGAAGATTAATAGTGGAGCTATCTTTAGAGGTTGAAGGAATTGTTCTACCTGAATGATAGCATGGTGTAGATTGAGTGACATTAGCTGATCGCAGCAAACAAAAGTAGGGATTTTAGCTCATTATTGGTAAAAGTGGAAACTAATGATCTAATTTCTAGGAATCAAACAGCATTAATATATAACAACGTATTCGTCCACTGATAGGTTGAAGCTAGTGTCTTTATCAATTCTGGAAGGAATATCACCTTATGGCCAATAAAATAATAACCTAATATTAGCATAAACATGGTTTATGAGCAAGTAATGGGATGAGACCGTTTAAGACATTAACTTCATGAGCATAAAGTACAAGACACTTCTCTTTGAATGAAAAATTTGACTTTAGTAACTATTCTAAAACTAATACATGACCTACTCTAGTGCACACACAACACAAAGTAAACATTAAACAAAACAACATTTGGAGTACCGGAAATGCAGAATATTTAGTTATGGCAAAGTATGAAATTTTGCAAACCATGACAGAACAAACCATCAATCCAATCGTTTTACCTTCATTTTAACTCGCAATAGCGTTATTAATTTGATCTAATACATCAGTTTGGCGAGACATGGAAAAACTGTACTTGATTACTTAGTCAGTTGATGAGTTGTTTCTGTTGTTGTTTCGGTGGACTGGGAGCTGAGTCAAAGGACATGATCGGACATGAGGGGTCCGAGAAACCAATCAGTAATGATGAGTCAAGGGATGAATGAGCCAGGTTTCATACATATGCGGGTTGCTGTGGTGCACTCAAGGGCCGAAGGCAGTTGTAAACTATTATCACAAAAGACTTTGCGAAAAGCAAAGACTGGATGGTAATCTTAACGGACCAAAAGAAATGTAGACTCAGTGTTTACTTGGGGTTTTAGCATAGAGTCGGTGTTCATCATAGATTCTAAGTAGGCATGGACTCCATCTTCAGCTTCGACTCGACCCAGCTTGTTTCAGCTTGCCTCCTTCATTCAGTTGCATGGGTTTTAACTTTTCTGACTGGGCACAACCCAGAAGACTTCTGACCAGTCAGAAACTAACTTCACCACTGGGTGTAAACAGCTTTTCCCACCTTAAGTTAATAAGCATGTAATTCTCTCTTGTTACATGCTTTTCCCTATTTTCCTGTATTTCCGAGTATTTCAGTCCTAAACTTCCATAGCAAAAATACAATGCAAGTAATAGGATTTTGTGTGTGTGCATGTGTTTTAAGTTTGACCTTAATCACATTTTTTCTAAATGATTTAGTGAGGGGTTTGTGTTTGGTAGTTCAGGGAACAGACACAGTCTCTATGATATCTAGGTGATTCAGTCTCTATGTGTTGTAGTTTTTGTGGCCTGTGTGATGTCTCAAGGCAGCTAGCATACATTTGGTTAACCAGTTTGTCTGCTTCCTGACCTGGGCCCCAGTTAGTCAAATACTATCACTATTAAGACTATGAGCCAAATTACTATAGAGGAAAGCCGTACCTTCCCTGGATGGATGGAGTCTATCTTGCTTTATCAGGTCAGGTCTACCCTAAAAACTCTTCCAATAGTCTATAAATCCTATGCTATTCTCTGGACACCACTCAGACTTCCAGTCGTTTAGTGACACTAATCTACTATAAATCTTGTCACCACAATGAGCAGGGAGGGGGCCAGATCATATTGCAGTGTCTGACAATGTTTTTGCAAGTTCAAACACATCTTTAATATTATCTTTAGTGACCTGGTAAAGCCAGACTTTGTTAGTGGCAACATGAATAACAAATTTAGAAAATCTACATTTAGCATTAGCCAGCACTTGTAGATTTGATCTGATGTCAGATGCTTGAGCCCCGGAAATGCATTTAACAATGGTGGCTGGAGTCTATTTCCATGTTCCTTAAAATGTAATCACCTATGATTAAGGATCTTTCAAAATGATTGTCAGTGGGTGCATCACTGAGTGGGGAGAATCGATTGGAAACCTTTAAAGGAACAGGAGGGTGGTGTCGCTTTGCTGAACGGGTATGCCGCTGAGACGTCACCCAAACGCCCTGCAGCAGGGGCTTTACAGCCGAAACCAAAGAATGTGTTGCTCGCTGTACTTACCATATACAAAACACTAACTACCGGCTTCTCTTTCTCACTGACCTCCACTAGAGTTCAGATGAATGTCTCTAACTCATTAACTTTCTCTGTCAGCCTGACTAATTCCTTACATTTATCACATGTAAATCCCTCACTGCTGAAGGAAGAAGCTAAAGTAAACATGTGGCATTCATTGCAGGAAGAAATATAATAAGTGGATGCCATGAATTAACGCAATTGTTTGTTGTTGTTATGGTTGTTCAAGAGTGGTGAGGGTTTGAGATTGCTGATCAGGAACCCCATAAAACCACATCAGAGGTTTGAGATTGATGCAATTATCCGTTTAAAATACAGTGGAGAAAACTAATCCAATCAGTCGAGGCATGAGATGTAGACAAGCGGAAAAAAAGAGAAAACAAGTGAGCGCAGTAAAATACACACAGTTGAAACAGTAGAAAAGCGGGAAAAAACTTATGCAGTAAAATGTTAAAGGATAAAATTATGAATGTGTAAGAAGAATAAGCAATGCTGGGCAGGCTAGCAAGCTACAACCACAGACTCACGCAGTGTGCCGGCAGCAACCTGAACTATTATATCAGCAGTAGTTGATCAAATAATCATTAAATGATGGAGAATCGCATCATAACGTAGCATATTGTAAGGTGTCAAAACTCAAATAAGGGGAATTGTATAATCAATAATCAATAATTCATAATCAATAACTGATCATACGGGTTATGAGTTATCACTTACAGTTTTAAATTATCCCTAAAAGGGAATACGTTGCCAAGGTCCTTATATGGGCCACTAAACGCAACAGATTTCACTGTTACACATATAGGCAGGCAAAAATAGAGCAATTATATATATCAACATTCAATCACAACGGATTATAATTAAGCATTAATATATCAATTGTCTAGAATCGTTCGATTCTCGAGATAACTCCTAAGGGGATTAATTTGTCATCTAATAGTCTGCTCGCCAGCGAACTGACCGTAAAATCTCTATTAACCCTTAAGAAATTATTCGTATAACTTAGAAAGGCAGACTATTTCTCTTGGCCATGAAAAACAGCTTCCCTTTTCTAAACAAAAATACTATTTAAAGTATCAACAGTTTTAGAGCTCTTAGCTTAAAAATCGAACATCTCAGGGACCTCGAAATTATGAGCAGATAGGCAGAGTCAATCAATGAATATAGTATTTAATACAGGAACACTACGTATATATCGGTGACTACAGTTACACAGAATAAATGTATTTACAAACACAATAAACCACAAACTGAAAGTGAAAGCTTAAAGAAGGTGATAGAAAAGGGAGTAAGAAAACAGTTATGGCAAAAACACACAATGGAACCTTAAACGAGAGACACCGAGGAATCACAAATCACCCTTTTGGGGCGAACAACCGTAACAGCATTTAGATCTCGAGAGGGAATAAAATACTTGCATATATATAGCTCTCTTGTGTTGAATGTGTGTGCGTGTTGGTCTTCTTTGGTTCCTTTCCGGGGCGAACGAAGTCGCGGCAAGTTTAAAGGTCCCTTAGCTGACGTTACCACAGAGATAATTCAGACTAAGTTCTTTTCACTCGTCGGTGGAAATAAACACGGAGAATTATCTAAGAATGAAAACAAAAACTAACTAGAACAAACAAAAGAAAAAGAGAAGAGAAGGTGACGACCCAGTCGAAAGACAAAACTAAGCAACGTAAACTGGAGTTTGGTTCTTTTAAGGAAAACCTAATCCACGCCTCTCTGAAGCGAACTGTCCAATCGTTGTTCAGAAAATCTTGAGCGGGAAAGTTTCTTTGTCTTGTCAGGCCGATTCATCTGCATAAGTTATGGCCGTGGCCAAAATTCGTCATTTTTCCTCCGAAGATGATTAAACATAAGACACATTTTATCATAA
Organism: Moxostoma hubbsi; assembly: GCA_032164185.1. Lineage (NCBI taxonomy): Eukaryota > Metazoa > Chordata > Actinopteri > Cypriniformes > Catostomidae > Moxostoma > Moxostoma hubbsi. The sequence goes on along the minus strand of JAVLUX010000011.1, from coordinate 16,331,141 downwards.
CCTAATACATATATCTGGCTCAGTCAGACAAAGAGGAGTACAAAGACATCAAGCACGACATGTAACAATGATAGGAATTCAAGTTTACATCTCAATGCGTAATTACAAGTATTTATAATTCACTTGATACTACGATAACATCATAGATATTCCAATAGGGCACGGGCAAACAGACAAACGTAAAAACATATCAAATATATCTCAGTAAAGTCTTTAAATGAGGAAATTCCTGAAAAGTTCTTATGTGTGTGTCTTGGAGAGGTCTCTTACTCTCCCTTCCTAGACCTGGGAGGGTAAGATTAGGATCTCTTTGAAGCTCGCAATGGCAGGGAAAGATCTGGTGGGTGTTGTCTGTTCACACTCAAGGTGTCATAGAAGTTGTCATCGAACCATCTATTGCAGACTGGCTGGAGCCGAAGGCCTAATTTACCTCCATGAGGTCAGAGGCCAAAAGCTCTTTGGGTTTTAGCAAGAATGTGCATTACATGATTCATTGATACGCTACAATATATACAGATGTGTGGTGTCATTAAGCACACGTGCTGCATGTTTAAGAGATTATCCAGGTTCCTGGATCTAAGTGATGCTGTTTAGTCCCTGCAGGGTGTGTCAAATACGGTGGCCTGCGGCATCCTCCACTATATAGCTCTCAGAATCGGACCACAAGATTAGAATTCTGCATGCAATTTGCTTTCAGCAGTGAATGAAACGGCATGCGCTTTGTTCCTAATGGGCTATTCATAGTGTTTTTTTTTTTCAGTGGTCTATTCCTAAACCAGTACAAGGAATGTTAATAAAAAGTTTTTATTAAAATGTTTATATTTATAATATTAGTGTTACTCTTTGTGTATTCTTTGGGTGTGTTAAAATTTTAGAAATTATTATAATAAATATTAACATTAATAATAAAATTGTTATAAAAAATGCGTTATTGATATGGGATTGATTATTTTGTACTCATTTATGTTTTGGTTGCTGTACTTGTTCAACACCAAACAATTAATAAAATAAAGGACAAGAATTTGTTCAGATTAGTCTCAGACACCATGACCATTGAATACCCAGAACATGGCAGCAAGCTTGATTCATATTGCAGCAGAAATGACAAGAGCTGACCGAAAATCCATTATGATTGGCTGACTGAAATGCAACTCTTATGAGACGGGGGTGCACAGGTTTACCAGATAACAAAGACTAGTTAAGAAGTTACCGGGCTGATACAGTGAGCACCAGTGAGGAAGTACTAATCGAAAACTATTAAATGTTTTATTAGATTTGCCTAAGCTTGCAAAGTTTATGGCATTGAATCTTTGAAATAAATTAAAGACTACTTTTTGAAACAGATTATTTGAAATAACTACCATTTTGTTTCATGCCATACCACTCTAAATGAAAAAAATAAGATGAAACATTGACAATTTAAAATGTTGGGGAATAGATTTTGCCTAGGGCCTCTTAAAAGAATAGTTCACCCCAAAATAAATTTTCTTACTTTCATGCCATCTCAGATGTGCATGCCTTTCTTCTGCTGAACATAAACAAAGATTTTTAGAATAATCTGATTATGGAATCATCCAGGGTAAAAAAAATAATAATAAAAAAAAAAAAAGATAGATTATCATCTGTTCTGTTCACAGAATTATAGGGCAATGCTAATATAAATTAATAATTTATAAATTAAAGAGAGGGCAATAAGGTTTTTCGTTATGTTAATTTAATCCAGAGAATGTTCTGACGTGTTTCAAATGTAATAATTTAATATAGACTAATGCAATTGTTCCAAAGTAGCTTCTCATTAAATTAATTTTCATTTAATACATCTGTACAGAGGTTTGTTTAATTTAAAAGCATATTGAAGTAATTTAACAGTGGAGCGGTAGTTAGGTAGAGATTTTGCCATGGAGCGAAACTGAATTATGATGCGTTCACATACTCCGAAGCTTTTGCACGGCACGATTACATACAAAGATGCGAATATTCGGGCGGCGCGAACACATGAAATCACTTAATTCGCTCCATTTGCGTATTCGAGCGAGAAATTTGCTTGACGCATTGTTGCGAAAGCCTATCAGCATTGAGATTGTCTTGATGTCAAATGACTGATGTAGAAGAAATCTGAAAAAAATAAATAAAAATTGTAGCAGTGTGTGGGCAACCGAAATTGTATGACACAGAGACATGTAGAGACCAGACGAAAAAAGACATCCCTTGGAGGCAAGTGAGCGAGGAAGTTGGACTACCTGGTAAATTCTGAATATGTGCATCTTCTTGATTCCAGATATTGGTTGTACTTTACTATGAAAAAAGTTGTGGAAGCTCCTCCTGTCCTTTTCCGGAAGAGAAGGGGGAATACTCACAAAAATTCTCTTTGTGTTGCATGTGAACGCAACAATCAAATTTCATAGCAAATGCTTATAGCCATTAGTATGGTCACCGTCTGTCTTAATCAAGATTCTTTACTGTGGCTGAAACGTCAAAACATGAGTAGCATGTAATGTGGTGTTCACAAGCCCACTGTCATATACTGACTAACAACGCATTATCTAGGAAGAGTATAAATATCAGAAATAATCTGTTTTACATGTTGTGTGCATGTGTTAATGTATTAGCTTTAACCAAAATTAAGTTACATTAAATTTGATACAGCATAACACAATGAAATATGATATAAATGTTTTAACAAGAATGAATGGAGGGGCTCATGTTATGCATTACATTTACTCATTAGCTGGGTCTCATTTCAAAGGCTGAACTAGGTAGGACACATCCTTTGAAGGCTGCAGTATGTCAGCATGGCACACTAACAACCACTTTAAGTGAGAAGGGAACAAAGTCTCTTTAGGAGTTACGTTTCCTCCCCGTCTAGGGGTCCAGAAGAAAACTAACAATTTATAAAGGAACTTAAAGAAAAAAAAAAAAAAGAAACTTGTTTGGAGGTCTTCACTCTTGTCCCAGCCAACAATAACCACAACAGGTTACGAAACAGTTAACAATTTTATTTTCCTCTTCTAAATACAAAACAAAGGAAGCATAAAGTCTTAAAGAGGAGACCAGGCCAAAATAACAAACATAAATGAGTCTAACTGAAAGGGAGGCATAAACTACTTACCCTTACAACAAAATAGAAAATTAACAAATCTTGCCTCACTCCCCATCTAGCTATAACCAGGAGAAAACAGGTAAAATAGAAAGAAAAATGGCGCACACCTCTCTACCGCTTCCGTAGACCGGTGGAAATGGTTGCACACCCAAAGGAATTTCTAATGTTTAATGTGGGGAAAAGTTTAACAAAAATACAACTGGTGGTTTCCAATTAACAACAGCACTGAAACACACGAAGTCCATCAACGCTGGGGCAGGAGGAAAGAGTCTCCTAGCAGACTTTCCATCTCAGCTTTATTCCCATGTTCTTCTGGTAGTGCACCAGAGCTGCTCAGCACTCAATCTTAATCACTCACAGCTGATGTAAATTAACCTGGTTGGGGTGACAGAACACAAGGGAGACAACAGAAAACAATGTATAAGCAATATACATTCAACTTCTACATTCACAGATGTAACAAGGAAATAAGATATGCCCTAGGACGCAATACACCCACCCTTACTTACAAACCAGGCCTTGCCATCAGCAAGGCAGGATTTGTAACCATTTATTATTTTCCCTCCAACTTTCAATATTATGAGCTCTGGACAGTGCATCGGCTACAACATTTTCCACACCCTTTTTATAACGCACATCCAGGTTAAATTCCTGAATGATGAGGGACCACCTCATCAACCGCTGGTTAGTGTTTGACATACGGGATTGAAAAAGCAAAGGGTTGTGGTCCGTGTAAACCACTATCGGTTTGCCATTATCAGACCCTACATAGACCTTGAAATGCTGAAGAGCCAGTAACAAGGCTAATACCTCTTTCTCGATTGTACTATACCGTCTTTGGCATTTTGAGAACTTTAGAGCAAGCTATCTTCTTGTAGAAGCACTGGCATCTACCTGCAGACTAAATGGGAAGGTAAAATTTGGGGCAGACAGAACTGGAGCGTTACACAAAAGATCTTTAGCTGCACGGAAAGCAGACTCACACTCAGTCAAGTCTGAAGTCAGACTACAATGTCATCAAGGTATACTTCACAATTTTGTACTCCTGACAAAACCCTCTGCATCAAACGCTGGAAGGTAGCAGGAGCGTTACGCATTCCAGAAGGCTATAACCTTATAATTAAGTTGTCAGGGGTAACAAATGCAGAGATCTCACTAGCACAGGGTGTTAAAGGTACCTGCCAATAACCTTTTAAAAGATCTAACTTTGTGACATAACATGAACCTATCCATGCAGTCTTCCATTCTTGGAGGAGGAAAGGAATCTGGTTTGGTTACGTTATTCACCTTCTGATAGTCCGTACAGAATCGCAGGGTGTTATCCGATTTAGGAACAAGCAAGCATGGTGAACTCCATGGACTCTGACTGAACACTGCAAAACCATGACGCAATAATCAACTTCCTCTCTCATTAACTACCTCTTATGAGGATTCACACGGTACGGATGTTGTTTAATGGGTAAACACTCACCTACATCTATATCATGACTCACAGTGGTCTGGGAGGGAACATCATGAAACAGTGTAGGATACCTTCTGATCAACTCAATGTCAATACACTGGTCATCAGGTAGATAACACAGATGAGTCCAATGTGGTCAGAACAGAAGAATTTGATATTCTCCCACAAGAGATTTGGGCATTTTTAGCTACCAAGTCATCTACTTCAGGGGTACACGGATTATCAACAATATTTACCACTGAAATTGGTTCAACTGGTAAATCAGGTTTAGATGAATCTCTTGATACATATGACTTAATATTTAAGTGACAGACTCGGGTCTTACGATGCCGATCAGGAGTACGTATAACAGTGTCACTTAGCTTTTTCTCAACTACGTAAGGACTTGAGAATTTTGCTTGGATGGCCGAGCCAGGAACAGGGAGTAGTATTAACACAGAATCACCTGGTTGAAGACTGCGCACAACACGTCGCTGGTCATAACGGGCTTTCATCTTAGACTGAACTTCAGCAAGATGGGCCTTAGCAATTTCCCATGCCTTGTGAAAGTTGTTTGCGAAAAGAGCTCACATAATCGAAGATAGACACTGGAGAGGAATCTTTGGTTAAAAACTGCGCACTTTGTTTTAATGGCCCTCGCAGTGTGACCAAACACAAGCTCGGCAGGACTAAACCAGAGATTCTTGCACTGTTCTCCTTATAGCGAGCATCAACAAGGGTAACCCTTCTGCCCAGTCTTTACCACTCTACACACAGTAGGTACGCATCATCCACGGGAGTCTGATGGAACCGTTCAAGTGCGCCCTGTGACTGAGCAAATGGTAAAAGAGTGGCTATTGTGCCTTCCATCACAAGTGTATTAAAAGGTAGCTGGTAAACCAGGACAATACACGTCGGGAACAGAGAGAGTTTGTGCAAATGAAACTCTTAGATTTGCTAGTGGCATTTTTTTTGCTTCCATGCTTTGTAATCTGAGATCAAATGGTCAGGGTCAAGGCAGTAAAAGCATACTCTTTTGCCTGGAGCATTCTTTAGGACATATTTAGAGTCATGGCCAGGTCTAGAAACACTAACCCGCAACGATTCCTTCCTTACTCACTGATGGAGTTTGAACAGGACGCACAGACGGAAACACAGTTCTGTGGGTGAGCACAAATTCATAAGCTAAAACTGCTGCATCACAAAGCTTGTGTACTTTTTGCTCATTTAAATATACTACAAGACTTTCAGGCACACAACACTTGAAGTCCTCCAATAAAACAAGCTCTTGTAGCTCTTCAAAAGTTGTAGTTTTGCTAGCAAATCACTACTTTTTGAAAAGTGTTTCCCCCCCCCTCTCGCAAACTCCACGAATGTTTGTTTGGCTGCTTTTGAACAAGCCCTAAATCTTTGTAGATATGCCGCTGGCACTAATTCATAAGCTCGCAAAACTGCAGCCTCTACAGTATCGTAGTCCAATGAATCTTCTACTGGCAAAACCTCTTGAGCCTTGCCAACGAGATTGCAACATTAGTGCCCACATGTCTCTCGGCCAACTTAATTTAGCAGCAACACGTTCGAAGGCAGTAAAATACGAATCAACCCCCGTTTCACGAAATGGAGGTATTAATTTGACATTTACCGACATCAAATTTAGCTTGTGATGCACCATTATCAGAGAGAGAGAGAGATCTTAATCGAGGTAATGGAACTGGTTTATTGCGCAAGGCTTGAGCCTCAAGCTCTAATGCTCGCAATTTAATAGCCCGACCTGCCTCGATCTCCAAAGCGCAGAAGCGGAGTTTCGTGTTCTTGCTGCTTTAACGCAAGATCCAATTCTTTCAATTGAATCTTTAAGATCTTACCAAATTTTATCGGATGAGGCGTCACCATCAGACTCTGCATTACCCACACCCTCCCCAGAGCATTCAGGTAAGTTACTCGCCTTCACTAACTTACGGTATAAATTCTCTTAACACCCGTTTCTTGGCTTCTTTGGGAACTGATATAATAAAGAAATCTGCAATTATAATCAGATCATTCTTTCTACATCGGTCAAATTCTTCTAAAGTGGGCGACAAAATGAACATAAGTCAAATTCCATAGCCACTAATATGGGATCTCCTCCCCCACTCAAAATTCAAAAACAGCCAATATAAACCCCCCCCACACAAATGTGCACAAAAAGACTATTCCAATTGTCACGTCCCAAGAGACGAATGGGAGGAGCCTCTAATTGTTATATTTCAATAGACGAGCGGACAAGCCCCCAATTGTTACGTTTCCTCCCCCATCTAGGGGTCGGGAAGAAAACGAACAATTTATAATGTACTTAAAGAAACGTGTTTGGAGGTCTTCACTCCTGTCCCAGCCAACAATAACCACAACAGGTTACAAAACAGTTAACAATTTTATTTTCCTCTTCTAAATACAAAACAAAGGAAGCATAAAGTCTTCAAGAGGGGACCAGGCCAAAATAACAAACAAATTAGTCTAACTGAAAGGGAGACACAAACTACTTACCCTTACAACAAAGTAATAGAAAATTAACAACATAAATCTTGCCTCACTCCCTATCTAGCTATAACCAGGAGAAAACAGGTAAAATAGAAAGAAAAATGGCACCCACCTCTCTACCGCTTCCGTAGACCAATGTGGGTGGAAATGGTTGCACACCCAACAAAGGAATTTCTAATGTTTAACTGGGGGAAAACAGTTAAACATAAAATTACAACTGGTGGTTTCCAATTAACAACAGCACTGAAACACACAATGTCTATCAATGCTGGGGCAGCAGGAAAGAGTCTCCTAGCAGACTTTCCACCTCAGCTTTATTCCCATGTTCTTCTGGTAATGCACCAATCAGAGCTGCTCAGCACTTGATCTTAATCACTCACAGCTGATGTAAATTAACCTGGTTGGGATGACAGAGAACACAAGAGAGACAACAGAAAACATACAATGTATAAGCAATATTCATTCAACTTCTACATCCACAGATGTAACAAGGAAATAAAAGAAAGATACGCCCTAGGACGTAACAAAGGGAATGTATGAGGTCAATTTTAGGAGAGTTATAATGATGTAAAGAAAATAGATTTTACAGGTGTACTTTTAGTCTAATACATTATTTTAATTATATATTAATAGAATTATACCTATTATGTACTCTGCACCCATCTACTGAGGTACTTCAACTTGGGAATTAACATGGCTTGCATTTGAACATCATATTAAGGGCAAATTGGCATAATTGTTTTTAGACATTTCCATTGAAGCAAAGAATTGTGGGTTGTGAGTGCCCACAAAGGATACACCTCATGCATCATCTGAATTCACGTGGAAGAAGGTCGCATTTGAAGTGTGCATTCAAAGTGTCCTATACTCGCTTTTCTGAAACGAGACAGCCTCGATGACGTATGCAGCCAACAAATTGCCATTGTCTCACATTACCATCAATTCAATGCACAAATGGTATAAAGCTGTATAAAGCTCTTAGATTACATCTGATTATCCACAACTCATATGTTGTCTGGCGTTCTTTGTATACTGAATGTTCTTGGACAGATATTTTATCAATGTTTTGGATTCAGACCAATCCAAAAACACTTTAAACTGCTGTACAGCCCAGAGACTGTATGTCTATCCCTCACAGCCTCATTGACATTCCCATTCAAAATGTAAAAAATGGCGCTAACCTTAATATAGAATATTTTGAGCATGAAGGGGAAATTGCAGCTCCACTCCACCCACATAATCAATAAAAGTATTTAAACACAGTGCAGATCTAGAGTCACCACTTGATCTAGAGTCACTGCTGCTATGTTTATTCATTTTGCAGATTTATTAATTTAGCAAATGCTTATAGCCATTAGTATGGTGACTGTCTGTCTGCATATAATCATGGCACACTAACAGGGAAGTAACCAATCACATGATTGATGCCATGATTTTGCTCTTAGAAAACGCTTTTACAGCTAAATCTTAAATCTCACTAAGATTGTCAAGAATCTGCCCAGGCCATATTTTATTTCACCCCAAAATCAAAATTAGAAAATAAGAAATTATATTTTGAACAATGCAAAACCTTCTTGATGGCCCTACAAATTGGCTTCATTTTATTTATGCAATATATATTTATTTTTTCTTTGGATTTTTAGGAATAAAATATGACCAATCCAATTATGTTCTTGACAGGTTCACAATTTTCAGCCATATTCCGCACATGCTACTGTTTTCACTTCATATACAGTGCATCCGGAAAGAATTCACAGTGCTTCACTTTTTCCACATTTTGTTATACATTACAAATAAAAAACAAAAAAAATCACATGTACATAAATATTCACAGCCTTTGCTCATTACTTTGTTGAAGCACCTTTGGAACCAATTACTGGCTCAATTACTTTTGTGTATGATGGTACAAGCTTGGCACACCTATTTTTGGGCAGTTTCTCCCATTCTTCTTTGCAGGACCTCTCAAGCTCCATCAGGTTGGATAGGGAGCGTCAGTGCATAGCCATTTTCAGATCTCTCCAGAGATGTTCAATCGGGTTCAAGTCAAGGCTCTGTCTGGGCCACTCCAGGACATTCACAGAGTTGTCCCGTAGTCACTCCTTTGTTATCTTGGCTGTGTGCTTAGGGTCGTTGTCCTGTTGGAAGATGAACCTTCACCCCAGTCTGAGGTCCAGAGCGCACTGGAGCAGGTTTTCATCAAGGATGTCTCTGTACATTGCTGCATTCATCTTTCCCTCGATCCTGACTAGTCTCCCAGTTCCTGCTGCTGAAAAACATCCCCACAGCATGATGATGCCACCACCATGCTTCACTATAGGTATGGTATTGGCCAGGTGATGAGCGGTGCCTGGTTTCCTCCAGACATGATGCTTAACATTCAGGCCAAAGAGTTCAATATTTAGTTTCTCATGGTCGGAGAGTCCTTCAGGTGCCTTTTGGCAAACTCCAGATGGGCTGTCATGTGCCTTTTACTGAGGAGTGGCTTCCGTCTGGCGACTCTACCATACAGGCATGATTGGTGGAGTGCTGCAGAGATGGTTGTTCTTCTGGAAGTTTCTCCTCTCTCCACAGAGAAACGCTGGAGCTCTGTCAGAGTGACCATCGGGTTCTTGGTCACCTCCCTGACTAAGGCCCTTCTCCCCCGATTGCTCAGTGTGGCCGGGCGGCAAGCTCTAGGAAGAGTCCTGGTGGTTCCAAACTTCTTCCATTTACAGATGATGGAGGCCACTGTGATCATTGGGACCTTCAATGCTGCAGAAATTTTTCTGTACCCTTCCCCAGATCTGTGCCTTGATACAATCATGTCTCGGATGTCTACAGACCATCCCTTGGACTTCATGGCTTGGTTTGTGCTCTGACATTCACTGTTAAGTGTTGGACCTTACATAGACAGTTGTGTGCCGTGGCAGTGAGGGCGTGGTCAAGCGTCCGTCCGGGGGAGAGAGCGGTAAGGGCGCTTGCACTTGAGCCAAATTATGTCTAACACCTGTCTTTAATTTCAGTGAGCATGGGGAGAGCGGCATAAGTACAGCCACAGAACCACCAGACGAGAGAGAGAGCGAGACGCGCCAGTCTAGTGTTGGCGATTGTACTGGAGAATAAAAAAGTCTCTTTTTGTTAAGAAATTGTTTTCTGTAAACTTTAATTCTGCTGTGGCATTAAAGAGAACACTCACCTCTGAACTGCATCTTCGTGGCCTCCTTATTGCCAAGCTTGTTACATGTGCCTTTCCAAATCATGTCCAATCAACTGAATTTACTCCACCTGTGCCATGTCTCCACGGAAATGTGCTCAACAAGCCATGTGATAAGATGTGCAGATTGACGGACTCAGACGTGGAGGCCACCCAGATTTAGGTGGGTCATTACGCCACCACGAGGACTTAGAGCGCATTGGGAATTGGGCATTCCAAATTGTGGAGAAAAGACATGGGAAATTTTAAGTACCGATTTAATGATGCATTTAATTAATTCACTTTGTATTTGATTTATTTAAATATTTTTTATTTTCAATTTTTTTTATCATTTATTTGATGATACATTTAATTAAGTCACTATGTATTTGCAACAGGCCAAGTTCTTAATGTGGAAATGAGGAAGCGTCATTTAATAGACACTTTACAGTGTACATCAAAAACGTTCTTTTCAGCAACACATTAAAACACGCACTGCTTTTCAGCCAGCAATGTATAAACATAAAGACACAGACAGGCTTCTTGCATCTCTCTCTCTCTCTGTGGCTCCAGCTCCTCCATATCCCTCTCCCGGCTGATTGTGATTATTTTCTCAGCCATCCCTCATAGCTCACCACAGTATTTAATTATTAATTTATATATTTATTTAATGATTTAGTAATTTGGCCCTATGTATAACTAATCGGCCATATCATAAAAATCAATGTATAAAATATTTTCCAAGAAACATACACAGTAATTAAGCACTACATGGTTCCTCTTTGGTTCACAAATTTCATGTTAAATGGATTTCTTGTCATATGACAACAATATCAATCAAGATTTTCAGAAATTAAAACATGTTCATCATTGAACATATGTATTCAATTCATTGTCTGTATGGATTGCATTTTTAACCAATTTACGTAGATCCCGGCCCAAAATAAGAGCATTATGTCAATGACCCGTGTACAAAGACAGAACCAATTGAAAATGTAGTTGAAACAGCATCCTCCAGAGTGCAGTGTTGACTTGAGCATGCTGCGGTCCCTATGATAACCATTTCTACCAACAAATATCATCCATCTGTGTTGATCCCTGAAATGCCAGAATCTAGCAATTCCACGGAACAATGATTAAGCACATGCACATTACACAGCTTCAAAACACCAGAGAAACAAAGGAAACCGTGAGTGACATTTCTGTGTACACTTCAAAGGATTTTTTTTTTCTTAAATTCTTTTGAAACAATCCAAATGTTACCCTGAACAAAGTGTGTCTGAGCTGCTCAGGTGTAGAGGTTGCATTTCCAAGCCTTAGTTCAACAGTTACTTGCACACAAAACTAAACTTTTAGTTAAGCAGTTTGAAATATGAGATAATTGATTAATATTACAGTTTTGATTTACATACAATCACTTTTTACAGTATTCGTCATAATGCTCTATTGGGTTTTACAGTTATTGAAGTGAAATACAGTTTGATGACATTGTGTGTCTTTGAGCCAGTTGTGTCAAAGCACAATTAGCCAAAGGGTGAATGGAGAGAATGATTTACAGGATGTGTTTGCGTTTGTGCATTTGCCTGTGTGACACGCTGGGTGTTCATATCTCTTGCTTAGAAAAGTAATGCACAATCCTCCTATCAAATGACAGCACACGATACAGTGAATGTAATGCAATATAGTGGAAAAGACTCTTTGAGACAGTTGATAGCCATGTATGTGAATTGGCATTTCTCATCAACTATTACATTTATAATTTTCTATCAATGCTTAAAATGATATCGATAGCCTTGCACCCAGTACTGAAGCAGAGAGAGAGAGAGAAAGTAACATGTTAGAGGAATGTTCCACAAGACATAAACATTATACAGTAGCTGCTAACATGAGACACTTGTTATGAAATTGTTTCTGAATCGTGTCGATGCACATTTATGTGTTATTTTTTACTTCTATCATGACCAAGAAGGTACCATACTCATTTAAAGCATGATACACGAAAGTATAGTAAAAATGGACTGATTATGTAGACAAAAATACAGCCACAGAAATTGTGTTATGTTAAAAGTGAATCCAAATAATGCAGCAGTCTAACAACTTTTTATTTACAAAAATAAAACAAAATAATTTTCTGTGGTAATCATAGCTTAAATAAATGTTCCGGGTTCAATATAAGTTATGTTCAATCGACAACATTTGTTGCATTGATTACCACAAACATTAATTTCAACTCGTCCCTCCTTTTCTTTAAAAAAAAAAAAAGCAAAAATCTGCTTACATTGAGGCACTTATAATGGAAGTGATTGGGGGACTTTTTTTTAATACTCACTGTTTCAACTTTACAGCTCAAATAGTACATGAGTTTTAAGAGAATAATTAATTTATAAAGTGCTTTTATAAAATGACATGCTTCACATTTCTGGTTTTAAACCCTCCAAAATTTGGCCACAATCACTTCCAAGTCCCTCACTGTAACCTAATTTCCCCTTCTGTCGTTCACTTGACGTTTTGTCGATTAAGAGACACTAAGGGTCTTTCTTGAAGGCCTCAGTTACCTCTGAACTTGAGAAAAGGCCAATGAGAAATTGGCAGACAGAATTTGTAGGTCCCTCCCCCGGACATACAGGTATAAAAGGAAGGAATCGTCCATTGGGTTTCTACATCCCTTACTTCATCGTACCCAAAAAAGGCGTTGGCTTATGACTGATCCTGGACCTGCTAGTTCTCAACTGGGCCTTGCACAAACTCGCGTTCAAAATGCTCACGCAGAAACACATTCTAACATGTGTCCGGCATCAGGATTGGTTCGTAGCGGTAGACCTGAAGGACGCATACTTCCACGTCTCTATCTTGCCTCGACATTGACCCTTCCTACGGTATGTGTTCAATGGCCAGGTGTATCAGTACAAAGTCCTCCCTTTCAGCCTGTCCCTGTCCCCCCATGTCTTTATAAAAGTTGCAGAGGCAGCCCCTACACCGCTAAGGGAAGTGGGCATCTGCATACTCAACTACCTTGATGACTGGCTCATCCTAGCCCACTCTCAAGAGTTACTGTGCACCCACAGGGACCAGGTACTCAGGCACCTCAACCATCCAGGGCTTCAAAGAGCAAGCTTGCCCTGGTTCAGAGCATCTCTTTTCTCGGCATGGAGTTAGACTCCGTCTCAATGACAGCATGCCTCACCAACGAGTGCGTGCAGTCAGTGCTGAAATATCTCACCCTGTTCAAACTAGGCACAGCGGTTCCTCTAAAACAATTCCAGAGGCTCCTGGGGCATATGGCATCCTCCGCGGCAGTCACACCAATGCATATGAAACCGCTTCAGCCCTGGCTTCAGACTCGAATCCCGAGATGGGCATGGTGCTGCGGTACATACTGTGTGTTCATCACACCCTCCTGCCACCAGACTTTCCACCCCTGGACAGAACTGTTTTCTGCAGACAGGAGACCCCTTACAGCAGGTGTCCCGATGTGTTGTGGTCACCACAGATGCCTCCAAACAGGGTTGGGGCACCGTGTGCAATGGGCATGCAGCCACTGGCTCCTGGGCGGGGCCCCGACTGGATTGGCACATCAACTGCCTAGATTTGCTGGCTGTATTCCTTGCCCTGCTGAGGTTTCTCCCACTACTTCAGGGAAAGCATGTCTTAATCCGTTCAGACAGCACCACCACGATAGCGTACATAAATTGCCAAGGCGGCGTGCGCTCTCGCCACATGTCGCAACTCGCCCACCATCTCCTCCTTTGGGGTCAGCAGTGACTCAGGTCACTGCACGCCACTCATATTCCGGGCAGTCTCAACACGGCAGTGGAAGCACTGTCGCGACAGGGCACACTCAGCCGAGAGTGGAGGCTCCACCCCCAGGTGGTCCAGCTGATTACCAGGCAGCTTTATGCTCTGAAGTTTTGTTTATTCTTGAATTGGTGTTCTTCCTGATCTGAATACCCACAGAGATGTGCAGTCGGTCAGTGCTCTCATTTCTGCAGGAGAGGTTGGAGGGGATGCTTTCCACCTCCACCTTGAAGGTTTATGTAGCCGATTTATATCGGCTCACCACGACGCAGTGGACGGTAAGTCTTTACAGAAGCACGACCTGATCATCAGGTTCCTAAGAGGTGCCCGGCTGAAAACTCCCAGGCCATGCCTGTTCTCCTCATGGGATCTCTCCGTGGTCCTTTCAGGCCTCCAGAGACCCCCCGTTCGAGCTGCTAGAATCAGTTGTGCTCAGGGCCCTCTCATTGAAGACGGCCCTCCTGATCGCACTCGCTTCCATCAAGAGGGTTGGGGACCTGCAAGTGTTCTCTGTCAGCAATACTTGCCTGGTGTTCGGTCTGGCAGATATCCATGTCGTCCTAAGACTTTGACCAGGTTATGTGCCCATGGTTCCTATGACCCCCTTCAGGGACCAGGTAATGAACCTGCAAGCGCTGCCCCGGGTGGAGGCAGACCCAGCCTTTTTGTTGCTTTGTCCAGTGCGTGCTTTGCGTACCTATGTGGACTGCACACAGAGCTTTAGATTTCTGAGCAGGTCTTTGTCTGCTTTGGTGGACAGCGGAAAGGGAATGCTCTCTCCAAACAGAGGCTAGCCCACTGGGTCGTCGACGGCATCACTTTAGCCTATCAGACCAAGGACATGCCCTCCCCCTTTTGGTTTTGAGCACACTCGAAGAGAAGTGTGGCATACGCATGGACACTGGCCAGCGACACCTCCCTAGCAGACATCTGCACAGTGGTGGGATGGGCAACACCCAATACCTTTGCAAGATTCTACAATCTCAGGGTTAAGTCGTTTTCGTCCCATATTCTCTCAGGTACTAGCACGTAGAACTTTGTAATACGGAACGACTGACCGGGTATTCCTCTTGCACATAGCGCCCTTCCCCTCCACTGAGGTAATCACATGCACTATTTCTCCCTGGAGAGTCCACTAAACTGCTCTCCCTAGATGTCTTTCCTCCCTAGCCCTCTGGTCCATGAATCCACAGTTACTAACTACTCTGTACTGGAATAGGTGCTCCACAGGGTTTGGCCATCACGGATTAATCCCCCTTTGTGTATTTTCCACAGTACGTTCCTCCTCTTGGTGGACACGCGTCTCCCTTGGGCAGTCCCCTCTGCCCACCGGTCGCTGTGTTTGTAGGAACTCCTCCCTCACTAGGTAGGATCTACCACCACACCACTTCCACATGTGATGCCCATGTGACGTATTCGCCACATTTCCCTCCCGCAGTCTGGGCAGGATGTGGTCTCCGTGGAGTCTTTTCCACCTGAAAGAGTAGGAGTTGGAAAAGAACGCCTTCCCCAATGCGTTTCATAGTGTTAAATGGCCCCAGCCACTTTAACTCTATTCGAGAAACATAGAGAGAGAAAAGGCGCGGATGGCACGACCTGCTCCCATGATTGGCACGTCGCTTGTTCCCCCCCTTCGGGGATGCTGGGAACCTAAAAAGTTTCTGACATTTTTATGGGCCGTTGGGGAAGGGTATGTGCAGTCTGGTGCAGCCTGCTGCTTTGGCACGCAACTGCCTGCCCGCACCTGCATCATCGGTTCACGTACACAGTTCAGTGCATGGTGTGATTGAATAGGGACCCCTAGTATCCCTTCACACAACGTCGAATGAATATATGTTGCTGCTATCGCAGCTCACCACGACCCAGTAGACGGCAAGTCTCTGGGTAAGCACGACTTAGTCATCAGGTTCCTAAGAGTTGCCCAGAGGTTAAATCCCTCCCAGCCAAGTCTGTTCCCTTCCTGGGATCTCTCGGTGGTCCTCGCCGGTCTTCAGAGATCCCCCTTCGAGCCGCTAGAATCAGCCGGACTCAGGGCCCTCTCCCTAAAGACTGCCCTGCTGGTCGCACTCGCCTCCATCAGGAGGGTCGGTGACCTGCAAGCGTTCTCTGTCAGCGACTTTTGCCTGGAGTTTGGTCCGGCAGACACACATGTGATCCTAAGACCGAGCTATGTGCCCAAGGTTCCTACCACAAACTTTAGAGACCAGGTAGTGAACCTGCAAGTGCTGCTCCGGGAGGAGGCAGGCCCAGCCCCTTCATTGCTGTGCCCGGTATGTGCCTTACGCACCTACGTGCTCTGCACGCACGACTTCAGGCGTTCTGAGCAGCTCTTTGTCTGCTTTGGTGGACAGCAGAAAGGGAACGCTGTATTCAAACAGAGGCTCTCCCACTGGCTGGTGGATGCCATCCTGTTGGCCTACCACACCCAGGCCATGCCCCCCCCTTGCAAGTTCGAGCACACTCAACAAGGAGTGTTGCGTCCTCGTGGGCACTGGCTAGGGGCACCTGTCTGGCAGACATATGCAGAGCTGCGGGTTGGGCAACACTCAATACCTTTGCAAGTTTTTACAACCTCAGGGTTGAGTCAGTCGCGTCCCAAGTTTTCTCAGGTCTGAGTCGGTAGAACTCGGTACACACTGACAGTGTGAATTGCTTGCGCCCAGCGCCCTTTCCCTCGGCCAAGGTCAAACAGTGCGCTTTTCCCTCCCAGGAGATCCCACTCACTCTGCTTCCTGGATGACTCCTCCCTAGCCCTGTGGGTCCGCAATTCAGTGGAGGAATTTGCCGACCCAATCCACTGCGGGTATCTCAAATCTACCCTGCACTGGGAAAGGTGCTCCACAGATAAGGTCTCCTACGCGGACTCCTCCTGTGTGTATTTTCATTGGTTACGATCCCCTTACAAGCGGATCCGCATCTCCCTTAGGCAGTTCCCACTGCCCTCTGGTTGCCGTGTTGTAGCAATTCCCCCCTCCTCAAGGCTGGATCTACCACTGCGCCATTCTTTCCCACATGTGACCGAAGAGACCCATGTGATGTATTTTGCCATGTTACCTCCCCCTTCCTGGGCATGTGTGGTCTCCGCAGGGTCTTTTCCCCCTGAAAGAATAGGAAAATGGGTAAGACCCCCTTCCTACGATGCGGTAAGGGCCCCAGTCGTTTGGCTCTATGAGAGAAACATAGAGAGAAAAGAGGCCCGGCTAGGCTCGGCCCGTCCCAGGTTGGCAAGTGTCACCTTGTTCCCCTGCTTGGGTAACTAGAATGATTCCAACGTCTTTTATGGGGCATTGGGGAAGGGTACGTGCACTCTGACACCGCTGGTCGTCTTGGCATGTGAAATACCTGCCCGCTCCTGTGTCAGCAGTACACGTACATGGCTCAGTGCATGGTGTGATTTGAAGTGGACCCCTAGTGTCGCTTCTTCGACACAACATCGAAGTGAGCGACAGATAGGTAACGTCTAGGTTACATATGTAACCTCCATTCTCTGATGGAGGGAACGAGATGTTGTGTCGAAGAAGCGACACTAGGGGTATCTCTTGATACGAATATGCTTCTGATGCATAAAAAAAGGCCAATGAGAAGTTGGCAGACAGTATTTGCATACCCCGCCCCCGGACATACGGGTACAAAGACGAGGAAATACTGAGTTCATTCAGGATTTTTCTGAGGAGCCGGGAGTGTCCGGCCACCTTAGTGGCTCGGCTCAGCAACGTGGCTGGGAGCACACAACGTCTCGTTCCCTGCACAAGAACGGAGGTTACATCGTAACCGAGATGTTAATATGGGGAAAATTTGTTTCATTGAAATCCTGACGACCCACAGAATCCATAGACACAAACCTCACGATTTTAGGACATACAGTTTAAAATGTGGTGGCGCTGTCTCCAAACTTTGCATTTACCCTCAGGTCATGGTCCTGATGAAGCATTACAAGTTTAATATCAATTTACAGCCTTGCATTCATTTTTACATTTACATTAACTTTTTTTAACTTTTCAAAAGCGACAAATTGTAAATTCTGCATTATTTATTCTGTGCTGCTCAGTCTGGAGATTATTTTGAGCCATTGTTTGGGCAAATTAGATGGTAGAAGTAATGGTAGTGAAAAAAATTATAAATTACATAATTCAAGATGGCGGCCAATGTAATGGACAGAGTTTAATGTTATGGGTTCATTTGAATCAGCGGGAGGAGAGTAGTCATAGGCAAAAATAATTTAGTTTGTATGAAAAAACAGTTCACAGTTTGTTTTCCTATGTAAGGTTCATAGGGCTGCCGTAGACTCCCAGACAGAACAATACTAAGAAAACCATTCAATAGGGGCTTCAGCACTTTCGGAATTATATGGTATTATATGACACTGTTTATTTATTTATGCTATTTTCATAAGAAGTTGGACATGAATTTAATAAACTAACTTTAAAGGGATAGTTCACCCAAAAATGGAAATTCTCTCATCATTTACTCACCCTCATGCCATCTCAGGTGCAAATGCAAGTGGATGGTGATCAGAATGAGCTTTATGAGCTTTATTGCCAAGTATGCTTACACATACAAGAAATTTGTCTTGGTGATACAGTGCACAAAAATACAAGACTAAAAAATAAATAAAAGTGAATAGAAATAAATAAAAAGTGAATAGAAAATATAAGCATATATAGAAATGCACAATAAGACAAATATATATATATATATTTTTGTACAAATATAAATCTGTTATATACAGATAGTGCAAGGGAATGTAATGGCAGAAGAGGTTAAATATGTTGGATAAATATTAATAGCATCAGACTTTTGAAGCTCCAAACAATCAGTATAAACGTCATCCGTAGGACTCCAGCGATTAAATAAATGTCTTCTAAAGCAACATGATTTATCACTTTTGGTGCAAAAAAAAGATACATATTTAAGTACTTATTAATTATAAACCATTCCTTCAGGTCTGCAGCAGTATACGCATTCACAAGAGTGCTGAGTTCACGTGATCTCTTGTGTGACAAATTCACGTTGGCATGTTACTGACATAACATAATGTTTTTCCATGAATTGCAAAAAAATGGCTGGTAAAATGGGGTATTCACTGGCCACTCGCTGATGAGCAAAAATGATAATTTCATAACCTGGTTACATTATATTAGAGGTTATAAACCAAATAGTAAAGAATATGTATGTGATGTAAGACACAAGGTTGTATATCAGAGAGTGGTTGGCACGAAAGCATGAAGTTTTAAAACCCACATTCATAATTCATAATTTAACCTAAATGTAAATATTCACATGTCATGCGCTGAAACATGAAATATGCAATGTAATTTTTAACGGTGCAAGACTGACACAAAAAAGACAATGAGTCCCTGAGTAAATGTATGAAATGAGGCTTGGATATGTGTGACTTTGCTGTCAAACAATAATTTCAGTTCAGTTACAGTAAATGTTTAACTACCATGCGTCACTGCAATCTTTCATTTGATTGTGGAAAATGTAATAAAGGCCTTGAACTTGTCTTGCAAATTAATTGCAGATGTGTCTGTAATATATACAAAAACAGAAAATGGCTGATTTATATTGCATACTTTAACTGACATTTTGTAAACATTCATGTTCATTAATGTCAGGGGATATTTGGGTCAGGTACTTTGGATATTACTAAATCCCTTTACTGAGGAATTGTTTCCACTTTTATAATACTCTCTTGTTTTAATTGGGTACGATTGTAGAACATTGGTACCTGTGGTTTTAGCATGCTCTGAGACACTTTAAGCAGCATCTAGAGGGATAGAAATTCAATAAATGAAACTAAGAATAAATAATCTGTTTCATTCATGCAGCTTTATTTCCTTATTTATTCTTTTGAGAGAGTGTAATTAAAATAAGAGGATAACACTGAGCAGGTCACTAATCCTTGATCTGATGGATGGTCATTCACCTACCCATGTAAGGACACTCTACACTCCCTTCACACTCATTCAAACTCATATTTAGTACATCCCAGTTTTATTTAATCTTCTGTCTCAGTTAAAGCAGTCTTAGAAGAACAGATAAAGGCCAGCAGGTTTCACATCATTAATCTATCATTATGGCAAGATTATTAGTGAATCAGTCACATTGTGTCTGTTGCAAAACAAAAAAAGTCAAAATTTGAAAAGTGTTTGTAAACTCATATGATGATGAATGATCACAAATGAGTTGCCACTGTTTTCAGTGGAGTTACTAATATTATTACTAAATCTGCAATGTATTTTTTCCTCTCCCTAGCTAAATCTTTAAAGAAATTGAAGAGTTTTAAAGTAGCTAGGTCTCCTCTGACTTGTTATAAACATTGTTGTGCTCAGTTTTGCAGATGTTTATAATTCTGCAGAAACCAGCATATTAATTTTATGATGCTGAGAAATATCATACCAGTACACCAGATTTAAAAATAATAATTTATCATTAGAGAATACACTATTTCTTATTATCTTTGAATATTTGGTCTTTTTCAAATGTCCAAAAAGCCAGTAGGCCTTTTATTTGTTAAATAGTGTAATCATTCCTTATTTTCGTTGTCATATAGGCAGCATTTGAGTGTCAGAATAGCAAGACTGCATGTTCATGTATACCTGCAGGGTGTGAAAAGAACACACTTACACCCATGTGTCTCATAGCTGCTCCACATTATTATAGGTAGCTTTAATCCCAGGGTATGGTTACCACTAGCCTGCTGTGTACAATTTATATAAAAAAGGGGTGAAAATTGTTGGACACTTTTAAAAGGGAGTGGTCTGTAGCTCTAATTGTGCCGATTTACCCCAAAATATTTTCAAATGCAAGTAATGTTAATTCCCAAGTTGAAGAACCTCAGTGGAAGGGAGTAACATATATAATATGTAAAATTATGAAAATATATAATGTAAAATAAACTATAATATAGTAAATATGAAATTACAGCCGCAAAAGCCATTTTCTTTTCTCTCTACATTGTTATTACTCTCCTTATGTTTACTTTAGTGATTTCTCCCTCAGAGTGCTTGTGCAAGTTAATGCTGTCAAAGCAACCAAGATACATTCTGTTTCCATTTGTCCTCAAATGGTCGTCTTGATTGAACAAAGCTAATTCAAAGTTTGGGACAGTTGGTATAATGCTGCCTACAAAGGATGTGTCCTGCCTAGCACCAGCCTTTGAAGTGAGACACAGATTAGGCCTATATATACATATATATATATATATATATATATATAGTTAATTTATATTTTTTCTATAAATTGCCTGCCCAATAGAAGTTGCAAAAGAAGAATGTGAAAGTGAAGATCATTAGTAAAAAAAGACTTATTATAATAAAATATTAATATTGATCTGTTTCTCACCCACAATTATTATATTGTTTCTGAAGATATGGATTTAACCTCTGGAGTCATGTGGATTTCTTTTATGCTGCGTTTATGTGCCTTTGGAGCTTACAAACTTTGGGACCCATTCATTGACATTGTGAGGACCAACAGAGCTAAAAATGTGTCTAAAATCCTTTGTTTGTCTTCAGCATAATAAAGGAAGTCATACACATCTGGGATGGTATAAGGATGAGTAAATGATGATAGAATTTTCATTTTTGGGTGAACTATTTAATTCAGATTAATAAATACATTTGCAATTGTTAAATAGCAGTAGCCAAGAGACTACTTGAGAAAATTAAGCTTTCCTAGACTAAGATTAATAATGTTGCATTAGTCTAAAAGTCTCAATTAACAACCTTGGAGCTCATAGTAGGTCTGTCTTTAAAGGTGTATAAATTATGTT
Source organism: Moxostoma hubbsi (assembly GCA_032164185.1). Taxonomy (NCBI): domain Eukaryota; kingdom Metazoa; phylum Chordata; class Actinopteri; order Cypriniformes; family Catostomidae; genus Moxostoma; species Moxostoma hubbsi. The sequence continues at coordinate 16,309,339 of JAVLUX010000011.1, read as the reverse complement.
TAAAAAAAACATTATCTTATTGGGAAAATGATTGGGATTTGTAATATTAATTTCAATAACTGCATTGTACCTTTGTAGGGCAGCAAAGTTTCTCAGTGTATTAATTTATTTTAAACGGTAACCACAATTAGCCACATGAATGCCAGTTTTATCTACTTCTGTTTATTTTATTTTATTTAATTTAACAGACACATATTACACATAAAAATTATGAAATCTGACTATCTTTGTGTGGCAGCGGGGCGTGGTCAAGTGCCCGTCCGGAGAGGGGGAGCGGTAAGGGCGCTTACACCTGAGCTAAAATATGTCTAACACCTGTCTCTAATTTCAGTGAGCACGGGGAGAGCGGCATAAAAGAGCCACAGCACCGCCAGTCAGGACGCCAGTCCAGTGTTGGCAGCCCAAGTGTTTAGTTTGAGTGTACGAAAAGCTTTATTTTTGTTATAAGAAGTTTATGTTTGAACCCCTGTAATTTTACGTTGAATAATTAAAGACCCCTCACCTGTGTGCAGAAGCCTGTCCTCGTGTCCTCCTTTTCCCCGCCCTGCCAAGAGCCTTTGTTACACTGGTGCCGAAACCTGGGACTTTAAAACATGGAAGGTCGTCCCGTAGAGTCCTCCCAGCTGGCCGAAGTCCTCCAGTCCCTCGCGGCATTACATCAGAGCCACCATCAGTCCCTGCTTGAGCTCTGAGAGGACCAAGATCGGCGGTTCTTTGAGATCATGCGGGCTCAAGCAGAGGACCGGCATGCCATCCGGAGCCTGCTCAGCCAGGAGGTCGCTCCCGCCACAGCCGCGACCCCGGACCATCGCTCCCCGTTGCCCCCGCCCACGTTACAGAAGATGGGGTTAACGGACGACCCCGAAGCGTTTTTGGACCTTTTCGAGCGGACCGCTGAAAACTGGGGCTGGCCGCGCGATCAGTGGGCAGCCCGCCTTGTTCCTCTGTTGTCCGGAGAAGCCCAACTCGCGGCTCAACAACTGCCTGCGACGAACCTCCTGGCCTATGCTGATCTGAGGAGAGCGATCATGCAACGGGTTGGTCGGAGTCCCGAAGAGAACCGCCAATTGTTCCGGGCCACGAAGTTGGAGAAAGCCGACCGCCCTTTCGCGTTTGCCCAGCGGCTCCGTGATGCCTGTCGGAAGTGGCTGCTAGTGGGGGACTGCGACGTCGAGGGACTGATCGATCAGGAGGTGCTGGAGCAGTTCACTCAGCGATTGCCCAGGAGAATGGCGGAGTGGGTCCAGTGCCACCGCCCGGCGTCGCTGGAGGCGGCGGTCCAGCTAGCGGAGGACCACATGGCGGCGATCCCAAGGGCGGATGAGCCCTCTCTCTCTCTCTCTCCCTCCCCTCCCCCTGTGTTTTTTTCCGCTCTTCCCCATCCCCCTCCCCCCTCTCGCTCTGTCTTCCTTCCAGGGTCCGTTCCTGCCCCCCGCAGGCGAGGAGCCTGGCAGAGACCCACGGTGGCATCGCACACCCCCCCGCCACATTCAGCCGCTCTCCCCCTCAGGTGGGGGCGTCCGCCGACGCAGGTATGGGTGTGGCGCCTGGGCCAGCCTGTTGGAGGTGCGGGGACCCGGGCCACTTCCGTGATCAGTGTCCGATGATGGAAGTGGGGACGGTGGTTCGGGTCGCCGATCCCCCGCATGCTGCCCCCGATCGGGCTGGAGCGTACCGGATTCCGGTAAGAATCCAGGGGGGTACACACCGAGCATTGCTGGATACCGGTTGCAATCAGACCACCATCCATCAACGCTTGGTTCAACCCGGGGCTTTGGGCACAGCTAGACGGGTGAGGGTGAGGTGTGTGCATGGGGATATTCACAAGTACCCGATGATGAACTTGTTAGTGAAATTCCGGGGAAAAAAGCATAGAGTGGAGGCAGCGGTTAGTCCCCGCCTCACCCATCTTCTGATTTTGGGGACCGATTGGCCAGCATTTAAAGATGTGCTAGGGGGAATTTGCACGGATGGGTCCTGCACTAAAGTGGGGAGATGTGCGATGTGCGATGCTTTGACAGGGGAGGCGGAGCCGGGGCCGTACTCGGCTGCTCCAAATCGGGATGACGTGGAGAGGGGCGAGGCTTCCGCCCCTCCTCTTCGCAGGGAATTCCCTGATGAGGATTTCCCTTTGGAGCAGTCGCGGGACGAAACCCTCAAGCATGCCTTTGATCAGGTAAAAGTGATCGATGGTCAGCGTCTTCAGCCAGACATCGCTCTCGCATACCCCTATTTTTCAATTATAAATGACTGACTGTATAGAGTGACGCAGGACACTCAAACTAAAGAAAATAGGACACAGCTTTTGATTCCACGGAGCCGCCGGGAAATGTTATTCCAGGTGGCTCATTATAATCCCATGGCGGGTCATCTAGGGGAAAGAAAAACACTTCTCCGACTAATAGCCCATTTTTATTGGCCGGGCATTAGCGGTGACGTCCGCAGGTGGTGTACGGCGTGCCGCGAATGCCAGCTGGTAAACCCACCGGCCACCCCAAAAGCGCCATTGCGCCCTCTTCCGTTGATCGAGGTCCCCTTCGAGAGAATTGGAATGGACCTCGTCGGGCCATTAGAGCGGACAGCACGTGGACATCGCTTTGTGTTAGTCCTAGTGGATTACGCAACGCGATATCCGGAAGCAGTGCCTCTAAGCAACATCTCAGCACGTAGTGTTGCTGGGGCGCTCTTCAAAATAATCTCCCGGGTGGGGATTCCAAAAGAAATCCTCACCGATCAAGGCACAACGTTTATGTCACGCACACTTCGCGAACTTTACGATCTATTGGGCATGAAATCGATTCGCACTAGCGTGTATCATCCGCAGACAGATGGCCTAGTGGAACGTTTTAACAAAACCCTCAAAAACATGATTCGTAAGTTCGTGCATGAGGATGCTAAAAACTGAGACAGATGGCTCGATCCCCTGTTGTTTGCAGTGCGAGAGGTCCCGCAAGCCTCAACCGGCTTCTCTCCATTTGAGCTGTTGTACGGGCGATGCCCGCGCAGCATCTTAGATGTTTTACGAGAAGGCTGGGAGGAAGGACCTACAAATAGTAAAAATGAAATTCAATACGTTCTTGACCTCAGAGCAAAACTCCACACTTTGGGAAAACTAACACAGGAGAATTTGCTCCGGGCCCAAGAACGTCAATGCCGGCTGTACGACAGGGGAACGCGGCTGAGGGAATTTGCACCGGGAGATAAATTTCTTGTATTGCTTCCCACATCGAGCTCCAAATTACTCGCCAAGTGGCAAGGGCCCTTTGAGGTCACACGACGAGTGGGGGATCTCGATTATGAGGTTAAGCGGACCGATAGGGGGGAATGCGCGTCAAATTTACCACCTCAACCTCCTTAAATTATGGAGGGAGGCGGTCCCTGTATCGTTGGCTACGGTGGTCCCAGAGAGGGCGGAGCTCGGACCGGAGGTAAATCCAAACCCAGATCTCAATGCCCCGGTCATTTGTGGAGACCACCTCTCCCCGTGCCAACGAGCAGAGGTTGCCAGGTTGCAGAAGGAGCTTGCGGACGTGTTTTCTCCCCTGCCGGGTCGCACGAGCCTCATCCAGCACCATATCGAGACCGAGCCAGGGGCGGTCGTTCATTGCCGCCCTTATCGCCTCCCCAAGCATAGAAAGAAAATTGTCTGGGACGAATTGGATGCCATGCTTGATATGGGGGTAATAGAAGAATCCCACAGCGACTGGTCCAGCACGGTCGTTCTTGTTCCCAAGAGTGACGGGTCGGTGCGGTTCTGTGTGGATTACAGAAAAGTCAACGCGGTGTCTAAATTTGACGCGTACCCAATGCCCTGCATTGATGAACTGCTCGATCGGTTAGGTACTGCTCGTTTTTATTCAACATTGGATTTAACAAAGGGTTATTGGCAGATCCCCTTGACGCCAATCTCCCGAGAAAAAACGGCCTTCACCACGCCGTTCGGATTACACCAATTCGTGACACTTCCGTTTAATGGACCGTGTCCTCCGGCCGCACTCTGCTTACGCCGCTGCCTACATAGACGACATTATTATTTATAGTAATGACTGGCAGCGGCATATACAATATCTGAGGGCGGTCCTGAAGTCGCTGCGGCGGGCGGGGCTCACTGCAAACCCCAAGAAGTGCGCGATTGGGCGTGTGGAGGTGCGGTATCTGGGGTTCCACTTGGGCCATGGCCAGGTGCGTCCCCAAATTGATAAAACCGCGGCGATTGCGACTTGCCCTAGGCCCAAGACCAAAAAGGGGGTGAGGCAGTTCCTGGGGCTGGCTGGCTACTACAGAAGGTTTGTACCTAATTATTCGGACGTCACCAGCCCGCTGACTGACCTCACTAAAAAGGGGGCTCCAAATCTGGTCCAGTGGTCGGAGCAGTGCCAACAGGCGTTCACACAAATTAAAGCCGCACTCTGTGGGGGGCCGCTCTTGTATTCACCTAACTTCTCTCTCCCTTTCTTATTATAGACGGACGCTTCAGAAAGTGGGCTGGGGGCCGTACTCTCGCAGGTGGTGGAGGAGGAGGAGCGCCCGGTGCTATACATCAGTAGGAAGCTCTCCTTGAGGGAAACGAAGTATAGCACCGTGGAGAAGGAGTGTCTGGCCATCAAGTGGGCGGTCCTCACACTCCGCTACTACCTGCTGGGGCGGGCCTTCACCCTCTGCTCGGATCATGCCCCACTGCAGTGGCTCCACCGCATGAAGGATTCTAACGCCCGGATCACCCGTTGGTATCTGGCTCTCCAGCCTTTTAAGTTCGAGGTGATCCACAGACCGGGGGTGCAGATGGCTGTCGCCGACTTCCTTTCCAGAAATGGGGGGGGAGTGGTAGGCAGGCCGGATGGCGCCCCGGCCTGAGTCGGGCGGTGGGGGTATGGCAGCGGGGGCGTGGTCAAGCGCCCGTCCGGAGAGGGGGAGCAGTAAGGGCGCTTACACCTGAGCTAAAATATGTCTAACACCTGTCTCTAATTTCAGTGAGCACGGGGAGAGCAGCATAAAAGAGCCACAGCACCGCCAGTCAGGACGCCAGTCCAGTGTTGGCAGCCCAAGTGTTTAGTTTGAGTGTACGAAAAGCTTTATTTTTGTTATAAGAAGTTTATGTTTGAACCCCTGTAATTTTACGTTGAATAATTAAAGACCCCTCACCTGTGTGCAGAAGCCTGTCCTCGTGTCCTCCTTTTCCCCGCCCTGCCAAGAGCCTTTGTTACACTTTGATCAAAGTTGGTTTGTGTCTTTATTTGTGAAAGGTGTAGGCTTGGTCATATTATGATCTGAAAAAGATATTATTATTGAGTTATGAATTATTCTGGCTCTAATTGCACTTGAATACCAGTAGCTTGTAGCCTTAATAGCCTTTGTCTGTGTATCCATTTAAAAGTAGTTTTTTTCTGCAGAAATAAACTAATGACTGTCTACTGTGAGATAATTGGGAAATAGCCTAATGGCACATCGGTGCAGAGCTCTCACACCCAGTGCTACACAAACACGTTATTGTATGCTTGTCAAAAGGAGGTCCTCCAACACTTTGGTATTTTTGCTACTTTGCATGTGAACTTATGAACTTGTATGTTATTTGGTAAATTTGCTGGATTTGCAGTATTCTGGTGAGTGCATGAACTTTTATGTGCAAGTAAACAAGGTTGAGTTAGTCCATTGTCCATTGGCCTATTTTTTTTTCCAGTCTGTCTAGTACTGTTATCCGTGCCACTCCTTTCACCAATATGTGATCCAATTAGGCAATTTATTTATGATTGCATGTTCTGCATTACTTTTGATAGCTCACATTCACCAAGACTTTAGTATTGCAGATAGGCTATGTGTTTTGAAGTTTATTATTACAGATTCTCCAATATGTTAATTCATTTATAGCACCTAGGAATCGCTCATCTCTTTTTGTTGCAACACATATGATATCTTTGTCTTCCGTTATGTTCCTGAAAGAGTTTTAATTTGAATAACATGATATAAAAATATTCTGTCAATGGCCTTCAAAGGCTGGTCTATACCTTACTGTTACAGACTGCCAGGTGTCAGCATAACATAAAACATTTCTGTTTTTAAATCCATGAACTTTTGAGTATTGAGTTATTTCCAAGTAGAACCACTTAAAATAAGACCTTCTGATGTTTGCAAGCTGTATTTCAGATACAATCTGAAAATACGATATGATCTTGAGGTCATGTTTTTTTCTTAAAAAACAGGTCAATTACTTGCTGGTAGCTTGATGCAGCCTACTATACGATTCAGTTTAATAAGTAAGTTAATATTGCTGTCTAGTAAAACTAAAGTTGTTTTATTGTTGAGATTTGACATAAGATGACCCAGTGCATTTGTAGCTTGTGCTCTCTGTGGTGGGAGAGAAAATTGGCACCATGAAGTCCTTTATATACTTCTGGAGAAGTGTCATTCCCCTTCTGTCACTCACTTGACGTCGTGTCAATGAGGCTCTTTGAGAAAGGCCAATGAGAATTGGCGAGTGGAATTTGCATGCCACTCCACCGGACATACAGGTTTAAAAGGAGCTGTAATGCCCACTCCATTCTACTTTTTTCTTTGGAGCCGAGCGGTTGTACTATCAGCAAGCTGAAATACCACTGCTGTTCCATTAACCTCATAACATTTACATTTATGCATTTGGCAGAAGCTTTTATCCAACGCAACTTACAGTGCACTTATTACAGGGACAATCCCCCTGGAGCAACCTGGAGTTAAGTGCCTTGCTCAAGGACACAATGGTGGTGGCTGTGGGGATTGAACCAGCAACCTTCTGATTATCCGTTATGTGCTTTAGCCCACTACGCCAACACCACTCATCATAAGAAGTGTATGCTGTTAGATATATGGCACATTATCAGCGGTTTTTACTCCTTCTGCACGACGAGTGCAGATTTCGCTCCCAGGTGCTTCGACAGCGCTAAAAGAGTGTATATTCCTGCTAAAGAGTATATTTTCGCAATTAGAGCACACACATTGACGTTGGAAGTCTTTTTAAAGGCGCGTCTTTATAAAGATGCCTTTCCGTCTTTTTGTGATTCCTGGATGTGGTTGTTATCTCTCCGCTGCCGACGGCCACAGGTGCTGCCTCATGTGTGGGCAGCAATCACACTGAGGCAACGTTTATGGATGGTTCATGTTCTAATTGTGAGAATATTTAATACCAACTTTGCGGTCGCGGCTTTCCTTCTTCCGGGAGAAAGCCACTCTAGCCGCTCCCCCATTGCGCCTTCTACCCTTCTACCCGGCCCTGCTGGCACTGGAGGCGACTTGAGGTGTTCAATGGTCGCGGTCTCACCGAGAAATTCCCCACGGACCTTCCGTTCCCCAACACGCTAGTTTGCTACCATCCGGTACCGAAATGAGACCAGCCTGTCCAACCAGACGTCTCTTTTGGGGCCTGCGAGGAGGATGAGTCTTCAATCTCTACATCGGAGATCGCACTGTCAATGTCGGATGCCGATGACTCAACTGGGCTGCCACGTTTGGCTCTGCCTGGCCAGTCTGAGGTGGACTGGAAACCTCCACCCTCCCCTGAGCACTTGCGTCTTGATGATTGGTTCCTGGGTTCGGGGTGCCACTCACCACCAATCTGGTCGAGATGAGGGACGCCGACAAAGCCCGCTTTCTCAACGTGCCCATCTCCCAGAAGGGACTTTTCGGCAACACCATTGAGGACTTCGCCCAGCAGTTCTCAGTGGTGAAGAAGCAGACGGAGGCCACCCAGCACATCTTGCCCCGGCGCAGCTCAAGATCCCGCACCCCGTCTGCTTGCCGAGGACTTCCCCCTGTGGCGGCGAAAGCCCAGGCGGTCAGTGTTTTCCTTCCTGCAGGAGAGGCTGTATGGGGGGGCTGTCCCCCCTCCATCTTGAATGTATATGTAGCCGCTATTGCGGCCCACCATGACGCAGTTGATGGTAAGTCCCTATGGAAGAACAACCTGATCCTCAGGTTCCTCAGAGGCACCCGGATGTTGAATCCTCCCAGGCCACACCTCTTCCCCGCATGGGAACTCTCCATAGTCCTCCTGGGCCTTCGGGGATCCCCCTTTTAGACAGCCCTCCTGATTGCGTTCACCTCCATCAAGAGGGTTGGGGACCTATAAGCGTTCTCTGTCAGCGACACTTGCCTGGATTTTGGTCCCGAAGATACTCACGTGATCCTGAGACCCCGACTAAGCTATGTGCCCAAGGTTCCCATAACCCCCTTCAGGGATCAGATGGTGAACCTGCAAGCACTGCCCCTGGAGGAGGCAGACCCAGCCCTATTGTGGCAGTGTTTGGTGCGTGCTTTGTGCACATACCTAAATCGCACGCAGAGCTTTAGATGCTCTAAGCAGCTCTTTGTCTGCTTTGGTAGACAGCGGAAAGGGAACACAGTCTCCAAACAGAGGCTTGCCCTCTGGATTGTGGATGTCATTGCATTGGCAAATTCTACTCTCCAATTCTCATTGGACTTTTCTCAAAGAATGGGAGGTGTTCAGGGCTCTCAAGAACTACCCTTAATGTCACTACATCGACACAATTTCTCGTTCCCTCCATCAGGGAATACAGCCAAGAAACGGTATATTGTTTCTGAACATTCAGACACCCGCCACACCACTGTGGGAGGCATTTAGGTGTACATTTAAATATGAGGTAACTAAAATATAATCTAAAATATGTTATCAATGACTTTATGCTTCATTATATGAGTAGACTTCACATGAGGTCAGTAAAAGAAGCTGTTGTAATCACTCGATGATGATTTAAAGTAATATATATGCATGAAAATGTTTAATTTGTCTTGTTTATATTCTGAATTCATGATGCTAATGCACTAACATGCTATACACAGCCATTATATGAGCCAGTAACTAACAATTATTATGATTTAGAATGACACTGATACAATTGCAAAGATAAGTTTATAAAAGTGATAATGTTCAGAATAAAGAATGATCATGGGCACACTTTAGACAGATTTGTGAATGGCTTTCGCTGCAGAAGGCTCATGAGTGAATGGGCACTTGACAGTATTTGAGAAGATTTGATTGCTATAGTAGGCATGACATGGTCTTGGAAAATATCTCTAAGCAAACAATTGTACAGATGTAGGTACTGTAGCGACACCAGGTCGCTAAAAACTCTGCACGCCAATGTGTTTACGTTGACTGACTGATTTTGACTCACTAAACAAAATAAACAGAACTTCCTTTCGTCATCAAGGTAGGTGGAGCTCTAGGTCACACCTACCGAAGACATGGACCAATTGCAGTAAGAAGGTGTTTTGCTGTTGAATAGAAGCTAGCTGTTACGAACCACCAAAATGAATCTCCGATTCATTGGAAGTATATCAAGGCCTTCAGGGGACATAAGATGCCTCTTCCTGGTTCTCTATGAGGGGCCAATGCTCTTCAATGGTGCTAGCAAGAGAAAAACAAATTTTCGTACTCTTCTTTCCCTTTTAAAAAAAACAATTTAATGTGACAGTCTTAGGTTTTGTTGTTTTGACAAGTTTGGCCTATATTCTTCTCTTCAAATATTTTTCATCTCTTGTGCATGTGCTGAGAGAACAGCTCTTTTTCTTTACTGCTGGTGTCAGCGATTTTCCCATCACATCTGCAGCCAGAGAGACCTACACATCAATAAACAGTACCACAGGAGGTAACACTTTCATAGTTAGATGTCAGACTGCACTCTGAGTTGAGAGAGGTATAATTTTCTCTTTAACCGTTTATATTTTAAAGGTTTTTGGTCTCCCTTGCTCTGCTTCAGGAAGCTCACTAGAATGTGCAATTTAAAGCCTTAATCTTGTTTAAAGCATATAGTAAAGGAAGTTTCTCTGTGGCTGAAAAAGGCTTGTGGCTGTTGAACAGACTTGTGAATGAAAGAGAATGTTTGAATGGCGTTCAGCCAGAAGATAATTCAGCCTCTTTTTATTATGATTCTTGCCCTGTGCCTTTTGAACTCTCTACCACTAGTTCTGTCTCAATGTCTGTTTTGTTTGTTTTCAAAACAGTGTCAATGTTTGTTTTCTGATTTTGGCTTTTGGAGATTTTTTGGATAGAAAAACAGACTGAATGGGGTCATGGCAAAGATACACCAAAAATACAGAAAGAGAAATAAGAGTAAGAGTTGTGTAAATAATTAATTAACGTACAAGGTCTTTAAAATTTCCTTGATATTTTTAAAAAGTTTGATGTACTATATAAACTTTAGGAATCATCATGGTCGACTAGTCATTCAACAACTGACTGATTGATTTCTGAGTTTGACTAGTTTATTTAGATTAGACTAGATATTTTTAATTTAATTGTATTTATTTATTGCTGTGTCGGGTTAGAGGGGCTGCTCAAAATCAACAGAACAATGTTTCTGTAGCACCACATTGTTAAACTTATAAATCAATCTACAAATGGCATATTATGCCCTTACAGTCCTCTTCGGAGTCCAGATTTTGGTGATGTTAGCAAGTGAAGAATGATGGGGTGCTAGTCAGCAAGGCAATGGTTTTGTGTGAGTCATAAAAGTATGCATTTGGGACAGACTCCAGTTGGATGACACATTTTTATACATTGTTTTTCTTACAGTATACATACAATTTTACCAATTGTAGAACAAAGTCAAGACATTGATGGCGTAAAGGAACACAATTGTTTTTAACTCACTCTTAAATATTTGTTTTTATTGAATAATTCCAAGAAACACACTGACAATAAAATATTACAAGATTTAATTGTGGAACCTCTGTAATACAAAGCCCACATGTAACAACAATTTCTTTCTTAAAAATCCTTTTGCAATATTTAGAGAACAAGTAAACCTTATTCAGACACCTGGACGGTTGCATGCAGGTTCTTAAATCATCTCACAAACTACCGTAGGTGACAAAAATCATTATATTTATATACACAGTCACAATTCTGCAGGTATATCTCCGGTAGACAAACGTTGCTATTAATGAATCTCAAAAGCTACTGCTATGTGCAGGAACGTATTCTCTCAAGACTTAATATTTTAGAGACTCACGATAATAATAATGTTCCTCTTTGAACGTATATTTGCATTGGCCCCAGGGCCAGCTGTGTGCCAGCACGTCTATCCCGAGGGAGGCTCCCATCAGAGAATGCCAGAGTGGGCAGTGGGAGGATTCCCAGGAAGAGAACAGGTCTACCTGTGCTTTGCCAAATGGACTCCAAATCAGCCTGACTACCTGGGGGTGGAGTCTCCACTCTCCGCTGATCGTTGCCTGCCGTTACAGCATGTCCGCTGTGGCGTTGAGGCTGCCCGGGATATGACTGGCCCACAGCGACATCAGCGTAAGTAGCTTACTTTTATGAATACAAAACTTCCCAAGAAAAAAACTATCAGCAACTTTTGCAGGTACACTGAATTACTATTTTTTTAAACCAGTTATACACATCAAATTAAAAAGTGATACTGTATACACAAGGAAAGCAAGAGATCCTTAATTGACAATCAAAGAAAATGATTGAAATCAATATTAAAACTGCACTTGACATCACCTCGCCCACCATGATTCTTTTCTCTGGCACAAGACTCCAGTCTACTGTGATTGGTCATGAGGATCAGCAGCACGGACTGTTGGATTGTACATAGACCACTGGAGAGATCACACTGATGCGGGTTCAGCCAAAGGATGCATTGAGGGTGCAAAGTAGTCGCTCGTGTGCATTCTTCCAAGTGCAAAAATGTCAAATGTGACCCTATGGTCTCGTGGACGTAGCAGGGAAGCGTATATGAAGGCCACAAGAGTGCAAGTTCACATCATGTGTTCCATTTGGGACAGGACCATAGTTGACTCTGCACATTAACCTGGGTTACTAGAAATAATCTTAACATCATACAAGTAACACACATCAGCTTTGGTCATTCAGATAACCTATTGACTGCATATCACTCAAAAGTACATTAGAAACAAGGGTGGCTGAAATTTACTTGAACAAGGCCCTTAATTACATACATTTGTCTATTTACCTTAACAGTCTTTGCAGCAAATTTCAGCACAGGATCTTTTTGTGATCTTGTCACAATGTAATGCATTGACAACTACATTGGAATGTACTATATGTAAGCAGTAAATCTCATTTCACATCTGAATAGGTTAGTCAGTCAAACCAGAGTCTGTTTACATTCAAGTCTTAAAGGTGTGGCAGCAAAAAGCATTCTGTTTAATTCTAAAGGTAGATAGAGGGTGGAAAATAAATTAAAATAAAACAAAGTAAACTGCAACCTTTTGTTGATTACTCGATTTTTGGAAGTCAGTATTTCATTAGTTAATAAAAACAAAGGTGACGTTGTATAAGTGTAAATAATACATGAAATGCCTTTGACTGTCCTTCTTATCTCATTCTCCATCTTACATATGCTTTGATCACATTTCTCTTGACATGATATCGACTAGCTCAGCTGCCATGTCTTTGAGAATTTAGAAAAATTGCTCACGGAGTGAATAACTTTGTTTATATATATATTTATATTCTCATATACATATACTATATATATATATATATATATATATATATATATACACACAAGTAAAAAAGTATATTTCTCTAAAAGAGTGGCGCAAACGGTGGAGTCTTTTTCAAGATGTCTTTCCAATTGTGTGTATTTCCTGGTTGCGGTCGTTGTCTCTCCCCGTCTGATGGCCATGATCACTGTCTCTCGTGTCTGGGTGCTATCCATGCGGAGTCAGCGTTTGTGGATAGTTCATGTCTTCACTGTGATGGCATGACCATGGCTACGTTGCGGTCGCGGCTTGCCCTCGTAAGACCGCAAGCCACCCCATCTGCTCCCTGACTCGGTCCTTCTGCCTACGGGTATGAGGCAGTGTCGGCTAGCACTGGGGGCGCTGATGCTGAGGTCTCAGCTGGACTCCCACCCTCGGGTGCGGTGGCTCAATCACAGGCTGACGCAGAGCTGGCAGCCATGCTTGCCCAGGCAGCCGTGAGTGTCAAGCTGAAGTGGAATCTTCCCCCTCCCCCCGAACCCTCGCGGCTCGACGATTGGTTCCTGTGGCCAGAGCGCCACTCACGGCCACGCTCCGCCCCCTTTCCTTTCTTCTCGGAGGTGCATGAGGAGCTCACGCGCTCGTGGCAGGCATCTTTTACTGCCTGCACACGATCCGTGAGCTCCTCCGCTCTCACTACCCTCAACGGCGGGGTGACAAGGGGCTACGCGGTGTTCTCCAGGTGGACCAAGCCACGTCCACCTGGCGGAACCGCCCGAGGCTCCCGTCCAGGGCTTGTAGGATGACGTCGTCTCTGACGGCTAAAGCCTACAGCCCCGCTGGGCACGCCGCCTCCGCCTTGCCCCGTGGCACTTCCCCCATGGCACTCCTGCAGGTGCACCAAGCCAAGGCACTTAGAGAACTACACGAGGGTAGTCCTGACCCGGGTCTAATGCAGGAGCTGCGCTCGGCGACCGACTTCGCCCTCCGGGCAATGAAGGTCACGGAGCAGGCTCTCGGGCAGGCGATGTCCACCTTGGTGGTCCAGGTGCGCCACCTCTGGCTCAACCTGATCGAGTCGCGAGAGGCTGACAAGGTACGTTTCCTTGACGCCCCCATCTCCCAGGTTGGGTTGTTTGGCGACAAAGTTGGAGACTTCGCCCGGCAGTTCTCAACGGTGAGGAAGCAGTCGGAGGCTATACCGCACATCCTGCCCAGGCGGAGCCACAGACCCCGCACCCTGTCTGCTCATTGCCCAGCACGTCCCCCTGCAGTGCCAGCACCAACACCAGCCCCGCCAAAGCCCGCCCCTCGGGGCCGGCACAGACGCGGAGCTACCCGCAGGATGGCAATGCCCCCCACCTCACGGCCAGCCGCCAAGAATCGCCGGTCTCTGCACAGACTCCCGTTCAAGATGCTCATGCAGAAATGCATTCTAGCGAGCATCCAGCATCTGGATTGGTTCGCGGCGGTAGACCTGAAGGACACGTACTTTCATGTCTCAATCCTTCCTTGACACAGACCCTTTCTCCGGTTTGCCTTCGAGGGTCAGGCATATCAGTACAAAGTCCTCCCCTTCGGCCTGTCCATGTCCCCTCGCACCTTCACGAAGGTTGCAGAGGCAGCCCTTGCCCCACTGAGGGGCACTCAACTATCTCGACGACTGGATAATCTTAGCTCCTTCGCGAGACATGTTGTGTGCTCACAGGGACCTGGGGCTTTGGGTCAACTGGGAAAAGAGCAAGCTCGTCCCGGTTCAGAGCATCTCTTTTCTCGGTATGGAGTTGGACTCAGTCTCAATGATGACGCATCTCACCAGCGAGCGCGCACAGTCAGTGCTGAGCTGTCTGCATACATTCAGACAGAACACGTTGGCGTCCTCGTCACGCAGGCTTGTTGCCGCTCTCTCAGCCCCTGGTCAGACCTAGCATTCGTACGGGCAGGAGTTCCCCTAGGCCAGGTCTCCAGGCACATCGTGGTTACCACAGATGCCTCCCAACGGGGCTGGGGCGCCGTATGCAGCTGGCACTCAGTCACCGGCCCATGGACTGGCCCAACTACCTCGAGTTGCTGACAGTACTACTTGCCCTGAGGAGGCTTTTGCAGTTGATCATGGGCAAGCACGTGTTTCTCCAGATGGACAACACAGCCGCGGCAGCGTATATCAACTGCCAAAGCGGTCTACACTCTCGCCGCATGTCACAACTCGTCTCCTCCTTTGGGGTAAGCACTGACTAAAGTCACTGCGAGCCACTCACATCCCAGGCTACCTCAACAGCACAGCGGATGCGCTGTTGCGGTAGGTTACATCCAGGGGAGAGTGGAGGCTCCATCCCCAGGTGGTTCAGCTGATCTGGAGTCGATTCGGCCAAGCGCAGGTAGACCTGTTCGCTTCCCCAGAATCGTCCCATTGCCCACTATGATACTCTCTGACTATGGCTCCCCTCAGCACAGATGCCTTGGCACACAGCTGGCCCCCAGGGCTTCACAAGTATGCGTTTCCTCCAGTGAGCCTACTTGCACAGACGCTGTGCAAAGTCAGAGAGGATGGGGAGCAGGTCCTCTTAGTGGCCCCTTATTGGCACTCCTGGATTTGGTTCTCGGACCTCACACTCCTTCTTTCTCAGGGACGGGGCACCATCTGGCACCTGCGGCCAGACCTCTGGAATCTCCATATCTGGTCTTTGGATGGGACGCAGTAGACTTAGATGGCCTACCACACGTGGTGGAAGACACGATCACTCAGGCGAGAGTCCCCTCAATGAGGCGCCTTTATGACCTGAAGTGGTGTGTGTTCACTTAGTGGTGTTCTTCCCGTGGTGAAGAACACCACTGATTTGGAGGGCCGGATGTCCCCCTCCTCCTTGAAGGTGTATGTAGCCGCTATATCGGCACATCACGATGCAGTGGAAGGTAAGTATTTAGGGAAGCACAATTTGGTCATCATATTCCTGAGAGGTGCGAGGAGGTTAAACTCCCCCAGGCTGCACCTCGTTCCCTCGTGGGACCTCTCCGTGGTCCTTCGGGGAGCTCCCTTCGAGCCCCTTGAGTCAGCAAAGCTAAAGGCGCTCTCTCTGAAGACCGCCCGTCCTGACAGCGCTCACCTCCATCAAGAGGGTAGGGGACCTGCAGGCGTTCTCTGTTAGCGAACTGTGCCTAGATTTTGCTAACAGAGTTACTGTCTCGGTTACGTCTCGGTTACTGACGTAGCCTCCGTTCACTGATGACGAGACGTTGTGTCCCTCTGGCCACAACACAACCAACCGCTGAAAGCGCCGGGTTTTTGGCTCGGCTCCTCAGGGCGATACCTGATGTGGATGTGCAGCGTCACTCCTTTTATAACCGTATGTCCGGGGGAGTGGCATGCAAATTCCACAACGCCGATTCTCATTGGCCTTTTCTCAAGATCAGAGATGTCTAGGCTCCACAGGTGCGGCCCCTAGTGTCAACACATCAACACAACATCTCATTCCCTCCATCAGGGAACGGAGGTTACATTAGTAACCGAGACGTTTTATTGCATTGCCTTTTTTTTTTTTTTTTTTTGCTTTACATATGTCCACCTCTTTATTTCTCTACTAGCTGCTATTTTATTCCCTTAAGACTTTTGTGTTACAGAAAATGTTTCTCTAATTTGTTCAGATTTTATAACCAGTTTCCTGGATGCTGCAACACAGTCCTTAATTTAAAATTATATTAAATTTAAATTGTGTTCCTTAATTAGACTACTTACTGCAGTTTCCAGCTTACTAAGTTTAGTTTGCTTGACGTTCTGCAATGGCATAATCTACACAAAACTGAGAGAGTCCTGAAGGACATTACGTCAGCTGTGCAAGTCTTTTCACCTAGCCTGGCTTTCAGTAATGGCTAAAAGAATTCAAAACTTGTGGACTAGACAAAAGTTTTGCCTACAGTCTAGTATGGAGATTTGGCTTTTGATTATAGCTGTTTTTAATGTTTGCTTTTTTTCCCTATAAAATGTTTTAAATGTATGTTATAGGGCAACTTTATGTAAGTTCAGGCCCTGAGGTCTTAATTTTTTTTATGGATTTTAAACAACATTAGAATGCTCACCTCCACTGTTCAGAAACATAACCTCATCTCAGAGGGCCAGCATGATACCACGGGAACCGCTTCGATTATCTCAGCAGGAAAGTCTCTGGAGCTCTGATGACAGCACTTCCTCCAGCAAGGGTCTTTGCAGGGTCAGGTTTACCACATTACCTATGCTGAGATTGTTTACAGCAGCGATACACACATTTAAACGTTCTTGACAGACAAAGAAGGCCAGATTATTGGGGGATGTGTCTGCTCACCTGTGTGTGGTCGTGTTTCATTTTATGTTTGTGTCTTAATGTTGGTTTGAAATTGCTAAAAAATGCATTCCTGTGAATGCTGTGCTACTAAACAAAACATGAGGTGTCCATCTTTGTTTATGGCTGTCTGTTTATTAATTATTTAAAGATTTCATAAAAAAAATATTGATCTTTTTTCTACTTAAGAAATTCACCAGACATTTAAAAACTATCGCTCAATTCTGAAAAGTAATAAAACAATGAAGTAGACCTACATCAATATATTGAATTACAGCATTTCCTCCAGAATTCATTGCAATAGATTCACAAAAATCATTCTCTATCATGAGAAATCAAATTTCTTGTAAAATATTCATTAAAAAAAGATAACTCACTTTCTCATTTATACAAACTCTGTGGTCTAAAAAATGTATCCAAAAAATTATGAGGATTATTAAACTGCAAAATTCATAATGTGGCTAGTGAGCGAAGGGAAACAGAACTCACTTTAGAATTCTGCAAATGAGGAAACGCCATCACCAATGGTTGGTGCAGCTAGCCTCCCTACCTTGGGGGCCGTCAGCTCCTGAAACACACACACACACACACACACCAATTAGTCACTTGATTCACAATAAACTGCACAAAATGGGTAAAAAGGTAACTCAAAACCATTGAGGATAATCAGAATATGGGATGGAGTATAAGACTGACTTAACACCAAAAAAAATGATACAAAGTAATGAAAAAAGCTGGCAAATACTGATGGAAATTATGCCAGATAAACCAAAAATAAATTCACAAAGAAAAAAAGAGAGTGGCCAGATTGATTTAACAAAACAATATACAAAACTCTCAAATAAATAAAACCAAAACTAGCAGATATTAATAAACGTTACACCAGATAAACCAAAACACAAAAAAAACAACAACTGTGATACAGAAATAAACAGCAAGCAAAGGAAGAAAAAAATAAATAAATATGAGAAACCACGCCACTGGCTGCAACACGGCATGAAGGAGGGGTAATGTACCTTGCTCTTAGCACGCAAAAGAGGTGAATACGTTCCACCCCCATACAGAGATGGTGTGAAGCAAAACTAATCCAAAATGCAACATTCCAAGGGCAAAAAACAGTAACAAAACAGCAGCGGTGTCAGCACATAGTGTCCTTGAACGACATACTCATTTGAACTCATTTGAACCCTGCAGCCCAGATGGAGAAATAATTCTCAAACACACAATTCACCCAGGAAGTAGATGCCGAAATCCATAATATACGGTTGCTCAGAGAATAAACAGCCGTCTGTCACCAGCATGCGAGTACTATGAACGGGCTGAAAGAAGCTCATCTGCCAACACACAGCAAATGACAGCCACTAAATCCAACACTAGCTAGCTCGAATAGAAGCGGAAATGACCGGGGCAGGGCTCACAATGACACATATCCAGATGACAAACAATGGCCTTAAATAGAGTGTATGCAGCGCTGATTGGCAATCAATGAATGACATCAATCAAATACTAAACAAGGGAGGTTCTAAGCTACCCTGCTACAATCAGTATATTCTTTTCTACTGTGTAAAGTGATTTACTAGCTATAAAGTGGGTTTTACAGACTCTTTGTGACCCTCGTCTGTCCTCTGTTTTAATAATCCTCTTAAATGCACCGAGAGATCCACAAACCAGAGGTTTTTATTTTTTATTTTTATGTAATACCTCCTACTCTCTTGTTATATTGCAGAGGTTGCAGGACTGGAGGCCAATCATGCTTCTATGCATAGATTCTCACAGTATAATCAGCATAGTGTGGATGCATGAGAATAAATCATGGTGCACATTCGTTCGCACGTCCTCGCCACAGCTTTCACGGCTGGATGATTGGTTCCGCAGGTCTAGATGCCGCTCATAGCCACGCAACCTACAATGCCTCTGGAAAGGCCGCTTCCACCTTGCATTCCATGGCCCTCCTGCAAGTTCACCAGGCCAAGGCACTCAAAGATCTGCACTTGGGTAGTGCTGACTCTGACGTGTTGCAGGAACTGCGCTTAGTGACCGACCTCGCCCTAAGGCCACGAAGGTCACAGCACGGACACTCGGGCAGGCAATGACCACCCTCATGGTACAGGAACGACACCTATGGCTGAAACTGGTCGAGATGCGGGACGTGGATAACGCACGCTTCCTCAACGTCCCCGTCTCCCAGTTCTGCCTCTTCGGCGACACCGTAGAGGACTTGACCCAGCATTTCTCATCGGTGAAGAAACAGACGGAGGCCATCTCCCACATCTTGCCCCGCTGCACCACCAGCACGAGCTGTGCTCTGTCTGCTCGCCGAGGGCGTCCTCCTGCGGCTTCCAGAAAATGTGCAGCTCTGCTTCAACCTGGGTCCAGCTCTCAGCCCCAGCATCAAGCATCCCGCAGAAAGCACACGATCATCCTCCAGGACCAAGAAGGCTCCCAAACATTCCTGAGATAGACGACGTTTGCTCCAGAGCTGGTAAGCAGACAACTCCGTCCCCCGGTGGAGGGCCGGGAGGAGAATCCTCAGTTAAACAGTTTGTTTTCTTTGCTGCACCCCCTTCGGGCTGCGGTTCCCACATTCTCAATAAGAGCAATTTCCTCTTTCTGGGTCACCTGGCCCGCAAATGCTGTTCTCACAGCATCCCAGTGCCACACCTCAACAGTCCTGGCGCACCGAACGCAGACCCCCCCCACCTGCAGACCCACAACTGCTGCCCCCGCGCTGGCCTGTTCTGACAAGTCCAGAGGACGCCTACTTGGGACCTCCTCCTCAGTCGCTAACCCGCCCCCTGCTTGGTGTGAGGAACAAGGTAAGTGCTTCAAGTCTTCCCTCAGCACCAGAGCCTCGGGATGCACTTTTGCCTCCCGATGCCACATTCCCTGCTCCACCCTGTTGCGAAGCCCCACCGGGTACGTAAAAAATTATCGGCCCCTTAGTGCCCCTCGCACGGAGCTTGGACGCGTGGCTCTCACTTCCCAACTCATTGCACTGGTTGGCAAGGACCATCCGACTCGGCTGCCCGATTCAGTTCACCCGGCTCCCGCCTCGTTTCGGTGGTATTCGCTCCATCTCGGTTTAAGGCGAAGACGACAACACCCTGCATACGGAGAACACGACCCTTCTACTCAAAGATGCGATAGTGCCTGTCCCTTCACCTGAGATGAAGAAAGGTTTCTACAGCCCTTACTTCATCGTACCCAAGAAAGGCGGTGACTTACGAACAATCTTGGACTTTTCAACCAGCTCTGCCCAAACTCCCGTTCAAAATGCTCATGCAAAGGCATCAAAATTTGTTCGCTGTGGTAGACCTGAAGGACAGGTACTTCTACATCTTCAAATTGCCTCAACACCGACCCTTCCTATGGTTCGCGTTCGACAGCCAGGTGTATCAGTACAAGGTCCTCCCCTTCGGCATGTCCCTGTACCCTCACATCTTCACGAAGGTCGCAGAGGCAGCCCTTGCCCCGCTAAGGGAAGTGGGCATCCGCATCCGCTACCTCAATAACTGGCTCATCCTGGCCCACTCCCGAGAGTTACTATGTGCGCCCACAGGGACCAGATGCTCAGGCACCTCAGCAGCCTAGGGCTTCAGGTCAACTGGGAAAAGAGCAAGCTCACCCCGGTTCAGAGCATCTCTTTTCTCGGCATGGAGTTAGACTCAGTCTCAATGATAGTGTGCCTCAACAACGAGCGCACGCAGTCAGTACTGAAATGCCTCACCTTATTCAAGCCAGGCACAGCGGTTCTTCTAAAACATTTCCATAGGCTACTGGGGTCGCACCGCTGGGTTTTTTGCATATGAGACTGCTACAGCACTGGCTCAAGACTCGAGTCCCGAGATGGACATGGCACCACGGCACGCACCGTGTGTTCATCACTCCTGTCTGCTGCAAGACTTTCAAACCCTTGACAGACCTCTGTTTTCTGCGGACAGGAGTCCCCTTACAGCAGGTGTCCTGACACGTTCTGGTCACCACAGATGCCTCCAAGCAGGGTTGGAGCACCGTGTGCATTGGGCACGCAGCTGCTGGCTCCCTGTAAGGGCGTCCTATGTTCTCTCAGGTATGAGCCAGTAGAATTCGGTAACGCGGAAACAACTGACCGGGTTGACCACCTGCATCTATGGCCTTTCCCCTCCACTGAGGTGATCACGCACACTCACGTGATCAGCGGAGGAATTCCCTGACCAGACCCACTACGAGTACTGAAACTACTCTGTACTGGAATAGGTGCTCCACAGAATGGGCCCCTGTGCGTATTAATCCTCCTTTGTGTATTTTCTGCAGTACGGTGCCCTTGCGAGCGGACCCGTGTCTCCCTTGGGCAGTCCCCGCTGCCCCCCTGTCACCATGCTGTAGCAACACCTCCCTCTCAGCAGGTAGGATCTACCACCATGCCATTTTCCACATGTGGCCTAAAATATATTTCACCACTCTTTATCTCCCCTAGCCTGTGCAGGTATGGTCTCCGCAAGGACTTTTCCCCCTGAAAGAATAAGAGTTGGAAAGGAACGCCTTCCCTGATGCATGTGATAGCGTTAAGATGGCCCCAGCTGCTTTAACTCTATGCGAGAAACATAGAGAGAGAAAAGGCACGGCTGGCCCGGCTTGCTCCCATGCTTGGCATGTTGCCTTGTTCCTCCCATCGAGGTGCCGGTAACCAAAATGTTATGACAATTTTATGGGGCGTTGGGGAAGGGTACGTGCAGTCTGGTGCAACCTGTCATTTTGGCCCGCATCTACGTCAGCAGCGCACGTACACGGTTCAGTGCATGGCATGATTAAATATAGACCCCTAGTGTCGCATCTTCGACACAACATTGAAGTGAGCGACAGACGGGGAATGTCTAGATTACTATTGTAACCTCCGTTCCCTGATGGAGGGAATGAGACGTTGTGTCCGCTCAGCCACGACGCTGAACCGAGCCACTGTTGAACCTCATTCTCGGCTCCTCAGGGCATAATCCTGAATGGACAGACGCATTTCCCTCCCTTTAAAACCGTATGTCCGGGGGCGGGGCATGCAAATTCTGTCTGCCAATTTCTCATTGGCCTTTTCTCAAGTTCAGAGATGCACAAGGCTCCCAAGAGAGACCCCTAGTGTCTGATGATATCAAATCATCTTAATTTCTATTTCTTAATAGGAAAGCTATTTCACAATACACAGAAAATATAATTTTTGTATACAAATAAAACAAATAGCCTAATAATTATTTATTATGTACTGTATATCGTATAAGATAACATGCTAAATTGAACATTACAACACTCATTAATCATTACCAATACAATGCTTAACAGTTTATTGTGAATAAGGTAATGTAATTGTTTAAAGTATAAATTGTCACCCATTTTTACAGTTAATTAAAAGAACAGTTAATCAAACCTATTAATTTAAATAGATATTTAATATCAAGTACTCACCCTGACATACATTTTGCAAGTTCAAATGAGACTATAATTACAACGGACCATAAATTGTTATTATTATTTATGTAGTGTATACAGTATAAGTGTACATACATGACTTTTTGAGACCGAGTGTTTATATTTTTTTATTCTTGATAAATTCACTGTATGCCCACCTCTTCAGTCACTACTACACCACTGCCTGCAAACTTCGTTTCAGAAGTCTGTTTTCTACTCTCACTTTAAGGCATAATACAGGGTTTTAGAACAATTATGCATTCCTAGAGTCAGTTCACATCATGACACTGTGTGAAAGACTGTATGACCACACAGGTGCATACGTGTTGTGATGTGTCTTCATGCTGTTCTGTCTCTTTCTTTTTAAAGAGGTATTTATGCACCATTGCTTCTTTACATTTTCACACTTCGAAAATAAATAACTGAGTTCCACACAGACTTTTCTTTATGGATCCCTCAGAGCTATAAGGCTATCACACATGTCTCTGAAGGCTCTCTGGAATGGCACAGTGAAATGCAGAGCAGCGATTTCATGCAATTAAATGCAGTCTACTTGGGGACTTTAACTGCAGAGCTGTCATTGCAGGCTGCTTTTGGGGAGAGCTGATGATTTGCCATGCTGTCAGCACAAGTAATGGGTGAGAGCCCTCCTCTGTAAGGTGGCACCACACACAGTTTGGTGTCAGGGCGGTGTTTGCTGAGCATCAGTGGCTCTGACAACCAGTGCTGATGCAAACCAATTATGCATTTCTTCAGCTTGAGCATTAAAGCTCATCACAGCTGAGAGACACAACAGACAGATTGATTACACAACTCATTACTTACCTCTTACTAGAGTTTTCACATTGGTGAAAAAGTACAGTTCAAAATGGCAGAGGACATTGCGGTTTCTATAGTGAAAGACTCTTTCACCGGCTACCGTGAAATAGGGAGAATTACCCCTGCTTCGACGGCTATTTTTCCACTGAGAAAGCTGACAGCATCTCTGCTTGGGTTTGGCAACAAGTGATCACACACGCTCCGTCTCTCTCTCTCTCTCTCTCTCTCTCTCTCTCTCTCTCTCTCTCTCTCTCTCTCTCTCTGCAGCCTCGTGCCTGCGGCCGAATCACAGCAGTGCTGATGTGGGGCCATATCGCACTCTTGCTCGTGTAATATTGCTTATATATATATATATATATATATATATATATATATATATATATATATAGCATTCAACTGATCACAAAGTATTGTCAGGACATCGCTGATGTAAAAAAAACAGCACCATCACTATTTGAAAAAAAAAAAAAAAAAACTTTTTTTTTATCAAATCTAGACAGGTCCCATTTCCAGCAGCCATCACTCCAACACCATATCCTTGAGTAATCATGCTAAATTGCTAATTTGGCACTAGAAAATCACTTGCCATTATATCAAACACAGCTGAAAGCTTTTTGTTTTCTTTAATTGAAGCTTAACATCGTCTTGGTGTTTGTTTTTGAGTTGCCACAGAATGTAATAGAATGGCATGTCTTAAGGTCAATATTAGAATGTTAATATTAAAACTTTCTCTAGAAATTCATCAATAATTGTTTTGAGGAATGAAGGCTATACAATGCTTGAAATTGCTAAAATAAAACTGAAGATTTCATACAAAGGTGTACACTACAGTCTTCAAAGACAAAGGAGCACTGGCTCAAACAAGGACATAAAGAGATGTAGAAGGCCCAGATGGACAAATAAACAAGAGAATAAGTACACCAGAGTCTCCAGTTTAAGAAATAGACGACTCAAATGTCCTCAGCTGACAGCTTCATTGAATTCTACCCACTCAACACCAGTTTCATGTAGAACAGTAAAGAGAAGACTCAGGGGTGCAGGCCTTCTTTGCCTGAATTGCAAAGAAAAAGCCAATTTTGAAACAGAAAAACAAAAAGAAGTGGGCAAAGAAAAACAGACATTGGACAATAGATAATTGGAAAAGAGTGTTATGGATCTTAACCCCATTGAGCTTTTGTGATATCAGCTAGACTGTACGGTGCGTGAGAAGTGCCCAACAAGACAGCTACATCTATGGCAAGTGCTACAGAAAGTGTGGGGTGAAATGTCACCTGAGTATTTAGAAAAATATCAGCTAGAATGCCAAGGATCTGCAAAGCTGTCATTGCTGCACGTGCATAATTTTTTGAAGTCGTTTTTCAAATTGTATTAGTAATTTGTCACATTATTTATGTCCTGACTATGCATTGTGATCAGTTGAATGCCACTTTGGTGAATAAAAGTACCAATTTCTTTCCATAAGGGCAAAATCTTATGGGGAAAAAAAGTTGATTGAATTTTTGTCAAATTGGTTTTTCACTTATGCAAGGACCATGGTAGGGTTGCACCAGCTGTGTGTAAGGTATCACTTAAGTTAAGATGTAAACTTCACACTAAAGGCTTAGTAACAACAAGTTAGTTTGTAACTAAGTCAGTGCTTAATTTGATTGTACCACCTATTCTTAAGGCAAGATTTAACTAGTAGGTCATAAACTCTCTGTAAAGTAATGCTTAGACACATAATATGTCGTAAGGATATGAATAAGGCCAATACATATTAATATATTGATTTGAATAAGGGCAATAAATAAATATTAATACAACAAGCTGGAAAAATAGACATTTGTTCATTTTAATATCTTATATATTTTGTATATGTTGAAACTTGACACTGGGCAGCGTACACAGGAAAGTGCACCCTTAGATCGGTTTCATGCTGAAGAAGTACGTTTTTTACATAATGTTTTCATAACGTTGAGTGTAAATGCCAACATCATCATATACTGTATGTCAAAAGTACTGAAACCTGTCAAAGAAAACATGAGCTCATTGATGACATTAAATTAATGCTTTTATATTCCATCCATTAATCCTGGTCGGAGGCTTCTGTAAATATTACATTTTTTAACGCTAGTTTATACGTAGTGTTACGTTCTACCTAAGTTAAAAAGGTGCAGTGCTTGCATATTTAGTAGTGCCTCAATTGTGACTTAGAGCCCATTTACGCCACAACTATGCTAAGTTGTAACTTATGTATAGCTGGTGCAGCTGGCCCCTGGTCATTTACACTAAACCAATGCCGGAAAGGCCACTCCAGTTTTACACATAAGATTAGGTGAAAAACACAGTTTACGTGCCTAATGTTAGAGTTGAGAGTCCACTGTTTATCTGGCTTTAAAGGTTATTATCCTCTATTATCCTGTAGTGATGAATGAGAGTTATACCTTAAAAGCCTGTTGTATTATTTTTGATACACACATTTTAACATGATTTTTCTATAAAAAAAAATTATGAAATCTTAACCAAGCACACATGCTTCAAGTCACTAAATACCATTCTGAAATATCAGAAACAATATAACATTATTGTTTTTTTTGTTTGTTTGTTTTTATTTCATCAAAATCAATAAAATTGCTGAAGGCAGCAATTTTGGAAATTATAATACAAGGTCTTCTATCTCCAAAAGAGTGTGGAAACTTTCACCAGCCGGCAGTAGACATCTAGCACGTTGCATGCAACAGGTTTTTCAGCAAAGTATTGATCAAGCTGAAGATGTAAAAGGCTTTAGAAAATCATGTATCAAATATGATACACACTTTTTTTTAGGGTTCATTCCATGTGGAAATTGTTTTATTTGGCTGACACTTTTGAAAAGATATTCCAGAAAACCAGCTTAGATTCAGTTTTAGAGTTTTTATCAAAATTAGATTTGAATAACTTATATAGGTTTTTAACCACTATACATTTTAACTATGTAATAAAAGGTTTTTGCCATGAAAAAAACTTTGTTTTTTAATCACAAACTTACAAGCTGAATACTCCAGACTTACTTGGAAATGTGTTAACCTGTTGTTTATAATAAAAGTATTTTAAAGCTGGACATAAATATATGTTTTATATAGGAAAAGAAGCATCAGTTCTAAACTAAAATGAATAATGAGCTGCATTATATCTATTGTGATTAGGCCTACCACTTTTGTATGGATTTTGGAGGGGCAACACCCACTGTAACCTATGCAGGAAGGCTCAGTGCAATACTTTTCATGATTATTTTCCAACTGGGTGTAAGATTTATGGAATAATTTACTGTTTAATTGTTTTTATTTACTTAATCATTCACACAGACAAAAATATGCAAATTTTATACTGTATATCAAACTAGTATGTAATCTCCTTTGCTCTACAGTGCAGTAAACACTCCCACTTTCATAACTTTTGTTCTGCACTATAAAACTACCCTTGACCTCCACTTTTAATTAATCAAGGAGAAGCCACACAGTCATTCTGCATTTTAATCATATTCCCTCCCACATACAAGCTTCAGTGGTCTTTATTCATTATTCACACTCCATTCCCCTTTATTCTATATGGAAAATGGATGCACTTGTGCAAACTATTTGTTCTCCATGGCTGTGTGATCCTTTAAATGAAATGTGTGTGCATCTTGAATTATTCACTGTTCAACACCTGGATGTTCATGTATTGTGTTACCTGTTCACATGTTTACCCTTCAAAAAAATCTAGAGTTGCCTCTAACTTGCTGCAGACTTGGAAGCAAATTCATTACTCATTTTTTATCACATGCAAATGAGATTTGTGGGCAAACTCTTTACTGTTGCCAAAGGTTTGCTACAGGTTCACCTCTACCAGTGAAGAGCTGAAACTTTTCTGCCAAACATTTAGCAAGCTCATTTACATGTCAAAATAATGAGTGTCGAATTTGTGGCAAGTATGCCAGAACTCTAGATTTTTTTTGTAAGGGTATGTAAACATGCCACATAGTAAAGTACTTCAAGTGTGTGTCTTTCATATGTGTTATAACATGTTCTTACCTGTTCTCTTTGCTTTTGGTAGCCCCGGTCTGATTTTAGAGCATGCTCCGCAATTATGCTGACTGTGGTTACCTGGGCCTTTGTTAGTGATTTAAATTGAGTTAATGTGATTAGCGTTACATGTGGCTCTCCAAACTGATGAGGAATTTGTGATTAAATTGCACATTTGTGTTGTTTGTTACTGGGGAAAGATGCTTAGATAGAGTGATTTATTTTCTTAAATTTTCAGGTATTTGGCACCTTTGTAGAAAACACAGGCGCTTATTATTTTATATGTAATATTTATATAATATTTTATTATTTTGCTCTCGCTCTCAGTGACTTACAGTGCACTCAAGGTATAAATGTGATCTGTATGTGGGAATTTATCTGTATTGCTTATTCAGCAAGCATTTATTTTGCATCATAACATAATGAAGTCAGTAATACATCATTCTAACATCTCCTAGTTATGGTATACATGCTCAAACACATTCAAATAAAGCCGTATGACAGCACATATTGTGAATTATTAAATTATTTTTAAATAAGTTATAATAATATGGGTGTTTACTGTCATCAGTGTTCCATCACACTGAATTTAACTGAAAAAATATTGATTGGAAATATTGGATACATTTCCTATGTTACAGTTTTGCAATCAATATTTCCAGTACTTTATATTTGTTATACTTACTTCTATTCAGTAAAATACATGCGAATCATACATTTCCCCCCTAACAGTCAAACCCTCGGTACATGCATGCACATAGTTTCAGAAGCTCATTCATTAGTTCTTTGCATTTTCAGTGTACTGTTGACTGTAACTGTTGCAACTGGACTGGAACAGACATTATTCGATCTAAGACAATATTTCTCTCGGTTTTCTGCTCATTTCTAGATGGAGTGTCAGGAATGTCTGAGAAACTTGTTGATCAGTGTTGACTTGAGACACGAACTCTTCTAAACAATTTAGTGAACTGGTTCAATCAGTTTACTGAAAAAGTACCTGTTTAAATGAATTATTTGCTTATGAAACGAACATCATTAGACCTTGAGCTGTTCTGTGATATACACATATCAGTGGAGCCTTCACTTCCTATTGGGAAAATACTTTATAAGACTAAGCAGCATGAGTTGCAGCATCTGTTGAGAGATTGATATGAAACTGGATAGGAAGGCCTCTGGCCTGCTTTTGGCTTGATGACATGCATGAATATTTATCACAATGCTGATCTCCTCTATCGCTAAGTCTGATATATGACACTGTTGCTCTGGTGGAAAGCTGAATGGTTATGTGCAAAGCATTACTCATTTATATTCCTAAACAGAAGGCAATAGTTCAGTTGTTGCTTCATTGCCATGTTATTGTTACTCTCAGCTCAGCTACGCTGCAGATGAATTGCCTCATATATGATCAGAGTATGTGGCCTTTTCAGAAGAGCACCCACTCTGTGCTGACCGTGACTGCAAGCGTTTGGGTTCCATTATGATCCTAATTTTCCATCTATTATTTTCGGGCATACAGTATGCCATCATCATGTAAATTTGAGCGCTTCTTGATCTGCTACCTTTGCCAAGCTACACATGAGAGTTGGATCACCATTAAACTTGCTCTTGCAGTCAGGTCCATTTCTTTTTTTGTTTCCTTACAGGAGTTCCTCACAGCTGTTTGCTGGGTTACAGCCAGTCAGAGCTACATTTAGGGTTGGATTGAGCACTGGGCTTGTGTTAAGTAGACATTGTGTTTCATTGTTGTGCTTAAGCAAGGCATCCTTTGTCACTATAAAGACCTTTCCTGTTGATTGTGCCAAATGAACCGGCTTAAAGGGAGACTGAGAAAATGCATTAAGGTCCACGGACAGATCACATGATGAAATTTGTGGTTTTGACACCCTGTTCAAACACAGACTGCCCTCAGGGGTAACCTGTTACACTTATATTTTGCCTCTCATGGGCCAGCCCCAAAGAGCTCCACAGTCTGGGGCAGGGTGAAATATTTCCCCCCATGTTTGCAACAGAATGTCCTTGTGTAGAGAGAGTGGCCAGGGCTGGTAGCAAGCAAAAAATATTATTATTTCTGCTAGCCACAGTTTCCCTGGCCAATTCGAGGTGATCAGTATGACTGAGTGACCGCATTCTCTTAGTCTGCTTAGAGTTGGAATGATTAGACGCTGGGGTAGATTTACTAAGAATGAATAGCAGCCGTTTAAAGCAATGTATTTTGCATGTACTCTGTGCTGGTTTAGCGCCTCATTCACTAATGAAATTATGCAGATAAGGAAGATGCGCAAACGTGCTCAATAAATCGCTGCTGAACGCAATTTGCAGTACAACAGCACTTTGATCCAGACACCAGAATAATCTCTTAAAAGTGCAGAACATGCACTTGACGACACTGCGCATCTGAAAATATAGCAAGTTATAACACTTTTCTCCGTCATTTAATAATTATTTGATTAAATTCTGCTGATACGATAGGTTGAGAATGTTCACAAACATCTCTTTTAAATAAAATCCATTTCCCTGTCTGTCGCTCACTTCGACGTTGTGTAGAAGATGCAACACTAGGGGTCTCTCTTGAGTGCTGAATATGCCTCTGATCTATATAAAAAGGCCAATGAGAAGTTGGCAGACAATATTTGCATACCCCGCCCCCGGACATACGGGTATAAATGCAGAGAAATACGTCGAGTTCATTCAGAAATTTTCTTTGGAGCCGATGGTTGTGCATGCAGGCAGCTGCGAGTCACACACCTGTTCCTGTTCCTCTGACGCTTCTCTGCTGTTGGATCTACGACACACTTCAGTGGCTCTCTCCTTCTCTGCACGGCAGTGCAGTTTGCCCCCGGGCGCTTCGACAGTGAAGAAACTTAAAAGAGTTATTATAAGTGTGATTTTCTAGTAAAAGAGTATTTTCCTATAAAAGAGCAATACATATGCGCATTGAACGTCCTTTTCAGGACGCGTCTTTTTAAAGATGCCTTTCCGCCCCTGTGTAGTTCCTGGATCCGGTAGAATGCTCTCCGCTTCAGACGGCCACAGGCGTTGTCTCGTGAGTCTGGGCAGCGATCAAACCGAGGCAGCATTTGTGGATGGTTCATGTTCTCACTGCAAGGCATGACCATGGCAACGTTGCAGTCGTGGCTCGCTTTCAATTGAAAGTACGCCACTCCAGCCACCTCCCCGCATTGCTCCTTCTTCCCATGGGATTGAGGATGATGTGGCTGGCAATGGAGGCGATCTGGGGATGGCAGCGGGTGCAGCTCCGCCGGGTACGCCCCCTCGGACCACCCGCCCACGATCACGCTTGATGACTCCCGTCCGTGCTGGAGGCAACAGCGGCTCACCTCACAGCCAGCCTGCCTATCTTCTGGAGCTCGAGGCGGATGAGCTCGCCACTGCATCGGAGAGTGCGGGGTCTGACGCGGATGACTGCCCTGGGCTACCGCCTTTGGGCCAGCACGCCCAGGCTGAGGCTGACGCACAGATGTCCGACATGCTTGCCCGGGCCGGGTCTTCATGGAGGGCACCACTCTCCACTTGTCACCAAGCCACCCGCTCATCCACTCTCCACTACCCTCGACGGCAGGGCGGCCCATGGGTACACGGCGATTACCCAGGTGGACAGGGCTGTTGCGCTCCACCTGTGCCCCGGGAACCCTACCACCTGGCGGGGTCGCCCTGTACTCTCCTCCAAGGCCTGTAGGACAACATCTTCACTGACCGCTAAAGCCTACAGTGCCACCGGACATGCCGCTTCCGCCTTACATGCCATGGCCCTCCTGCAAGTCCACCAGGCCAAGGCACTGAAAGATATGCATGATGGTAGCCCTGATCCTGACATGCTGCAGGAACTGCGCTCAGCGACCAACCTCGCCCTCAGAGCCACGAAGGTCATAGCGTAGTCACTCGGGCAGGCGATGGCTACACTCGTGGTCCAGGAATGTGGTTGAACTTGCTCGAGATGCGTGAGACCGACAAAGTGCGCTTCCTCAACACCCCTGTCTCCCAGTTCGGCCTCTTTGGCGACACCATCGAGGACTTTTCCCAGCAGTTCTCCAGGGTAAAGAAACAGACAGAGGCCATCTC
Source organism: Moxostoma hubbsi (assembly GCA_032164185.1). NCBI lineage: Eukaryota > Metazoa > Chordata > Actinopteri > Cypriniformes > Catostomidae > Moxostoma > Moxostoma hubbsi. The sequence goes on along the minus strand of JAVLUX010000011.1, from coordinate 16,278,228 downwards.
GCACATCCTGCCCCGCCGCCATGGGCCATGCCCCGTCTGCATGCCGAGGGTGTCCTCCTGCGGCGAAGAAACACCCTGCTCCACCTCAACCCGGGCCCAGCTCTCAGCCCATGCGTCGAGCACCCCACTGGAAGCAGACGTCCCCCGTCTCACGAACCCCCTCGAGGACCCGGAAGGCTCCCAGGCGCTCCTGAGACGATTGACCCAGGGACCAAGACGTTAGCTCCGCAGCTGGTAAGCAGACCACTCCGTCCCCCGGTGGAGGGCCGGGAGAAGAATCTTTTGTTGAATTTATTTCATCCCAAGACGGGAATGCAGTACCCACATTCTCAGTAAAAGAGCTATTTCCTTTGTCTCTGGGTCACCTGGCCCGCAAATGCCATTCTCACGGCACTCTGCTGCCAGATCTCAACAGTCCCGGCATGCTGGACGCAGACCCCCTGCCTTCAGCCCCACAACTGTTTCCTTGCCGGCCGGTTCTGACGAGTCTAGAGGACGCCTCCATCGGACCTCCTCATCAGTCACTAACCTGCCCCCTACCGGGTGTGCGGAGAAAGGTAAGTGCTTCAAGTCTTTTCTCAGCACCAGAAGCCCCACCGGGTATGTAAAAAATAATCATCCCCTTGGTGTCCCTAGCACAGAGCTTGGATGCGTGGCTTTCACTTCCCAACCCGTCACGCTGGCTGGCCTGGACCATCTGACTCGGTTACACAATTAAATTTGCCAGGCCTCCGCCCCCCTTCGTGGGCGTCCGCTTTACTGCAGTAAACGGTGAGCATGCCAAATCCCTGCGTGCGGAAATCGCTACTCTCTCACTCAAAGATGCGATAGAGCCTGTCCCTCCAAACGATATGAAGAAGAGTTTATACAGCCCTTACTTCATCGTACCCAAGAAAGGCGGCAGCTTACGACAAATCATGGCCTTGCGAGTTTTCAACCAGGCTTTGCACAAACTCCCATTCAAAATTCTCACACAAAAAACACATCTTAACTTGTGTCTGGCATCTAGATTGGTTCGAAGCGGTAGACTTGAAGGACGCATACTTCAACGTCTCAATTCTGCCTCTACACCGAACCTTCCTATGGTTCGCCTTCGACGGCCAGGCGTGTCAGTACAAAGTCCTCCCCTTCGGCATGTCTCTGTCCCCTCGCATCTTCACAAAAGACGCAGAGGCAGCCCTTGCCCCGCTCCGAGAAGCCAGCATCCGCATACTCAATTACCTCGATGACTGGCTCATTCTGGCCCACTCCCGGGAGTTACTGTGTGCTCACGGAGACCAGGTGCTCAGGCACCTCAGCCGTTTGGGGCTTCAGGTCAACTGGGAAAAGAGCAAGCTCGCCCCGGTTCAGAGCATCTATTTTCTCGGCATGGAGTTAGACTCAGTCTCAATTTCAGTATGTCTCACCAACGAGCGTGCACAGTTGGTGCTGGAATGCCTCACCACCTTCGGGCTGGGTACCCCATAAAACTTTTCCAGAGGCTCCTGGGGCATATGGCATCCTCCGCGGCGGTCACAGCGCAAGGGTTAATGCATATGAGACTGCTTCAGCACTGGCTTCAGACTCGAGTCCCGAGACGAGCATGGCGCCGCGGCATGCACCATGTGATGGTCACCCTCTCCTGCCGCCAAACATTCAAACCCTGGACAGACCTCTGCTTTCTGCTGGCAGAAGTACCCTTGCAGCAGGTGTCCCAACGTGTCCTGGTCATGACCGACGCCTCCAGATTGGGTTGGGGCACCGTTTGCAAGGGGCACGCAGCCATGGGCCGTTGGAAAGGGGCCCCGCTGCACTGGCACATCAACTGCCTAGAGTTGCTGACTGTTTTTTTTCCCTTGTGGAAGTTTCTCATTTTAGTTTGAGACAAACACATCCTAATCAGGTCAGAAAGCACCACCGCGGTAGAGTACATAAATCGCCAAGGTAGCGTACGCTCCCGCCACATGTCACGACTCGCCCGTTGTCTCCTCCTTTGGAGCCAGCAGCGACTGAAGTCGCACCACTCACATCCCTGGCAACATCAATGTGGTAGCTGACGCGCTGTCACAACAACGCTTGGCTGGTGGAGTGTGGAGGCTTCACCCCAGTCGGTCCAGCTGATTTGGGAACAATTCGGCAAGGCCCAGGTATTCCTGTTTGCCCGAGAGACCTCCCACTGCCCACCCTGGTATGCCCGAACAGAGGCTCCCCTCGGGGCAGACACACTGGCACACAGCTGGCCCTCGGGCCTGCGCAAGTATGCATTTCCCCAGTCAGCCTTCTTGCACAGGTGCTGTGCAAGGTCAGGGAGGACGAGGAATAAATAACCCTAGTGGCTCCTTACTGGTTCTCGGACCTCGTACTACTCGCCCCTCCCTGGCGAATTCCCCTGAGGAAAGACCTTCTTTCTCAGGGATGGGGCACACTCTGGCATCCGCACCCAGACCTCTGGAACCTCCACGTCTGTCCCCTGGATGGGATGCGGAAGATCTAGCTGGTCAACTACTTGACACGATCAACCAAGCCAGAGCCCTCTCAACTAGGCAAATCTACACCCAGAAGTGTAATCACTTGTTCACAAATTGGTGCTCTTCCCAGGCTGAAGACACACGGAGTTGCGAAGTTAGGTCAGTGCTCCTATTTCTGCAGGAGAGGCTGGAGGGGAGGCTGTCCCCTTCCACCTTAAAGGTGTATGTTTCTGCTATCGTGGCCCACCACGACGCAGTAGACGGCAAGTCTTTGGGTAAGCACGACTTAATCATCAGGTTCCTAAGAGGGGCCCAGAGGTTAAATCCTTCCCGGCCAGGCCTGTTCCCCTCCTGGGATCTCTCAGTGGACCTTACGGGCCTTCAGAGACCCCCCTTTGAGCCGCTAGAATCAGTTGGACTCAGGGCCCTCTCTCTAAAGATGGCCCTGCTGATCGCGCTCGCCTCCATCAAGAGGGTCGGGGACCTGCAAGCATTCTCTGTTAGCGACAATTGCCTGGGGTTCAGTCCGGCAGACACATATATGATCCTAAGACCGCGACCTGGCTATGTGCCCAAGGTTCCTACCACGCCCTTTAGAGACCAGGTAGTGAACCTGCAAGCGCTACCCCGGGAGGAGGCAGACCCAGCCCCTTCGTTGCTGTGTCCGGTACGTGCTTTGTGTACCTACTTGGACTGCACGCAGAGCTTTAGACGTTCTGAGCAGTACTTTGTCTGCTTTGGTGGACAGCAGAAAGGGAACGCTGTCTCCAAACAAAGGCTTTCCCACTGGGTTGTGGACGCCATTTCATTGGCCTATCACACCCAGGCCGTGCACCCCCCCTTGCGGGTCCGAGCACACTCAACAAGGAGTGTTGCGTCCTCGTGGGCACTGACCAGAGGCACCTCTCTGGCAAACATATGTAGAGCAGCGGGTAGGGCAACACCTAATACTTTGCGAGATTTTACAATCTTAGGGTTCAGTATCGTCTCGTATTTTCTCAGGTCCGAGCCGGTAGAACTCGGTACATGCTGACGGACTGACCGGGTGGATCGCTTGCACCTCCCTCAGCCAAGGTAAAACTGTGTGCTTTCTCTCCCAGTAGATCCCACTCATTTGGTTCCCTGGAGGACTCCTCCCTAGCCCATTGGGTCCGCAGTTCAGCAGAGGAACTCGCTGACCCGATCCACTGCGGGTACTTAATCTACCCTGTACTGGAGTAGGTACTCCACAGGTCAGGACTCCTGCGTGGACTCCCCCTGTGTGTATTTTCCATGCTAACGTCCCCTTACGAGTGGATCCGTGTCTCCCTTAGGCAGTCTCAGGTGCCCTCCGGTCACCGTGTTGTTGCAACTCCCCCCTCCTTGAGGCTGGATCTACCACCGCGCCACCTTCCACATGTCGCCTAAAAACCCATGCGATGTATTCGCCATGCATACCTCCCCCTTCCGGGCAGGTGTGGTCTCCGCAGGGTCTTTTCCCCCAGAAAGAATAGGAAATTGGGTAAGACCCCCTTCCCTCGATGCGTGTAAGGCCCCAGCCATTTCTTGGAAACATAGAGAGAAAAGAGGCCCGGCTAGGCTCGGCCCATTCTCAGGTTGGCAAGTTTCGCCTTGTTCACCTGTTTAGGGTAACCAGAAGTATTCAGACGTCTTTGTGGGGCATTGGGGAAGAGTACGTGCAGTCTGACACAGCTGGTCGCCTTTGCACGTAAAATACCTGCCCGCTCCTGTGTCAGCAGAACACGCACACGGCTCATTTCATGGATTTAAATTGGACCCCTAGTGTCGCACACAACGTCGAAGTGAGCGACAGACGGGGAACATCTAGGTTATGTATGTAACCTCCATTCCCTGATGGAGGGAACAAGACATTGTGTCCTTCTGGCCATGTCGCTGAGCCGAGCCACTGTTGTGGCCGGATCATTTCCGGCTCCTCAGAAAAATCCTAAATGAACTCGACGTATTTCCCCGCTTTTATACCCGTATGTCCGGGGACGGGGTATGCAAATACTGTCTGCCAAGTTCTCATTGGCCTTTTTTCATAGATCAGAGGCATAGATCTCAAGAGAGACCCCTCATTTCACTTCTTCGACACAACATCTCGTTCCCTCCATCAGGGAACGGAGGTTACATTTGTACCTAGATGTTTACTGCCTACTTTCATTTTGCGTTAATAGTGCAATCTAAATTGTGCCAGGCATTTTTTGTGAATGAAGCACAATCTACAATGAGCCTAATTTGCAGGCATGTTTGCACAGAAAGGAATGACAATGACTACATTTAAATACTCAAGATGCATCTCAATTTCAGTGCTGATTGTGCTTGATTGGGGGTGGTACAACACACAAAAGTGGAGTAACTGTTTAGTAAGTCTTCCATTCTGTGGGGGAAACACGTAATGTAGCTTATTTGGCCATGGATGTGCTAAAGCATCCACACCAATAGGAGGACAATCTCTTGCCAGAGAGAAAAACTGATGGCAATGAGTGTTTTCATGCAATGTGAAAAGATTTACGGCAACCTGCCCATATCACTCCCACACCTGAGGGTAAAGTCTCCACTCTCCATACAGAGGGTTTCCTCTGGACAAGAGATCTGCCCTCACATTTATCATTCCTGGAACGTGCATCACCTGTAATGAAAGAAAGTGTGCACTGCTCCACAAAGTTTTTGTGCCGAGCTGTGTAGCCACTGTGAATGAGTGCCCCCTTTTCTGTTTATATATGCCACAGTTGTTGTGTTATCCAATCTGACTAGGACATGGTGGCCTTGAAGTAACTGTACAAAGTGCTTCAATGCTAGAAACACTGTCAGTAACCCTTATTTTGTAGTGACACAAGCAAAACCTTATTCACTTATCCCGCCTTCACACATCGTTCCCCAGCCTGTGAGTGTTGTGTCTGTCATCATCACTTTCCTCAAAGAGAACACCCTAAAAGGATTTCCCTCATGAAGGTAAGCAGGGATTCTCTAATCATGGAGAGAGCGTATATCCCTCTGACTTCACTTTTACTCTGCGATTGAGGTGCCAATGGGGGCACAAGTGCTGCTATCCAGTGCTGAAACACTCACTCGCAGTAGAGATGTTTGGAATGCCGAACTCATCGGCTGAGGGTTTGGACAGTTAATTTCCAAAGAAGGCAGGTTTCAAAGGCCTTCCCGTCCTTTTTTCTAAATCCTTGTGTTGCATTCCTCAATGGCTACCACTCCTTGTTATCCCAGGTCAAACCGACCCACATAAATGGATCATGAATCTCACATAATCCATATATTATCACAAGATTCTGCATTGCATATTTTTTCAACTTGATTTCTAATAATTACAACAGGTTTTTTTTTACATCTTTTTGGAACTTATTGATAGTAGGCTTTATTAACCTGACCTTATAAAAGTAAAAAAAGGTTAAATTCAAGAGAGGTTCAGCAGTTGCCTAGGATGTCAAAGAAGCAAAGGGTGTTTGTGTTGATGGTGCACATACACATATGTGCTCATCTAATGGTTGGAAACTTGGGATCCTGAACACTCTTTTTTTTTCTTTTATTTAACCTCAACCATTAATTCCTAATGGCCGGCCATTTCTTACCAGGAACACCACAGGTGTGTGTGTGTGTGTGTGTGTGTGTGTGCATATGTCCGAGCACACCCTCACATCCCCACATACCCTTTAGATTCCCAGGCAACCTTTTGCAACTTTGATGCATTGGTAAAAATCGTACTTGCCTTGGAAGCCAAAGGGTGTGTATGTTTGTGTGAGTATGTGTATGAGTGTATACACGTCCGAGAATTTTATGTGTGCAAGTACGCATGCACATATGTGCTCATCAGATGGTTGCACAGACTCTTGAACAGTCATTTTTTCTTTTTTGTAACCTCATCCATTCATTCCTAATGGCCAGTCATTTTTGACCGAGAAAACAACAGGTGTAACAAAATGAAATAAAACCTTTAAAATCTGAAGAAAATTGACAAATGATTTTTGTTTTCAGACACCTTATGTGAACAAAGTTAATATATTTTATTCCAGTTGGATAAAGTAAAAAAAAAAAAAAAAAAAAAAGAATTGTAAAAAAATAGAAAAAGTAATCCATGTCAAAATGACCAGAACACAACATATGGATTACTCATTGTAAATGAATACTCATTGGATTCTCAGGGATTCACATGATTCGTGCCACAATTATTGTCAAAATACAGTAAATGCCTTTTGTAAGAGAATATCGACCCCAAACTAGATTTACAAGGTTACAATGTAAAATCTCTCAATATTATTAATGCGTAATCTGTCTACACTGCATGGGAGCAATATAACTTAACAAATCTAGAACACTGCAGTTGCAAACAACTTTGTTGATTATAACGGGTGTATCTATTTTTTTCATGTCACTTGTTCTCTGTGTGGACAGGAAATGAGCTTGATTGCATGACAGATTCTTTTGCCTGTAGATTTGAGTATTGTACAGCATTCATTACCAGTGTAAATTGGTGTAATTCTGCTCATACTGCCTTTAGCTGTAAACCATAAATCTTGCAGGTTTACCTCAGATCTCTGGTCATTATGATTGATTTGGCGATATTGATGAAGAGTGTTATTGATCTTGCTGCCATCCAGAGCAGTTTCCAATTCATTTACAGCTGACTTTATGAAAGCACCAGTAACTGTTCTGGCAAGTAATCAGTGACAAGTAATCAGTTAGTGAATGATTGTGTTTACTGCTGTATGGATTTACTGGGGGTTTAATGTTTGCTATAAACTGCCTTTAAGAGCTCCATAAACTTATTAAGCTAATGTGTGTGTGTCATAATGTGAATGTGATATATTAGTAATGAATATATAGTGAAAGCTTCAGATAAGACAACATCATTGAAGGGAAATACAAAGTATTATTGCCAAAAACAATCTTGGTTCGTCATAAAATCTTAATGGCCATTTTAGGATGATACTGTAATTCCAGAAACATTTGCTAGTTTTTTGTGTTCATGGAGATTTTGAATGATTTACCTTTGACCTACTTTGGTAAAGAGGAGTAGCTGTCAATGAAAAATTGCCATGCAGTGCTTCAGACAGGAAGTTCTGATGATAGAATGATGTTCTATTCCATTAAAAACACAGAGAATGGTCAAATGTGAGGACCAATCAGATGAAGATAATGTGAGGTATCTGAGAAAATGACAAATGTGACTCAATTCAAGCCTTTGAAACCTGACTCAGAAAAGGCTTATAGTGTAGAACTACAGACCCAATCAACATGTTCACTAGACAGTCATTAAAAGTCCTTCAGAACAGTCTGCAAGAGTTTTGTTATTTGTGGGAGTCACTTTATGTTAAACAGTGGGGACAGGGGCTCTGGAACACATTTTAAAGTGTGTGTGTTTGGGTGTGGGCAGGCACGTAGATCGACCTGGGCTTCTGGGGCTATAGCCCCGAATAATTTTTCTCTAGCCTTGAACTCTTTATCCCTCATTCCTGTACAGTGCGCCTATTTTTTCCCTATGATTGCAAGAATCTGTGGCATCGTCCCTCCCCCAATTTAACAAGAGCAGAAATTTGTCAGCATGCAGACTCAGTAGCTGTGTTCACAACAAGCATATTACTTTTACTGTTTATGAAATATACAGATAATGCCGAACTAGTAAGTGTAGTATGCTAGTATGCTATTACATACAGCAAAAGAGACACTGTTGCCTGCACCCATCACTCTAGCATATTTGAATAAGAGACAGAAAGTGGAGTGTATTGGAGAAATTAGGCAATCAGAAATGGATATCGAACAGTTTTGTGTTAAATAACACACACCGGGGCTGACTTCCGGACACTGAATGTCCACAAATTTCAAATATTTTAAACTAATACTCCTTGCAGCCATTTAATAATCACAAATAATTAATTCTGCCTACCCTGCAAAACTGAAAAGGCGAGTTTGGAAGAAGACAAAAGCTCAACGGGCACCCTCGTGGAGGCATCGGCTAATCAAGCTAACACACATACAGTGGTATCGACGTGCACTGACATAACAGAGACCATAACGAAATTGAACATCTCATTCAACAAAAAATTTGAGGACATTTCATCTACTCTATCAGATTTTAACGTTTCACTCGCTAATATTTCTACTGTGAGTGGCTATGACTGAGGAGGCAACAAAAGATCACGAAATCCGCATCGAATCACTGTAGAAACAGTGTGCGCATTTGGAGAATGAATGTGAGAGACTCAAAGAAGTCAAATTTAATTTAGCGAAATTAGAGGGCTACTTTAATATGTTGAATGCCAAAGGGCATCGAAGGTGAGTTGACAGATGCAAGTGTTAATTTGTTGTGGGGAAACATACATCATGGTTGCATGGGATGTATCTGGTGGGGGGAAGAAGGTGGGCAAAGGGGTTGTGCTTGAAATCAGAAGGTTCACAATGTTCAAGTTTGTGGGAAGTTTAATTGTTTTCAGTTCGAGCTGGAACTTCGAACTAATGTACAGTTTCTGTATAAGATGTTCAAGCAAAGGAAGTTTTATATTGAACAACGAGTAACAAGGTACATTTTTGTTGTAAAACTTTTGAGTTGGAATGTACGTGGACTCAACAATCCAATTGAATGAGGAAAGATTTATGCACATTTCAAGAAGTTAAATGCAGACATTTTCTTAAAGAAACACATGTTAAAGCTACAGCGAGGTTTATCATAAAAGCTCCATGGATATCTCAAGTCTACCAGTCAAGTTACTCTCCTAAATCTAGAGGAGTAGCAATACTGATTAAGAAGATGGTTCCTTTTATACATAAGCAAACAATTACTGATAGAAATGGTAAATATCTAAATGTATGTGGGGAGATACTCTTTGCTTAATACATTAGTGAATGTGTATGGTCCTTATTTTGTTGACACATCATTTTATCATAATTATAGTTTTTCAAACCATACCAGATTGTATTCATTCACAAGTCATCATGGCAGGTGATTATAATTGTGTATTATATACTAGATTGGACACAAGTCCTCGTTATTCAAAAAGCAAATTGACTGCTGTACTGAACAATTGTATGCAGAAATTAAGCCTGGTAGATTGCTGGAGGGTATTACAGCCCCCTGATCATGATTTTTTATTTTATTCTTCAGTTCATAAAACATATTCAATGATTGATTTATTCCTGTGGTAGCGGGGGCATGGTCAAGTGTCCGTCTGGAGAGAGAGAAAGTGGTAATGGTGCTTACACCTGAGCTAGATCATGGCTAACAGCTGTCTCTAATTCCAGTGAGCATGGGGAGAGTGGCATATAAGCGGTCACGCCACCAGCAGAGAGAGTCAGGGTACAAGAGTCCTGCCGAGAAGTTGAAGTACAGATGTGAAACTGAAGTATAAGTTGGTGAAGTTGGTTTTTGTGATGCTGTAAGCCCAGAAAGTTGCCAGTTAAAAGCCTTACCTGTGTGCAGAGAAAACCGGTTCCCTGTGTCCTCCTTCCCTCCTGCTGTGAAGTCCTTTACACTGCCTAATAGACTCAAGATTGCTGCATTATGTAGATTCAACACAGTATCATACTAGGCTGTTATCGGATCATGCTCCAGTCTCTCTTAACCTGAAAATAAAATTAAGTAAAGGCAACTATTCCTGGAAATTAATAATATGCTGTTGAATGATGTAACATTTTGTGAATATATTTCAGGCAAATTTACAATCTTTTTAAAAAATAATGATACAGGTGATGTTTCTGATTCAGAACTTTAAGAGTCGATTAATTCAGTTATCAGAGGAGATATTATATATAGACATATCAGACAGCTAGGAATAGACAAGATAGAGCTATATTAATCGAAACTGACTCTCTAATAGTAAATCTGTAGACAGAATACAGATCAACGGGCAGTGAGATTACAGTACACTTAAAACATTAATAGCAGTGTGGACCGAATACAATTTCATTCTTTCTAAAGATGTTTTAAAGCAGCTTATTCGTATGAAACAAAAACAGTTTGAAATAGGTGACAAACCCCCAAAATTACTTGCGCAATTGAAAAATGCTCAGGCAGTACGGGCAATACATAAAATTCAATCTGTAATGGCAAGGTTCTTGTAGATCCAAAAGAGATTAAACGTAGTTTAATCTGATTCTGACGTCACTGGACATTCTGTTGCTGAAGGCATGCTGCACAAGAGTTTGTTTGTAGCCTGCTTAGGCTGCTTAGCATTGCTTATTCTTATTCTCAAACGTACATCGTTATATTCATCGTTCATTATTATATCCTTTGTCATTTTAGCACGTTTCATGTTTTTCCGCTTTTCTACTGATTCTTCTGCATGTATTTTACCTGTTGCTGCTGGCACCTAGCTAGTCTGTGTTTGTAGCCTGCTAGTTTTTTCAGCATTGCTTATATATCTGTTTTCAGCTTTTAATCCTTAACATCTGCCATTTTTAAGCGTGTATCGGGTTTTCCCTCGTTTTATTTTCTTATCGTGATTCAACTGCTCTCATATTCCACCTGCATCCGCATTCTATCTTTATCGCGATTAAACTGCGTGCAGCACACACTCATTTTTTCTCCTTTGCGGTACACAGATTATTGCATTGATCTCAAAGCACCGCTTATCACGAACAACCAACAACAAACAATTGCATGAGGGATTCACATCAATCTCAAACCCTCACCTCTCAGGAACAACCAACAACAAAGAATTTGTGGTAAGTCATGGCATCCACTAATGTTATTTCTTCCTGCATTGCATGTCACATGTTTACAATAGCCTCCTCTGTCAGCAGTGATGGATTCACATGTGATAAATGTAAGGAATTAGTCAGGCTGATGGAGAAGTTTAATGGGTTAGTGACTCGCTTCTGAACGCTAGTGGAGGTCAGTGAGAACAAGAAGCCAGTAGATACTGTTTCGGATGCGAGTAGTACAGAGAGCAACATACTCCCTTTGGTTCCGGCTGTAGAGCCCCTGCAGCAGGGCATTTGGGTGACGTCTCGGCGGCATACTCGCTCAGCAAAGAGACACCACTCTCCCGTTCCTGTTAGGGTTTCCAATGGATTCTCCCCACTCAGTGATACACCCACTGAGAATCATGTTGAAAGAGCCCTTGTTATTGGCGATTCTATTGTAAGGAATTGCATTTCGGGGGCCAGAGCATCTGACATCAAATAAAATTTACAAGTGCTGGCTAATGCTAAACGTAGATTTTCTAAAATTGTTATCCATGACGGCACTAATGATGTCCGGCTTCGCCAGTCGGAGATCACTAAAGATCATGTTAAAGAGGTGTGCGAATTTGCAGAAATTATGTCAGACACTGTAATATGCTCTGGTCCCCTCCCTGCTTGTCATGGTGATGAGGTTTATAGTAGATTAGTGTCACTGAATGGCTGGATGTCTGAGTGGTGTCTGAAGAATAAAATAGGATTTAAAGACAATTGGAAGAGTTTTTTGGGTAGACCTGACCTGCTAAAGAGAGACGGACTCCATCCCTCCAGGGAAGGTGCCGCTCTCCTCTCTAGTAATTTGGCTCATAGTCTTAATAATGATAGTATTTGACTAACTGGGGCCCATATCAGGAAGCAGATAAACTGGTTAATCCAAACGTCTGCTAGCTGCCTTGAGACATCACACAGGTCACATAAACTACAACACACAGAGACTGTATCACCTAGATATCTCATAGAGACTGTGCCTGTTCCCCGAACTACCAAACACAATACCCTCACTAAATCATTTAGAAAAATAATTTGATTAAGGTCAAACTTGAACAAAACAAACAAATAAAAAATACACATCATATAAAAATAGGGCTACTAAACATTAGATCTCTTTCTTGAAACCTGGCATAAACCGTATGGATATATAAGTTTAAATTAATCTACTCCCCCAGGTTATTGTTATAAACATGAGCCTCATCTGAAGGGTCGAGGAGGAGGTGTTGCTACAATTTACAGTGAAGTTTTTGGTGTTACTCAGAGGACAGGATATAAATGTAAGTCTTTTGAACTAATAATGCTTAATGTGACACCGTCAGATATAAATAAAAAAAAATCTATGAAGATTTTGTCCTTGCTACAATGTATAGATCACCTGGGCCTTATTCTGATTTCCTTGGTGAATTTGCTAATTTTTTATCAGATCTTGTAGTTACTGTAGATAGAGCTTTAATTGTTGTTGACTTTAACATTCACATAAATAATGAAAATGATACATTGGGATTAGCATTTATCGATATTCTCAACTCTCTTGGAGTCAGACAAAATGTAACAGGACCAACTCATCGCCATAATCATACGATAGATTTAATTCTGTCATATGGAGTTGATGTTGATAATATAGAAATTCTGCAGCAGAGCAATGACATCTCGGATCATTACCTCGTCTCTTGTATGCTGCAATCAGCTAATGTTACTCAATCTACACCACGCTAACGTTCAGGTAGAACTATACTTTCGACCACTAAAGATAGCTTCACTAATAATCTTCCAGATCTATCTCATACACACAATAAACCCCAAAGCCCAGAAGAACTTGATGAAATAACAAAAAAATATAAATGCAGTCTTCTCTAGCACTCTTGATATTGTCGCCCCACTTTGATTAAAGAAAATTAAAGAAATAAGTCCTGCACCATGGTACAATGATCACACCCATGCTAGATGTTTATTCAGTACTGTGGCTAAATTGGTTAAGAATAAAGCCTCAACAGAACCAGATATTAAGTCGCAGCACAAGAGTAATGACTTCATGAATTTCTTTACAGATAAAATTGAAATAATCAGAAATAAAATGGATTTATGCAATCATCTGTCATAGCACCTCAGAAAACAGTGTCTAATAATTTTCCTCACGTGCAGCATCAATCCTTCTCTGTCATAGGTCATGAAGAGCTAACAAAATTTATCAAAACATCAAAAGCCACAACATGTCTGTTAGATCCTATACCAACTAAGCACTTAAAAGAGGTATCTCCTGTAATTTCAGAACCTCTTCTTAATATTATTAACTCCTAAGCTATGCTTAGGACATGTCACAAGAAACTTTAAAATGGCAGTTATCAAACCGCTTATTAAGAAGCCACTACTTGATCCTGGAGATCTGGCTAATTATAGACCGATTTCAAATCTCGCGTTTATGTAAAACATACTAGAAAATGTAGTATCCTCCCAAATATGTTCATTTCTACAGAGAAATAGTATACGAGAAGAATTTCAGTCAGGATTTAGGCCTCATCACAGTGTAGCGACTGCACTTATCAGAGTTACAAATGACTTGCTCTTATCAACTGATTGTGGCTGCATTTCTCTTCTAGTGCTTTTAGATCTTTGTGCTTCATTCGACAAGATAGATCACAACATTCTCTTGAATAGGCTAGAGAATTATGTTGGCATTTGTGGAGTTGCATTAGCATGGTTTAGGTCATATTTAGCAGACTGCTACCACTTTGTCTATGTAAATGAGGAATTGTCAAACCAAAAAAAGTAAAATACGGAGTGCCTCAGGGATCAGTTTTAGGGCCTCTGCTTTTCTCCATGTATATGCTTCCCCTGGAAGATATTATTAGGAATTGTGGAATAAGTTTCCACTGCTATGCCAAAGATACACAACTTTATATTTCTTCAAAACCTGATGAGATTTCACAACTCTCGAAATTAGCAGAGTGTATCAATGAAATAAAAGATTGGATGGCCTTCTACTCAATTCTGACAAAACAGAGGTACTAATTATTGGACCAAAAAAACTCTAAAAATAAGCCACTACAATATAATTTGACTCTTGATGGATGTACTGTTACATCATCTTCAACAGCAAAGAACTTAGGTGTTATATTTGATACCAATCTGTCCTTTGAAAATCAAATTACCAATGTTTGTAGAACAGCATTCTTCCACCTAAGAAATATTGCTAAATTAAGGCACATGCTCTCTTGTTGCTGATGCCGAAAAACGAATTAATGCGTTCATGACCTAGATTATTGTAATGCATCACTGGGAGGATGTCCAGCAAGATCAATAAATAAACTTCAATTGGTTCAAAATGCAGCAGCCAGAGTGCTAACAAGAACCAGAAATATGATCATATTAGCCCCATTTTATCATCATTACATTGGCTACCTGTTAAATTCTGTATTAATTTTAAAATTCTGTTAACTATGTACAAAGCTTTGAATGGTGTAGCTCCGCAGTACTTAAGTAACCTTCTACCATGCTATATTCCATCATGTTCATTACTATAGCAAAATTCTGGCCTGTTAATAGTTCCAAGAATATCAAAATCCACAAAAGGAGGTAGATCCTTTTCATATTTGGCACCTAAACTATGGAATAGTCTCCCTAACACTGTTCGAGATGCAGACACACTCCCTCAGTTTAAGTCTAGACTAAAGACTCATCTATTTAGCCAGGCATACACCTAATTTATACTCCTACCCACAATTAGGCTGTTTTAGTTGGGTCTGCCGGAACCAGAAACCAGAAACATTGATCATGATTTATAACTCTGCAATAAATTGAATGGCATCTATGCTTATATTATTTTATTTGTTTCCCTGTCTTAACCTTGGGACTCCTATCCTGAGGTCATCAGAACCAGCTGGATTCCATTTCTGAATTCCATAACAACATTCCTGCTTCATGTTGGAGTCCACTGCTACGTGGCGATGAATGATGATGACTAAAT
Source organism: Moxostoma hubbsi (assembly GCA_032164185.1). Lineage (NCBI taxonomy): Eukaryota > Metazoa > Chordata > Actinopteri > Cypriniformes > Catostomidae > Moxostoma > Moxostoma hubbsi. The sequence goes on along the minus strand of JAVLUX010000011.1, from coordinate 16,263,138 downwards.
GCAGCCAGTTCCAGCCAAACATCACTTCAGTCTATTATGATGGACTTCAGAGGATGAACTGATGCCAACTCCAACCATAAGACATGGGATACTTCATATGCCATTGTCTGAACCTTGGATTTAGGATGGACCACACCGAACCTCATCGAAATTACAGACCAGGTGAACTGCGTTTCACATCCCTGAACTCTGCCTCCATCACCTCGGTCTATTGATGGACTACGATCTTGAAATGGAATGCATATACTAACAACTGCAAACAAAAGCCTTCATCAGCCAATTAACAAGGACAATTGCATCTATGTGAACTTCTGCAGTTTATCCAGGATGGACTTCAAAGACATTGGTCATTAATCTTACAGTTCAAACAAAATCAATGTTTAAACACTGACCCTTAACACTTACTTAGTTTAATAATTTTAAACCATGACTTTTACTATACATAAGTAATATTTACATTATATTCATGATGTTAGCCAGAGGGGAACTGGCCCTCACAGTGAGTTTGGTTTCTCCCAAGGTTATTTTTCTCAACATCTTATGGAGTTTTGTGTTCCTGCCACAGTTGCCTTCAGCTTGCTCACTGGGGTTATTAATCCAATTATTATTTAATTACTTATTTTTAAACACAATTAACAATAGTATTTTATCTAATTACACAATGACGATTCATCAACATTATAGACATTACAGTTTTATCGTCTGTTAATGCGTGATCTTCTGTAAAGCTGCTTTGAAACGAGGCATTATACAAATAAAATTGACTTGACTAGTTTTGCTGGTAGATAAACAGATTTTGGACGAAGAGATAACATTAGAGGAAGTGAATGAAGTAATATCACAGTTACCTAATAATAAATCTCCAGGGCCAGACAGATTTAGTGCAGAATTTTATAAAAGATCTAGGAAAAATATTGTTCCAAGGATACATCAATTGAATAAAAACGCAGTAGCACAGATTTCCACCTGCAATGTACCATGCAAATATAGCACTAATTCCAAAACTTGGGCTTGATAAAATTAAAATATCTTCATAAAGTTCGATTTCATTCATCTCAATTGAAACTAAAATTATAAGCAAACTTTTAGCTAATATAATAACTTAATGTATATGTTCTATTATTAATCAAAACCAGACTGGTTTTATGCCCTGTAGACGTATATTTTAATCTCAGACGTCTCTAAAACATAATTTATAACAAGAAAAACAAAAGGTCGAGTGTCATTTCACTAGACGCCCAGCGAGCCTTTGATCAAATAGAATGGCAATATATGATAGCAGCCCTGAGAAAATGTGGATTTGGTTCAGAATTTATCAAATGGATTAATATTATTTATGCGCACCCAGAAGCTTAAGTCTTAACAATTACAAATCAAATCTCAAAATCGTTAAATCTGTTTCATGGCACATGAAAAGGATGTCCCCTATCTCCTTTTTTATTTGCAATTGCAATGGAAACTGGAAACATTGTCCGCAAGTATTAGACAACATCCAAGCATAGCTCCCATAGTGATCGAGGATAGACCCCGACATCTTTTGCTATATGCAGATGATATTCTTTTATGTATTTCTAATTCTGAAATGTCCAACCCACCACTGCTTAATCTTCTTGAAAAAATTGGTAGTTTCTCTGGATTAACTATAAATTGGGAAAAAAGTTAATTCATGCCTATTTCTGAACAGCACCAAATTTAACACCAGTACTTAAAATATTTAGGTATAATAATTTCTAGGAAACCTGAAACATTATAAAATTAAATTGGAAAAAGAAAGTCGAACAACTAAGATTAGATCTTAATTTCTGGAAGACTATTCCTTTTGGTCATGTAGTACAATTCAGCCCTTCTGGCCATGCATATTCAAGTTTCTTTCTGATGCACACTCCATCAATCTGGAGCCTGACCCTTGTAATGGATTTTGGGTACAGATTACGTTTTTTTGTAACAGGTATCAAAGACAGGCAATATCGTTTTGTATGTTGCTTGCAACCAGACTCATTTTGCAAATGTTGAAATTGGATTCTGTCCCTATTTTTGAGATGTGGGCTAGAGAATTGGGAAACAAGATTTAAGAAATTAGATTTATATTAACTGATAAAGTACCAATTATCACTAAGATCTGGAAACAAATAAGACTGCATCTACAAGAGAGCTGAGAAGATCAGGGATCATTGTTTGTCTATAAGTCTCTCCACTAAGCTTTTAACATCAATGTGTTTCATACTTATTTATGTTTTCATATTTATTTTATGTTCTAAAGGAACCTTCTGTGACAAGATGTATAATCATAATGGGGGAAGTGGGGTATCTTACTAATTATAAAATAATGTGAGTGTTTTATAAAGCATCAACATGTAAAATTGTATTGATCAGACAGAATTTACAAATAGATACCTTTATTGTTCTTATTACTAATATAATTATATCTGTGAATTGTATATGTATAGTCACTTGAGGAAACTAAATAAAGTGTTTAAAAAATAATAAAAAAAAACACACCACACAATTCATCAGATGAGATAAAGGATGAAGAAGCAGTAAAAAAAAAACCTCCTCATGGTTCGGGCAGGTGCAGCCCCATCCAGAAGATTCATCTGACTAAGCTATACTGTTTGCACTCAGGCAGGTTAAAATGTTTATCCAGAGCTGCTTTAGGCTGGAGACAGTAAACCAGAGGCATATTCAGTATATAAACTATAGCCAACTTCCTCAAAGCTTGTGAATTAAAATGTATTTAGTTTTTATGTCTTCTGTTAAAGCTGATGTTTAAACACAATATAAGCTGTTATTATGAACATTACTCTGGTCAGTTGGCTGTTATTATTAATTTTACTCTGGTCAATTTCAAATATTTAGATATGTAACCTTTAAATCAAAGAGTAATACACATTGGGAAATGTGCTAACTTTAAGTCATGAGCCAGGACATTTGCGTTTTTTGCTAAAATTATTAAGACACAATGTCATAAACCTTGCAAACACTGCCAAATCTAACACATATTTTGTTCTTAGCACATCTTTATGCATATTTGCTGTTAAAAAACACAAATGAATAATAAGCTATAAAACTCAATTGTACACAATGTGCGATGAAATACGGAAAGGCAAAAGGGGCATAATAGTGTTTTTTGAACTAAGTTTTAAAATTCATAGTATTAAAAGCACAAAGATGTCTGATCTTTGAGCAGCATCTGAGACAACCATTTTTAGTTTTAGTTTTAGTGATATTTAAAAATAAATGATATAAATGACACCTCACAGATATAACATTTTAAACTTGTATTTAAATATTAAATATAAATATATTTATATTTCATCAAAAATCAAAGTTTTATATCAAAGTTTTTAATATTGTGATTCACCTTGGAGCTGGATGGTTTGGTTCATGGCTTGAAACTTTATGAAGGGTTTTCTGAAACCATTTAAATAAATACATAAATAAAAATAAAATAGGTAAAATACTTCTAGAACCAAGATGGCTGAAAAGTGGGTGGACACTGTTGCACTCTATTCCTTTCACTAACTCTTTCTGTTAGTAGCCTTTCTCCTTCTACTTATACTGTCTCTGGAACTGAAAACTGCTACACTTGGATAATCGCACATTTAATTAGCACAAGTATATGCTTATCAATACTGAACATTCCCAATCCCCTGAGCTAACAATGACTCATGTGAGAGTTTCAGTTGCCCCTTGCCTCCGGGGGCTCTGACTGTACAATAAGAATATATATCCTTCTGCAATGTTGAATCACCATCAAAGTGGGTAATAATAAATAATTGCAGCTCATTGGAGCACTCAGCTCTAGAAGTTATGCATAAATCTCTAACGTTTGTTTATGTAAATAAGGGCCGGTTATTCCTGAGTCATCCTTTTACATGTCCGTCAACAGCTTATAAACATCTAATGATCATGGCGAAAATGAAAAGGCATACATTTCAGCACCAAGTAATCAAAACACAAAAAGAATGTGGCATTGTTATTTTTACCTCTTTGCTTCATTAGTAGAGGTGCAGGCGCTGGCCACACGTGTACAGTATGCTGCAATTTATTTTATGTTGATTGTTTTACTGTGTTGTCACACATATTGAATGATCAAACAAATGTAGGCAATTTTTTTTCTTGCTTTGCAGTGTGCCTTTGCAGTGTGACACTGTCAAAGATATTATAAAAAAAAAAAGTATTTGGCGAGAATTGAATTACAGAATTCATTTGTACGCATTTGTTGGGTTTGGCCTATTGTCAGCAAAGGCAGGAGTGCAATTTATTTTTTCTCCTCTGAATTCTTTCTTCATAGATTTTTTAAATAGTATCTGTCAATCATCGAGGCTGTAAGCCTCTGACTGCTTGTATCAGTTCCCTGTGCTGAACTTGTTAGAGTCTCACAAGGAGAAACTAACAGGAAAATCTGTGTTTTTGTGTGATAGAGAGAGTTAGAGGGAACAGTGAGTGAAGGAGAAGATGAGCCATGTTGTCCAGTAGTATGAGACATTAGAAGAGGTGTGCTGTTACAATATTTTTCTAAGCAATCTGACTTACAATTTGGCCACAAAGTATAATCTATGCAAGTACGTGAACACTAACACTCTCAGCTAGGCAAACTTCATTTCAGGTGTCATTGCATTCCAAAATGTGTCAGCCTGACATTCATAATGATATACAATTGCAAAGCAAGTGCTCATTGTATTTTTATAGACATTTTACAGTATAAGCATCATATACCGGTATATGCATCATATAGCATACAATCCTCTATAGAGGACATTAGCATAAACTATCTACTTATGTGGTATTTTTTTCTACTGTCTTTATGAGGCAACAAGATGCTGGGCAAGTGAGTAAAAGTCAACATATTTATAGCAGGCTAACTGAAGAACAAAATATCCGGTTTAATGGCACACTCATTTGAAGGTAATTCTATCACTACCTTGAGTATTGAGGTTTGTTACCACCACAGAAACACAATTAATACACATTTAGTATGTACAAGATGACAGCATGCTTCCAATGCGTTGGCCAAGCATTCATGTCCGCAATTGCATACTTGCCTTACTGGCAACCAGTGCACCAGCAAAACTCTAGAATCAAGGCGGTATGTTTTGCATATGCAAGCATAAAAAATTTTTTTGCTGAAAATGTTAAAACCTTTTTTTATTTTTTTATTTTTTTTATAACTTTTTTTAATAGACTCCTGTTCCTATTCTGCTGAGCTTCAAGTTACCTTGCTGGTAAAATTTGGTGTTGCAATACGTGGCAGAGAATTTATTATTTAGTAATTTGTCACTGCTCTTTCATTCTTAATTGGTGAGAGGGACAGTCCTAAGATAGAGCTTTTCAGCATAAAAAGTGGTAGGGGGTGACTGTTACTGAGTTGTTACGTGTTGGCTATTGAAATGGCGGTTTAACATGGATCACAGTATGTGTTAACTTGTCTTTGATTTTATTGATGAGGTAGTGCTGCAGGAACTCTGTATAGATTTCTCTCAGCATTTGCATTGGTACTGTCATAGAGAGCATGTGCTGAAAATAACACATGCCTGGCTTTGTGTTAAGAGAGAGAGAGAAAGAGTCATTTATTTTAAATGTCTTTCTATCTCTTTGATCTCAAGGCTGCAATCTACTTACCTTTTCGGTTCATGGTATTATTTGAAAATGTCTATGCCATAGAGGAAAGCTGAAGGTATGAAGGATGAAAGCCATTATGACGGATAGGTCACATCCACCTATTATACTGCAAAATCCATAATTCCATATTCATGTCCATCATTTTCATTTGAAAAGTCACATTATATAATTTTGCTCTGGAAGCCTTGAACCAAAAATGATGTGTCTGTGTGTCTATTAGTGAAATCCAGGCTGTATCGCCTCATTAAATCTGCAGTAGTGGAGATAAGTGTGCTTGTGAGCTGCTTGTCACACTCAAACTCTTTCGGAGTTATCTGCCTTGGCAGTCGCAGCTGATAAAGTGGTCTTGATTTCTATTCCCCCGTTTGCAAGCTCAGTCCCCCAGCCTCTCTGCGGGCGAGCTCAGTTAATGGTGGTGACTATTTTTGGAAGCTGAAGAGCCACAGCGGTTGTTAGCATTAGCACTGGTTCGGATCTGCATCGCACAGCAGCATTTAGATTGCTTGCAATGGAGTTGGAACTGATGTAGTTGTTATACCAGTCTCCCTGCCACCGTCACCATGAACATTTTTCATGAAGGCTCAGCATTTTTACCATTTATTCAGGTAATTTGTCATAATGAGCACATTCCAGGAAAATACATATAGAGTGTTTCTTCCCTCACATCCAGTCTGTAAAACATGATTAGAAGTACACATCTTCTAATCTTTCTAATCTTTCTAATCTTGTGTTTACTTGGCTGTATTCAAAAGACCCCACAGACACACAGTAAATGCATGTATGTGTGGTTAAACGGACTGATGTATTCATGCAGTTTGTCACATCATTGCAGATGTTGCTGTGGGCCCTTGGGTCAGGATCAAGTGTCAGTTCCAAAAGTTGTGATAGAACTTTTACCCAGAAATTGAAGATCGGGGACATTCCCAGAATAAATGGAAAAAGATACCAATTGCCCCAGAGCTACATTAGTCACACACAGGGAAGGAAATAAGTTTCATTTTAAACGTTTCAAGGGTGTATAATATATTCTTTGGATTACATTGTAGTTTATCAGATGGTGGGCCGGGTTTTTAGACGAGACTGAAACATTTTGCCATATCGTTTCCCAATCAAATCTGTGATCATGCGTTCCAAGATCTCTTTCCCAAATTTGAGTAATACTAAGAGTTCCACATTTCTCCATGACAAGACTACCATAAATAATAGAGACCATGGCTGTTTTCCTCTTCATGGATTCAAACCAATGAGTCATGGGGTGAGATGTCAAATGTCTGTCCCAAAGAACTCCATAAGCCTTAAGTGTAGATCTCATCTGTAATACAAAAACCATGAGAATTTAGAATTTAAAGACTTTAATTGAAAAGACCAATAGTACAATTTAAAATCTGGCAGTGATAGGCCACCCAAAGACTTAGGACGTTAAAAGGTATCCAGATTGATGCAGGGTTTTTTGTTATTCCAAATAAATTTAGAAGTCATCCTCTGGAGGTCTGTGAAATAATCTTTAAAGGAGGAAAATGACAACATGGAGAATAGAACATTTAAACAGCCAAGTACATTCATCTTTACAATCTTTACTTTATATATTATTTTTTCAGTGCTGTCAGTTGTTTCACTCTAAACTCACAATATGCAAATTTGTGCCTATTTTCCATTAGAGATTTCCGAATTTGTAAATCAGATAAAGTCCTATTCCTAGACTAATGGAGACACGATGAAAAGGAAATAGCATTGCCCCATAGAAAACATTTAATTACTTCCCACAGGGATTGTGGATTAGAATCTTTATTACAAAGAATAATGTCTGCAAGATTAGAATTAAGTTGTGAGTTGTAGTCACTGTTTTTCTAAAGATCATTATTAAATCTCCAATGCCTAGTCTTAGAGTTCACTCTATCGCCTATAAGAAGTGTATACAGTATCGCACCATGGTCGGATATAAGAATAGGCAATATCTGTGTGGACACAATGAAACCATCAAGTTGGGTTGAAACAAAAATATAATCAATTAGAGAATATGTTTTGTGTGCGGGGTGAATTAAATGAATAATCCTTGGTGGCTATGTTCCTTGAGCGCCAAGCACCAATTAAGTATTGAATTCACCTCCAATTATTAAATAAAACATTATGATTATTTGGAGTATAAATACATGTTATACAAACCATATTATTATTAATGACAGCACTTACATAAGCCATTTGACCCAATTTATCAGATCCAATATATTCAATGCCGGCTCTGAACTTCCTACTAAATAAAATTAGTACTAATTTTGTTTTATTGTTTTGCAGAAGAATATGCAACAGATCTGTAGTGTCTGTTTTGAAAGTGAAGAACATAGTTCTTGTATTAATGTTATGGTTACCTTATTCTGTTTGAGATAATGTAAACATTTAGCCCGTTTTACTTTCGAGTTCAGGCCTTGGACATTCTATGACATCAGCACTAAATCCTGCAACACTCTACCAGTTCTTGTAGTGGAGAAATAAACAGATACGTTTGCATATTAACATGACGTAATGCATGTAATATGACCAAAAAACACTTTCAAATTCGAGAAACAAAAGATCAACTCTGACAGACACAACAACTCCCAACCGTGAACACTTTGAACCTAAAAATAAACATTGTTAACTGTTAACAACTGAGGAAGCATAACTTGCCTATCTCTGTTTTTGGATAAACTAACACAAATAAAATAAATACTCCGGGGAGCTCCTTGACAGCGATGCAACTGTCCCAAGCCCCTCTAGCTCAGATCACTACATAAAACTGCTTATGTTAATGAACAATCCACAAATGTTTCAAGTGTTAATTCTTGATGTCCAGCAAAATTTGTGACACAGATTTTTACAGTGCATGATCACTCTCCGTGTTAGCAAGAGCGCCAAAGTCGTTACTGCGTTCCGGGTCTTCACTGTCAGCATCCTGCTTACCGGTGAGAAAGATTTCGGCATCCGATGGCGAGTGAAACTCGTGAACCTCACCACCATCCTCTCTTACCTTTAAGATGGAAGGATAAACCAAGAAAGGATGATAGCCTTATGCGTAGAGCTATTTCTTGATCGCGTCAAAGGCCTTCTGTCGAGAAGTCATCTTGCAGCTGTAATCCATGAAAAAGTACAGATACGATTTGGCATAGGATGGTGGAGATTTCAGAGCCCTAGCCTCTTGGAGAATTTTCACTGGGTCCCTCTACCTCAACAAGCAAAACATTAGTGTGCGTGGATGTCCACCGTAGCACATCGGATCCGTAAATCCGATGTACCCTCTGAATTTCAATTTTGCGACCAGTAGATTTACGAGCCGTAAATTAAGACGTCTGGTTCTGTCCTCTTGGCTTATAATTCTTTCTCGTAATTGGCTCACTTCTCCGCTGTGATCGACCAACTCCTTCTTCACTGCGCGGAGCAAGACTTTCAAGGTGTTTTGTTGCTTCTTTAAAGTGTCGGAGACTTCGGCTTGCACTTTCACATCTTTTGTAAGCTGCTCGACAATAGACGTCTCGAACATCTCCTTCATCTGATTAAATTCATGGATATTTGACCGGAGTTTGATTATTTTTAAGCCTTGTAGTATACAATTTTAGATTCATTTTTTGTGCCCACTTTTGTCTTCTTGTTTTCAGAAGCCATTATTGTCTGAGTTAAGCAGTACAATTGCTCAGATTAAGTACAATATCTGAGTACAATTGCTCAGAAAATAAGACCTGAGACGGAGCTCCCCACTACACGTGCATCTCAGCCACAGGGCTACCCGGAATTCTAACCTCTACGTTTTTAATAAATCACTATATTGGCTCTTGTTTTTGGATCAGTGAGTTATACAGGGAGAGCTAGAAGAGCAGAATGAATTGCTGTGTATTTCTTCTGGGAGATGAATGGTTGCAGAAAGTGATCGATCACTTCAGGTGTCGTTGAGTTAGTGGTGGCTGTTGTGTTGTGTTAATAGATACAGAATCTTTATTTTTCAGGCTCTTCTTGTTTTAATGAAATTTAGGGAATGTTTATAAAGGTAGACGTGATCAGTTAAAGTGCCCGCATTCTCACACCAATATATGTAGGGAATTTGGTAGTATAAATGTAATTATTGAAAATAATATTACACATAATTAGGTACAGCATTGAAGTGAAATCTTTTAAAAACAGGGATGAGATTATTTATCAAAATACACCACAGACAAACTATTACTATTCTAAACATAAAACTAATTTAACACATACAGCATGAAATAGGTTGGTAAATAAAGTGACAGAATCTGTAATAAATGATCAATACAGAGAAAATGAAATTTATAGAGTCTGTTGACAATGCCTTAAGAACATTTATCCTTCTTTTAGTCTACATCGATTCACAATTACACCAGCACTTTGAGCAAAAGTGTGGAGATGTACTTGTGTGTCGTCACGTTTCCTCCTGTTGCTTGGTTCTTGGTCGAAAGTTTGTTCCGTTGATCTGTTAGATCAGATAGTTATTTTCTGGATGAATGATGAAGTGGGCTTTGAAGCGAGGCCTTCTGCACGGAGGACCCGCGACTCCCGTTGGGTGTGTTAACCTTAGAGCAGAGAGTGAGAGGCTTCCTCTAGATTTGTGTGTCCTGAGATTTCCTTGGACACTACATGGCATGGAGGACCTGGAAGAAGCAAGCAATGCTTCAGCAGAAGAGTTCAGAAGAGAGGAGCCGGAGAAGTGACAAGTGTCGAGAGAGCTGAGAAAAGAGCCAGAGAGGGAAGAGAGAAGAGTTCTTCCTGTTTGGAAACATTTGACCTGAAATTGGCCGCATCCCCAAAGTCACATTGTTGACTGGTCTTTCCCTTTTCAGAATTGATTTATAACCCTTTGTTTGGGTGATTTTTGGGAGTTCCCGCTCAAAAATAGTGTATGTTTAATCATTAACTTTTATATTTTGACAACAGTACAAGCGACATGACATTCATTGTCATCAACATCCTCTACTTAACACAGCAAGCGTTCGCATACTAAATATGACATTCTTTCAAGAATATTATGTGTAGGTAACAAAACATGAAAATCCCTGGTTAAAAATTATACTGGTTAATTCATTAGTTTTACAACATGGATAATACATTACACGTTATTAGAAACCTGAATGTCGGGGTATAATATCCAGTTGAACCTTGAAGTTACCATACAAGATTAAAGATTATAATCATTGATTTGTTAGTTAGAAGTGATTACCAACCATAACACATATTTGAAAAAGATACATCAGGCTATAATAATTAATTTGTCAGTTATACAACTTACCACAGTTCAAAGCAATTTTCAGAATTATCTAGCAAGGCTAGGCATGGTGTAAATTGTGGGGTTAAATGCATATGTATATTCTGTATATTTTATAAGTCTAACTCAGCAAAGTACTGTGACTTTGTGTGAAATGTTCCTGGATGATGAAATGTTCTTTTTTGCTGCTGTTTGCAGGATAATAATCACGATGTCTCGTGATCTGATGAGTCTAAGTGTAGCAAACTGGTTTATATCAGAGACAAATTCTTGTGTTCTGAGTCTTTCTTCTTCATATTGCTGCAATTCACTGCATGGATAATAATACAGAAGATTTTGATGTTTCTAGATTGAATTGTTTGAATTTAAGTGAATTCCAAAAATGTGGCTTTCTCTCATGCTTTTATGAGTTTATGACATATTCTCTCATTTAATTATCCATTTATTTGCATTGTATGGACCTACAGAGTTGAATATTCTTATAAAAATTGTTGTTTGTGTTCTGCAGAAGAAAGAATATCATACAGATCTTAGATGGCATGATGGTGGTGAGTAAATTATGAGAGATTTTTCATTTTATCATCTTCAACTGCTTAACAATGCTGCTTAATAATGTAAATAAATATGTCATGTACATATGTAAATTCACTCATATTAATTCAATAACTGTACATGCCCCTACCTTGCACTTATTTTACAACTTGCACATGTACATATGCCTTTCTACGTTGTATGTCCTATTATGTCTATTTCTACTCTTATCTTATTCTTATTCTGTATCTTACTGTAATGTTCTGTGTGCACTTGCTTTTTTCTTTTCTTTATTATTATCTTTCTGTCTGCACATCTAATTGTGTCTTATATATATTTTAGTCTTACATGGTCTAAATACATTAAATGGTGGTATACAGTATAAGTGTGATAAATGGATGTTTTAACTGATATACAATTATAGAGATGAAAATATTTAATATCGTAATGTATCAACTCATTTTTACAGCACTGCTAGTAGTCTAGATGGCAGATGAGGGCATAGGGAGATTTCTTTACCCTCCGTGTGATTAACCTCTCAGTTTTGAGCGGGCAACATGGAATAGTGGGAAGGAAATGGGGGTCAAGGCACCTGCTGTAACATTCATGCAGCACCCTGCGAGCAGTGGTACTGATTACTGATAAATGGTTCAGCGCAAAAGCTCAGGACAATAAAGTGTGTGGTGTTTATTGTCCTCAGTGTGCTCAGTGAGTTTGCATATGTTCAGTTAGCATATATTTGCATATATCCATGTTGCCCGCTCAAAACTGAGAGGTTAATCACACGGAGGGTAAAGAAATCTCCCTATGCCCTCATCTGCCATCTAGACTACTAGCAGTGCTGTAAAAATGAGAGTTGATACATTACGATATTAAATATTTTCATCTCTATAATTGTTTACATGTTACATATTACGATATTAAATATTTTCATATTTATAATAGTTTACATGTTACATATTTTGACATGCTATACTCAATCTAAAAATAATTATTCATAATTATAATGCTACTGTAACCTCTTATTAATTAAGAGACCCTTGTTATGTTTGCTCTTTTACAAATTCATTACAAAAAACAGGGCTATTTAAGTAAACAGGAACAGGCTAAAAGGTGATTTAAAATGTTGAAACTAAGTGTACTTAAAAGTGTACTGCATGTAGATATATTCCAATACATTTTAACTTAAAATCCTTTTAAAAAAACAATTTTTTTAGTCTTTGTTTGGTAAATAAATGTCCATGTCATGTCTATTATGTGCAGGTCTGGCAAGTAGAAACTCTGATGCCACTTTCTCTTTTCCTGGCAGAGCTGAGCTGAAACCCACCTATTCCTGTAAGAAATATTCTCTGAATCCTTGATTTAACCTCCTATTCCAAATCTAATTCATAGAAATGGTAGAATTCCTAAAACTGAATTAGAAAATGTATATTATTTCTGCCAAGACTCTCGTTTGAACTTTGTTTGATATATAAATGTCTGTCTCTCACTGACAGCATTCTTCAATCTCCCAGTGCTTCCGATAGCTACGGCCCACACATTCATCACATGACATCACCGATCTTCCACCAGCCCACGACCACCTACACACTCTGCTTGAACTATCAAACTCACTCTGACATGCTCATCTTCCTCATTGTAGTCGTTCAATCTTGTTGTATTTGTTTGTTGAGGCTAGGTGGATTGGGTGGCATGCAAAGCAGTAGTCAGTCATATTTAATTGAATCAGGCTTTTGGTGTGAGAATTAATTATCTGGAAATGATTCTACTCTGCCGTTCATATCGGTTGTTCCCTGTTTTCTCCCTTATTTGTTGCACATCTCTGTCTCTCGTTTCTGTGTATTTTCTTTAAGTGCATCACAGCACTTTATTAAAATAACATACTGTACATTTTAAATGACTGTGTGAGAGCGTAGCCTATCACATGTAAAGCTCCTTCTATGCTTGCTTATGTTCTACCTCTATTTGTTGTAAAATTGTTAACTAATTACTATTTTACTATATAAAGCTAGGTTTTAAGACATAGATTTCTAGAAATTTGTTGCTGGGTACTTCACCCAATAATGAAAACTCAGTCATCATTTACTCACCGAAGTCTTTCAAAACTAGTACATGGAACACAAATGATGATAAAATTTACAAAAAGTACCCTAAAAGAAGTCCATACAGTTCATGCACATCTGAAGTCATTTTTTTGTAAGAAGCAGACCAATATTTAATACCTTTTTTTTTTAATACCCTATTTAATGTCTTTATTCACTGAAAATAATCCCTTTCACCTCAGCTCTTGGATTCATGTATGTTTGTGTAGAGTGGGTGAAGATTTTTTTCTTCATTCATTTACAGAGCTTTTTCATTGTTGTTTGCCTTTGTTTGCACGTGGAGGTCATTTTCTTTTCACGAATGTGTGCTTTTAGCCACAAAATACACATTGGTGTGCCATAATCCAATTTGAGCACCTGTACATGGAGTGGCAAACTGGTTAACACATTGCCAATGTTCACACTGTAGAATGATGCGTCTCTTTGAAGGATCATCCATCTAAATAGTTTGCACAACTACATGCTTGATTCTTTATATTAACTCTGGAGGGGACTCTATCTATTAAATATCACAATATCTGCCAGTTAGCAGGTTAACTTGTGATCCAGACCAACTTACACCTAATCATCTTCTGTTCTCCAGTGTCTCTGTATGTCATTTTATTTAATAAAGGGTTTATTTGATCATTTTTATGACAATTTCCCACCTTTCCATCTTCTCAGCACTTTAGAATAAAACCGTTGGACTCTGTTTTGCTATTGTACCTTTCAATACATCTGTATGTACAATTGGTACATACAGATGTATGTGTTGTGATTGGCTAACCTTTTTACAATTAAGGTGCAGAACTAGGAATATTCTGGGTTCAATACAAGTTAAGCTCAGTTGACAGCAATTGTGGCATAATATTGATTACCACAAAAATTTATTTTGACTCTTCCCTCCTTTTCTTTAAAAAAAAAATACATAAGAAGCAAAATCAAGGTTACAGTGAGAGACTTACAATGGAAGTGAATGGGGACCAATTTTTAAATGTTAAAATACTCACTGTTTCAAAAGTATAGCCACAAGACACAAACAATGTGTAAACATAATTTTTATAAAAATTTTATGTGTAAATTTACCATGACAATGTAATGTCAACAAACCCTAAAACTACTGTAAAAATTACAATTTACAACTACAACAACTTCAACCTCAAATAATACACAAATTTTATCAGAAGAATTAATACAAACGTTTTATCAAAAACTGGCCACATTCACTTTCATTGTCCCCATTCTCCCCATGTAAGTGCCTCACTGTAACCTTGATATCTGCATTTTTTTTTAAAGAAAAGGAGGGACGAGTCAAAAATATTTTTTTTTGGTAAACAATATTATGCCACAAATGCTGTCAATTGAGCTTAATTTGTACTGAACCAGTAACATTCCTTTAATAATGTCCCCGCAAAATATACGGGCCACAGGGTGTGATGTCACGCACAACATTGGGTGCGTGCATTTAGAAAGTTTAGATTTTCATGTTGACTTTAAATGTTCTGTGTTTATAAAGTATGGCATGTAGACAGACACTTCACAGATGTTGTAAGTGCTCAGTGATATTTATTTGTTTGTTTTTTTCAGGAGTATTTCCTGTATTCCTTTTAGAGCAGTGAGAGATTTGGGATTCTCATAGTAAGTTATGTAACAGCATGCGGGAGAAAAAAATGTCACAATGACAATCTGTGTCATTAAATGAGTGTTTCCCAGCATGCAGTCTATCTGCAGATCCACGGATGTATCACATTTCTCTTCACTCATAGAAACATTTACACTTCATCAAAACAGTCAAGCTTTTCATTTAAAAAGCAAGTATCTTTATGTAATGGACTCACAATAAACATGCTTATTATAACGCTATCTTACCAGTTTTAATTATAAAGGAAATGTTGCACTGCTGTGCCAAGAGGCACATCCATTAAGAAAGTAAAAATTGTTGTTCTCATGAACTCATGAGCATCTCGATATGGAGTCATGATAATAACTCCCATCCAGAAACAATGACATTCAATGGGCAACATTCAGGGTATTTTTGCTGGCAAAATTATTTATATTGATCTATTAAAGTGAATCATAATTAAGTTGAATCCTTTTTTTGTTTGTTTGTTTTTTTTTTGTTTCCTGTAAAACATGGTTGGTGATTGATGTCTATTCACATTAAAGGGGTAGTTCATCCAAAAATAAAAATTCTCTCATAATTTACTTAACCTCATGATATATCAGATGTGTATGACTTTCTTCAGCAAACACAAGCAAAGATTTTTGGAAAAATACCTCAGCTCTGTAGGTCCATACAATGTGACTGGTGATCAGACCTTTGTAGATCCAAAAGTCACATAAAGCAAACATTAGAGTAATTCATACGACTCCAGTGTTTAAATTCATATCTTCAGAAGTGATATAATAGGTGTGGATGAGAAACGAACAATATTGAAGTGCATTTTTTTGTTCTAAATCTCCACTTCAGCTTTCACTTTCAGTTGTGAAAATTAATCTAAACAGGCACCATGTGTGACTTTCAGATGTAGAAGTGAAAGTGGAGATTTAGAGTAAATAATTGCCTATATTTTTAGCTGTTTCTGAAGATATGGATTAAAACACTGGAGTCATATGGGTAACTTTTATGATGCCTTTATTTGATTTTTGGAGTGTCAAAAATTGGCACCCATTCACTTGCATTGTATGAGCCTACAGAACTGAGAAATTAAAAAAAAAAAAAATCTTTGATTGTGTTCTGCTGATGAAAGAAAGTCATACACATCTGGGATGGCATGATAGTGACTAAATGATGAGAGCATTTACATTTTTGGGTGAACTATCCCTTTAAGTACCAGCATTACACTTATTATTACCATGATTCTGTAGATTTTAAAGAAACTGACACATTAACAAGGAAAAAAAAGAAACACACAGCTGTGTGCTATGATTATATTTCTCAAATGCACAGTTTAGCCATTAAAAGTGCATTAAGTAAATAGTTCATTATTGTTCGTTTGCTGCGCTTCAGATGTTTGCCCTGAAGAACATATAAAGCTGTACACATTTTGGTGGCATGAAGGAACAAGAAGGAGAATTTGTCACCATTTAACTTATTGGAAAGCAGTGTTTGGCATATTGAGGCAGAGAGCTCTAATGGGGGATGTTAATGGACTCTGACTCAGGTGGCCCATTCTGAATACATGGGCATAAATGCTTTGTCTTACCCTCAGCTCCCAGTTCAATCAGGGAGAGAACTGCACTGCTTTTAGGCAGCATATTTATCTTGGTTTGCAAGAACAGCACTCCTAACTGTTCTCCTAACCAGGACAAATAGAAATTGAATTTGCATTTACAGACAACATTAACACGGGGGGCCTGGGTAGCTCAGCAAGTAAAGATGCTGACTACCACACCTGGAGTCACAATTTCATGTTGTTGAACATGGATTCTTTAGTAAACCAGGTTAAAAACCTAAGTTTAAAAGATCGTGCAACAGTGACTTGGCCAAGAATGAACAAAAGACACAACAAAAGCATACAAACAGAAAATAAATCAGTTAATGACAAACTCAAACATTCTTTGCCTTTTATCAGAAGAAGAAGAAACAAGACCCCAGTAAGAGTTTCAAAAGTGATCAACACAATGGTACAAATTGTTCTTTGATTTGCCAAGATACCAGTGTATTAAAGTCCAAAATTTTAATTTGAACTATACATCTAAAAATATTTATTATCTTATTCTTCCATGAGCAACTCATCTGAGCTTAGCTGTCTACATAACTTTTTCAGCTCTATACTTTTACAGTGTCAATAATTGCCTCATTAAAGTTTACGTTTATTACTCACACTTTTTGTTGAAAAATGTGAGACAAATTTGATGTAAAAAAGTCTGAAAACTACATTGTCACCTATAAATGAGCAGCCTCTAAGCAATAGCCTTTTTCTCTAGGCATTATTTCTTAAAAAGAGATCAGGATGACACAAGACAAGTTCTGGTGAAATTCTTCATCTGCAGTGACCTTGATACATGGCTTAGAACTAGTTCCTCTATTATATTCACCAGCCAAAAGTATCCAGCTATGAAAAAAGAGCTGCTTCTGCTGCAGATTTTACAGAGGTAGGAATTTCCCTGTGGGACTGAAAAGGAGAATTCCAATAAAATAATAGAAAGGAGAGATAACCATTAACAAGTTTAAAGCATTTCTTTCGTTATTAGTGTTTTTGCTGCAATCATTATAAATAGTTTTTGGGGTCAGAGATGTTAATACACAGTCTCTGAGATTTAATTGTGCCATTAAAAGCTTTACTGCAGAACTTTAGGCTATCGACATCTCTGTTTGAAACCAAAAATTGTATGTAACTTGCTAAGGAACATTTTGTAGCTACCCCACTGAATTGATGGGCCAGGACTCCTCAACTGATGTTTCCCAAAATGTTTAATTCGTTTACACTCAAGTAAAACACAGTAAGAGCTACAGAAAAAAAAACTTACAAACACAGCATAAACAATAAAAGAGCGCTATAACCAATATAACAATAAGACAGTTCACATCACACATCTACTAAGTGACAAATAAAATGTACCTTACAACCCTTTCAGTGAAATGCTCAATACAGTGAAAGAGAAAGAAAGAACCATCACACGACTGAAGCCTGTGTTCTTCACAAAGCGTGCACACACACAGAACGAGAATGGGAGGAACTTTATACAATCAGGTCAGTACACATTGCACTCAATATCAAAATAAGAGTCTTCTTGAACAATCAACATACAAAACAATACATAATCTATACAAACTTTGCAGTCTTTAGCACATCAGGGGGCCACTTACACTCCCACCAAATCATAAATCAAAACAAGAATGATTTCAGAATTACAATGACCCTTTTAAAACAACAATGCAAAAACTGTTCGATAGAATACTTAGTCAAAATTCAAAAAGGAAAACAAAATGGGACAGTTTTAGTCAGACTCCTACAACAAAACCAACTTCTAAATTGGACGTTCAATTATAGAAGGCTTTCTGAGACATTTTTCTTTCCTTCCAAGAGTTATCACTTAGATGGACCTTAACTCTCCTCATAAGTCCATCTGAATCAAAGGTCATCTCTACAATCCTACCTAAAGGCCATTTATGCCTGAGTAGATCATTGTCCTTAACGATCATTATATCTCCTATCGTCAAATTTCTCCTAGGGGCGTGCCAACGCCGTCTAACAACAATGCTGGAAAGATATTCTTTACGCCAATGACTCCAAAATTGTTCAGCAATTTATTGGACATGACACCATGTTCTCCTGGCATATATGTACTCTTTAGCAAACTTGCCTGGAGGAGGTAAAGCATTGGTTGAAAAAATCACACTGGTTCTCAGCCAAAAAGCTATTCAGCTTATCAATGTCAAGTTCCTTGAGGGAATTCAGCCAACTCATTCTTAGAACCAACAAAGTTGCTCCCTTGGTCAGATTTAATCTGTTGACTGCCCCACATATGGCAAAATCCACCTCTTGAGTGGATTTCATTGATTGTAAAGCCTTTACTTTGATGTTTAACTCTTTTGGAAGTCAGACGAGAGACCAAGATGAGAACTTTGACAGATGGTCTACAACAATTCCTTGCTCTATTACTCTTGTACTGTGTTTGAGAGCTTCTGACTTCTGAATCACCAAGTTGCAGCTCTGGGATCTCATTAGAATAATAGACAATCTCTTTATTCCACAAAAACCTTGGCCCTGTGAACCAGTCAGATGAAATCAATTCATCATCAGTAAGGCCCCTCGAGACAAGATCTGCAGGATTGTCATTTGTTGGGACATATCTCCATTGCTGCGGAGCCGTGCTTAGATGAATCCTTTATACTCTGTTGGCAACAAATGTGTGAAATCATCCACATAAAAATTGTTCATCACAAACTGAAAGCCCAGAGGGTACTGATCTTTATTATGTTTAGCCAAATGTTTCAATCCATAATTCACACATCCAGGTGATGAAGACAGATGAACTGTCAAACAATACTCTTGAGGTTGTTCTCTTAAATCTCCATTCCTTCACCACAGGAAACACATGAAGTTTCTATCTGCTTTAGAAACATGGAACTGATTAAATATTTCTCAACATCACGTGTTAAAGCAACAGGGTGCTGACGAAATCTGAGGAGAACACCAATCAAATTATTCATCAAGTCAGGTCCTTGAAGCAGATGATCGTTTAAAGTAGTTCCACGATATTTTGCAGAACAATCTAAAACGACTCTCAGCTTGTCTGGTTTCTGTAATGATACTCAAGCACAGATTAGTGAGATGAACACAGGTGTGGGAGTTTATTCAACAGGTAACAGGAGCTTCAACAGGTAAATTCAATATCAAACAGGATAACAGGATGTCATGGCTGGTTCTCAGAATGGTAACATCTGCTGGTCAATGAAGGAATTTCCTTAACAGAGAGTCTATGACAAACACTGGCAACACCAGAAGAATCAGGCTGGGGTACAGAAGGTCCAACGATACTTCACCCTAAGTCAGTTTTACCAGCATATGGTTTGTCATTCTTTCCTAGGATAACTTGTCTTGTTGCCAAGTGCTCTAGCACAGTTGTAGCCAATCAAAGTTCCAACCAAACAATCCATCAAGGAGGGTATTTTATCAGTAATTGCAAGAAGATGTCTCCAAGCTTTGGCCGTTTCACATGTTGGTATATGTTCATAATTAACTGGGATACCGTCTTCACTATAAAAAGGAGGGAGATCAATATATGTGGCAGAACTAAAACCTCTTACTCAAAGTCCAGAAATAATTTCACTCTTCACTATAGTGTCCCTTCCATTCATAATGGTCAGTTTTAGCTTCACAGAAAATGTATCTGGCTGAAGAACATTACTCACATATTGATCAATGAAGAATGTATCACTTTGTGAATCAAGCAAAGCCTAAACTAGTTTTTCAGTACTTGCATCATCATTTGATAATATCCATACTGGCACAACCATTGATGTATAAGATGATCCCTTTCGAGCTATATTCAAATATAGATGTTATGTAGGGTGTCTTGGAGTGAAAGAGAGGAAACACAGGAGTAAAATCATTCAATATTTTAATTTCAGTCGCTGGAGTGGAACAAACTCTGGAGTATAACAAACCATAAAGATTAACATCCCAAATGAACAACACAACGTAACACTTCAAGGACTGACAAAATACTGAACGAAACTAAAGGTTATTTATAAAAAGAGAACTAAATAAGGGAATGGAATACAGGTGGGGATGACGATGAACAGGTGGGAATGATGAGGGCTGTGAATTCTGGGAAACGTAGTGCAGGGGACAACTTCCATATAAGAGTCCTTGAAGAAGTTGATGGAGACAGACTGTGATACCCCCCCCCCCCCCCCCTTTAAAGGGCGACTCCTGGTGCCCAAGAATGGATGATGTGGGTAGGATGATGCAGAAGATGAAGGATCCAAGGAGGATGATCAGGAGGACTAGGAGGCGGCTTAAGGGCTGGGAATGGATCCAGAGGCCTGGGGGTTATCATCAGGACTGAGAATGGATCTGGAGGCCTGTGAGGTGGCCAAAGGGCAGGCACTGGGTCAGGAGGCCAGGGAAGCAGCCACAGGGCAGGGACTAGGTCAGGAGACAGAACTGCTTAAGAAGGAGGAGACTCTGGGGAATTGGGAAGAGCCACGAAAGACTCTGAAGGTGGAAGGTGGAGCCGTGAGAGGCTCGAGGGATGGAGCCATGGAATGCAGAGCCAGGGAAGACAGAGTCATGGAAGGTGGAGCTGTGAGAGGCTCGAGGGGCGGAGCCATGGAATGCAGAGCCAGGGAATGCGGAGTCATGGAAGGTGGAGCCGTTAGAGGCTCGAGGGGCAGAACTGGGGATCATAGGACCGAGGTAGTGCCAAAGGCTCAGACGACCGAGGTGAAACTGGGGGATAGGAGGACAGAGGTGGAGCCAGTGGAGCTGAAGACCGAGGTGGAGCTGGAGGGAAGGAGGTCCCTGGTAGAGCTGAATGTGGAGCCAGGTGACCGACTGACCAAGGCAGAGCTGGAGGGATGAAGGACCCCGATGACGTCGACAGGCCAACGGCCCATGGTGGAGATGAGGGATGTAGGGCCAAGGTGATGAAGCCTCACAAGCATAAATGCGGCATCTCATTTCAGTAGATGGTATAATATCTCTTACTTCAATATTGATACACATAACATCCTCTTTTCCCTTTTCCAGGGTATCAATAAGAGAAGATAGCTGACTCACTGTAATGTTAGATTTAAGTTGATCTCTAGACTTGCATGCTAGCATTTTCCATTGTTCACACACTGAGGTGAGCTTTCTTTCTTCTAAATTTCATCCCTTTGTAACGCAAGCATTTTTGGAGTAGGGTTACGTGGATGAACAGTCAGTCGAGGACCTTGAGATTCATCAGTTGTTCTTTGATTTTTACTTTTAAGTTCATATAGGATTAGTTCTTTGGGAACCTTGAGATTCATCAGTTGCTCTTTGATTTTTACTTTTAAGTTCAGATAGGATTAGTTCTTTGACCTTGATTATGTCTATTATCTGTTGTCTCGCTAAGCTATCAGATGAATTTTGATACTCATTATTAAGAGTTTCAATATCATGTTGAAGAGTATCAACATGCCTTTCACATTCAATATTATCAACAAAACAATTTGAATCTATAATTTCAAACTTTACCAGTTAACACATAACTAAAATGTAACTCAACACAATTATAAGGTAATTTATAAATATTCAAACAATATACAACCTGTAGCTTCAAACATCCGGCTCTGGGACGGACGAGGCTTCCAGCTCGTTGGACGTGGCAGGCGCAGGTGTTGGCTTGTTGGCCGTGGCGGGCATTGGCTCGTTGGCCGTGGCAGGCGCGGGCGTTGGCTCGTTCGCCGTGGCAGGAGTGGGCGTTGGCTCATTGCAAGTACCCTCCGAAGCAAACATCACCAAAATCAAGTCCACGTACTCCTCCCACGTGTAATTAACCGTCTCCGCCAATTCCTCCGATCCATGGGCAAGGAGACCCTGGGAGGCTCGGGAGGCGGAGCCGTGGAGGGCAGAGACTGAGAAGCAGAAGCCCTTCTTCTTCTCCTCCTCCGGACGGATGCTGGCTCTGGGACGGAAGAGGCTGGCAACGCTGGCTCTGGGACGGACGAGGCTTCCAGCTCGTTGGCCGTGGCAGGCACCTGCATTGGCTGTGGCAGGCACAGGCATTGGCTCGTTGGTCGTGGCAGGCACGGGCGTTGGCTCGTTGGCCGTGGCAGGCGCGGGCGTTGGCTTGTTGGCCGTGGCAGGTGTGGGCGTTGGCTCGTTGCAAGTACCCTCTGAAGCAAACATCACCAAGATCAAGTCCACGTACTCCTCCCACGTGTAATTACCCCTCTCCGGCAATTCCTCCCATCCATGGGCAAGGAGACCTATCCGGTAGATGGACTTCAGGTGTCTATCCGCAAATCCAGTGCATCTGGCAATGGTGCTGAACAGACGTGAGTATTCCATTAAAGGGAGGTTAGCTCGGCTCAACTGTACGAAGACTGCTGCTAGATCCATCATTGGTCTGTTATTCTGTAACGAGGCAGGCAAAGAGATAAGATCTAAGTGCAGCTTTTTAATAACAAAAAACAAGAAAAATCCACTGAGAACTTCACACAAAACATGCAATAACAGACAAATAGACAGGGGAAAACAAGGGCTTAAATATACAAGGGAAAACAAGGAACACCTAGGGAAACAATCAGGGAATGGGAGACAATCAGGGGAAAACAAATAAAAAAAAATGGAACTACAAAGGACTACAAAAACCAAACAGGAAACAGGAATTTCAACATAAAAGCACAAAACAAAAGTCAACAGGGAATCTGTGACAGCGGGACTGAAGTCATAATGTGAAAAAAAAAAAAACGAATAACCAAGATATTGTTTTCTTTGAAGAAGTTAAACAACACTCTATTTAAATATGATTATTCAAGTGTTTTATCCACCACATATTAATGTTTGTATTGTACTAAACATATCCCAAATTTAAGGGGTAAAACTCATGAAATTAATTATATCAGTTAAATGGAAGTTTTTTTTTTATTATTTTTATATTACAATCTGCAGCCTCGGTGGACAAAGTAAACTGAAATACTACAGTAGTAGGCCTATACACTGACTATTAACTAAACTAAAATAAAAAAAAACACAAAAAGAAGATTAATTAATGATTGAGAAGAAATGTACTTTATTATACATTAAAATAATATGTACAAATATGTAACATAACAATTACAATACTAAACACTTAAAGTGTTTATTTGGCAGTAGTTAAAATAGAGAGATGGTTACATGCTAAACAATATAATATGTACTGTACTATGAAATCAGTACACCTCTACCGGGAACCTCTAAACTACAGCATAGTTATAAAATACTCATTAAGCTCTAAATTAAACACAATGCAAATGGTAAACACAATGCCACCTGAGTAATGTTCGATTCATTAACGCACTACCACTAAAATAAGCTTCAACAACACAGCTACCAGAAAATATATCCAAGCATAATAGCAAGCAAAGAACTTCTCCAAAAATACAGTTAAACATCCATCCAGACTGCTGTCCTGCCACTGCTGAATCTGCTGTAGCTTCCACAGGACCACACACGTGGCGGTAGATGGTCCTTCTTTTCTGTTCTTAAGGACATGATGCAAACACGCAAAGAAGAATGATGTAAGCATGCAACTATTGCGCCAAATCCAACCTGACAGCTCAAATTATAAATCATTATTGTAGGCTTATAATGAATTGGGGAAAGGCAATGACAAGTTTTTGAACACAGATGTAATTTGACCCAAGGTCTGATTGACTTGTTCATTAATGGACTTTTATAATTTTTTACCAAACAAATCTCTATACATGTGACGAACTAATGAATGAATGAACATTACATTTATATAATGCTTTTCTGACACTACACTCAAAAAGCTTTACATATTGAATGGTGGTTGAGGAGAATCTTGAAGTTTTTGACTGATCCACTTTGCAGACTTTTCTGACTAAGAACCACCTGCTGAGACAGGAAGAAATCCTTTGACCAACCACAGGTTTGGTTTTGCATGCCCTTTAAAGAGGCCCTATTATGATTTAGGGATTTTACCTTTCCATTAGTGTGTAACATAGCTCTTCGTGCATGTAAAAGTCTGCAAAGTTACAAAGCACACAGTCCAAAGGCTTTAAAGAGACAGGAGGTAAATCAGAGCATTTCGGCCTCTGCAGCATTTTTTGAACATTAAAACATGTAAATCTATTCTAGTAGACCCCAAAAATAATATGGGCTCTTTAATGTTTATCTAAATACTGTTAGGGCCTTCAAATAATGTTGTGGCAGTCTCAGGAAATGGTTTTAAAAAAAACATCAGAGAAACTAACAGAAAAAGTGTGAAGACTTTTATCAGAATTGGTCTGCCAAAGACCAAATAAACAACAATTATTTTACACATAATTCTGAAAACAAAACAGAAAAGACAATTTCACTCATGTTCATCTTGTTTGCTTGCTTCTAAGTGCCTGAAACAAAATGAATTTATTTTAAAAATAGAACAGCACTAACCTTGCAAAAATTTAAAACTTTGTTCTTTGTAAACAATGGTTTGTTTCCTGGTAGTTTGATAAATAAAACTGTGTACCATGAACTTACAGTGGGTGGTCCATGAATGTGCTGTCTGAGATTAGCGAAATACAGGCAAACAAGAATTTAAATAAACAGACAATTTTAGTTTATACCAATTTAAAATTTTAATTTCTGTTTGAAATTCAGTTTGTGTCAGTTTTGAAACAAAAGAAAGCAATAAGCTGTGTCTTATTATTGAGAGTAGACCCTTAATTGCATGACAAATTCAGCTCCCACATAGTTCTCAGGAAGATGCTTCTTGAGTGGTTTCTGCTTTGCATTCTGAAATCATAGTACAATGTTATAATTTAAGAGAATGTGCCAGCCATCATTATTCATGACCTGTCTGAAATTAGATCTAATGGATTAGGGCAACAATTTAAATGGTTATTTGTGTCATGCATTTACAGTAATGATTATTTTCCCATACCCCTACATTTCCTCTGTATTAAGATTGCCCTCAGGTATTGAATAAGTCTTGTTCGCCACAAAACATCTTCTCAGGGGTTCTCAAGGTGCTACATTAGTATATACAGTACTGTAATTAAATAGGTCTCTGCTTTGCCTTCATCTTGTGCTGATGTTTTCTAGATAGCTATCTTCATTTATTCAATTACTTGTTTTATACATGGCTTGTGCATAATGGAGGTTTTAGGTTTTGTCGGCCTCCCTCTGTAAAAAAAAGTTTCGATCAGCTATAGCAGCATATTGGAAATTCCAGTCTCTGTGTATTCTTAGATTGGGCTAAATCCATATATACTGCCGCTATTGAACAGAACATTGCACTTTCATCTATTTGAAAACAGTAGGAAGTCATCACAGAGCATTGATTCTCTGAGTTGACAGTCATTGGCATTTGTCCCCCTTTTGTGCTATCAGCCCCATGGACTCACGTGGCATCCAAGTGTTAGCCAATTGGGTTTGCTCTATGGTGACCCCAGTGTTCAACTAGGTCAATGGACACTATGAAGGCCTCCAATAGAGTTGCCAGAAAAGGCATATGCAATTTAAAAAATAAGTGTACAACGATTATCTGTATATTGATGCTTACAAGCCAAACTTGCTAAATGAGAATTAGTCTGATTTTCGATTAAATCTCCCCTTCCCATGACATTAGCAATGGCTTTCATGGAAGTCTGTTTGTATTCAAAGTCTTCTAAAATGCTCTGTCTTTTGTTTCGGTCTCTTTTGTTATTTACTTTAATCATCTAGTGTTCTATATATAAACAGACCTTTTTTACTTTTTGGAGCTCTCATTCTCATCTAGGAATCTACCACATTTTTCTCTGTCTCAGACAAAGAGGACTCAGGATATTATTTCAAGACCAGTCAAGACCACAACTGCAGGGAAATCACTAAATTGCCTGTGCATTGTCCGATTTAATTGTTAACATCATTACTGTGATTGAATGTAAACTTCCTGCTTCAAATGCAAGCAGTAAACTTGACTCATTTGTAATTTGACATTTTTGTTACTGCTCACAGCTTCTTATTGTTATTGCCAAAGTTATTGTCACCCCTCCCTGCCCCCCTCCACACGCACTCCAAGAAAGTGAATGGCAGACAGAAGAAACTGTGGCTGTCTGAGAGATTTCAGCCAAATGTACTGTAACACAACTTGGCTACCTAAACCAGTGTTTCCCAACATCTGTGCCCACTAGCAGGGCTGGACTGGTAATCTGGCATACTTGTCATTTTCCTGGTGGGCCGACACACTTTGGGGCTGATCAGGGGCGGACTGGCCATCGGGAGAACCGAGCAGGCCAGTGTTCAGACATGCAACGTGCTGAATGAGCAACGATAAGTTAAAACGAGCCACAGCGTTATGCAGAATGGACCACAACACAGTGCCACAATATGCATAAAAGGACAGCGAACCCGCCACGAAGTGGTTGATAAATCTGAAACATTTGACAGGGAAGATCATGAGGATCCAGAGGTACTTCTAAGTAAATTCTCTGAATTGTGCTTACCTGCAAAAAATGTCATCATGGATAGACATGCATTTAATAACGCTGTTCAAAATCCTGCAAATCTATGCAAGCCTACATCTCCACTTTGAAAATCCTGGCAAACAATTGTGAATTCACTCATTAGAGACCGCATAGTTTATGGTATAAAAAATGACATCATTCGCAAACAGTCACTCCATGAAAAAACTCACCCTGGACTTGGCTGTTAACGTATGTTTGCTGCAACAGCCAGGGAGAAGTATGAGAAAGCTGAGAAAAGACACAGAAGTATGTTGTTACGCAGTTCAATGGAAAGGAGGAGGCGAGAACCAGCTTGGCAATATAAATAATATTTTAATGATAAACTTAAACAAAAGACAAAACACACACATGACGGACATGTCTGTAAACGATCTCTCTCTCCCGCACCATCCTCCGCAGTTGGCCTTTATCTCTCTCGGAGGCTTGATTAGCCTGATTAGGGACCAACCCGGCCCCGTCCTGCCACATGTGTGCTTTGCAAAAAAACCTGTTGCTCAAACTGTAATGGCTAACATTCTTCAGAAAAAAGTAAGTGCTATCCATACAACAACGCTGCAACAACTGTGGTAAACTAAACCACTTTGTGAGATGCGGCAAGACAGCACCAGCACAGCCAGTAGGTGCTACCAGCAAAGGGATAGAATACATGAGCTTGATGCACAACCTGATAACAATATGCAGGACACTTTTTTTCTGTGACCCTGTTGAGCTCACCAGTCAGAAGGGTGAGATTTTCACAACTCTAAAATTGAGAAATGGAAATGGCCAACTGAAAGTAAAAGTTGATACGGGTGCCAAATGTAATGTGATATCCAAACGAATGCTAAATAATTTGAATCACACTATCTCTATCAACACAGCAGAGAAAGTCAATCTTGTGGCTTATGGAGTTGAGACAATCGACACTGGGGGAATGAAAGTGTTGCAGTGCATCCGTAGGGAATTTAAATTCCATGTAGTGGGATCAGGATCTAAAACACCTTCTCGGTCGACAGGATAGCATCGCTGTGGGACTCATCCAACTGGGACCTGATGTACACATGCTGCATCATACAGAGATCTTTTTGATTATGATGTCACTGGCAGCTTACCAGTTGAATATCATATGAGACTGGAAAACACAGTGACCCCTGTAGTCTGTGCACCCTGAAAAATACCAATAGCCATGAAAGGAAAAAGTCAAATCAGAACTGGATCACATGACTGAGCTGGGTGTGATAACACCTGTAACAGAAGTTACAGTATCATAATACCAGAGTGGGTATCAGACATGGTTGCACCCAAAAAAAAAAAAGATGGGTCATTGAGATTTGCATAGATCCAGTTCATCTTAACAAAGTTGGTGCTAAAGTGTTTACCATTCTGGACACTAAATGTGGGTTCTGGAAAATTCCCTTAATGAAGCTTCATCCAAATTAAACACATTTATGTCCATGTTTGGCCGATACAGATTCTTGAGGATACCATATGGAATCTCAACAGGCAGTAAGATCTTTCAGAGATCAATGGAGCAATTGTTTGCTGGACAGCCTTGTGAAATTGTAGTTGACGATATTCTCATCTGGGGCCGGAAGCTTGAGGAACACAACGATCTTTTGCGACAAGTACTGAACAAACTTTGGTCCAGTATGTTGGTCACCTGCTAACTGCTGATTGTGTTAAACCTGACCCTGAAAAATCTAAAGCGGTATGTGACATGCCAACACCTCAGGACAAACAAGCACTGCAGCAGTTTTTGGGCATGACAAATTACTTATCAAAATTAATTCCCCAGTACAGTGTCATCACTGGTCCTTTGAGACAGTTGCTTGACACTCATGACTAGGCTTTTGCAAGACTGAACAAGCTTTGACAACCCCCTCCCCCCCCCCCTTCCAGTATGGCCTTGGTGCAGTATGCTTACAGTGAGGATGGCCTGTGGCATTTGCATCATGGGCCCTCACGCCCACTGAGTCCCATTATGCTCAAATTTAAAAATAAATGCTGGCACTTGTGTTTGCGACAAAAAAATTTCATGATTTTATCTACGGCCGCCCTGTCATTGTAGAAACTGATCATCAGCCCTTGATAACCATATTAAAGAAGCCACTCCACATGGCCTCACACCACTTACAGTGTATGATGATAAAACTGCATTGTTACCACCTAGATGTGATCTTAAAACACAGTAAGGAGCTGTTTGTGGCTGATGCCTTGTCCCGGGCCCACCTCTCCACATCTGACCCACAACTCACTAATGACCTGCTGGAGGTCATGACCATCTAGGTACTCTCTTCCCATCATACAGTATAGATGAACTCAGGGCTGCCTTGCAAAAATATTTTTATATGATTAAGAACGGCTGGCCAGCCACCTCAAATGAACTTCTGTATTCCTTGCATCCCTTCTTTTCAATGAGAGATGAGCTGACCATTCAGGAATACTTGTTACTTCATGGGGATAGATTTATTATCCCACCCGCACTGCAAAGATTTTATGTTGGTCAGATACATAAGGGTCATCCTGGCATTACAGCAACAAAGCGCAGGGCTAAGGAAATGATGAACTGGCCATCTATGTACATTGATATTGACACTGAAATCTCTTGTTGCGCACCCTGCAATGCACTCAAACCTCATCAGACGAAAGAACCACTGCAGCTGCATGAAATCCCAGATCTTCCCTGGTCTTTCATGGCTGCTGACCTGTTTGATTAGCATGGAAAAACACATTTAGTCCTCGTGGATTCATTCTCTGGCTGGTTTGAGCTGGACTACCTTCCTGACATGAGAAGCATCACAGTCATTGTGAAATTGAAAAGACATTTCGCAGTACATGGTATCCCGCACACTCTAATGACTGATAATGCTACTAAGTTTGTGTGCAAGGTGTTTGCAGATTTTGCATTCTTACATCTGTGCTGCTATTCTCCATGTTCGTAATCTTCCTCGGGATGGCTTACCATCCCCTGCACATCCCCTTTTCCAGGCAAACAAGGACCTTCCTCCCAGTGACCAAGGCAATGCTTCAGCCTGTGGAGTAAAGGCGCACAGGTGGAGAATAAACAATTGTACAGATCAAGCCTGCTTCTGTGTTTCTGTCCATCAAATCTATACAAAAAGCAAATTCTCCTCTTTAAAACAAGTCTAAAAACACCATGATTCGATGTGTAGATTCTGAGGTACTATAGACTTCACAGAGCGTGTTTGACACCTGTATCAGTGAATGGAGGCCAGGTGGCTGATCTCGGGTCCTAGTGCCTGACAGATACAACCTCTGTCAGTGCGACTAATGTGTTTTTTGGTTTTTCTATCAATAACACAATTTTGGCCCGGTGCCACTTAGGTGTCAGATGTCACTTTATTTACAGAAAATACAGTAAATGAATACTATTTAAAAAATATGTATTTGCTGTACCGTTACAGGAATTAATTTGCAAGAACAAATCTACAAATTAAAAAAAAAAAAAAAGTTTCTGCCATGACAGAAAAAAGGTTGGGAAACACTGACCTAAACCACAGAGAGTCCATCTGCAAAAAAGAAAACACAGCAGTATTTAAATTCTGCAATGCAATGCTCACTGAAATGGCTGTTACTATGTCAAACCTTTATTGGCCCTTAGAAAGGAAGCATAAAGAAAGCTAAGTTTAAGTTATGCTAGCAAAGCTAGCAAGCTAACGTTAGCAATCTGCCTCTTATTCCATTCAACTCGGAAAGTC
This sequence comes from Moxostoma hubbsi, assembly GCA_032164185.1. NCBI lineage: Eukaryota > Metazoa > Chordata > Actinopteri > Cypriniformes > Catostomidae > Moxostoma > Moxostoma hubbsi. The sequence goes on along the minus strand of JAVLUX010000011.1, from coordinate 16,232,325 downwards.
GGATTTTACAACTTCCTACTGGGAAAAGAGCAATAAAAGCCACTTGAAGTCGTAATTACAACTTGGAAAGTCTTGCAGAAAATTTAACTCAGATTTCGCCAAGGTGCAGGTGTGTGACGTCATACAATCTTGTCGGCACCCAGGAATATGTACAAAATAAGTGATAAACATTCATTTTTATTAAATAATATTGATAAATTTATCAATGTTCCTACATTACATCATATTAAAGCTTGTTTAACAAACGTTAGCAGAGTAGCAGGTGTCCAAAACATGGTAAATTATACTCTCTTTTGATTATCGTACACCTGCAGTACAAATGCTAGCATTGCAGATTATTTAGGATTTGGGTTGCTAGAAGACATCTCTGTTGACTGTCAAATGCCTGCTTAGCTAACAGGAGCATTGCAGTTTTGTTTCCTTTAACATCTTCTTCTGAGCATCTGGCATTGGAATGCCTTTAGTCGGAGATCAGAGATATCAAGTGGAATATTCCACATCCGATATGGCAATAAAAGAGGTGAATGAAGAGGAATCTTCCTTTGTTTTCTGTGGGTGTTTGTATGGGAATGTGGATCTTTCAGATCAATTTGAGGAGTGCCTATGGTTTGCATATTCCACATTTAATCGTAAGTATATTATGCTGTGTGGGAATCGCACTGGTCTGATCTTGTTCTTGACTCGGTCTCGTCCTGCCTTGGTCTTGGTCTTGACTTGGTCTCAACCCCTCAAATTCTTGGTCTTGCCTCGGTCTCGATACACTCTGGTCTTGGTATTGACTTGGTCTTGTTTTAGCTGGTCTTGTCTACAACACTGCTAAGCTGTGTATTGCACATAATTATTAATCAATGGGGCAGTTTTAACTGTTCATGAGATGGATTGACTAAGGGAGAAAACTGTTCCTGTGACTGTCGGTTCTGGTGTTCAGTGCTCTGTATCATTGGTCAGAGGGTAACTGTTCAAAAAGGTAGTGTGCAGGGTGAGAGGGGTCCAGAGTGATTTTTCCAGCCCTTTTCCTCAATCTGGAAGTGTACAGTTCTTGAAGGGAGGGCGGGGGCAACCAATAATCCTGTCAGCAGTTCGAACTGTACTTTGTTTTCTGATGTCTAATTTTGTAGCTGCACCAAACGGGACAGTTACTGAAGTGCCTCGCCTCCCGGATAATGATGGGATCCGTTTCACCAGGTAAATCCCCTCGAAACCGCCCGCCTCCCCGGCACGCTTGCTTGCTTCCCCCAAGCTCGGGATGAGTGTGGTCCGCTTAACGGCCAGCCGTCCGGTCCCAGAAATTGGATGATGACATCACCGCTGCATCGGAGAGTGTTACAGCAGCGTCTGATGCGGATGACTCGCCTGTGCCGCCAACTTCGGGTTTGCTCGCCCAGTCTGTGCCTGACGCACGGAGGTCCGCTATGCTTTCCTGGGCTACCGCGAGCACGAGGCTGGACCGGAAAACCCCGCCCCCAGCACTTGCGGGTCTGCAGTTCAGCGGAGGAACTTGCCGACCCAATTCACTGTGGGTACCTAGGTTACCCTGTACTGGAATAGGTGCTCCACAGATCAGGACTCCTGCATGGACTCCCCCCTGTGTGTATTATCCGTGGCACAGTCCCCTTACGAGTGGACCCGAGTCTCCCTTACGAGTGGACCCGCGTCTCCCTTCGGCAGTTCCAAGCTGCCCTCTGGTCGCTGTAGTGTAGCTTTTTTCATAGATCAGAGGCATATTCAGCACTCAAGAGAGACCCCTAGTGTCGATTCTTCGACACAACATCTCGTTCCCTCCATCGGGGAATGGGGGTTACATACGTAACCTAGACGTTTCGGTTTCACTCACGCTGTGTCCACAGAAATACTCATGTACTCCATATTGTCAATTAAATGTCTTCTTTTAATCTTGATCCGAAAATAAATCCCCCCACTCAATTCTACTTTCGCTGTTCTTAAAGGGACAGTACTCAATTTAAACATGTTACATATTTCAATGCAAAATAAGACATTTTCATCAAAAAGGAAACATGCATCAAATTGGTCCCACAAATGCAAACAATCAAAACACAAACATCCAAAGGGCATAATGTATCCAATGGCCTCAGCCTTCTTCAAATCATCAACTGAAATGTGACTTCCTTTCCATTTAGCTTTGATGTCTGCCATCTTTATGTTCACTAGTTGCTTGCCTTTACTCAAGTTGGCTAGAGTATCTGCAGCAGTAAGCATCTTTCTCTTTTGCACAAGTTACAACAGCGTGGTTTTACATTTTAGAATCCATGCTACACTGCGCTAAAGCTTTATCCAGGAAGAGAAATTATTCATCGGTTGTCTAACTGAACTGTTATTGTGTTGTGTTTGTATTGAATAATCCAACACTGACCTCTGGATCTCTGGATCTTCTGCAGATGGTCCATGTTCTTCGGCCAGTAGTCTGGATTTGTAAAGAAATATCTGGGCCTGAGATCCATTTTTCATTTAGCAAGAAAGTATCAACCTTCTGCCCTCTTGAGGCACAATCTGCTGGATTTGAGGCAGTATCAACATGATTCCATTGTTCAATCTTTGAGCCTTTTTGAATAGTTGTGACTCTGTTTGCCACAAATGATCTGAATCTTGTGCTCTCATTTCTGAGATATTTAAGCACAGCGGTGCTATCTGACCATTAGACTGAATGTTTAAGTTTCAGTTTAGTTCTCTTTTTAACATCAGATCCATTTTGTGTCAACTGTCGCAGCTGTCAGTTCCATTTGTGCAACTCTGGCTTTCCCCATCATTAATGCATAGTGCACCTGATTCTGTTGATTACGCAAAAGAAGATAATTTGCTGTACCATACGCATCCTCACTCGCATCAGCAAATTTAAGTAGCTGTGCCACAAATGCTTCTCCAAACCCTGCTGGTTTAATGCATCTGCTCACCTTGAACTCTTCAAGTTGATGAAGTTCATTGAGCCAGTCTGTCCACCTTAGATTGATCTGGAAGATCGTCATCCCATCCTATTTTCAGCCAGCATAAATCCTGCAGGATAATTTTTGCTGGTACAAATACAGGTGCAAGAAACCCCAATGGGTCATAGATATAACATTGACAATTGAGAGCAGTCCTCTTTAAGTGAGTGGACGATCTTTAATGACTAACTTGAATTGAAATATGTCTGACTCAACATTCCAGTGGATGCCTAATGCTCTTTCCATTGGCAGTCTCTCACTCCATCAGCCCACTCATTCTCAGGGATAGCTGTTAAAACAGCACAACTGTTACTTATAACTGTTACCTCCTTTGGAACATATGATGTAGACCATGATACAGCTCTATGGCTTGTGTCTCAGTGGCTGTGGACTTTAAACAGTCATCTTTGTAAAAAATTGGAAGAACAGCATCAACAACATCAGCCTTGAATAATGTGCTATTATCTTCTGCACACTTCCTCAAAGAATAGCTTTGCCAGTCAGTACAGTCAAAACAGAGATGGCTCCTGCTGGCCAGGTTTTCACCTGCTACTGAAGCGGTTTTGTGCGTCTGACGAGCAGTCTGTATGATGGAATTAGCATAACAGAGATATGGTCTGAGTAGCCATGGTGGGGGCGGGGCTCCGTCCGGTACGCGCCTGGGATGTTTGTGTAAACAAGATCAAGCGTGTTCGCCCCTCTCATTGCAAAGTCCACATACTATGGAATTATGGGAGCACTGTTTTGAGATTCGCATGGTTGAAATCTCCGGCAACAATAAACAGTCCGTCGGGGTGAGCGTTCTGCAGTTCGCTCATAGCCCCATACAGTTCATAGAGCGCTTCCATAGCATTAGCACTGGGGGGAATATAAACTCCAGTTATGATAACAGTGGTGAATTCCCGTGGTAAATAAAAAGGTCTGCATCTAACAGTCACAAGCTCCATTAGTGATGTGCAGTAGCTAGAGACTAGCATAGAGTTATTGCACCATTCCGTGTTGATGTAAACACACAAGTCACCACCGCGAGTCTTACCGCAGAGAGCTGCATTTCTGTCGGCACGAAACGAGGCGAGCCCGTCTAGCTGAATGGCGGCATCCGGAACTCTGTCGCTGAGCTACGGCTCCATGAAAACAAAGACGCAGCAGTCTCTAAACTCATGCTGTGTAGCCTGCTGGAGGCGAATGTAGTCCAGTTTATTGTCCAGGGAGCAAACATTTGAGAGCAGGATAGACGGGAGAGCTGGCCGGCTAGAGTTTGTCTTTAGCCTAGCATGGACCCCCGCCCACTTGCCGCGCATCCGCTTTCTCACACACCGCTTACGACGTCCTCTCCCCCGGCCACCGGCATCAGGCAACATCGAGGACTGGGGGCCTGGTCTTCGCAGCAAGCCGAGTACGCGTAGAACCTCCTGTAGGTCATCATGCAGCTTGGTTGTTGCATGAATCCTATATTTGAGCAGTGTCTGGCGATGGTAGACACGAACACCGGTTGCTCCGATGTCCCTGTGCTGCAAAAGTCAGGTTTTTTAACAAAAATAGCACCATTTTGTATCCTGAGTGGCCGCTGCGTGCTACCGCGCCATCATCTTGTATCATGAACACCTTTGATCAAGTGAGTGTGATCGATGGTCAACAATTCCATCCGAATATGACGCTTTCATATCCCTATGTCACAATTATAAATGAGCAGTTGTATAGAGTGAATCAGGATGAAGGACAAAGGAAGATACAACCCAGCTCTTCATACCGCCGATCCGTCAAGAAATATTATAATCTGATGGTGGGTCACTTAGGGTAAAGAAAAACACTGAACCGACTAATAGCCCGTTTTTATTGGCCAGGCATTGGTGGCGATGTTCATAGGTGGTGTGCGGCATGCCGCGAATGTCAGCTGGTAAATCCACCGGCCAGCTTGAATGCACCATTGTGCTTCCTTCCGCTGATCGAGGTCCCCTTCGAGAGACTTAGCATGGACCTTGTCGGGCCATTAGAGTGGTCAGCACATGGAGATCGCTTTGCATTAGTCCTGGTGGACTATGGAACGCGATATCTGGAAGCAGTGCCTCTGCGCAGCATCTCAGCACATAGTGTTGTGGAGGCACTCTTCAAAATAATCTCCCAGATGGGGATTCCAAAAGAAATCCTCACGATCAGGTCACAACCTTTATGTCATGAACACTACACATGCTTTATGAATTATTGGGCATTAAATTGATCCGCACAAGTGTTTACCATCCACAAACAGATGGCCTGGTGGAACGATTTAATAAAAACATGATTTGTAAGTTCACGCACAATGATGCTAGAAATTGGGACAAATGGCATTCATTCACAGTCTTTATGTTTTGTCTTTATGATTGCCTGGACATAAAAAATCTGTTCGGGAAGAATTGGATGCAATGCTTAAACTGGGAGTAATAGAGGAGTTCCACAGCTACTGGTCCAGCCTGGTTGTTCTGGTGCCTAAAAGCAATGGGTCTGTACGGTTCTGTGTGGTTAATAGAAATGTCAATGCAGTCTAAAATTGATGCCTACCCAATGCTTCCTATTGATGAGTTGCTCGATCGGATGGGCACTGCTCATTTTTACTCGACACTAGATTTGACAAAGGATTATTGGCAGATCCCCTTGACACCAATTTCCCATGACATAAACTGCTTTCTCCACACCGCTCGGATTACACCAATTTGTGAAGCTTTTATTTGGTTTGTTTGGGTCTCCGGCCACGTTTCAGTGCCTCATGGACCAAATGCTCAGACCGAATTCAGCTTACGCTGCTGCCTATTTGGATGACATCATCATTTAAAGCATTGATTGGCAGCGGCATATGCAGCATCTCAGGGCGGTTCTGAGGTCTCTGCGATGGGCGGGGCTCGCAGCAAACCCTAAGGAGTGCATGATTGGACGGGTGGAGGTATGGTATTTGGGGTTCCAGTTGGATCATGGGCGAGTGCGTCCCCAAATTGAAAAGACGCTGACGATTGCGACCTGCCCAAGACCCAAGACCAAATAGAGGGTGAGACATTTCCTGGGGCTGGCTGGCTATTATAGGAGATTTGTGCTAAAAAGTGAGCTCCAGACACAGTCCAGTGGACGGAGCAGTGCCAACAGCTGTTTACGCAGGTTAAAGCCGCACTTTGAGGGGGGCGATTTTACATGCACCTAATTTCTCTCCCCCTTTTGTATTATAGACGGACGCTTCAGACAGGGGGTTGGGGGCTGTACTTTTGCAGGTTGTGGATGGGGAGGAGCCCCTCAGCAGGGGTGGCAGCAGGGGTGTGGTCGAGCATCCATAGAGAGAGAGAGAGCGGTAAGGGTGCATACACATGAGCCAAATTATGACTAACACCTGTCTCTAATTGTAGTGAGATTGGGGAGAGCAGCCAGTGCCAGATCGAGAGAGAGAGACTGGGTTGAGAGCCTTACTGTGAAGCTGATGTGTTATTGTGAAGCTGATGAGCTTCTGTGAAGCTCTAGACCAGAGAAGTGGTTGATTAAAAGTTCCCTACCTGTGTTTGAAGAATCCAGCTCCTGGTGTCCTTCTTCGTCCTTCTTTCTACAAGTAATGGCAGCCAGCTGGTAGGTAACTCTGCAGTGTGTTAACCTCACTCCCCTGTCCTCAAGAGGCACACTAGCGACTGATGCTAAAGACTGTAGCCTTTAGTCTCCTTGTTAGCGAGCCCGTCTCCAATGCTGGAGATGCCGGTTCAAATCCCGCTCAGAGTGGGTCAAGCAGGACCGGATACAGTGGTGCAGTGATCCAGATGAGAGTGAGGTTTAGGGGGGTGAGTGTATTGGTAGCTAGAAGGGTTTGAAGTGTTTACCCAAAAGGGTACCACAAAATCAGGTCAGTCTTTCTGTAAATATTTACATAGCAGAAAAAAATTATCCTTTCTGAGATTTAAATTTAACTACCTTTTTGAAAATTCAAATTGCAAATAGGAACTAGGTTATTCATTACTCCTTTTCACACCTTTATTAGCTTTGCTGTTGATGTGTGCAATCTTGCGACTAGTATTTTGTAAGAGTGATAATAGATTTCCATTTGCATTGTTGAGCTGCCACATAATTATGTGATCTGACATGAATTTTTCTTGACCAATATTCCAGTGTCTTTTCTTGTGTCCATCAGTGTTGGTATTCCCAGCATGCCCATTCCAAACTACAGAAAAATGCTCATCAGAGAGTCTGCAAATAGACAGAAATACATTCATTATACAGTAATGTGGGAGGAAGAAGTTAGAGAAAGGGAATGGCTATGTTCCTTTGGCATTTTCTTCAATGGGATCTAAAATCTAAAGTTTTCTTATGCTTTTTTTTATTTATTATTTTTTACTATGTGACTGCATCCTGTTGATTTTAGTTTTCTATACACACTTTCTATCTGTGTATTGTCATGGGTATTATGTTTGATTGCCCCATGGATGGCACAATGACTGATATTTGCTTTTGATTAAGGTGGAGAACTCATTCCTTCAGGCTCATAATATCTGCTTATACAATCTTTAAAGAAGAGATAGGAAGAGAAGAGCACAGGAGCATTCTAATTGATTGGTTCTAGCCTTGTTAATGTAACCACTGATGTCTTGACTCATGCAGTCTATTGTGAAAAGCATCAGGGGAGCAAAACACTGTTTGAAACTGCACAGCTCCCAACAGGAAACAGATGAGTATGTTTATAGCTTTATCCCTAAGTCTCTGACTTGCAAAATGGAGATATAAACTTGAACTCACAAAGCAGTCCCGGCACTGTCAGTAAGTAGCACATTAAAAGCACCTTCAGTTCACTCCCTTTATAAATACCTTATGACAGCAATCTATATCAAACCAGATCTATATGCTAGTGCTCTTCTAGCAGGGACTGTCTCCTCCCTCTAATACCTGAAAATCAAGTCAGAATTTATTTTGTGATAATGACCATCTGACTGTAAATTATCCCTTAATAAAAATAAAAAATAAATAAAAATTTATTACATTCAGATTTTGTGTTACATTTTTAAGTAGTTTAATTTAAACAAAATCCGATTAGGATTGCAAAATTTGTACAATATCATCCAGATTAATAGCCATTTGTGCTGGAACCATTAAAAGCCCCACATGCCAGAGAATATTTATGCTATGTAAGGAAAGATCTGTGGCTGGAAGAATATTCTCTCTCTCCAGATGTGACTGCAAAGACTGTAGTTCTGTCATCCACATTCAGGCAGTTCAACTTCTTCCCTAGGCCAAATAAACTGCTGTTCATTTCAGTCTCTTTGTCTGCGAGGCATCCAAGAGTCAAGTGCCGCTAATTACGCCGCAGATGAAGATCATCTCATTTCACCCAGCCTCTGAAGAAAACACAGATGAGCAACAAAACAGTTAATCAGTGCTGGTGGCTTTCTTTAATGAGGAAAATGCTGCCCACAGAAGTTGGCAAAATTAGAAGCTGCCTGGTGCTAGTAGAACTTATTTTACAGACTTTTCCCTGATCTGTACCATGTGAAGGATGCATGAATGAAGCCACGCACAAGATTATCCTAATATTAAAATTTGTTTCCTTTTGCTCTGACAATGTTTCCAAACTCTAAGAAATTTATATATACAGTTGAATTCAGAAGTTTACATACACCTTAGTCAAATACATTTAAACTCAGTTTTTCATAATTCCTGACATTTAATCAGAGAACAATTCCCTGTCTTAGGTCAGTTAGGATCACTAATTTATTTTTAGAATGTGAAATGTCAGAATAATAGTAGAGAGAATTATTTATTTAATATTGTATTTCTTTCATCATATTCCCAGTGGGTCAGAAGTTTACATACACTTTGATAGCATTTGGTAGCATAGCCTTTAAAATGTTTAACTTGGTTCAAACTTTTTGGGTAGTCTTCCAAAAGCTTCTCACAATAAGTTGCTGAAATTTTGGCCCATTCCTACAGACAGAACTGGTGTAACTGAGTCAGGTTTGTAGGCCTCCTTGCCCGCACGTGCTTTCAGTTCTGACCAAAAATTCTCTATCAGAATGAGGTCAGAGCTTTGTTTTAGCCACTCCAATACCTTGACTTGGTTGTCCTTAAGCCATTTTGCCACAACTTTGGAGGTATGCTTGTGGTCACTCTCCATTTGGAAGACCTATTTGCGACTTAGCTTTAACTTCTTGGCTGATGTCTTAAGATGTTGTTTCAATATATCCACATAATTTTCCTTCCTCATGATGCCATCTACTTTGTGAAGTGCACCAGTCCCTCCTGCAGCAAAACACCTCCACAACATGATGTTGCCACCCCCATGCTTCACAGTTGGGAGGGTGAGGCCAAATAGCCTCACCCTTTTTCCTCCAAACATAACACTGGTCATTATGGCCAAACAGTTACATTTTGTTTCATCAGACCAGAGGACATTTCACCAAAAACTAAGATCTTTGTCCCCATGTGCAATTGCAAACTGTAGTTTGGCTTTTTTTATGGTGGTTTGGACAGTGACTTCTGCCTTGCTGAGCAGCCTTTCAGGTTATGTCGATATAAGACTTGTTTTACTGTGGATATAGATACTTGTCTACCTGTTTCCTCCAGCATCTTCACAAAGTCCTTTGCTGTCCTTTTTTATTTTCCCATGATGTCAAGCAAAGAGGTACTGATTTTGAAGTTAGGCCTTAAAATATATCCACAGGTATACCTCCAATTAGCCAATCAGAAGCTAATTAGCTAATTGCCTAAAGGTCGACATTATTTTCTGGGATTTTGGCTAACATATGTAATGTAAAAAAAAGAATAACAGAAGCTCTTAACACATATGCACTGCTCTTACACTTTAGTTTAGAACAGCATGAACACAAGCGGAGTGATACACAGACAGTGAAGCGTCGGAGTGCTGATGGTGTCAGACCATCAGTGCTCATAGAATGTCTCTCTTCCAATCAGATTTGAGGACCGGAACTAACTAACTGTTGGCAGATATATATATATATATATATATATATATATATATATATATATATATATACACACACACACACACATACGTACATACATAAATAAATACATTGTCACACTGACAAGATCCAAACATACCTTAAAAATAGTCCATATGACTCATGTACTAAATTGTTCTGAAGCTATGAAGTCGTTATTTGCTGACAAAAGAATCCCTCTGCTGTTGCTCTTAATCTGCAATATTTGTGATATTCATATTTGAGAAGTGGAGGAGATTTTTGAGTTGTATGGAGTACTTTTATAGTACTTTGTTGTGTTCCACAGAAGTCAGAATGGTTTGGAACATAACATTTTGTTCCAAACTATTGTGAACTATTCATTTTCACACATCTTTCACTGTCCACATGGTTGTGAGTCACATGCTACTCTAGATGTGTTTGGCAGTCTCCCTCCCAGGCCTTATATCAACATACCCTTGTGAACCAGTATGACATTTAATATCCGGGGAAGACCTGTGGGAAAATGGGAAGTGCAGGGAGTTTTTTAACCCAGAGCAGTGGATATACTCAATTTGTCTTAGCAAATGCATCATCTCACACTTGATGCACAAGCCCACCCTTAGGATTTATGTAATGCTCAGAACAAACTAACCCAATCTTTGTCACTAGGCACCAGAGAATGACCACCTGTCAAGGTGGCAGATAGTTAGTGCTAAAAGATTATCTGGTTAAATATAATGCCATTCATGGAAAAGGTTGGTATTCAGGGTGCACTGCAGATAATGCATACTGGGAATTGGCCTGGACGGAATTGCCATAGAAGGCCTGTCTTTGTTTTGAGATGCTGACGTATTTCCCATATGATCTCTCATCACACCAGCTATTTCCCCTTGGAATCCTGGGATGACTTTTACCTTTTAATATAATGCAATATAAAAACAGTTATTGTCAGTAATGTTAAGAAATACATTCAATACTGAGAGTACAGCTCGAACACAATTATGAAGATCACCCTCAGGAGATCCTGGTTATTTATGGCTCATATAGATATAGAATCTTAAACGATTCTAAAAAAGCTACACTTGTATTTTTCCACCAAAGAAAGCCACTCCATTTCTCTTATATAACTGGGGTGAAAATGATGCTATTTTCCATCACTGTTCACTCTCTACAATAGTATATACAAACAGACTGTCTATCCATCCATGAATCTGGTTGATTTTCCAGTATTATTTAGGGAGACACATTTCAACCTTTTAAAAGCATTTAATATTTAAAGTTAAGAGAAGTGTGTGTAAGAGAATTTAAGAGAAATGTTGAGAAAATTCGGACAGTATACTTTGTCTTCACATGTCATACGCTGTCATCTTCCTCTGTGACCAGGTGGAAAAAACTGAGAAGCTCACTAAGAAGTGTTATTCTTTTGTAGATCAACTGTAGATTGAAAAGGAAAAGAAAGAGCAGAGGCAGAAATTCTACCTTTCTCTCTTTCAATGCTCCATTTCTCTTAAATTTTTCAATATTTATACTAATTTCATTATTTTTATATTGTTTTTAAACTTAATCTCTATGTTTTATAATGCAGATCCGCCTCGCTTGCCTCATTATCAGTTTATCATTACACCTGTCTTCCATTGTTTCCCTCCTTATTTGCTTCCCTATTTATTTCCCCTCTTTGGCTCTGTCCTGGGCTGATTAGTTTCCTGGCTGTTTCCTGATTAGTGTCTGTTGGTACTAGTTTGTTTTCTTTTCTCAGTGTTTCCCTCTTAGGGGTAATTTCATTGCTCTATCGTGTTTGGCTAAGACTTTTGTGAATGACGCACAATTTTTGTTTTGCTTTTTCCCCTAATAGAAGATGGCGGCGGCGCGACTTTTGTGAATGACGCACAATTTTTGTTTTGCTTTTTCCCCTAATAGAAGATAGCGGCGGCGCGAACACATCGCGACGTTCAGTGTCTCTCCAGATTCTGCAAATTAGTGGTTTTATGCTTGTTTATCTCATGTATTTTCAGTAAAAACAGTTTAGCGTACATATCGCCCACACTGACTGGAGGGCTCTTCAGACGGACACGAAAACAACGCCGCAGAGGGTCATGCGGTGGAATTCGAGCGAGGCTAAAGCGAACTCCACATCGACTCGACACATCGCTCTTCCAAGCCTTTTCCTCACCAATGTTTACTCGCTGGTGAAAATGGATGAACTGCGGCTGCGGATCACCACACATAGAATGATTATGGACTGGAATATCGTGATTTTCACAGAAACCTGGCTTAACAGTGGAATACCCAATAGCGCTATCGAGCTAGCTGGACGCTGCCTCCTCCATGCGGACAGAACAGCTGATGACTGCGGTAAGACCCGAGGTGGGGGTTTGTGCATTTATGTTAACAAAACGTGGTGCACGGACACCACCATCACCGAGAGTCACTGCTCAGTTAATCTTGAGTATATCACGGTTAAGTGTAGACCTTTCTATTTGCCCAGAGAGTTTACATCAACTGTAATAACAGCAGCCTACATAACACCGGATGCTAATGCCAAGATTGCCATGAAAGAACTGCATTCTGCTATTAGTAAACAACAAACTCTGCATCCCAAGGCAGCCTTCATTGTCGCGGGTGACTTCAACCACTCGAATTTAAAGACTGTACTGCCTAAATTCCATCAGAATGTATCATGCCCCACAAGAGAAGGAAAGATTTTAGATCAAGTCTACACAAATATAGCTGATGCATATAAAGCTGCTCCCCTCCCCCATCTAGGACACTCAGATCACCTCTCTTTGTTTCTACTACCCAAGTATTTAGCACTCATCAAACGTGTGAAATCAACAGTAAGGACAGTCAAAGTGTGGCCAGAGGGAGCTGACTCGGCACTTCAGCAGCGTTTTGTAAACACTGACTGTAGAGAGTTCGCAACTCAGGCCACCCACGACTCCCACACGGACATATGCCTCCTACATTCTGGACTGCATCAACTCAAACATCAACAGTGTCACCACCCTCAAACGGATTACCACTTTCCCTAATCAGAAGCCATGGATGAACAGTGAGGTCAGACTCCCGCTGAAGGCAAGAGACATTGCATTCTGATCAGGTGATGCTCAAGCCTATAACTCATCCAGGGCTAACCTGAATAAGGGCATCAAAAAGGCCAAGCACAACCACAAGCTAAGGATTGAGGATCACTTCAAGAACAACTCTGACCCCCGACGCATGTGGCAAGGCATCCAGGCCATCACAGACTACAAAGATACTAACTCCACCCCCCCTGTCACCGACACCTCCTTGCCTGATGAGCTGAACCACTTCTATGGCCGCTTTGATAGGGACAACAAGGAAGTGGCCATCAGGGCTGTGGTCTCTGCAGTTCACCAGCCCCTCATACTCTCCACCACAGATGTGGGTGTGGCACTGAGCAGGATTAATGCACGCAAGGCTGCTGGTCCTGATGGTATCCCCGGACACGTACTCAGGGCCTGTGCTGTGCAGCTGACTGAGGTTTGGACTGTCATATTTAATCTGTCACTAGCCCAAGCAACTGTCCCCACATGCTTTAAAACCACCTCCATCGTGCCGGTGCCAAAACACTCCAATGCAACAAGCCTTAATGACTTCCGTCCAGTTGCACTCACCCCCATCATTATAAAGTTCTTCGAGAGGCTGGCCCTGGCCCATCTCAAGACCTGTTTACCACTCTCACTGGACCCCTTCGAATTCGCCTACCGTCAGAACAGAAGCACAGAGGATGCCATCTCTACGGCACTTCACTCTGCCCTGTCCCATCTTGACAATAGCAACACTTTATGTGAGAATGCTGTTCATTGACTGTAGTTCAGCATTCAACACCATCATCCCCTCCAAACTGATCACCAAACTCAGTGAACTGGGCATCATTTCCTCCCTCTGTAACTGGATTCTGGACTTCCTAACCAACAGACCTCAGTCTGTTAGGTTAGCTAATTACACCTCCTCAACCATCACCCTGAACACTGGCGTACCACAGGGATGTGTGCTGAGCCCTCTCCTTTACTCCCTCTTCACCTATGACTGCACACCTGTACATGGCTCTAACACCATTGTCAAGTTTTTGACGACACTACGGTGATCGGTCTCATCAGTAACAACGATGAGACGGCCTACAGGGAGGAGGTCCAGCACCTATCTTTGTGGTGCACTGACAACAACCTGGCTCTCAACACTAAGAAGACCAAAGAGCTCATTGTGGACTTCAGAAAGTCTAAAGCTGGCACACACACACCCATTCTTACCAACGGGACTGAGGTGGAGCGTGTCACCAGCTTCAAGTTTCTGGGTGTCCACATCTCTGTGGACCTCTCTTGGACCCTCAACACATCTACCCTGATCAAGAAGGCTCACCAGCATCTCTTCTTTCTGAGGAGACTCAAGAAGGTCCACCTGTCTCCTCATATCCTGGTGAACTTCTACCGCTGCACCATCGAGAGCATCCTCACCAACTGTGTCACAGTTTGATACAGCAACTGCTCTGCCCATGAACGGAAAGCACTGCAGAGGGTGGTGAAAACTGCCCAACGCATCACCGGTTCCTCACTCCCCTCCATCGAGACCATCCAGGGTAAGCAATGCTTGCGTAAGGCGCACAGCATCATCAAAGACTGTTCCCACCCCAACCACAGACTGTTCGCCCCACTCCCCTCCAGGAGGCGTTTCAGGTCTCTCCGCACCCGTACCAGCAGGTTCAGAGGTAGCTTCTTTCCTGTAGCTGTCACCCTACTGAACTCTAGCTCTGCATCCCGGTGACAATTGACTACCTAACCATTCTGTTATATTTATTTATTTAAATGCACATACTGTAATTACACCTATACATAGCCATATTCTACTACTCTTCATACTATCCATCCTGCACATACACTTAAACTCACTGCTCTTATAATGTTACCACACATTAATAGATTTAAAACTGATCCTTATTGACCCAAAACAAGTCACAATGATCCATAAAACAACACCATGTCATTACAACCTGTGTAACGTGTATTCATGAGCTTGTTTTCAGCTTCAGCATTCAGTCCAATGCACCTGTCCTTAAAATCTCTTTATCAAGGTAATTGACTTTTTAAAGAATTAAGTTGTCTAATTAAGAATCTATTCAGTAAAGATAAGCAAAATAGCCATCTTTGTCTTCTCAGGAAGTGTCACTGACAGATCAGCTTACTGCTCTGAGCTTTACTCTGACTTCCTATTGAATCCCTCTTCATGCTGCACTGATCTCCAGGGACACTGCATGAATACATGCTCCATTCCAAGTCCTTGTGTCTTATTACTAATACTTTTTTGTCTGAAAGGAATTTTAACTCAGATATAGATACATTTACTCATCCTGAACTTGTTTTCACTGTGAAACACAAAAAGATATTGTCCAGCTTGATCTTTTCCATTATGTATTGAGCTAAAAACAATTATTGTGTGCACTATATTCAATTCTTCTTTTGTACTATTTATATGGAACTAACCGATAATTTTGTGTGACAAGCAGATATAACACATAGATATTTGCTGAAAATCTTTCTTTCTGCTGAAGTCCTCATATGAATTCAAAATCTCAAATCAAAACTTTTTGCCATTTTTGGAGCTCAACAGCACCAATAAGAAAAGCCAGTAAATTATCACATAATTTAAAGTTTTGGGTAAACTGTTCCTTTAAATTACTTTGCTGAAAACAGTAAATACAACTTTGTTTTGTGCCATTTCATTGTGATGGACATGAACAACACAGAAGAGTTGTTTTGTATTTTCAAGTTAAGTATTTTCCGGAGATATGCTAGCCTTGGCTTTTTTTTCTCAGAACCAAGGGCTGTATTGTTTATTTGCAAAGAGAGAATTGTCATTCTCTGTTTATATGTCTGTATAATATATTTGACAGTTCTATTCTTACCTTATCTATTGATTTCCTCAGTGCAGTTAAAATCAGTATTTCAAATGTATTAAAATCATTCACCGAAGCCACATTAAAACCTATTGGTGCAAATAAAAACATCTGAATATCTTCAGATGTGAAAACTATGTTTGGAATATCTATAAAAATAAAAAAATCATGTTAAACTCATTCTTTAGATGTGTAAATTTACTGTCTTGTGGAGGGTCCATGGGTCTGTAAAAACATCCTTAGTGCAATACATTAACAAAACACTGTACTAACTAGTGACTCATATTCACTTGCATCACCTTCCAAACTGTGAGAACCTCATTCAATTGCACTCGAGTTTCTAAATTTAACTGCCTATTGCTCATCCCAACTGCACTCCAAACTAAGAATAGGTATTATCGCAGCTAGAGTTCAGAACCAACAACTCTCTCTGTATTGTCACACATACATACTGTATGAAAGAGCATCACTCTACCTATTTTTATTCTCTCTTACTTTAGTTAAGCATGCAAACCATTGTCTATCAATGATAAAGACCTTTTACTGCAATTCAGCATTTCAGTCTTTTTCCTCTCTTTCACTCTTGGCTTCTCGTTCAAAGAGGATGTTTGTTTGGTTGATTGGTTGATGCTTAGACTATTTTAAACAGTGGAATAAACAGCCAGTCTGTTCTATGGATCTGGAGCATTTATGATTCTTGCCAAGCAGGGGTGGAGAGGACAGAGGGCATTTTCATCAGTGCTTTTTTTATGCCAAACCTGTTCACAAGCTACAAATGACTCAGCCAAGTGAGAGACGAGATGAGAGAGAGACAGATCTGTTTAAGAGTCTGGTGTTTTATTTCTCTCCCAGCTTGGCACTAATGTGTGATGTGATGACCTGGCAGAGCATGTAGGCCAAACACTAAGTGTCTTTCTTTTTGTCTTGAAATGTCAGTCAAATGATCGTTCCTTCCTCTGGCTTTTTGATGAGGCCAGGAGGATGTAGGCTTTCTGGACCCTGAATATGTGCCTTTTCCACAATCATATATCATAATCAGTCTTATGCCAATGTTTGTAAGCTGACTTTTGAGTCCATAGGAGGTCACAAATGAGATTTCCTTCATACCTCAATTGTTTCTCATTTATTATATATAAATCAGGAGCATATTAGGGGAAGGAGATTACAGAGAGACAACTAAAATGGCCAATCCTGTTTTGGGGGAGACCAAACTTCAACCAATCTGTGTCCATGTGAAACATTAAATGCTAAATAGGGTAAAACTCTCACTTTTGCTTTCCAATGAGAATAAAATGTCAAGTTTTGCACCATTGAAGAAAGATAATGGAAACTATGGATTTTTTTTAAATGGAAACCACAGCAATAAAAGTAGTCATTGTTTTGACTTATGCTTTGGAGCATATTTGTCTTTATCAAGATAATTAATTTTGGTTTCCTTGTTTTTCCCCACATTCACTAACTGATTAAGAGCCTTTGAGTCTGTGTGCTTTGCTTTAAATCATGAAAGCCACCCACATTCAGAGTTCGACATTGTAGAACAAACCCACATGCTTACTTTACATGTGGGAGGCATTGTGAAGCGATTTGACTTCTTACAAACAAACAACTTTTATTGTTGCCAAATTAAACACCGAAAATGGGGCAGGAAATTGGTTAGAGACTCAGCCGTGTTCTTTGATTCATATCACGGTTGAATGAGTTAAACAATCCAAGAATGGAGAAACAGAACATTTTTCAGGAGACTTCAGGGGATTAATATTCACATGAAAAAGACTAAAACCTTAAATGTGAAAACACTAAATACTGTGAAGTAATGATAAAATGTATTTATTTACCAGTCAGTGTAGATTCGTCACATCCTGCTGGAAAATCCAGCAAAAAAACAGCTACATGTTTTGGAACACAGAGGAGGTTTCAAAATGGTCTATACTGGTGTTTGTGGTTGAACAGCTGTATTACCAGTTGGTGAAGAACTGGCTTATCAGGTAGACTATCTTGGACCAGCTACAATCCAACAAGAAAGTTACCAAAACCAGCTTGAAGTTATCAGTTTTTCCAGCTACCATGTTCCAAAGCACAGCTACCACCTCAAAGTTGTGTCCATCCAGTGATATTTTTAAATTAGATTAAAGATGGGAAGGTGGTACTTTATCAAATATATAAAAAAATGAAATTGTTCTCTTGGAAAAATACTGCAGATCTCCTTCAGGTCTTTACTTTTTGTTAATAAGCATGGGCTGTCCAGATGTCAGATTTACTGATTTAATTAAAATATAATCAAACTTTCACTTAAATATTCTACTGAATTCTTTCTGGAAAACATTTTTATACAGAGGATGCAGAATCTGTTTGTTATGCAATGGGTTCAATGTGTTATCAAAGTACATCTGTACTTTACTATTGCATTCATCATAAGTTAAACAATGTCTTTAAGCAACATAAATAAAACAGAACTGAATAGCAGAAGTGGTTTATAGCTTTGAGACTTAACTCGGTGAGTTATACCTGACCTCTACACCAGTCTCATCAACATGATAAATCCAAGGCAACTCTTTCATGTGGATTCAATAAGGGGAGTCCAGTCAGGGGCCTGGGTAGCTCAGCAAAAAAAGATGCTGACTACCACACGTGGAGTCGCGAGTTTGAACCCAGGGCGTGTTGAGTGATTCCAGCCAGGTCTCCTAAGCAACCAAATTGGCCCGGTTGCTAGGGAGGATAGAGTCACATGGGGTAACCTCCTCGTGGTCGCTATAATGTGGTTCTCGCTCTCAGTGGGGTGTGTGGTGAGTTGTGCGTGGATGCCGCAGAGAATAGTGTGAAGCCTCCACACGCGCTATGTCTCTGCAGTAACGTGTTCAACAAGCCACATGATAAGATGCGTGTATTGACGTCTCGGACACGGAGACAACTGAGATTTGTCTTCCACCACCAAGATTGAGGCGAGTCACTACGCCACTTCGAGGACTTAGAGCGCATTGTGAATTGGGCATTCCAAATTGGGGAGAAAATGGGAGAAATAAAAAAATAAGATTCCAGTCATAAATAACTAGCTTCGATATCATTTACATACTGAGCTTCACAGCATGAGGACCAGAAACAAAAGCCTTTTTAAAGAAGCAAAAAGCATGGTGATCCAATGAAGACAAACTAGACGACACTACATTTATTTTATGCAATTTAACCTTGCAAATAGAAAAGTTCAATCCTCATCAAGTTGACTTTCTGATAACATTATTGACGTTCTCAACTTCAGAGTAACCAGCATGCGCTTGACTTGGCTTATTAAAACAGACTGAAATTGGCATGCTGGGATATGATATTGCCCTTCCTTGATATACCACACTGGAAGTTTTATGATAAATGGAAATAAACCTGCTCAAAAACATTGTGCTACATGAAAGCAGCTAATGAGTGCTAGTATTAGAAGCTCTGTCATTGCAGCTAAAACGTGATCAGGATCATTGTTAGAGAATGGAAATTTGAGTGTGAAAGTGAATTGTTATTACACTAAACATATTAATGATGGTATATGACTTGGTGGAGAATTACATTTAAATTTTATATTTTATTGTGAGAGGACAATAAAACAACTGAACTTTAAATTTTTTTATTCAAGTTAATGTTTTTTGTTTAACATATAGGGTAATTTATATTTTCACAAAACTTAGCTTGAGATCAAACAAAAATTTGTGAACCCCCTGCAATATTTCCACATGCCCCCTGTTGAAGGCTCTAGTTTTGTGGAAGAAATCATGTATTTAGCTGAAATAATATTCATCATTACTCATTTTTAAATGCCAACAAAATTATTTAGCTTACCTCTCTTCTGATCAGTTCAGGTCAGTCAATGTCAAATAATGATCAATGTTAAAGTGATTTGTAATGAGTGCACATGCTCCTCTAATTGGTGCATTTCTTACTGTAACACTTTGAGTGTTGCTTTAAATAACTATTAGCTCCAGTGCGGCTCCAGAGATGGATGACGGATTTATCTAATTAGCGGGGAATTTGTGCGTATTCCTTGTGTCATTCCGATTACCCTTTCCATGGTTATGAATATCCTTTCAAACATGGCCCTAAATGCACGCATTTGAAATGATTATTCCCCCTCGATATAAGTGATTAGAATAATTGCTTGTTATTAAAGTGATACATGTAGCTATGATTACATCAACTGCAGTCATGCATTTCTCTCTGGAATGATGACGCTTGAAGTCTAAGTGCCAGAATCCATATGTGCTGTCAGTATTAAATGGTAATTATCTGGGCGGCAGTAATGGAATCCTGTGATTAGGAAATATTGAAAATGGCCAACCCATGTAATGTTGTATACGGCAAAGATTTACTCAATATCCTGCACTTTGATTGTGATCAATAAACTAGTCTATGAGGCCGGTGAACCATGTATTTGAAATACTATATTGATTCCATATATAGATTATTACATTAATGTTGCTCAAGAGAGTAGAACTACCCTGATATAGTGTCAACAAATCAGTTAATTGTTTAATCTGAAAAAGTGAGAGAACTGTGTAAATGTTATGAACAGACCAAAGGCCATTCATAATGTAAAAAAAACCTGCTTGTTTTGTACAGTCTATCAAAGACTGTCTGGTAGATTTACGTCAGATGAACACAGATGTGAATATTAAGGTGTCTGAAGTTTGTGATGCTACCGCATATCTCCCCAGTGTAATGCACATATTTATGGTTTATAGTTGTATTTAAAAGGTTCACTCAGTATGATTTTAGTTGGCTCTAACCCATCCCATTGGTCCCAGTAGTACTTGTGCTTTTGGACTCTGTAGTGACACCTGTCATTCTGGATACTGGAAGTTTGTTTATGTGCTGTACATCGAAGATGTTTGTTTTTCTTATGTTAAGTTATTATTAGTCTGTTTATTAGACTATGTCATACTACACACATCCCTATAACAGACATTCTATCAGGAAGACACACAGGCTTGAGTGAGGTTTATGATGCCATTTATTTGATGAACGTAAAACAGAAAAGTAATGTCTCTCTTTGGCATAGGCCCCGTCAGGCGGTCCGAGGGAGTTGTACTCAGAACCGTCATATCCTGCCAGAGATAGGAGGCAGGAGCGGGAGCCTACCCCCATGCGGGACGGACCTCAACTGGTGGTGGTGGGGTAGTGGAGGTTGCCATGTTAGCACACTGAAACAGCAATGTGATAGATTGTGAGCAGACTTATAAAGCAATGGCTTACATGCGATTGGCTAGGAATTACCCAGCTAATGGTGTGATGATGTACAGCTGCTAGTCTTCCCGCTAGAACTACGCTACGCTTACATTTGAAATTTGTATATTTTGCACGCTGGACTGTGACCGTACAGCCATGGCTCGCGAGCTCTCTGCTGACTGAACACCACTGTGCGCTCCCGCAATATGATATTGTGCGTCTATCTGTGGCGTGACATGAGAGCTGCAGGTAGTAGTGGATTGTTTCATGACTCCAGCAGGGACCTGAACCTGAACATTTGAACATTTTATCTTTCCAATTGCACTCATTCTGTTCAGACTGTCTGGTTGATCACACACCAGTTGATCAATACCATACCATCACTCCGGACTGTACTGTTTACTTGGGCTCCGTTGTTGTTTGTAGTACTTAAAATATATTGTGTTTGTTGTTTTATTATTTGTATTGTTTACATGTACTTTTATGTTTGAGCACTGGCTGAAAGCGCTATATAAAGTAAACATGTTATTATTTTTATTGTCATTATTAGTGGTAGTAACTCAGTCAATTGCATGTCTGTGTCGTGTGTGGTCAACATGGCAGCACCCATGAGGGGGCGACCTGCTCCATGTCAAATTAAACAGCTTTTATTGGGTTACTGATATAAATGGAGTCTTCATCTCATGTGAGTGTATCTAATTTTCAACCTATTTCTAAAAAATGCTAATCATGTCTGTATGTGTAAAACATTTTTAATTTGCAAAAATTTACTGATTGCACCTTGAAGGATATATTACAATTTATGAATAATAATACAGTTTATAACAATGGTTATATTACAAATATGTATATATTACAATGGATTGCACGCATTAACATTATTTACACAACAGTTACTATGAAATAACAAAAATCTATTTTGGTTAATGTTATATTTCTACATACAATGCATTTAAATATTAAAAGTTGTAGCTATACATTTACGATAGTTAATTAAGAAGAAACAATTAAAGTATTTTGATAATTAACATTAACCAAGATTACTAAATGCTGTAAAAATCATTGTTCATTGTTAGTTCATGGTACATATTGCAGTAATGTAAATAGAA
This sequence comes from Moxostoma hubbsi, assembly GCA_032164185.1. NCBI lineage: Eukaryota > Metazoa > Chordata > Actinopteri > Cypriniformes > Catostomidae > Moxostoma > Moxostoma hubbsi. Next base: position 16,210,247 of record JAVLUX010000011.1, on the reverse strand, counting down.
CCTTACTGTAAAGATAGTTTCATATCTGTAGTTAATAATACGTTGATAATTCTTCAAAAATCATATGATTGTTGTTGACTTCTTTGTGGTTTTAAAAACAGACCTAAAACTTATAAAGTACTTATTTTTGAATGGAGCTAGGTAAATTGTTTTACTTGTACTAACACAGTCCTGCATGTCTGTGTTAAAAATGTGTCAGCTCATTGGTGATGCAGAGGTTATTTAGATTAATTTCTTAGGTATCTGTCTCTGTTGTTAAAAATTAAGCTCAGTGTAAAAAGAGCATAAAACAAGAATCCACTGTCATCATTCTAACAGAAAATACAGATACTGTAATTTCAACTTTTAAGTATTAAACAGAGGCTGAATGATCATGCTCAAAATGACCTGCTATAATTTAGCTCCTAGAGAGTCCTAGAGAGTCTATACCTCTGGTGAGTCATAACCACATCCTTGTGTCTATTTGTTTTTTTGCCTGGTAGCAGTGTGCCGGGCTCCAAAGCAAACACCATAATGAGAGGAAATATCTGGATTAAAAGAGTTGAGGGCAGATTACTTTATTTAAACTGCAGCAAAAATCAGAAGCTTTGAAGTTCAGTTAATATTAGAGAGATCAGTTTTCTCTTTGCCATAAAAAGCCACAGGCTTTTAAACCACTCACTGTGAGTGCTAAACTCCAGTGTTACAGATGTTTCCAGAAGTGTTTATCTGAAAAAGCTATTAGCAAAACAGCATGAATGCAGACATCCTTTTATTGCTAATATGATGAATAATCCTATGACAAATGCTGCAAGCACCTTAGCCGACATGTTGGTCTCCAATTAAATAAAATAATTTTCCCTTGACATGATGACCTGAAGTGAGACCACAAGATGAATAACACCAAATAAATGCAGCAATTATCTCAGTTTACAGCTTCAAATAGTATCAGATCAGTATCAGCCTCTCTCAGTACAACAGACTATAGTTCTGTTCCAAAGCCTGCTGAACTGCCTTGCTCTGTCTTACTCTCTAAGGCAGGGTTAAGGGATTGCCGTTTCTATGAAGGACACATGTACAGCTCACTAGGTGCTGGAGAGCTTATGAGTGTCTCTTACAGTGATTTTACATGGAGGTGCATTTTGGTAAATATCTAGAAGATTTTTCTATTTAGGAGCTTGTTCAAACAACACATCAATACAATATAATTTCATTAGGCCTACTATTTTAATACATTTTACAATTTGGGGGATTGTCAGTATTATAAATGTCATTGGTTTTTACCTTTTTATTGTTATTTTTTCAGTCAGGACATTAATTCTAATTATGACTGCTGCTTTCAGCATTTGACACAAAGCACAAATGTTTTTATGAGTGTCAAATGTATTGAAGTTGACGGGTGAAAAAGAAAAAAGATTGAGTCCAGTGTTCACTAGACACTTACATCCAGATGTAGATCCGTTTTATCGATGATATGCTGGCATGCCAAAAACTTTACCTAAAGGTAACTGTGTCCAAAGTTTTTGTCTCTACTGTTTGCAAATAACAGTAAAAATGTTATCTATTGGAAAGTGTTTTGATTGTTCCATATCCAACCACCTGATTACAAAGTCTTGAGAAAGAAAAGTGGTTTTTAGTGTTCATAGTATGTCACCTGGTCTTGTTCTGGACTTGTATTTGGTTAACTGCTATAGCCTACATGATACCCTCGCTGCGTTTACTCCTCCAAACCACTAGAGCAGTCATGAGTAGTGTAACCAGAATAGGCACCATGATAAAAGGCCCAAGGATCCGATTTGGTGGGTCGTGAAGCAGCCGTCCTGACAATGAGCAGTCGTGGAAGTAGTGCCTGTGCACCCTGATGAAGAATTCATCTACTAGACTGTTGGGCCAGAAACAGTTCATCTTCAGAGCCACTAGGAACGTGCAGTTGGTCAATTCTCCATAGGACCTATAGTAGAGAAAATTTACAAAATTCAGATTGTTTCATAATGTTTAGGAACAAAGAAAATGCTCTAGGTAACAACAGGGTAATAAAGGTAACAATAAGGTAAAAAGAAATTGCATCTAAAATAGAAATATATGGTATGTTCACTACTTTTGACTGTTGAGGGTGCTGCCATATTAGTTCTTAATAAATGGCATCACAACTCTCAAGTCAAAGCTTTGATACAATTCAGTTTACAACTTGTAATTACAGTTTTATAAGATGTGAGCGCTTCCGAGTCTCATAATTACTTTGATTCCAACATGATGTAAATGCACCATAAGGCCAAGGCTGTGTCTCGCAAATGGTTATCGCATTTGTCAGCCGCATACGTCATCGAGGCCGTCTCATTTCAGAAAATCGAGTAGGACACTTCGAATGCGACCTGCTTTCACAGGAATTCGAAGGATGCATGTATCATTTGTGGGAACTCATAACCCACAATACTTTGCTTCAATGGAAATGTCTAAATCAAATAATGCCAATTTGCCCATAAATATGATGTTCAAACGCAAGGAATGTTAATTCCCAAGTTGAAGTAACACAGTAGATTACATTTAAACCCACTGTCCATAACCGCGTGCTTTGAAAAAACTGTGTTTTCAAATGAAAACTGAGTAGAGTGGACGAGGCCTCAGAAAAGAAGAAAAAAAATTACAAAAGAGAACAATAAAGAATGAAATTGTGGACTCTAAACTGAAAAAGCATTTCACGTGTGCTATCTCTTTGCTCTCAACAAGTGAGTTTGCATGAATCTCTCTGTTGCTGTTCCTAATCATCCATAAAATGCACATTTGCTCATTTGTGTGAGAGAGATGGCATGCGTGATGGCAACCATGTGCACGCATGTTTGAGACTGACAGACACTCTCTTTATTTAGCTTGAATTATTCTCTCAGTGGCCCCCAATGGAGTGAAATCAGCCGAATGATAATGATGATGATGATGAAGCTGTCCATTCCACTGAAGGAGCTCAAGGAGAGACTGTTCTACAGATGAGCTCTTAATAGGCCCCTCTGTGAGTGTATGACCCCGACCCCCCTCGTCTGAGCTGTCTATTTATAAACCCAGTCAGCCAGGGTTAGCTGGGTCGGGTGGGATGCCTGGCATAGCCAGTGTGGACTTTTAATCAAGTGCTCTCTTCTGGGCCTGTTTTAGGGGCTCGAGCATGTTGCACAACCCCCTCCCCTCATAATTCACCCCAAGAGATAAAGATGGCTTGCAGAATGGAAGCTCAAACACTCGGGCAGTACAGCAAGCACGTCTCATCTTCCAAGAGAGGCATGCGTGACACAAATGGGTGTCTAGGTCACCCTGTGTGCACAGCTGGGGTGGAGAGGGGTTAAAGGAAGTGTGCCTGGTTAAAGGAAATATGAAGAAACCAGCCAAGAGTAAATGGAACTGCAAATTCATGAGAAGGGTTTTAAGGATTGAATTGCTGTGGTGTGCTTATGAGAACACTTCCTGGGTTAGTGGACATCAAATGGGAATAGAAATTTAAGTACTATGCTGTAATGCACATTTACTTCATTGCAATATATCATGTTATTTATATTTTTTAATTCTGTTTATTTTTATCAGTTTTAAAATACCCTTTTCTTTTCTTATTCATAGTTGTAGTCAATTTTTTATTAAAATAAAATGTATCCCAAACATTAACATTCTGTCATTAATTACTCACACACATGTCATTCCAATCCAACATAACTTTGCTCTGTGTGACATAAAATGTTTTTTTTTTTATGTTGTGATCACTAATTATCATTCAATAGCATTGGTTAGAACCTCACTTTAAAGCATAAAAGGAATATTCAGTGTTCAATACAAGTTAAGCTCAATAGACATCATTTGAGGCATAATATTGATTACCACACAAATTAATTCAGGCTCTTCCATCCTTTTCTTTATAAAAAAAAATCTGGGTTACAGTGAGGCACTTTCAATGGAAGTGAATGAGGGCTAATTTACAAACCTTCAAAATACTAACTTTTTCAAAAGTATAGCCTCAAGACATGAACAATATGCATGTACAGATTGTACAATTGCTTACTAACCTTTTCTATGTAAAGTTATAGACAATTTTACAGCTTTGATCACCATCGCATGATGTTGACTATGTAAAATTACTGTAAAAATGTCCATTTAAACAACTTTACAGCTCAAATAATACATGACTTTTACAGAAGATTATAATTATTAGCTTCACATTTCTGCCTTTAAACCCTCCACAAATTGGCCCCATTCACATCACTGAAGAAGTGCCTCACTGTAACCTCGATTTTAACCTTTTTTTTTTAAGAAGGACGAGTCTAAATACATTTTTGAGGTAAATCAACATTATGCCACAAATGCTGTCGATTGAGATTAACTTGTATTGAACCTGGAATATTCTTCAAAAAAGCACCCAAATGTGTCCATATAAGTAGTCTATGCGACTCATGCATCATTTTCTTCTGAAGTCATATGATCACTATATGATAAACAGACTCTTAAATTTGTCTTGTATAAAATCATTGATCATCTTTTGTTAACAGCACACAAATCGTATAGGGTGGTACATCAGCATGTAATATAAGAACCAATGATGATTTGAACTTAATTAATGACTTTTAGTCTGTTCATCATACAAAGAGAACACATTCCTTCAGAATACTTGGAATACTACATACGAGTTGCAAGGACTACTTTTATTACATTATTGGGTATTTATATGTCACTTTCAGCTGAAATTGTGTGAAAATCAGTGACTGCTAAATTCTTTAAATTATATTTTGTGTCCAAAAAGGAAAGAAAGTTGATTTTATTTTAACAGCATTAGAGTAAATTCTGACAAAAATGTTAATTATTGGATGAACTATCCCTTTAATCAAAATTATTTTTAATGTCACTCTTTTTCTTCTAAATATCCTTGCTAAAATCGCTATCCGTCTAAATTGCCTTGCCTTGAATAAAAATGAGTTACAAAACCAGGTATGTAAATGGTGGGAGTGAGTCAGTTTTACTGGAATTAAAGTTCTGCTTCCGTTGAACCCTGCCTGTTAATGGACTGACCTTGAGCTCAAACTCCTGACTGTCTCTGTCTGTCTGTGTATTTATAGCATGTAATGTGTTCATGTTAAAGACTAAAATATTCTAAAGACCATTCCTCTTTATCTGAACAATGGACAGTTATATAATATTCTAATGATTAGTGCATGCAAGGTAGCATTTATATTCCTCACAAGTTCTATTTTAGTGGTGCTTGCTAAGGCAATTAAAATGACATGCTCATACTTAGGATAAATGATTTGAACTAAGTAATTAAACCTAACTCTTAAATATTGAACTTTGCACGCAACTTGACCTGCATGCTTTTTGCCGTGAACATAAATGACACCTCAAATCATGCAGCTTGTTGTGTGCCGTTCAACCCCTCACTGTTTACATTGGTATAAAGATTGCCATTTGAAATCTAACCAACAGTAATGTCATTGTGATATTAGTATAATGAGTTGTGATTGCTGTTCTTTCTTGCATTTATTGACAGTACATACAAACTTGTGATTGGCCTTTCTTACATCTATTTAACCAACTAATTTTAATTTAATTTAATTTAATTTAATTTAATTTTAATTTAATTTAATTGCCCAATTGTCACACATTATACATACATTTCTGCATATATACAGTGAAATTATTTATTTTTCACATATCCCAGCTATGCTGGGGTCAGAGTGCAGGGTCAGCCATGATTCGGCGCCCCTGGAGCAGATAGGATCAAGGGCCTTGCTCAAGGGCCACACAGTGGTGTCTTGGCGGTGCTGGGGCTTGAACCCCCAACCTTCTGGTCAGTAATCCAGAGCCTTAACCGCTGAGCCACCACTGCCCTACACTTGCTTTTTGTGCTCAAATTCTTTGCCATTATCATGACACTCAGTTTTCTGTGAAATGTTCAAAGTTTAAGATTTGATTTTGAAGATGATTTTGAGTTCATTGTTGTTTAATTGCAATTACACTTTTATTGAGCTTTTTTTTAAAGCACAAAATACACAAATGCATAAGTATATGTGACTTATTGTTGCAGTTTTAATGGGTCACAGTGGGCAAAGGACAACAGGTCTTGTTTAAAAACCATTCAGCAGAACATTTGAAAAGGGCAAAAGAGGAATGTATCAACTTTGCAAATGGCAAAGTCCCATGGTGACATTTTCTAGGGACACTTAAGAGGCCACCAGCATGGATGGAGGAATATACTGTAAGTCATCTAATAATATCATATATTCTCTAGGTGGATTCTGGCCTGCTATATGAATCCATTTTCATAAGGTTGTGACATTTATTCTACACTGGACATCTACAATGATGTTTAGCTGGTCTAAAATTAGCTACAATCTTTCAGTTTCTGCTTTGCTAAAGAGACAAACAAGTTTTTCAACAATATTTATCTGATAATTTTTAGCTTCTCTTCTTTAGCTACTGAACCATATAGAGTGTTGGGGAAGAGCTGTCAGGTGTATCATCATCACAAGAACAGATACAGCTGTGACAATATTCAGAATGAGTTGAATTTGGATGTTTAATCATAGAAGCCATGGGAACTGCATTATTGCCCTGTCAAGACCCATTATCGTGCACTTAAAAAGAAAATACAGATGAGACAAAACTGCTGGAGAATTGATGCTAAACCTATAATATTGCAACTGGAGAAGACTGAAGAATTTGTTTTGGCCAAGATCCTCTGGCTGCAGATGTGAGACTTGAAATAAAAATTTGTGTTCTATGAAGGTTTTTGTTAAAGATTTAAGGTTTTGTTCCAAATGTCATTCTTCCATGGAATAAATTAGTAAATGATCACATAATTTTAATTAGAGGGAAGAAAAATGTAAACTTAAAAATTTTTATGTAAATTCTCATAAAACTATAATTTATTTTAATTTATTTTCAGGATAACAACTTCTTGGATGTAAGGGAAATATTAAAGACTAAGTCTTAGGCAGTGCTGCAAAGATGCACTAGAAACAGAATTTTTAAGCCTATCAGTCTAAAATGGGAGAATCCATTAACTGTTGGTACTTTTCTCCAATGGCCATGTGGTGGGAAAGTCTCCTTCCAGCTTTCAGTCTTGTAAGACACCAGATTGAATTTCAAAATGGTTTAACACCACTAAATATAACTTGTGGGAGAGGACAGAGATAGCCAGGGACAAACATCAACACAGAGAGACCATGACTACGGCACACTGTGCCTGCTCCTGCAGTGTTTCTTGTGTGACTTGCAATGGTACTCTTTTACACAAGATATGATTTCATAAATACCTAATGAATAAAGGTTGGGTACTCAAGGCAGCAGATAGTAAACTGATAGCCATTTCATTGCAAATCAAAAGTTACGCTTTAAAGCTGAAGTGTGTAATTTATGTACCAATACACCAAATGGAATTTGAAAAAATAAAGCCCATAGTTTTCAAACAATAAGATATTCTCACCCCAACTCACGCTTTTGGTCACAGTAAGTCATGTTGTTGTGTCAGGCTGGACAGGTTGAATAAAACGAACAGCAGACTTTTATAGCACCACGAAGACAGTGATAACTTTTTTGAGAAAATTAGCCTACAGTACAAATGTCTTACGTCTTACTAGTCTCAACCTAGTCTCATAGAATGAACGTTACTATAATTACATAACAGAAAACATTTCATCGCAGATTCTTTTTTAAATGAACAATAGAGGTGCTATGACATTCACTACAATGGATGATTATGACTTTATAAACACATTTTTTATACTATTACTCACACTGCTATGTTAGAATATCAAGACACTTTTACTTAAGCACATCCATTTGAAAAACAATAAATGTTATTTATTCCAATGTGATTATCTTCCGCTGTAGCTCACCTGATAATATTCACCTTTAAAACTTTGTCTGATTATGAAATTATTTTACTCGCTTTTGGCATTCCCCACTGGACATTTAACTGGGAAACTGCAGCCAAATGTGTAATAAGGCACATAAATTCACCATGGTCACGTAATGTTCATGAGACCAGGCTGTTACTTATACAGTACTTGTCTCTGCATATTAAGCTGGGATAAGAGAACATATTTTAACTGAAAAATGTCAGTAATATCATACATTTGCAATAATTATCCACTTATAAGTTAGTCAAGGCTGTGCTCTGAAATTATTATTTTTTTAACCATAATTTAGCTTTTTTAATTAGCATTTTCCACCCACTCTGTGCCCTACAATTAAACAGGCTTTTTTTAAATGTGAAATAAGTAGCAGCACTATACATGCGTCTAGTCAAATCATGTTTATTTAAATGTTTATACATGTAAGTATTTCTAGAAGGTGATGTACAACTCTAGCAAATCTAAGAAGCACAATTAAAATGATTTCATTGGGATATTTAAAACACACAGGTTTGTTGGGAGGTCCAATATAATTGGAGCTAGGAATGTGTACATGGACAAATTGGTGATAGTTCATGGATCAAACTTTGTTGGCTTTGTACCCACAACCGTTCATTCCCCAACTGAGGACTTAAACCACTAGGCTACATCACAAGACACATTTTGAATTATTTTGAAGAGAGGCTTATCTTTAAAGTGTTCTTCCTCAAGAAACAGCCAATATTGTCTATTCTGGTACAGGGGGTCAGACATCCTGTCATGCTCAAATAAAAAGGGCATGTTTCTCATCATTAAAAATAGCTACACGAGAGGACAGATTTTGAATATCATTGTTTTGGATTTTGGATCTCTAAAAAAAAAACCAAAAAAAACTGTGCATTCAAGTGAGGAGCTGTTTTGTGTCAGAAGAACCATAAGAACAGTGATCCAGATGATGATGCAATCTTGGAGATCTAGAAAAGATGTTCAAACATTTAACATGTGTCTATCTGTCTTTCATCTGTAAGTAACACTGCAGCAGTTAAACCAACAACTGATCTCTGTCCCCGGGATTCTGAAAGGGCTGTGAATTACTGAAACATACTGTAAATGTCTCTCTCTCTCTCTCTCTCTCTCTCTCTCTCTCTCTCTCTCTCTCTCTCTCTATCTCTCACTCTCTCTCTCACACACTCTCTCACACACTCTCTCACACACTCTCTCACACACTCTCTCTGAGTGTCATCAAACAATAAACGACTGACAATGGGGTTAAATGCTTTCAAGTGTGGTCACATTCCACAGAGCTACTGGAAACAATTCCACAAGCACCTGAGCTTTAACTATAATTTCAGAGGTGTGCATGCTTTTGGAAATGTGCACCTTGGGATCAGAACATGAAGCCTGGGCCTAAGGACCAGTTATTAAAGGAATGTTCTGAGTTCAAAACAACTTAAGCTCTATCAACAACATCTGTGGCTCACTGTTGATTACCACAGATAATAATTTTGACATGTCCCTCAGTTCATAAAAGCAAAACAAACATGCATGTTAAAGTTCTTACAATGGAAATCAATGGGACAAGGTATTCTGGAGGGTTGAAACAAGAACCTTTAATGCAGCATATTAATCCTTCCAAACTTCAGATCATTTTATGTACATTATATACTGTATGTAATTCCTGGAGTGGATGTAAACACTCCCTCTCTGGTATCCTTGCACATGTGAGTTTTAGAGGATTTACCGGCTTTATATGATCATGACAGGAGTTTGGAAGTTTGCATATATTTTACATAATCACAAAGGAAGTTGGCATGTTTCTGAGAGTTCTGGTAATCTAGGATTGGCCACATTATGCAGACTCGCCAACAAGCACCATCTCCAATCAGACATTTTTGTATCATCTCAAGCATGTTTGCCTTCAACTGTGGCGTGACCGGAAGCATGTTCCATTAGCAGAGTAGGAGACCCATGATGACATCTCACATCACGAGTTTGGGTTGGTGAGTGCAGATTCTTCCTTTCTACATTACATCCAGTACAGCAGGAAAAAAAAAACTTGCTTCACAACTCATATTTGGCATCCCTCCCTGGACATTTCACATGAAAAATGGAGCTCACTCATGCCCATCAACAGTTACTGCTTTGTCCACTTGGGAGCAGTGTTTCACAATTCTATAAGCACAGACTGATTTCAGCTAAAGAAAAGTGAACCTGCTGTTTCCGCATTTTACTGTGATACGGACACTCGCACAGACAACGCATTAGCCAAAAAAATTAGCTATATTTTTATTTTATTTTTTTCCATCAACAAAACGGTCACTTGTCTAGATTTCTGTCCTTTAGCAAGTCTCTAACTTTTCATCTTCTCAAAAATGCAAGCATGTGACCGGTCCATCTCCATGCGGTTTCATCAGAGATAGGACAACAGGTCACAGAGAACCCAAAGAGTCAGAACTGATCAACACCAGATGGTGCACACAGAAATGAAGGGGACTATGAGTGCGGAGACCTGAGCTGGAGTTACAGGACCTCAGAGGTATTATTGGCATGAGCAGGATAACCTCCCTCATGGAACAGATTTCTAAAGAGGCCAAAGGGGGCACTGCACCTGATGGATGGAAATATTTCACATTATCTGCCATATACTTTGTGCACTCACATGGCCTGAAAATATGTCCCAGAGTGACACTAATTTATCTGGATTAATAACCTATTAAGCCATTTGGAAATGTCTGCAAGATTGTATGCTGCTTTTCAAATTTATTCTAACAAAATTGTGTAAGCTAAAAATTTATTTTTTAAAAAAATCAAAAGAATAGTACGTACGGAAGCGTATTGCATTCACTTGAGAAAAAAAATCTACTCTGTTTTTCTGAATTAACGAGTTAATTATCTCAGAATTACGAGATAATTTTTCATGGAAAAAAGTTTTTGCTCTGTTTTTCTGAATTAACGACTTAATTATCTCAGAATTACGAGATAATTTTTCATGGAAAAAAGTTTTTGCTCTGTTTTTCTGAATTAACGACTTAATTATCTCAGAATTACGAGATAATTTTTCATGGAAAAAAAAGTTTTTGCTCTGTTTTTCTGAATTAACGACTTAATTATCTCAGAATTACGAGATAATTTTTCATGGAAAAAAAAGTTTTTGCTCTGTTTTTCTGAATTAACGACTTAATTATCTCAGAATTATGAGATAATTTTTCATTAAAAAAAATATTTTGTTCTGTTTTTCTGAATTAATGAGATCCCTCAAAATCAGGAGCTCTATTTTAGCTGGATTGCATGGAAGTAAACATGTCCCGCCTTTCAAGTTTAATCCGGTTTTATTTTACTTTGGGTCTGAGACATTGGGAGATACTGCTGTCTTTAAGTAATATAAATGGTATTTTTATTAGTGCGTCAACTTTGCGCAGACAACTCAAGACTTTGCGCCTGTTCAGACGAAAAGAACATTCTGATCTGCTTGACATTGCTGTGTTTCTCCAAGTTCAGTTGAACCGATATGGTATGCTTCACGGATATAAGATGATGCATCTGAAATGCATTCAGGCTGGCTACGTGGTGACACAAGAGACAATCAGGCAATTGTTGAAAATACTGGATCCTCTGTCCCTAAGTCTGAGCGAATTCAGGTGGCTGTCCCATTCCTTGATAACACCGCATCAATAAAGTATCCAGCGATGACCTTGGGATCACTACTTGTAGAGTATGCATGTAGCCATATCACCATTCGTGAAAACCCGTCGATTGCACCATTGATGCAGATCCCATATGGTTTGAGTTTATCATATGAATCAACATGCCATAAAAAGTTCGGGCCTGGATTATGATACAAACGTCGCCGAAGACGATTCCGGCGCCTCAGTCAGTTGCACTCCATGGGGATCCAGTATTTTCAACAATTGCCTGATTGTCTCTTGTGTCACCACGTAGCCAGCCTGAATGCATTTCAGATGCATCATCTTATATTTCGTCTGAACAGGCGCAAAGTCTTGAGGTGTCTGCGCAAAGTTGACGCACTAATAAAAATACCATTTATATTACTTAAAGACAGCAGTATCTCCCAATGTCTCAGACCCAAAGTAAAATAAAACCGGATTAAACTTGAAAGGCGGGACATGTTTACTTCCATGCAATCCAGCTAAAATAGAGCTCCTGGCAGGATTTTGAGGGATCTCATTAATTCAGAAAAACAGAACAAAATATTTTTTTTTAATGAAAAATTATCTCATAATTCTGAGATAATTAAGTCGTTAATTCAGAAAAACAGAGCAAAAACTTTTTTTTCCATGAAAAATTATCTCGTAATTCTGAGATAATTAAGTCGTTAATTCAGAAAAACAGAGCAAAAACTTTTTTCCATGAAAAATTATCTCGTAATTCTGAGATAATTAACTCGTTAATTCAGAAAAACAGAGTAGATTTTTTTTTCTCAAGTGAATGCAATTCGCTTCCGTAAATACGAACAAATAAAGTTGTTATTATATAATTTTAAATGAGTAGCCATCAGAAAATTACAGTTTTATTAGCTGAATTATTACATCCTTTAAAGCATTTTTTAACACATTTGTCTTGTCTGTGATTTGGATTTGGAGCATCAATAAGACACATCAAACCTCATAAAATGTCAATGAAACATGATGCCTAAATTAAATCTGATTAAATAACAGGCAAATGTTAAAGATTCAGACAAGACAAGTGTTGGTTAAATTTTGCCTTCTGTGTAATTTAATGCATGTAATTAACTTTTCCAAATGTTTCCAAATGCCCTTTTGCACATTGTTTTCTTAACTAACCAGATACCAAAATAGTATTGGTAGAAATTACTACCAATATACACTAAACTTATTAGATCAAGACACATAGTCCCAGGTCAATAATTCAAAATGTCTTTAGTTCTTTCGTGTCCTGTGACAACTGGCATAGCCTCACATGGGTCTGGGTGGGCCAGTGCAACCCACTGTTCACTTCCTGTTCCTGTTGGCACCTAGCTTGAGTCTGTGTTTATAGCCTGCAAGCATTTTTTATCTGTTTTCAGCTTTTAATGTTTAATCTATGAAATGAAAATGCTATTTTTCAGAGCGCATCTGTTTTATAATCCCGCAAACTGTGTGCATTTTACCATGCGCACCAATTTTCTCCTCTGTGTTACACAGATTATTGCATTGATCTCAAAGCACCGCTTATCAAGAACAACCATAACGACAAACAATTGTGTGAGAGATTCACATCAATATCAAACTATCTCCACTCTGGGACAACCAAAAACAACAAACAATTCCAGTAATTCATGGCATCCGCTCTTGTTATTGCTTCCTGCATTACATGTTTACTATAGCTTCTTCCATCAGCAATGAGGGATTATCATGTGATAAATGTAAGGAATTAGTCAGGCTGATGGAGAAGATTAATGAGTTGGAGACACGCATCCAAACTCTAGTGGAGGTCAGTGAAAAATAGAAGCCGGTAGTACTGTTTTGGATGTGTGTAGTACAGCGAGCAACAAAGACACTTTGCTTCTGGCTGTAGAGCCCCTACAGTAGAGCCCCTGTAGAACTGGGGCCCAGGTCAGGAAGCAGACAAACTGGCTGATCCGAATGTCTGCTAGCTGCCTTTAGACATCACACAGGTTGCATAAACTACAACCAGAGTTGGGAGGGTTACTTTTAAAATGTATTACACTAAAGATTACAAAATACATGCTGTAAAATTTTTTATAAATTTTAACGTATTTAGTTATATTACTCAAGGGCAGTAACGTATTCTAAATACTTTGGATTACTTCTGCACAGGTAGTTTTTTTCACTTGTTTTGACTATAAAAACTCTGCCAGAAATTATGAGACAAAATTCACATGTTAAAAATGCATTCTCTCTTATAACCTAAATGTGTTATGCAGTGTTGTTTCTAAAACAAGATCAATCAATTTGATCTTGTTTTAAGGATTGTTTAGATATTTTTACAAGAAAGCAATACAAAAATTATCACCAAGAATGCAATTTTTGCCCTAATATCAAAGGACTTACTAGAAAAAAAGAAATTATGATCCAACTTGAATTTTCTTGATAAAAAATATGATCATGCCTGGTAACGTGCATGTCTAGAAATAGCATTTTAGCTTAGCGTAAAGCTGACAATTTACACAGGGTTTACTTCTATTTCCAAACTTACTTCAAGCTCACTTCTCTGTCTACTCCTATGAATGTAACACATCATAAGAAAGTGTTTCACTGCTGTTCAAACGCACTTTGGATTGCATCATTTATATGGATAAATGTTTCCCACCTGAAAGGACTAAATATTAAACTAAACAAATGACAATAAAATGCAAAATATTCTATACAGTAATCAGTACTTTTTTAACCCTCTGGGGTCGACGGACACGCCGGCGCATCCTGCTGGATTTTTCCGTCATTACAGCAGAAACAACTTAAATTACTCTTGTCATTTTGGGGCATACAGATCAAGACATCATTAGAGACTATAAAGGGTCTACTTTTATTTGTGTACACTCACAATAACAATGAACATTGTGCTTTTGTAAAATAAAGAAAATAAAAAGGGTGAGCTTTCAGCAGTCTCTGTGTTCACGAGCATATTTCTGAAACACGTCACAAAAATGACCTGAAACTGTGCGAATACTTATCACACAAACATGAAACATATGTCTAAAGAAAGCTTAAAATGTCTACTTATAAATAAAACAATTCAAATTTAAAACAAATATTCTCCTGCAATGTAATCTGTATGAAACAAAGCGCTGTACAGTTTTTACCGGTTCATCTCATTATCTCTAATGTGATCCCACCCACCAGCAGAGCGTGCCATTCATATGCTAATGTGCCGAGACAATCAAGGCAAATGGTAAACGCCCCTTGACAGTGTTCAGAGGTTTGATGTAAAAAAAATTCATTAATTTTACTGCACGTTTGTAATGATACACAGGTGATGAAACTTCTCGATATTAAGGAAGAGTTAACTTTTTCCTCAGAAGAAAAGCGGGACTCTGATGAACATTTGTATTTTGAGGAGAGACTTGATCCAGGATACAATTTCGGATGTGTAAGTCAATTCGTTTTCATTAGTTGACATGCTATTTTATATAAACTTGAACATATTTTACTAGTGGGACTGTTTCCAGACTTGCCAGACAGGATTCAGAGTATTGAAATTTTAAATATGTCCTAATAAGCATGTTTTAGTTACATTTAAATGCTGTTTCGGCTAAAGCAATTGTATGCTGTATAAATATGATATAAAAATAATACGAATGTTTAGATTATATTTTAACTAGTGTTTATGCTGCCTCATTATCATCAAACAAGCTTGTGCTTGCAAATATGTGTTAAATGAGTAAAATGCACTTTAAATATGCCCATATTCCCATAAGGATCATGTGACACTGAAGACTGCAGTAATGATGCTGAAAATTATGCTTTGATCACAAATTGCATTTTACAATATATTCAAATAGAAAACTGTTCTTTTAAATTGTAAAAATATCACTGTTTTGGATCAAATAAATGCAGTCTTGGTGAGCAGAAGAGACTTCTTTTAAACGGTAGTGTAGGTCTAAAATTAAGTCTTTATTTAAAGAAAATGTATAGTCAGATTATTTCTTTTAACTTCAAACTTGATTTTGATCATTTAGTCTCCTCACATTCATTCTCTCTCTGTTACATTCCTCATTGATGGGCCCAGGGGAGGCGTCTTTTGTGTCCTCAGGTGTAAATTACCTCATTATTCATGATCGTTCATGCCTCATCGCATATCGCCTTTCAACACTAAAATTGTCTTACAAAAGTTAAATTACTATATTGTTTTGTATGAATGAGTGATCAGGATGGTTTTCACATCATTTCAAAAACTCTAGGCTACAAGATCCAGTTCTCAAAAGGCTTGTGGACAAATGTTAAGTATGTGTTATATGGCCTTATTTCAGTGACTAAAAATTTTTGTTTTTTCAAAAATTTTGCATAAACGTTATTTTATCAAAAATACAAACATGTACACGTACGTTGCTCAGATATTATTGTAGTCCAGTTTGTGCTAAATACAATGTTATCAGACTTTAGCCATTAATATGTTTTTAAGCAACTGAAAAAGCACAAATGTCAAGGCATGTCAAAACTTCTCCAGGGCCCAAAACACCCTCAGACCCCAGAGGGTTAATGTAACTGTATTCTAATTACCAATATTTAAATTGTAACTGTAGTGAAATACAGTTACTTGTATTTTGTATTTTAAATACGTAATCCTGTTATATGCATTCTGTTACTCCCCAACACTGACTACAACAGATAGATACTGTATCACCTAGATGACATATAGAAACTGTGTCTGTTCCCTGAACTGTTTTTTAGAAAAAAATAATAAGGTAAAACTTGGAAATAACCAAAAAATATAAGATAATCATCATATAAAAGTTAGAGCTACTAAACATTATATCTCTTATAACCAAAGCATTAACTATAAATTAAATTATTACAGATCATAGTTTGGATGTGCTCTGTTTGACTCAACCCTGGCTTAAACCGGATGAATATGTATTAGTTTAAATGAATCTACTCCCCTATGTTATTGTTATAAACATGAACCTTGTCTTAAGTGTCGAGTAGGAGGTTTTGCAACAATTTACAGTGACGTGTTTGGTGTTACTCAGAGGACAAGATATAAGTTTAAGTTTTTTGAACTAATAATGCTTTAATGTGACACCATAAGATACAAATCTAAAATATTTATCGTCTTTTGCCTATATAGATCACCCAGGCCATATTCTGATTTCGTTTGTGAATTTGCTCATTTTCTATCAGATCTAGTAGTTACTGTGGATAGAGCTTTAATTGTAGGTGACTTTAACAATCACATGGATAATGAAAATGGCATATTAGAATTAGCATTTATTTTACTACGGAAAGTATTCACAGCGCTTCACTTTTTCCACATTTTGTTATGTTACAGCCTTATTCTTATCCTGAATTAAAATGGATTAAATTCATTATTTTCCTCAAAATTCTACAAACAATACCCCGTAATGACAATGTGAAAGAATTTTGTTTGAAATTTTTTAACATTTATTAAAAATTAAAAACTAAAAAAAAAAAAAAAAAAAAAAAAAAAAAGAAAATCACATGTACATAAGTATTCGCAACCTTTGCTCAATACTTTGTTGAAGCACCTTTGGCTAAATTGGTTAGGAATAAAGCCTCAACTGAACCAGATATTCAGCTGCAGCACAATAGTAATGACTTCATGAATTTCTTTACTGATAAAGAAAACTGAAATAATCAGAAATTAAATTGGAATTAAGCAATAGTCTGTCACAGTGTATCATAATTTTCCTCATAAGCAGCTTCAATCCTTCACTGTCATATGTCATGAAGAGCTAACAAAACATATAGAAACATTAAAAGCCACAACATGTGTGTTAGATCCAATACCATTGGAGCTCTTAAAAGAGGTATTCCCTATACTCTCAGAACCTCTTCTTAATATTGTTAACTCCTCGCTATCCTAAGACATTTTCCAAGAAACTTTAAAATGGCATTTATCAAACTTGTTATTAAGCACAGCTTGATCCTGGAGAATTGTCTAATTATAGACTGATTTCAAATCTCCAATTTATGTAAAATATACTAGAAAAGGTAATGTCCTCCCAACTATGTTCATTTTTACAGGGAAATAGTATATATGAAAATGTTCAGTCAGGATTTAGGCCACCACAGTACAGAGACTGCACTTATCAGAGTTAAAAATGACTATCATCACCTATCATCTGATCGCAGCTGCATTTCTCTTCTAGTGCTATTAGATCTTAGTTCTGCCTTCGACAACATAGATCACGACATTCTCTTGAATAGGCTGGAGAATTATGATGGCATTTGTGGACTTGCATTAGAATGGTTTAGGTCCTACAGACTGCAGACCGCTACCACTTTGTATATGTAAACGAGGAATTGTCAAATCAAACAAAAGTTTAGTATGGAGTGCCACAGGGCCTCTGCTTTAATCCTTATATATGTTTCCCCTGGAAGATATTATCAGTAATCGTGGAATATATTTCCACTGTTGTGCCGATGGTACCCAAATTTATATTTCTTCGAAATTAGACGAAATTTCACAATTCTCCATATTAGCAGAGCGTAACAATGAAATTCAAGATTGGCTGGCCAGAAATGTCCTTCTACTCAATTCTGATAAAACAAAAGGTACTAATTATTTGACCAAAAATCTTTAAAAATAAGCAGCTAAACTCTAATTTGACTCTTGATGGATGTACCGTTACACTGTCTTCTACAGCAAAGAAATTAGGTGTTCGATTTTATACCAATCTGTCCTTTGAAAATCGAATTTCCAATGTTTGTAGAATAGCATTCTTCAACCTCAGAAATATTACTAAGTTACAAAAACATGCTCTCTGTTATTGATGCCAAAAAACTAATTCATACATACATAACCTGAAGACAAGATTATTGTAATGCATTACACACAGGATGTCCAGCAAGTTCAATAAATAAACTTCTATAGGTTCAAAATGCAGCAGCCAGAGTGCTGACTAGAACCGAGAAATATGATCATATTAGACCCATTTTATTGTCATTTCATTGGCTACCTTTTAAATTTCATATTCATTTGAACATTTTGTTAACTACATACAAAGCTTTGAATGGTCTTGCTCCATCATGTTCATTATGAACACAAAATTCTAGCCTGTTTATAGTTCCTAGAATATCATAATCCACAAAAGGAGGTAGATCTTTTTCCTATTTGGCTCCTAAACTATGGAATGGTCTCCCTAACACTGTTCAGGATGCAGACACACTCCCTCAGTTTAAGTCTAGATTAAAGACTCATCTATTTAGCCAGGCATACACCTAATTTAGCCATCAACTCATAATTAGGCTGCTTTAGTTAGGTCTGCCTGAACCTGAAATATTTATTATGATCTATATCTCTGCAAAAAATGTAATGGCATCTAAGCAAATATTATTCTATTTGTATCCCTGTCTCAACCTGGGGATTCCTATCCCCAGGTCACCAGAACCGGCCAGATCCAGCTCTGTTCCTGCTTGGTGTCGGATTCCATTACTACGTGTCTCTGAATGCAGCCAGTGCCAGCCAGCCATCACTTCAGTCTATTACGATGGACTTCAGAGGATGAACTGATGCAAACTACAACAATAAGATATAGGATGCTTCATATGCCACTGCCTAAATGTTGGACTAAGAATAGACCTCACCGAAATGACCTCACTCATCTCTGCCTGCATCATCTTGGTCTAACGATGTACTGCACTCCTGAAATGGAATACATAGACTATCAATTATTTGCAAAAAAAAAAAGCCTTCATCAGCCAACTAACAAAGGATGATGCCTCTACGCAAACTTCTGCAGATAATCCAGAATGGACTTCAAAGTCATAAATCTTACAGTTCATACAAATATTTGTTTAAACACTGGCCCTTTACACTTGCTTAGTTTACTAATTTTAAACTATGACCTGCACTGCACATAACCAAGTAATATTGGCATTATATTCATGATGTTAGTCAGAGGGGAACTGGCCTCCACAGTGAGCCTCGTTTCTCCCAATGTTATTTTTCTCCATTAACCAACATCTTATGGAGTTTTGTGTTCCTTGACACAGTCGCCTTCAGCTTGCTCACTGGGTTTTGAAATACAGTTATTATTTATTTTTATACACAATTTACAATTTCATGATGATTCTAAGACTTTATAGATATTACGATAATGCATTATTTTCTGTAAAGCTGCTTTAAAATGAAAAGCACAATACAAATAAAAATTAATCGACTTGAAATGACTCATGCCCATGTTCCCCTAACAGCCAATAACTTACTAGCCTCATACCACCTCATACCACAATCCACTAATGTCAGAGGCTGTCAGGTGGGACAATATCCACACCAAAGCTTTCAAAACAGCAACAGTTAAAAAAATAAAACCAGATCACTTTCCTGAAGCTATTCTAAAACACCCCATGTGGCGATAAGATGCACGTTCAGTTGACAGGCATCCGATATCGTGCAGCTGCTCCAACCATTTTTTTCCCTGTCTAATAAAATATTTGTTACAAATGTCATATATGTAAATTGATTGCTATTATTTCATTCATTTATTTTTAATCTGGCCTACCTGATTGAGTGTTTTAGGGAAGGTCTTAATGAGCCCATTAGGTCCTGTGTCCCAGATGAGGGTGAGGATGGAGACTTTCTCAAGACTATCAGGCTGGCCATGAAATGCGAGGCGTTCAATTTACAGTCTTTATGATGTCATTCCCCCACCTGAGGCAGACATCTCATCCATTTCCTTCAATTCCCAGATAAGGAGGAGAAAGAAGCTTAGCCCTTCAGCTGAGCTTGCTGCAGCCTTCCCGCCCATTCCCACTTCCGGAGGCTGATCCCTCTGCTGACTGCCTTCCCACTGCTGACCGCCAGGAGGCGGTGCCCATTCCCCTGCTGCTGCCAATGGCCATTGAGGCCATTCCCCTGTCGCTGCCAGTGCCCATGGCTATGGAGGTCGTTCCCCTGTCGCTATTGTCGTCATTGCCCAGATGAGACAATTTGCTGAAGTGCAATAGTGTTTGCCTCCTCTAATCGTTTGTATATAACCTTCATTACCTGCACTTGACTGCCCTTACACCTCAATAAGTCTTACCTTGCCATTTTCTAGGCTTACTGGTGACCACATGTTGTTCTAGCATATTGCTCAGATCTGATCCAAGACCTGTGGATGTCCCTAGACAGTGCTCACAGGTAAGAGGGAGACTTGAACCTGTGCCCTGATCAGGGATGCTTTTCCTTAACTAAAGAAACTACTCATGAGCCTTGTGCTTTACAGAACAACAAAAATTATTTTGCACAGTAGCTAAACTAAATGAAACAAAACCAAACTTAACTGTTAAACAGCTACATTTTATCACCATGTGGATTAATCAATCTAATTATTTCTTCTATTTGTAAATAAAGACATATTGTCATTCCATAGGGAAAAGAAAAAACACAAATTATACTTCTTTAAAAACTATTAAACAAAAAATCTTTCTCTTAGATAGCGATCAGAAGATATCTCAACAATTTCTCAAACTACGCGTATATTTCTGGGATACCCATCTGTAATCAAAAGTCAGAGATCTTCAATAAGAGCAAAAACGTTTCTCATCAAATTCTACCAAGACCAAATTTATAATTCTATACTCTGTTAAACCAACTAATTCATGTCTGTTTGTGTTATTTAAATGCCCAGCACACACCAGAAAATAATTTTTTCTTTGCAGTTTTTGTTTGATAGGCTATAGCACTTATAATGTGCAGAAGCACAAAATTAAATGCCAGAGGTCAAGGTCATAGCAGTTTTTAACTACCAACCATTAAACACAGCTAGCAGAATCTATGACTCATCTAAGCCAGGCTTTTAATAAAGGTGACATAATCAGGCAACAAGGCGTTATGAATAATAATTTTGTGTCAGAAATAATGGCACAATTTAACAACAACTGGATGATTAATTTGTATTGCTGAACACAATCCTGGATGTCTATAACAAATGACAACATTGAGTCAACACCATTTCCCTATAATAATCTCTCCAACTGAGTGGTTCATTCCTCAACCACATGCTAAAAGTAACTGTTAGACACTTTAAAACCCTCTCTATTAAGTTGTCTCTCTAAATGTATCCCCTTTAACACACAGCTGCTACAGCCATTAAAGCAGAACTTTGTAACAATTTCACCACTTTAATCAATTTTCAAGGCAGATACTGTCAGTCTTCAAATCACCCGCTGTGAGCAATGTTCGTGTTATTATGAAATTGTATGACTTTTTATGTTTTATTCATTTATTATATTTTTATTTAATTTGTAGTATTACTTTTAGCTACTTATGAACATTAAAATTATTATAATAAGTAATATTTACAGTAGAGTATGATAAATATATATTATATTATACACACACCACAGTTAGTTCTAGTCCTCGAATTTGATTGGACGAGAGACGTACCATGAGCACTGGTGTGACAGCATCAGCACGCTTCACTGTGTGTGTATCACTCCACTTGTGTTCCTGCTGTTCTAAACTGAAGTGTAAGCATAGTGCATATGTGTTAGGAGTTACTGTCTTTATTTTTGAAATTACATATGTTAGCCAGCAGGCGGTGGCAAAAGATCATTTTTGTGTGTAATATGAGCCAGTTAGTGACGTAAAGTTAATCCGTTAGTCATTGTTTACATAGAACAGTGCTCTGAGAGTTTCCACATCAGATACATACGGCGATTCTGATTGGTCACGTAATAAAGTAGTTCCATGCACAAATGCATTTTTATATCAATATTTATATTTTTATATTCAATATCACACAAGCAAGAGTGCGATATGGCCCTACATCAGCACTTCTGTAATTACCTACGGCACTTGGCCGAATCACAGCAGTGCTGATGTAGGGCCATATTGCACTCCTGCTCATGTGATATTGCTAATATATATATATATATATATATATATATATATATATATATATATATATATATATATATATATATATATATTTATTTAAAATGTTATTATTATAATTTATTGACTAGGGTAAAACAACAAGTTTCATAGAATTCCCTTCAATAATTTCCAGTACTGTAGTGCACTGTCAGCAATCCGCACCTTGGCAAGAACCACTATACGGGTTGAGTCACAGGGGACAAACAATTTTTGAAGGGTTGATGACAAGGACATGCAGACCTTGCTGGCCCTGATCCGACAGCTTAGACACAGCGTCACTTTTCTTGACAGTCTGTTTCTCAGAGCTATAGAGCACAACAGCTTTAGTCAGAGCAAAGAAGTTAGTTTGAGGCCAGTTGTCATTGGCACAACAGTAAAGGTAAGACAGTTTTCTTGTTAACCTGAGAAAATGAAAGTTCTTCCATATCATGTTTTCCTGGACACCACAAATAACCTCCTCCATTATGTCACAGACAGCTGGCCATATGGAAGCATTCCCAGGAATGGTGCATGCCTGGAGCTGTGCCACATGGTGCACTTAATCCCTCTGAAATATGTGATAAGATGGGAACCTCCGTCTTCTCTCTTACCGAGAAAACTCTGCCCTTCACGTACATTGCCATGAAGTGTTCAAGTATACATGCATTCCGTGTCAGCTGGCATTACACTGGAAAAAGTTGTGAAATGAGCGCTGAACCAAAGTGACTATGATGCGAAATGTGTAGGGCAAGTAGAAAAATTGGCTTGGAACATTTATAGTCCATTTCGGGGACACTACAAATTGGCTTTTAATGTGGTAAAAAACTTGAGGTGCTGTGGTGCATGAAGAAATGATATTGAAGTGTATGTTCTGAAATCATTTCTTCATGCACCACAGCACCTCAAATTATTGTCTAAGCATTTGTTTCCCTCAGCTATACACAGGTATTATGCATTATTATCATTATTATAATCTGAATTTATTTATTATGTGAGTAGATGAAGTAACATTCTTGATTAATGCACACCAGAGGTGGTAATGTGTCCACAATGTAAGTGGCATGACCGTTAAACCTTGGGTGTGAGTTAATTGTCAATAATTCACTGTTCCTTCATAAATTATTTTGCTTTAGCCACAGTTACAACATCTTAGGGAGTTTTTCTTGTGAGTGCTCATTGGGAGGTTTATAAGGTGCTATTCTTTGCAAAGCTGCTTCAGAACAATATGTGTTGTGAAAAGTGCTACACAAAAAAAATTAAAACTGAAGTGTACATATGTTTATCTCAAGACCTTTTTTCCAAGTTTTCGGCCCTAAAACACCCTTGTGAGTATGGCTACATCCTTACAGCACTAATCAAATAATCACACCGTTACTTGTACAAAACTTTGTAACAATTTGGAAAAAGAACATAGTAAACTGATATGGACAGCCTGGTCCCATGAAATTTCCATGAATATGACAACGTTTTTGCTATTTAAAATGTACGTGCTCTATATCACACTTGGCTGCAGGTTTCCAGTGAAGTGTCCAGTGGGGGGCGCCTCCCTAACCTAACATTTTCACCTGAACGTAACCAATAGTATTTAAAAATATAAATAAGATGTTTATAAAAGACATCCTTACAACGCCTAAGATTATCCGTTAGTTTTTTAAAATGCATAAGATAAATGAAAAAGCACATCTTCTGAAGCAACTCCTATAGCTCTATATGTTATGTGTCCGCTTGAGTTCATGGCTAGACTTGAACCATGGTGCTCCGACTCTAAGGTCAATACCGTATCATGTGAGCAAACAAACAAGCTAATATTTATATATAATATATAAATATACACTAATATATATTGTATATATGTACGTGAGTCTGTAATACAAGCACAAATATATATAATTTATAGTTTGAGTAAAAATGTGTGGATATCCCAAAATCAGGGCTGGACTGGTAATCTGGCATACTGGGCATTTTACCGGTGGGCCGAGACACTTTGGGCAGATCAGGGGTGGACTGGCTATTGGGAGAACCAAGCGGGCCAGTGGGTCGGCCGCAAAATGGGCCGAATGGGCCGGAATAAGCTAAAATGAGCTGCCGCGTTATGCAGAATGGACCACAAAACGGCACAACGAAGTGTAGAAATGACAGCGAAAATAGCAAGGTCTGAGTATTAGAAAGAGAAATAAGTATTTAGAAACTCATAATCAGCCATTAAAGTCATGATTTGAGTGACAGTGAATAAAACACACAGTTTTAGTGCCTCCAGTATTAATTTCACCTGGAAACTGCAGGGAATTGTACCTGGAGACACGTTTAACAAGTTTTGCAAATATAGTCTATGGTCACGTTTTCACTATGAGATCAGGTGTATATGGACTGCAATGTGTTCAGCAAACCTAAAGCTACTCTCTTGCTGTAAAGTAAAAAATAAAAATAAAATAAAAATTATTGGGATCTGTCAACCAATCATAATCAAAGTGACATATTTCACACTCACTCTACTGTGTCCTCCCAGCTGCACCACTGATGCTGATCGAGAACCTCCATATCCAGCTTGAACTTGGCCAGACAGAATCCCTCAATGGCATATTCATAGTGGCTGCTGCATGCCGCTGTTATCACTGACAGATTCACTGTAAGAGAGGAACAATTGGAAGAAAGTTCACAAATCATAACTTTATACTGCACAGAGCACTATGCTAAGTACAGTAAAATTGTATGCTGTAAATTATGTTGTTGAGATCAGTGCAAATGGTGGTGCAAGTTGTGGTGCCCATAAATTGAGAGCAAAGGTAAAAGTTTTGTTTACGGCTCCAACATCTACAAAGATCACAATAATTTCACATGTCTACTCCAGTTTCAGAAAAGATCACAACAATGTCTCAAACTGTGCTCAGATTTGCCAAGATACCAAAGTATGCAATCAAAAGTCAGAGATTTCAATAAGAATATTGTGTATTTTCAATACTCAAAATTCTAATCCAGTTTTTCCAAGACCAGGATTATCTGGGCTATGTGTGTAGTGTGATTAAGTGTGAACACAACTTTTGTTTGTTTTTGGTTTGTTATATTCTGTGGTCAGTCAACAGCATGGCAAAGGCACCATCAATAGAGCTTACCTTGTTTAAACCTGGAGCATTCCTTTAAAATCGAACACCGCTAAAGATTACCAGCAATCATGCTGTAAATAATTAGTTGATTATTTCATTTTTAATTAAATAGTCCTCTGCTACAAATCAACTAACATTATAAGAGTGTAGCAGGAGTATGGAAAAAAAAAGTGCAGAATACTGGAAAAAACATGAGAAATAATTGTTTAGGAGAGATGTAATTGGTTTAATGTGCAGTTCTTGAACAAATAATCACCTATTAAATGGACTGGAAATTGTCTGATTGTGCTTTCCTTTTATGTCCTCTGCTCTATCCCTCCTATTTTTTATCATCTTTCAATACAGAATTCCAATAATGGTGTGGCAGTTGCCCTTTTTGCTAAGAAAAGTGACATCAGCATGAGAGATGGGCTCACAGTCAGAGCTGCACAGTCAGGCACTCCCCTCAACTCATTGTTAGTCAACAACGCTCATCACATCAATATGTGATAGGTGAGCCTCCCTCAAGAAAGGAAAGACGCAAGCCTGAGGAGTGTGTGTGTGTGTGTGTGTGTGTGTGTGTGTGTGTGTGTGTGTGTGATCTAGTACAGAAAAACTTAATAAAATGAATGCATACAGGATTCCTTTCCAAATTTGGAACCAATACTAAAGGATCTAATGGGAATTCTAAGAGAATCAATTATTTTATAATTATTTAGTCAGAAATGTGTTGTCTTGTGCTCACAACCAAGTCATCTTCTACTGCATTCCTGCAGTGATGAATAAAGTGTTTCTGATTCAGAATAAATAAATCGAAAAAGAAATAGTAGAATCTAAGAGGTTCTCCACAACCTATGGCAACACAACTACCAGGAAAATAAACCTACCTGGAAAGAAACATTTGCATGCATCCTGTTGCTTCTCAAAAAGAAATCAACTGCTACAGGCAAAGTCCTGCCACATTTAGAAAGCTTGCATCAATAAATGTTACATGACAGTGCTGTTGTAAACTGTTTGGCTTTTGGGCATTAACACCAGCCTGATGATACAGTGAACCTAATACTGCAGTTCCTTCTTTAAAGCGTCTCAAATACTCACTGGATTTCACAATGAGAGCAATGTCAGCATTGATCCCTCTATAGAGATAAATGTTTCTGCAGTTTGTGAATAGGAGCTATTGAAGTTCATATATTTGTGAGGAGTGCAATTCACATTTTACATATAGTTTAAAATGACATTCATTACTTTATTGTCAATGTCAATTTATTTATCAAGCACAGTTCAAAACAACAGACTGCTGACTAATGTGCTGTAAAATAATAAGTTACAAAAAATGTATTATAATAATAACAATAAAATTAAAATAAAAAGGCAGAGAAGAAGAAACAACAAGATCATTTAAATAAGACAAACAGATCTCAACTCTCTGTTAGACTAAAAGCCAGAGAGAAAAGTGCAGGGGTAAGCAAAGCTTCCAAAGTTTCAGGGCAACTAATGCAAAAGCATGGTCATCCCTCAATTTAAGTCTGGACCTGGGAACATTCAAAGTCATCTACTCAGAGGACTTGAGAGACTCTAGTGGCTTGTGAAATGCAAGAGGTCGAAAAGGCAGGATGACGCAAACCCATTTAATGATTTAAAAACAATAACATTTTTAAATCAATTCTGTAACAGTCCGGCAGCCAATGAAGAGATGCTAAAAAAGGTGAAATGTGGTCTACCTTGTGTGTGCCCATCAAGAGCCTAGCTGCATTTGTAAGCAAGACAAATGGTTTGACTTGCTGACTCCTATGTAGAGGGAATTATGAATCACATTCTCAAAATCATTAAAAGAAAGAAAAGGCTTAACTTTGGCAAGTAATCTTAAATAAAAAAAAAAAACGTGTGTCTAATTTAAGGGTTTGTCAAATTTGTTGTGTTCTAATGTGTACTTCAGTTATCTAAGAGTAGACAAGAAGAGAAACAATTAAATAAATCCACTCACTGTTCCAATTCCTTATCTTGAATGAATTCACTTTTCAATTTTAAAATACACATTTTCTCAAAACACACATTCCTTAAATTCAAATGTACTCATGTGGAAAAAAAATGTATATAAAAACATTTTTATCAGATGGAAGAGTGAATGTTATTTTCTGACTAATGGAATGAACTGCACATGCACAGAAGAATTCCCAACCAAGCAGTAAAAAACATTTCCACTTTATGCAGCCTGTTTACCAGCCGTCCTCTCCTCTCATGCATGTCATGTCTCTTCAGAGTCACACCGCACCAGAGAAAAACAACTATCAGGCATGGCACACATATATATGACCTTTGGTGCTAACATTTATTCGCAATGTGACAGGAACTTTCCAGAAGACTTAATTAATGAGCTCTCTCTGTACGTGAGAGCACGCATGTAAGCATAATAGATTCCCATTATGTTGAAAATCTGGATATATCCATGATCCTTTAGATTCAATATGTCAGAAATACTTAGTGCAGTTACTGTGGCGTGCAAATGTAAGCATGGCAATGTCATGATGAACATGGGGGTGGGGGGGCACCTTTGGACCCTCCAGAAAAACAACCTAGACTGCCCTGTATCCGATGTTTAGCAATTCTATGTCATGAGTAATTCTATCAGGCATAAGCATTTGCTTTGCTCTCAAGGTGGCTGAAAGGAAAAATGAATAATACAGTGGAACATCGTTTTGTGTCTCTGAATACAGCCAAAATTGGAATATTTGCTTATGCAAAAGTAAATTTTTAACAGAGAATATACTTACTCTGGAGCGGGCAGGGTGTAGGATTCTCTTAGTATGTTTGTATCTTTACTTTAACATTATGAATAATGTTCATAAAGTGGCACACAAATGTATTTTGACACTTAAGCCACACTTAAAAATGTATTAATATCATTGCATTGGTTAACAAAATATCAAGACTCAAATGCAAACAAATGATGCTAGACATTTTCTCAGAATTAACTGCAATTCCTAGCAACGGTTCAGTTACTTTTACCCATCCGCTCCTAATGTGATTTTTAGTGGATGTGTGTCAGTTCCCCTCAAGTTCACACACGTGCACTAGCACAGTAACTACAGGTGTAGTATTAACTATATGTTCCACTATTTGACAACAAGAGTGTTTTTATTCTTACAGTATCTACATCCATATTGAATTATCATTTAAATCCAATAAACTTCTTTTTGTGAAATATTAGGTTTGAAAAGTGTGCTTGTGCCATTTTCTTCAAAATAAATTCCACATTCTTTGATGTTTTCATATCTAAAGCAATGAGATTCGTGCATTTTAAATGTGACGTAAGTGTATGAATGAATGATATTTACTGTTGAATAATTTTGAAAGTATCCACCAATTAATTGCATATCATGAAACTGGGAAAACAACCACCACTTACTTTCTATTCAGGGTTTGAAACACCCGGCAACCCAAAAAATGCAGGTACAAATACCAGCCACATTGGTGGGTGACTGTTTCAGAATTTGTCCTGCATTGAAAATTCGATGAATGTCAGGCGACTCAGAACCACTGGCAAAGCTTGCGTGATTCAGTCGGGCTTTATTCGTTATCAGTTTTTAAAATACACACTACCAGCCATACTAAAATGTTTTGGTATTTGGTAATGTTTACAAAAACATTTAAATAAATTCCTGCGCTTACTGGTAACTTGAATAGATCCATATTTTATATATTAGAGTGACTTTCATTTATTATTTCATTTATCATTTCATTTATTACAACTGTGAAAGTTGTAGTTAAAGGTTTGTAAATGTATTTAGGCTATTAGTGTTTATATAAAAAATCCTACAGTTTATTCTTTTAGAAAAGACTATATACATTAACCTAACCACAGTAATCAGGAGCCTTTTATGGTCTTACCTGTGGTAACGGCCTTATCATTACAAATACCACAAGGGTAGAACAATGATAAACTTTCATATTAGGCAAGTCAAATTTAGAATGAGGGGATTAAAACTTACTCTTGGGGAAAAAAATACTCTTTATGTTTAATTCAGTAAAGACATTCACTGCCAAAAATCTTGTTTTCCATTTGAAATAGTCTAAAAGTGTATTATTTCTCTTGGTTATAATTCTGCGAGTGCAGTAAAGACAAAATATACTTACAATAAGATCTATTACCTAAAAGCAAGTCTAAATATCTTATATGCTGCTACTCAGGTGAATGCATCTTTTTTTAAAGGATTTTTAGATATTTTATAATAATTAATTTAACATTCTCAGAAAAAAATTATTTCTTCTGCAGTATAGCTGCTAAAGTAAATGTACGTTGTTTTAAAAGAGTTTTAGATATTTATATTGGAAAACAAGCCAAAACAAAAACGTATTTCCTTTCTTTTCACTTCACTCCGTTTTAACTCTTATTAATAAAGCTGCGTATTGCCAATTTTCTTCACGATAAGAAATGCACAGTGACACATATTTTATGATTCAAGATGTCCCAAGCCATCACGTTCTAATCTAGATGCAGCAAGTGCATACTCGAGGGATGAGCGTCCCCGTGACAGAGTGTGCATCAGCCGGATGCAGTTTCAATCTCTCCCCCTTAGATCGGGAAATTTGCCCAACTCATAGAAGAGGCGCTGACCGCACAGAGAAATGACCTGCTTCCTTATTATTTGAACTTTAATAAAGCTATGATGCGTTAAATATAACTGCATTAAAGATGTAACACCTGGGTGTTTCCTTTAAAGAGCTCCGGCTCCACTTATTCCACCACGAGAGTGCTTCTGAATTTACTTATTTGTTTTTTGTATAATTCCCTCATACTTTGGGATCTATATCACCTGAAGCTGTTTGGAAAGTTTAGAGTGCATCTTGCACGAACTGCAGTGCTGCTCTCGCGCATCATCATTACAGTTTAATGTGATCCCATGTTACGTTAAATGAGATCAAACGACTAATCGACAGCGATTTTCGGAAAAATCTTTATTGGCGATGTTGTCGATAATGTCGACTAATTGTTTCAGCTCTAGTGAAAATGTTGAGTGGCTAGTGAACTTGGAAACTACTAGCCACAGTGGCTGGTTAAGACAAAAAGTTAATTTCAAAACTTGTTTATATTCTGATTAACTTTATGTATAAACTTTTTTTACAGTGCATATTGATTGTAGTGAGAAGTACACTGAGAGAGACTTTGTGTGCAGAGGTATGCTTCAGCACTGTGAAAAACTGAGATAAAATCTAAAGTCAAGGAAATCCCAGAATGTGTAGGAGGGTGCTGGGCCACACAGATCATGTCGTCCATCTGTTTTGGTCTCTCTTAACTGGTAAACTCACAAACAAGCATTTTCAAAACAAAATAAAAATGTCTTCAATTTGTCACAGACAACTCAAAGAGTTTACTGTATGTACACACACAGCATCATTTTCTATGTAACTACACTTTAACCTTACACAGTAGAAAGAAAACATGAATATAGAAGTTGTATAAATGTTCTGTCAGTATTTTCTTAAATGTAAATTCTTGCATGTAACCAGTGTCACTAAATTGTTAGCCCGTTTTCAAAATCTAGTGAGCTGCCATAGAATGTGGTCAAATCAAGTTATCTTAGAAGGCGGCATAATGTTTTGGAACAGGGCTAAATTGTCTCTTTTTTACAGAATTACATAATGGATTTTTCTCTCTTCAAACACATCTAAAGAGTTAATTTACTGAGATTCATATGCTTTTCATCTTGAACTGTTGCATAATGCACAAAACCTTGCAGAATTTAAATAGTGCATGAAGTCTTTAAGTCGACTTTTGAGAGGGAGAAGAAATGAAAGAGAGCTTCCTGAGTTTTCGCCCCTTGATCATTTTTGTCGACTGGTTCGACATTTTCATCTTTCTGCAAAGAATCTCTGCTGCTTTGTGATTTGCTGTTGATTGTTGTTTACTGACAGATTAGTTCAGCCAAAAATGTACATACTTTTATTATTTACTCTCCCTCATTTGTTCTTCAAATGGAACACAAAGGAATGAGTCCATATGACTTATGCACTGTTTTCCAAGTCTTATGAAGCCACATGATAGCTTTCTGTGAAGAACAGATTCAAAATGTAAAAAGTTGTAATTCACTGAAAATTTCCCCCTCCACAGTAGCTCTCAAATGTCATTATGCATCTTAATTCAACTAACCAAAAATTCACAGCAGTTCCTTTTGTATACACCATCATCTAGGCTGTGGACAGGTGTGCTTCTTTTGGAAAACTTTCCTGTTTTTAATGACAGCAAGGATTTCTTGGCTCATGAAATTTTTGGTTCCCAAAGGCCATGCACTTCAAATTGTGTTGTACGGTACAGAAATAACATTCTGAGGACAGCATTCGAATAAAGATAAATCTGTGATGCGCACTTCTGACTGACGTGGAATAGGCTGGTGATACAAGTGGTGCAATAATGGACACTGCCGGAGTAGCACACATTCATAAGTCGAACAGACCATTGGAAAGTCTTATAGCTGGGTGTCTGGAAATGTCTGGATAGGTCAGAAACACAGTACTGTACAGCTATACAATATGTGCATGAAATGTGTTGCCTGTCACACTTTATCCTGACCCAAATCGATTGAAAAACAGTTTAAAAATACCATTGCAATCCAGCAGTGTTTATGGTTTAATAAGTGGAATACAGAAAAAAGTAAGCTTACACATTTTATTTTGGGTGATCCAATGTCAGACAATAATGTTTTCACAGCAGAATTTTTTTTTTTCTAGTCCAGGAAAGTGGTAAAAAAGTATCTTAATTTTAAGGATTTATAAAATGTATCTGCGTCTTGTTTGGAAAGCTGCATCCTACGGAGGTCGCATTTGTTGGCCGTATACGTCATCGAGGCTGTCTCATTTCAGAAAAGCAAGTAGAACACTTCCAATGCAGCTTTCGAAAGTGACCTTCTTTCACGGGAATTCGGAGGATGCATGAGGTGTATCCTTTGTGGGCACTCATAACCCACAATACTTTGTTTCAGCAGAAATGTCTAAAAAAAAAAATAACGCCAATTTGCCCATAAATATGATGTTCAAATGCAAAGAATGTTAATTCCCAAGTTGAAGTACCTCAGTAGACGAATGCAGAGTATATCATATGTATAATTATATTAATATATAATTAAAATTATTAGACTAAAAGTACAACTGTACAATCTAGTTTCTTTTCTCTTTAGATCATAACTCTCCTAAAATTTACCTCATAAATTCCCTTCTAAAAGGACTTTGCTCCTCACTCAATGCGCTAATGCTTGTTAAAGAATGGCGTTCTGTCATAGCAACATTGTTACGTTATGTTTCAGTTCGTCCTACGAAGGCCATCTCATTTAAATGAGGCTTGTTTACAGGAGGACACTCGGTATACTGCAGCCTTCAAAGGACGCATCCTACCTAGCACGCAGCCTTCGAAACGAGACACAGAGTAGGGAGGAGAATTTATAGTAAAAAAAAAGATGTAAATATTCATCTGTTTCTCACCCACTCCTATCATGTCACTTCTGAAGATAAGGATTTAACCACCAGAGTCATCTGGAGTACTTTTATGTTGCCCATATGTGGATTTTGGAGCTTCAAAATTTTTACACCAATTCAATTACATTGTATGTACCTACAAAGCTGAGAAATTATTTTCAAAATCTTTGATACTTGAGTAAGTAATTGATACATGTGTTCAGCAGATAAAGAAAGTCATATACATCTTGGATGGCATAAGGGTGAGTAAATGAGGAGATAATTTTCATTTTTGGGTCAACTGACCCTTTACATTTATTCCAGTGCAAATTCATGCTCCAAAGTCTTCCAATGTAAATGCATTACTGAAAATGATTTGTGTATTTTCTTGTGTTGATACTGAAGGATGAGTCTAAATAATTTTCTGTTCTAATCAATCAGGTTCAAGCACTTCAAATTGTGGTCGACAAATATGTTGTATACTATGTATAACAAACTGCAATTGTTCCTTAAACAAAAATTTTCCTACAATGTGCTTTTTGTTCCACTGTCAAGATGTCATGTTCTTTTAAGGTGTAACAACCACATAATGGAGAAAATTAATGCCTGCTAGAGCAGGCGATTCATGTTAGAAAATGAATGCAGACATACACAGAGTCTGACAGAGATTGCAGAAATCAGCCTGACATATATACACAGGATATGAGCTTGCACAGATTGATAGACTGGTATCATCTAGGAAAAATTTACATTTGAAGGGATTTAACAAGTCCTCAGAACATGCATTATTCCTGAGTCAATTTACAGTGGAATTTTCTAGATTTGAATTTTTTTCCAGTGGAACACAGTATTAGACATTTTTAAAGGATTGTTACGCAGCTCTTAGCATATGATGACGGTTCATAGTGACCATGAAAAAACAACAACAACCAAAAAAGCACCATAGAATTAGTTCATAAGTGATCTATATTACATGTCTTCTGGAGAAGTAAGGCAGGTTTGTGTGAGGAACAGTCCCACACTTAAGTCATTATTCACTGATAATCTTGCCCTTCCCAAAAGCTTGCGTCTAGCCTGCATCCACTTCCAGAATGTAAAAATTGTACGTCAAGAGCTGTTGTTGTATGGCAAAATTCTACTAAATTCTACTACGTAGCTATTCTACTAAATAAATTATATTTGTGTTCCAAAAAAATAAAAAAAATAAACAACATTTTTATTTTTGGTCAGACAATTCCTTTAACTTGTCAGATTAGGTTAGAACAGATATACTGAGCCATGCTCCCTTTGACGAACACCTTTTGAATCTTGCCTATGTCATGCCCTGATCCCATTTCCCATTACATCCTGTCCTCTCTCCACTCCCTATATTATTCAAAAGTGGCAAAAATGCAAAAAATAGAGAAAAAAAACACATTAAAATAGCATGGTTAATCGTAGTACACTGAATCGCTCGACCAAAGTATATGTCCAAGTGTATGAAGTATGCAGAATGTAGTATGCAGAGATGCTGCCCGTTTAGTGAACAAAAACATCCTGCGGCGACTCGAGGAGAGCACACTAACATCTGCATTATCGCCAGAAGAAATGCATTAGCTTCCAATGTGGCACAGGGAAAACATTCTGACAGTCGAGCACAGCACTCTTAGTCAAGAAGCAACCCATAAGAAAAACTTTCTATAGTGTTGTGACAGAACACAAACTGCCTCTTATGCTGGCTAACTGACCAAGCAGTACTAATCTGATATTAAATGTAATATATGCAGCAAACATCTGCCCTTTATGGAACCATAAACAATGTGTCAGTACAAATTGCCCCTTGCTCTGCTCGTCCTCTCATTGTGTGTGTTTTATGACTATCAACAAAGAAAATGCCACCGTTAACCTTGCTTATCACACGCATACACACACAGCATCCACCATGGCATTCCAAAATAATCTACATGCAACAAGCCCTTTGTGATTGAGCAATTACAGGGGCCATGAATGTCAGCACATCTAGCCGTACAGGTGATGGATCACTCACACCATTATACCAATGACTGGCTCCCATTAAAGAGGGTCATTTGTGGTGGGTCACCATGACTCACTGCTGGAAAGTTAATCATACCTTGCACTGTAATTTGTTGTAGCCCAGCAATTGAAGTGCACATCATCTCAAGCGCCATTGTGGAAATAGAAGATGGTTACTATGATTGCACTAGAAATTGTGTATGCATGCAAGTTGAGCAGACCCATGACATTGATGATAAACACTTTATGGAAATTGCTTTATGGAAATAAGAACAAGTGATGGTCAGTAATCTATGCAGTTCTTCTGCCCACTCATGCCTGAATATGAATTATTCTTTTTCTATTAATAAAATCAGCATTTGGCATAAATATTTATAATCTTTAAAGAATTAATATCATGGAAAAAAATAATTTTACTTGATATTTTGAAATAAATTAATTCAGTAGCAACGCACCGCTAAACGACAGTGTTTTGATCTTCATATTTTGTTATGTTTTTAGCGCTGATAATGCCTACATAATGATCCATCATCTGAACTTTAAGTGCCATGTTGCAATGCTTGACAGAAGCACAATGCGCTGCCGGTGTAGCTTAAGCTAACCCTTCACTCACAGCCATGTGAAGGCTGCTTTTAAGGCACACCTCAGCTAAAAATTGGCTGTTTAATTCTCAGGGTCAAAGTGAATAATAATAGTGAATTGTGAATGATAGTCATGAAAAACTTAGAAATGAATATGCTGATTTGCACACATTGTTAATTTACTTCTGAAATGTCTGTTTATTGTGGTTTTTCCCACGATATATTGAACCAAATAAAAGAAAATGTACATTATTTGTGTGTGGATCATTGCCTCCTTTGTACAGCCTATGCTAATGGATTTAAACAGTAAACACCTATTGAACTTAAAGAATTACATTTCATGACAGTGGAAACATTTTTGCAAAACTAAATGACGTGCCTATTACACATTTAGCTGCAGTCTCCCAGTGAAATGTCCAGCAGGGAGTGCCAACAGCAAGTGAAATTGTGTTATAATCAGAAGGGGTTTTTAAGGTGAATATTAGCTGGAGGTTTTAATGAGTAAAACGTTCCTCCCTAACCTAAAACTTTAACCTAAACCTAACCAATAGTGTTCTCAAAAAGCAAATGAGATGCAGACTCAAAACAGACATCCTTACCCTTAAAGCCGATAGTGTCCAGAAACAAAATGAGAAATGAAAACATTAAAGTCAGTTTGCAAACATTTAGTTATAGTAACATTCATTCTATGATACTAGGTTGGATTTGACCCCTTTAAACTTAAGCATTAACAATAAGGAATGTTTTTATACAGCTGAAATGCTTCAACCACGGTAACACAGATTTTGCAATGTAGAAACTAAGTGGAAACAAAATGAATGATTTTGTTGACTCACTCAAGAGGGCCAGCAGTTGCGGTTGAGAAGCTATTGCCCACTGAGGGGCTGAGAAAGATCTTGTTTCAGTAGCTCCTGCTGCCATTGAGGTCTAAAAAAGTCTGTATGGGGTACAACATTGCTTTAGACGTCTCTGTAGACAAAAACACCATGGACCCCTGAATGAACATTCTGTGCCAGCAGAACCTTAAATCTTAAACCTGCCAGCACAACACAAAGGAGAGCATATGAATCAATCCTCGTCTTGTTTTCTTTTAAAACTAATTTATACCACTGTGATGCACTGAAGTTTATGGGGGACTCGATCTGCATAATGAATAATTTGCTAATGCAAAGAGGAGTTTCAACCCAGCCAACAGCGCTGCAGAGAGCAGCACATTTCAGCATGTTGATTCCCTGCTGACATCACACGACAGTTTAGGTATCAAATATTTACCGTGTTTTAGTCAAACACCTGTTCTTTGTGCAATAAACAGAAGAACAATTTCATCTGGGAGAAAGAAAAATCCATAATGTGTCTAAGTGGGCAGGGCTGGCACACATATTGTGTGTTTTATTTAATTAATACTTCTGTTAAAACTTGTGTATTATTTGAGCTAAGAAGCTGTTTAAATTATCATTTTTACAGTCGTTTGAGGGGTTTTGGGTTTGTTGACATTGCTTCTTCATAGTAATAAAGTTGTAAAATTGGCTATACCTTTAAACAGAAAAGGTTTGTAAATTTTTTTTTTTTTTTTACACTAAAATCATGTTTACATGCATATCCTGTGACTAAACTTTTGAGTATTTTAACGTTCAAAAAGTGCCTCACTGTGACCTTGATTTTTCCTACTTTTAATGAAAAGTAGGAATGAGTCGAAAGTAATTTTGCGGTAATCAAAATTATGCCACAAATGCTGTCGATTGAGCTTAACTTGTTTTGAACCCGGACTGTTCTTTTAAATAATTGTATGGCTCCATCCTCCTAATGTTTGTCGACAATTGTCTCATTTGTTTCTATTTTTATTTCTCTTTAGATATTTACATGACACTTAACTGAGAATGTATGATATAATATAATATAATACCAAAATATGATTGATTCTGTTGAGGTTGCCATGCACTGAACATGACAAACAAAAAGGGCATCTGTGTTTGTACAGATAAACAGCAATTAAACATATCTTTCACCAAGCAGTAAATATTAGGGCAGACCTGTGAAATGAAAATAAAAATACAAAACAATAATGACACAGGTCATTACGGATTTAATTGTATATCGAGAGATTAGTACAATGCACATCACTTAATGTAATGTTCTTATAAAGTTACTCAAGGCAAAAATTTATTGAGATGTCTTGAAGTCTACTGTCAGATCTACTAAAAATTGATGAATTGGTTTCATTCAGCTCCAGCATATGGTTTGCTTAATCAAGTGTGTTTAGTTTATTCCAACAGCCCCCCGGTTGTAATTCCAAATGCTCCTTTTGTAAAACGAATTCCATAACCATTATGATTTACCAGAGAGCAAAAATCTATTTACACAATGCTCACCAATGCACTGTAAACCTGCTTAATTTAATTATCCAACACATGAGTAGAAATGCCCAAAGCAGTTTATTTAGAATGAAATACAAAGCTATCCTGTCAACCGCAAATAAATAAAGCGCCTATACATTCATCTTTGCTTGTTACAGCTGTCCAGATATCCCCACCCACTGCCATCAGGTTATTCACCTCAATCAGAAAAATACACCCGGATATACTGTATTAAGACAAACTGTATAGGACTGTACTCTATATCCTTGTGCACACCTTAGTCTTGCTGATGTGTCATTTGTTGTCCTTGTGGATTTAGTGTTTTCATCTGTGGTACTTCAAACTTCCAATTTTAAGACATACACTACTGGTCAAAACTTTTAAAAACACTTGACTGAAATGTTTCACATGATCTTAAAAATCTTTTGATCTGAAGGCATATGCATAAATGTTTGAAATTAGTTTTAAAGACAAAAATCTAATTGTGCCACCATTTTAATTTATTTAATTATAAAACTAAAATTGTATAAAAAAATTTAAAAAAGATTTTTGAAACTTGGTGACTTGGACTAAATAATAAAGAAAAGCTGCCAATAAGTGCCCAACATAGATGGGAACTCCTTCGATACTGTTTAAAATGCATCCCAGAGTGATACCTCAAGAAGTTGGCTGAGAAAATGTCAAGAGTACATGTCTGCAAATTCTAGACAAAGGGTGACTACTTTGAAAATGATAAAATATTACACAGTTTTGATTTATTTTTGTTTAGTCACAACATAATTCCATTTATTTTATTCCATAGTTTTGATGTCTTTACCATTCTAAAATGTGAAAAAAAATAGAATAAAGAATTTTTGATCGGTAGTGAATGAAAGCAATGAATCTCAGTGGGTTTTAAAAGATAAAGTATTCTGGCCTCAATACAATTAAAGATTGGGTTAGTTTTAAAAAGGTGTGCTTGAAATTTTTCTCTTAGTGCACAATGTTAGCCTGAAGCCCAGTTTGTTCTCTGTGCCAGTAATGAGAAGAAGTCATGATGCCATTAATATCCTGGGACCCTTCAGATTCACATCATCTGTGGGATATGATGGACATAACTATCCATAAAGAAACAAAAAAAGAACTGAAAGAAAAAGAAAAAAAGTGTGCCTCAAAAGGTATTCACTTTAACCTCTCTATATTCACTGTTATCTGGATGACTAGAGCATGAATTGTGCTAATGTGTAACTAGTGTGAGGCTGAAAACATGAAAGTATGTGAATGCTTGGCCAACGCATTACAAGTGTGCAGTCCGATTGTACGTACTTAAGGTTTGTTCTTGCATTACTGTGGCGTTCAATCTATCTCAGTATACTCAAGGGGCTGACAGAGTAACCTTCATATGTCTGTGCCAATAAACTGGATGTGTTATTATTCAAATAGCTAGCTATAAACATGTCGAAGTTAAAGATAATTTATGTTAATGCCTACTATACAGTAGTGCCCCTTCAAGCAACATTGAAAATGCAAAACATACTTTTGTTGTTTTATGAATAGATCTGTTAAGGTTCTAATCAAAATACCCGAAGGAGAACTAGCATTTTTTTGGGTCATGAGTCCCCTCTGGATTTTCCTATGGGTTTGTATAATAGCAATTTTGGATTTATGAGTACAATAAGGTCTGTAGTTCACATTACTTTAAGATACTTGGATGTTTTGTTCTACAACATAAATTACACACAATCATATCACAAACAAGAATTTTGAATCTGTGCTTTAAAAAAAGGGGGGGGGTTGGGTAGCTCAGCAAGTAAAGACGCTGCGTACCACATCAGGAATTGTAAAATCAAATCCAGAATGTGCTGAGTGACTCCAGTCATGCTTCCTAAGCAACCAGTCACGTTGGGGTAACCTCCTCGTGGTCTAATGTGGTTCTCGCTCTCAGTGGGGCGTTTGGTGAGAATAGCATGAATAAATAAATTAATCCACTACACAATTAAACCACAACACAAATAAATTAAACCATAACATTAATAAATTAAACCACAACACAAATAAATTATTCCAATACACAATTAAACCACAACACAAATAAATTATTCCAATACACAATTAAACCACAACACAAATAAATTAAACCATAACATTAATAAATTAAACCATAACACAAATAAAATAAACCACAACACAAATAATTAATTCACAACACAATGAGATTAAGCCACAACACAAATAAATTGAGCCACTACTCAACGGAAATGCTCCCAGCTACTAGGGGGCAATGTCGACCCGTAGTCTATGTCACAAACCAGGATTAAAGAGCTAGCTAAATAAATTTAAACGTAGTTTAAGCGAATTCTGAATTCACAGTACCAGTAAAGTAGATAGGCTTTCATCAGGGTTCATCGCAATAGTAATATACGCTAATCGGCTAACCTGCACTGGGGCAGGTTATGTTCCCGAGCAGAGATGTCATACAGATACTGAACCAATCAGCTGTGAGCAAAGTGACAGTCACTGCACCCAGCATCTCTCACTCCAATTTAAAGTGCACTTCAACAAAACAATTTTATACATTTCCAGAATCTGTTCAGCTTTTTTGTGATACATGGCACTGGTGAATAATGTTTACATAATGTTTAGACTATTTTTTTGCAGTATTACATGCTTAAATGAGGAGGACATGACACAATGAGACGTTCCCAATTTGAGTAAAGTAGATTTATGTTTTGATTATGTTATGATTTTGATTAAACTAAATACATTAATTTAAAGACATTAGTGCATGTGAAGCCAAGTATTGTAATGAGCCCTCTCTATGGTATGGTGTTGCCTCCAGGCAACATAACATAATTTAGCTTGCTGTTTTAAAATAAAACACCCGATTCATGACTCCTTTCTTCATCTTTGTGTTGTGGCTTAATTTCGTTGTGTTGTGGTTAAATTCTGTTGTTTTGTGGATTAGTTTGTGTTGTGGTTAAATTATTATTTTTTGGTTTAATTTATTTGTGTTTTGGTTTAATATATTTGTGTTGTAACTTGGTTTATTTGCATTGTGAACTGTTTGCTATTAAATTCCGTTGTGTTATGAACTTCTGAGCCACTGATGCACCCTTGGAGAAAAACAAAATCAAGCTACTAAATATCATCACTATTTTGAAGAACAGGAAATGTATGTGTAGCAGACCAAGGAATCTATCAGGATCCTCCGAATCAATCTGCTGCCAGAGAGACAGATCTGTTTGTCACTGTCATGTGTCACGGAACAAATGCATGCATTACTGTGAGGTATATTCATGAGAATGAAATCACTGAGTATTGAACATCATAATTCCTAAATCTTCCTAAACAGCACTTTACTGCTTAATGAATCTTTGCCAAGTAAATAATAATCCCACATGAGTGGTGACAGGAAATCATGGCAAGCAGAACGAAGCTTGTTAGTCATGCTCAGCACACCTCAGCGGGCTTGTTAAGGCAAGTGTGAAATGAATTCTTTTCAACAAAAGGAGGTTGCCATGCATTATTAATAATAAAATTTTATAATTGACCCATACCTGGGTGGGTTGGTCAGTTATGGTTTCTTCACTTTCAGCAAATTTCCAACAACTATGTATTGACTGAGTAAAGGTTATGAATGTCTTGCAATCTAAATGGTAATACTGATTGATCTACAGACAAATGTTATGCTATAATACGCAACTCATCCAGACTTTCAATTTTTTTAGTTTACTGTCTTTTTCCTTAAGTATATGCATACAGGGAAATGCATATTAGATTTCTTTGTAGTTCACTTAGTTTTGTAGTGTAATAGAATACAATTATTTTTACCCCAAAGAGTATTATATCTTGGATAATAAATTAGAACCAAATATTTCTCACAACTTTGAACTATACGTAAATGTATAATTTAAGTGTGCTGAAGTGTTTGCATATCATTGTACAATTTTAAATAGCATTACAGCACCAACGTTATATTTGAAGCACCACAAACCAACTGACTAAACAATCTGAAAAACAAAACTGGATTGTTCACTTTTGGTTCTTTCATTCTTTCTTGCATTTAATACATTACGCAATTTCAGGAACATTATAGGCTGTAATATAGACTGCAAAACAGAACAAACCTATTCAACTTAACTTACCAATCACCAAGCAGACAAGCGCGTGTCTCCACGACACTGATGCCATGACGTCTCGATGTCAGTCAAACGAAACGGAAGTTTGAGACTTTCGGTCGATTAAACGGCACTATTGCCTCACAGCTCTACACATCTTTGCTTCTGGCAGGTAATTGGGCAAACAGTTTCATTCACATTAACGCTGAATCTTCACTTGAAGACGCAGGAGTGAGGATTCCCCCGCTCCTCTCTGTCAACATGCCCTGTATTCTATAAAGTAATGCTTAATCCAGGAAGCCCAAACGAATTAGTAAAACGTCTCATCTATACTGTGCCCAGGTCAGTTGAGGCATACTCTCAGTAGCACGCACTTGAGTCGCTTGTGGACAGTCGGTCTCTGAGCTCGAGCGCGTCAGACTCACAACTCCAGTCGCGAGCTGTGGGGTAGAAACAGTTAAAGCGAATGCAGAGAGGGAGGGCTCATGGCTCATCAGCATATGCTGGCTAATAATAAACATAGAAATAATTGATCAGGGGACTGAGACTCTGCCAAAGACCACTGTGGTCTTTACAGAGGAGCAAACTAATTCATTTACCACTGTTTTCGTTTAATTGAACTCAAACAAAGCACCAGCAGCAGTTCTGCAAGAATAACTAACAGGTTAGCAGCTTTTTTTGGTGTCAATAAAGTAGCTATTACACAAAAATAAATAAATAAATAATAACAATAAACGGGAAAATCTGCACACTTTTTCAGTCCGAAATTTCAAGCAGCAATAGGCTATGCCTTTGTAGCTGATCCTGGGTCACTATTGAAAATTATTATTTTAATAAAAATGTATTTCAAAGGAATGAATCTCTTAATTTCTAAGTTTATTACCCCCAAAGCAAATGATTGTTGATACATCGATCCAGTCCGTTGCTGCTAGCAGGGCTGTTTCTAGCTTTAAGCTGTACAAGCAGTTGCTTAGGGCCCCGAGCCACCAAGGGGTCTCTGCAAAGCAAGGTCATTATATATATATATATATATATATATATATATATATATATATATATATATATATATACTTACTAAAAGCTGCAAGTAAGAAGACAGCTGTAATGGCTCAGTTAGACAGCTACAGGGGGCCCCCTTGTGGCCCGAGAGGGAAGAGAGAAAACAACTGCAAGGAGGAAGTTGTAGCTATGCGGGTTTTTCGGCCATCCTGAAGCACACCTACAAGTTAGGAGCAGGAAAAAAGAAAAAGCAAGAGGAGGAGAAATGCAGCCAGACCACTGGTTATAAAGTATGATCCAAGTACAATTTTTCTTAGGGACCCCATATGCTCAGAAACGGCCCAAATAATAAGCGCCACTCGCCAATGCTCAGGATGCACCAATCACAGTTGAGTGTAATATTTAAAAAATAAATCAAAATTCTGGAGATTACACGGGCGAATTACCATTGGTATTTTACGTCCTATTCTTGAAATTAATAGATTTTAACCAAGTATACTTTTGTGTTCAAATGTTTAAG
Source organism: Moxostoma hubbsi (assembly GCA_032164185.1). Taxonomy (NCBI): domain Eukaryota; kingdom Metazoa; phylum Chordata; class Actinopteri; order Cypriniformes; family Catostomidae; genus Moxostoma; species Moxostoma hubbsi. The sequence goes on along the minus strand of JAVLUX010000011.1, from coordinate 16,166,817 downwards.
TCAAAGTAAAAAAAGTTCTTAGTTTGGCATGAAGCCCAATAGAGGATTTAGATTTTTCGGCCGTAAAGCACACTCTTGATGAAGATCTCTTGACATTTGAACGATGTTACTGGATTTTAAGGTGCCAGTATAACTCCCAATAAATGTTTTATTCTTTGCATTGGAGTAGAACATTGGAATAGATTGAAAGATAATATTTTGTCAATTAAATAAGGCATTTTTGATAAAAAATAAAATGTAAATAAAAAAGTGATTAGCTGTAAACTAAGCCAAACACCTACTTTGTTTAGAAAGCTTTTTCAGGTAAAAATGTTAGTTCATATAAATAAGCAATATGTGAGAGAATTATGTGGGAGTGAGGGGAGTTGGAAAGCAGAAAAAACTTCAGTGCTCCATTCTCCCCACAATTAGTTTGTCTTGTGATGTCATATTGCACGTGTAAATTATTAATTTACCCTATCCTTTGTTTAGATTTCAATTTGTTTAATGCTGGATAATACATGTTACAAGGTCACTTCATGTCCCTTGAATATCATTTTCACATTTTAACCTTTGATTTTGCCTCATTAATCTTAGGTTTATCACATCACATACAATATCGTGATCACATTACCCAAGTTATCACATATCATATTTGTCCTCCCAGAAGCCCTTGTGATTAGTTCTTAATTTGCTTATTCTTTAGTATTTTTTTGTTAAGATTTATATTTAATATGGTTGGGCAAAGAAAAATAAATACATTTAATTTAAGAAATTAGATTTGTTATATGAATTAATGATGTTATTTTGCCTATATTACTTAACTGACTTTCTTCCATTTTCTTAATACCAATTTTTTTAATATTAGGCTATCCTTGCTATACAGTGCTTTCAGAAAGTATTCCCCCCCACACACACATTTTATGTTGCAGATTTATGCTAAAATGCTTAAAAAATAATAAATAAATAAATCACATCAATCTACACTCCATACCCAATGATGACAAGGCAAAAACCAGATTTTTGATAACAGATGTCCATTTTAACCAAGTGGATCCAGTGATTATACCAATAGTTATTCTGTGATGCACTTTTCAGTGTACTGAAAGATAGCAGCAAATGCTTGTGAAATGTACAGTGAAGGAGGGGTCCAAGAAAGGCCTCTTTTAGTGGTAACTGCTGGCACAGACTGTAAGAAGTTTTTTTTTCATTCTGTCACAATGACAAAGCCAGATTTTTGATTTTTGAAATGTATTAAAAAGAAAAAACTGAAATATCACATTGACATAAGTATTCAGACCCTTAATTCAGTACATAATTGAGGCACCTTTGGCAGTGGTTACAGCCTCAAGTCTTTTGGGTACAAGGCAACAAGCTTTGCACTTCTGGATTTGGGGATTTTCTGCCATTCTTCTCTGCAGATCCTCTCAAGCTATGTCAAGTTGAATGGGGACTGTCGGTGGACTGCCATTTTCAGGTCTCTCCAGAGATGTTTGTTTGGGTTCAAGTCTGGGATCTGGCTGGGCCACTCAAGGACATTCACTGTGTGCTTGGCGTCATTGTCCTGTTGGAATGTGAACCTCTGGATCAGGTTGTCATTGAGTATGTCTCTGTATTTTGCTGCATTCAGCTTTCCTTCAACCTTGCCCAGTCCCTGCCACTGGAAAACACCCCCACAGCATGATGATACCACCACCATGCTTCAACGTTGGGATGGTATTGCGCAGGTATTGAGTGCTGCCTGGTTTTCTCCAGACATGAGACTTGGAATTGAGGCCAAATAGTCCAATCTTCATTTCATCAGACCAAAGACTCTTGTTTTTCACAGTCCAGGAGTCTGTGGACACTGGCACATATCTGTATGTAGAACTAAACACTGTCAGGATTTATGCATAGGTAGGTTCAGTGACAATTCACAATCTTTTTACGAGCACTATAGAAAAGAATTGAGAATAAAAAGCGAATTTTCCTGTGTATTTTATTAGAAGATTCGGTTTTCATCATCGATTTCCCTTTTGTGAAAAAAGGTTGTGCATGAGTTGTCACCACATCTGTAACAGCTTTGACATTTGTTTTTAAGTCTGTAGTTTTGACTGCAATACATTCTATTGTATAAGACGCGATAAAATGTTCTCATTCTAAAAGTTGCTGGTTCATGTTTTGGAGAAGAGTGTAACTGAACTAAGCCCAGACAAACTTCAACATGCATGCTCCAGTACGGAACTGGACAACGGATAGCTTGACGACCACGGATGCTGTTGTTGCACATCTTGAATGTTGTTAAACTCACCACTGAGTGTTGCGCAGAGAGGGCTTGGATGTTTACCACCACGTTTGGTACATTTTTTCAACATCATTTGGAAGGTCAGATAAAAGTGACTGGCTGGTCTATTACATTGGCTGTTTATTACATTGTACCGGGAGACTATGGTGGTTCGCAATAAAAACTGTCGGTATGCAGTAGAGTAAATCATGCAAGTGCAGGTACTGTGTACCTCCCCACTTCAAGCACTGCTTTAAGTGCTTTTTTGTGTCTTGCTTTGAGGAGAGGCTTCCGTCTGGCCACTCTGCAATAAAGCCCAGATCGGTTTAGTGTTGCAGTGATGGGTGTCCTTCTGTAAGTTTCTCCCATCTCCACACATGATCACTGGAGCTCAACCTGAGTGAACGTCGGGTTCTTGGTCACCTCTCATACCAAGGCCCTTCTCCCCCTATTGCTCAGTTTGGCTGGGCACCAGCTCTAGGAAGAGTCCTGGTTGTTCCAAACTTCTTACATTTAAGAATTATGGAGGCCACTGTGCTCTTGGGAACCCTCAATGCAGCCAAATTCTTTTTGTAGCCTTCCCCATATCAGTGCCTTGACACAATCCTATCGAAGTCCTCAGGCAGTTCCTTTGACCTCGTGGCTTGGTTTTTGCTCTGATATGCATTTTCAGCTGTGAGACCTTATATAGACAGATGTGTGCCTTTATAAATCATGTCGGATGCACATGAGTTATATTTCAAGTGTCATAGCAAAGGGTCTGATTACTGATGTCAATGTGATATTTCAGTTTTTTTAATGTTTAATAAATTTGCAAAATTGTCAAAAATCTGTTTTGTGCTTTGTCATTATGGGGTAAGATGTGAAAAAAGAAATACATAATTTAAAGCATTTTAGCATAAGGCTGCAAAATAACAAAATATGAAATATAAAAAAATTAAGGGGTCTAAATACACTGTATGTCCCTATAAACTTTCAAACCAAACCTATGTCCTTGGCTTGTGTTTATTATTTAATACATTTGAGGTATAATAAAAAATGGCTTGTTTTTATATAGTATTGCTAGATATTCCACAAGACAAAAATAAATACTGATAATTATCCTTAATAATAACAAATTATACCGTTCAAACGTTTACACATAGCCTTTTGTGATGGCTGTGCCTCATGACAGTGGCTCAATGATGTTGTGATCCAGCTTTGCCAATCAGGACAACTGAGGGACTGATAGCATATACAAAATCACAAAATGCTGCTAGCAGTCATTGGAATCAAGGGTGTGTGCGTTTCTGTATAGGATTATTTAAGGGTAATGTCATGTAACTTAACTATTTTTCTTTTGGAAGATTATTCGGGACTGTACTGAATTTAAAAAGACATATGTTATGATCTCTCATTCCTATTACGAATTCTAAAGTTACAGATTCTGCAATGGGTATGTCGCTCTCTTGTGGCTGTGAGAGGAAAAGCAATCACTTCCGACCAGCCCCTTAAAATGTGAATCTTCACTTAAAAAGGTTAAAAAAGACTAAATTTTATTGAATTCAAACTTGTAATATAACCACATACTTGTTAGAAACTAAGTTGTAATAAATTAAAATCCCCATCTTAAATAAGGACTTTTTAGGTGTGTGTGTAAATTGTATGATCAGAAGTTATATTCCAATCATACATAGCCTATATACTTTTTGTAAATGCTGGCATGTATTCAGACAAGAGTCCACCATCCAATAAAAGGTAGATTTAAAATGTATATCAAAAGGTTGAACTGTGTTCTTAGGGTATATAAGTATATATACTGTATACATAAAGAACTGTGCAAATGTTTTAGGCACTTGTGGAAAATGTTGCATAGTGGGGATGTCTTCAAAAATAATGCTCAAAAATTAATTTCTCAATTACATAAAAAAAGCAAAATTAATATTGAGTTTCAATTAATGTTTGCCTTCAAAACAGCACCAATTCGCCTACACCTGGACAGTTTTTCTTGTTTGTTGGTAGATAGGATGTTCCAAGCTTCTTGGAGATCTATTTAGGCCATCTCAAAGTTGGTATCTGGGCTCTGTGGGGACATACAATCTGTTGGATGGTTCCTTGTTCTTCTAGTCAATTCTATTTGCAAAGTATTTTTTACAAGAGAAAATTCTTAAGCTGTAGCATTATGATTTGTCGTAACATTTTAAAAGGGGTGCCCACCAACTTTGGGCCATATAGTTTCTTTTTTACATCTTGTGTTTTATAATTGTTTTTCTATTAAAATTTTGCTGAAAAGCCTATAATAGTCTTTTTAATTGCAAGTTCTCATCTTGTAAGTTATATTTAGAAGTATATTTTCTATTAAAAAATATATATCTATTGCTTGCAGATAAAGTTGCAATGCCACTATTTTGTCCAAAGCCACCCCTCCATCTATGCTTCAACACTGTTAAAGAACCATGTACGTATGGAACAACTCGCATCATACAAAATGACAGAATGCTTACAGTCAGTGTATATTTATAATACAGCTCATTATTGTGACATCTACAGATGACATTAATACAAGTAAATAAACTTGACAGCAAGATGGTGAAAGCAAATGTGACCTTATCAGACTCTTGCTACAACTGCCCTATGTAACCAAACACTTTTTCGAGTAAAGAAAGACTATAGATGAAATCAGAACATGTGTAGACCATATAAACAGCTTCAGAGATGTCTTACTGATTGTAGAAAAAGTTGTGCCACTGAAGACAATCCACAGATGTCCATTTTAACCAAGTGGATCCAGTGATTATACCAATGGTTATTCTGTGATGCACTTTTCAGTGTATTGAAAGATAGCAGCAAATGCTTGTGAAATGTACAGTGAAGGAGGGGTCCAAGAAAGGCCTCTTTTAGTGGTAACTGCTGGCATAGCCTGTTTTTTTTTTGCATTCTGTCACAAAGTTTTAGCAAGTTCACATTTTCCAAGCCTTCAGCAGTTTCAGTACAGTACTATATGAGCCAGTGGTTAACCGAGGCCTTAGCTGCTCCTGGTCGTCTTACATAACATCTAATCCAGCATATATCAACAGCGCACAAACATACAGTAAGAGCTGCTATCACATAATGCACACAAAATCCAGTGAATTACTGCAGTTACACAGTAGATGCCAAAAATACATTGAAATACGTTCTATGCAGTAATATGTTTATCATAAAATGTGTGTAACGCAAACAAAATCTTACATTAACCATTAAAATAAGGCAAGTCAGAACTAAGTTTGAATAAAGACAGCATTGGTAGAAGGTTGAGACAGAGAAACTTGGCTCAATGACTTTATGACTGCATGTTGCTCAATGCTACACAATAGTTCTCTAACAACAGTGCAGTATGAAGTACAGTAACTAAATACTTAATACTGAATGCAACTACTTCTCATGATAATAAAGCAAAGCAAAATAAAGGCAGCGATAAAACAAACATTAAAATCTGTAGGAAGAACTGCACCAGTTATAAAAATTAGGTACTCTGTCAGAGATGCATTGTGATCCAAGTGGGTTCACAAGCTCTTTTACGGTCATCCAAACAGAGGGCATCTGAACAGGAAGTGGACAGTTGGTGGAAAAGAAACATCATTTAAGATTTTTACCACCTGACCCTGAAACAGCTTAAATTAAAACATCTTGCAGTGATACGGGCGCTTGTACTACAAAATTGGGCAGTTTAGAGTCACTACTCAAATGAAGTATAAAAGTTACTAAAAGAATGATGGTTGCCAAACACTGGCCCCATGTCTGCTGTTAGCCCTTTTAGCATTTAAACTCAGGGTTGGGATGCTGTCTGTCTGAAGCCAGTGTTGTTGAAGATGAGTTGATCCAGTTGTAGTAGTCCAGTTGTCCATGTCTGCACTGTAAGTAATTGGAATGTGTTTGACTGGAATGTTGCAATCAATGGAAAAGTTAGAATGGTCCAGTGACAGGTGCCGGGCATGGTGTAACTCTCAGAGTTCAGTGGTCAGCAGTCCCTTGGGTTTGTGGTTGTTGTCCTTGGTTGGGTGAGCCACAGTACTATAAAAAAAGAAAACACCAATACAGCAATAGATTTGTTGGTTACATTTTGATGCTGAATTACATTTTTCTACTTATATTATCAAAACGAATGCTTCATATTTCAATGTTAAAATGTCAGGGATGTTAGCCAATGCGAATCCAGCTGCCACAATTCTAGTGTTCTCCTGATGATTCACAGGGTTTTTCTATGCAGCTACTAAAGTGTTCTTTTTGTTTTTTAGCGTGTTGCTATGAGGTTGCTAGTGTTTTTTGGGTGGTTGCTTTCCCAAGCACTCCTACCACCCCTTTTGTCCAGCCTGCCACTGTTCATTCCAACAGTTAATTCATTCTCATGGCATTAATTTAAGCCAGAAGCTGACATATCAGACTGCTTAAAAAACACCAGTGTATATACACTAAGAGCACATCACCCAAGAGTTGACAACTCTTGAATGCACAAATCTGCTCTACAAAAGCTAATTACAATGAAGGGGATCACTATAGCGCAGCTATATCTTGCCAGAAAATGGTTTCAGTCCTTACACCAAGGCTGTTTCAAGGCTGTGCCTTGAAGATCTATATAGAAAGCTAATGGATCAGGAATGCAGCAAACCTGGTGGCAATCACAGTGTGAGTGCGAGAGACATGGGGGAGTGGGGAAATAGCGCTCCCTTCGGGATGGTGAGATGACATCTTTGCAGTACAGTCAAGGAGGCCATTAGTAAAGGTGCCAGACTGTTAAAGGAGAGAAAGGAGGAAGGGCCAATCAGTCACTATGTGAAGTATAAGAAAACATTTAAATGAGAAGTGAGGAGAACAAAATGTATAAATCAGAAAGATTTTGAAACCCCAATATGAAAGCTTATGCTAAATTTGTAAATCTAAAAATCTACAGATTTAGAAAGATTTATATACACAAAGATTCTGTTATTCTAGAATGCTGCATGCATCCGTGTCTGGTAGCACTAGGAAAAAAGGGAAAATGAAATGTACTGTGATTTCTACAGTAAACTACAGCTGCTCCTTTTAAATGTATGTCAGAGCATTACTAAGAATTTTATTTTTGCATTTGTATTTCAATTGTGTGCATGTACAATTCTATGTAATAACCACACAAACCACAAAAACACATTGTTGACATCATTTACTGTTACATTTCAGAGCACACTCTAATCCACTCCAAGATTGCATTTTAAAACAAATCAAATTTAAGGAATAAATATATCATTATCATAAAATAAATGGACTGATATTACTCTGCATATTAAATCGCTACTTGCCAAATAAATAAATCAATACATATAATCAAAAATAAATATGATATCAAATAAGAGCTGAGTGATCTGAAACAATGACCTGGGATGGTGGCCAATTATACAGTTTAGCTGCCATTACACCAAAATATTTGACAGAATGCTGCAATTGACCAATAAGAAACAAGTGTTTCAGAGAAATGTGTAAAAAGCATCTATAACTTATTTTATACCCATTACACACAACACTATGACCAACTGAAATACAAAACACAACATACTTTAGCAATTACTTAGCAGTTAACTTACTGTAGGTGCTGATGCTGGAATGATCCATCGAGGAGTGATTGTGGGTTTGGGGGCTGGTACCTGTGTCAAATCATTAAATTAATTCACTTACTACATGACTTACTATGAAGTATGAACATTACAAGCATATTTTGTCAGTCTTTGAGATCTAAGTATCTGAACTGTTCAGAGCAACAAACTAAGATGCACTGATGAACTTACTACAGGGATGGGGTCTGTGAAGTCTATCAGGTTATCAGTTAGAGGGGCTGTCAGCGGCTCAGGATGTTGAGCACTTACCTGCGGAGAAAAAAGCAACATGCTCTAAAGCGAATTACAACCAAAAGCACATTCAATAGCTAGATTTGCATTTCCTGAAGGAAATACCAGTGCTTGCAAGGCAGCAAAAGAATAGTGTTAAATATTTTGGTAAAATTATTAGAAGAGAAGAGTTTGATAATACGCAATACAGATGGATAAATTTTTGTAAAAAAGAAAAGATGAATCACAACTGAGTTCTATTGCAATTATATCACCGCTGTCACTAACAGTAGATTTGTTAATGCTGAAAATTCTAGCAGTGTCAATGGGAAATTTATAGTGTCAACACTGGAAGCGACTGATATCACATTGTGACGTGTCAGCTTGAGGATGTCGTCTGAGCTGCATGTCTACTCACAATGTTCACTAACATGGACCAATCAGATGTAAGCTTGAGGCTACATTTGAAAAACTTTAAAATGCAAATTTAAGATTAAAAAAAAATAATAATAATATAAATAAAATCAATTGGTATTAAAATTAACTTGGCAATGGTGAAATAATTGTATACGTATTTCATACATGGGTCTAATTCCTCTTAAATGAGAGTACAAGTCAGTGGGGAGAGTGTAAATGATGGTGCATGTTGACAGCTGTTGTAGATTCTTTTTACAGTGTACCAGCAGCTGGTCTGACATTGAGCCATCTTTGATACCTTGGATGACTGGGGTTCATTCACTGGATCTGGTGACAGCGGGGGTACAGAGGAGATGAATTCGTCCACATTCGCTTCCAGGCTAAGAGCAGAGAATAATGAATAGATCTTACAGAAGCATCCAGACTTTTCATGAACACATGCACTGAATTATACGGGTGTGATCGAGTCTTAAAGCTGATTTATGTAACTGTCTGTGTTAATATACTTTCTCTTGTCCAAGCTTAATATGCAGAGACAACTAATTAGTAAGACATTCATAGGAAATTTTTCTCAAAAACCATATGCACCTTCTTTCTGCGGCACTGAAAATGTCTCTGTTTGTTAGTGTGGCCTGCCCCAACAGGTGTTACTCAACAAATGGGATGAGTTGCGGGGCAGAACTCTCTCTTTGTTTGACTAACGGGAGACGGGGGTCTTATGCAGAAAAATGGTTTTTTTTTTTTGCAATTCCGTTTGGTGGCGCTAGTAACACAGAAATGACATACTTCAGTATTAAAGATGACTAAAACAATGATGGTTGTGGATGAAGATGTATTTCTGACTGACATGGAAAACTTTTCAACTGTGAAGCATATTTGAGGGGACCACTGGACATACATCTTTTGATTTGAGCACCGGAGATGAGCCCAAAGACATGGAAATCTTTTGAGTGTTTCAAAGATAGGCTTCTAAAGCTATTCATTAGTGCTCATCCAAAGGACACACAGGAAATCACAATGTTCACCCCTGAATTAATTCTAACAAAGTGTTTGAAATAAACTAAAGATGACTTTGTGAGTACTCAATAGTTTTTTGTGTGTGAGCACATGTGGTTACAACACTGTTGTCATAAAAATTTATATGATTAGTGTACAATCTTAAAAGGTACAAATTATTTTATACTAATAAGCATTAGTAACTTTTACTATTTACATGAACTTTTAATTCATTTTGAATCTGTAACAGTTGTGAAACGTATATTGTATTATTTGAGTTTTCGTATTTAATTGCAACATTTAACCATGAGAGACCATATGTTAAGAGTGGTTTTACAACTGGTAAGGGTTCTTCTCAGGCATGACATTAAGCAAAGTGCCCAAGCAAATGACTATAATTTTATTTCTGTATTCTTTTTCTTTCATTTAAATATCTGTTGGAAACATCTGAATAATAAAGGTGGGGGGTTAGGGGGGATGATAGACGTTTGGACCCCAGGAAAGGGGTTATTCAAGGTCACGGGAGTGGCCATTTCAATATGACGAGGTGATCGACCTTTGGACCCCTTGTGCAACTGTTTAGCGTTTTCAGTGAAGGGGCTAAATGTCTTTTATAATTATATGTATTGTACATGTTAATACTTAAATTTTTTTTTTTTTAATTTCCATGTGAAGCACTTTGAATTACCACAGTGTAAGAAATGTGCTTTATAAATAAACTTGCCTTGCCTAAGCATAGCACTGATGTACGATGGACAAAAATCTTCCAGATTAAGACACTGTCATGTGACAAAAATCTGGATGTGAAATATCAGAGCTGAATGGCTCCATGTCAGTGTACACAGTTAATTGCACTGTAAATGGTTACATAAGGGCATGTTTCCAGGGGGACCATGACCATATGAACACATCTGTGATAAATGTAAAGGAGAACCGAAGCTCTTTATTTCAGGTTTTGTTTTAGGCATCACTGTGACAAATTATATCAAATCTGCACTGTGTATGTATGTATGTATGTATGTGTGTGTATATATATATATATATATATATATATATATATATATATATATATATATATATATATATATATATATACACATACATACATACATACATACATATACACATACATACACATACATACACATACATACATACATACACACACACAACAATTTAGGTAAATTCTAACCATTTCTAATAAAAACCGGATCATATCCAGGTAGCCCCTTTATTCTGGGTGTGCCCCAGTTTCTAATCATGCTCCACTGCCTTAGACTCTGTCAGAGGAGGATTACAGGCCCACAGGCTTGCTCACATGGATCTGCTATGTCTTAATCCACACTCAGCCAACAAAGCAATGCTTCTTTTCAGAATACCCCATCTTTGTACCAGCCCAACAGAGCTGGTGTTTGACGCTAGTATTTGTCACTGTTCTTGGACCAGGTTTTATGAGCTGTGGTCTCACCTGCTGGTAGAGCTGGGCAGTAGGCCGGGCTGGTTAAGCAGGTCCCAGGACTCCTGTCGCTCTGCTCGCCCACTCACTGGCAGAGAGGTGGTGCTTCCCATATGCCCCCCACAAGCCGTCAGTCTGATGAAGAGAGAGGCATTGCTATCTGTTTCATTATTCAAACTGATTACTTTAACTTTCATATAACACAACTGGGTATCTGACATGAAATGTCAAGCAGAGTTCTGTGGTGTGACATGCTCATTCTCAAACTATTCTTTTTTTCTTCTCATTAAATCTTGTATAATTATTCTTCATGCTTTATGACTTAATTATATTGATTTGATATTCAATTCAGTCAAGTGTGTCCAAACTTTTCACTGGTTTGTTAGCATAAACCCTGATGTTGAATATTTTTTTTTAATGTTTGTTATTTGTCAACTACCCACCTGTTATCACAACAGTAAAAATTTGATGTAACAGTTAACCCCAAGGTTTTTTTTAAAAAAACAATATTTTCTTTGTAAATGATTGCAGCTGCTACACGTTGTCATTTAAAATGGTAGTGCAGCTTAAGTAAAGCATTCATGGCTTAAACTGATGCTAAGGAGGCCTGTATTTCCTAAGGCATTCATCTGACCCCATATTGAACTTTAACTCCAGCTGCACTGCTTCTGAAGATCAGCAGAAGCAGCTCATTAAGATCCATTTATGTAAGTGCCTTTCATTTATATACACCACATCTTCCAACTCAACATGACTGAGATGCCAGATGTGATATGAGAGGTTATGCTAATAGTCCATATGAAAATTTTAGTAAGCTTCAAAGCCTTCCTTACGAATCAATTAAAAAAAAAAGTGAAAAAAAAAAAAAAAGAAAGGAAAAAGCGGTTGTCAAGCTTTGTCTGAAATGCATGAGCATCTCAATTGTGAGTCTAGTCAAAAGCATAATGTACAATTTTTGGACAAGGCCTGGAATCAAACCTACATTTCCAGAATGGGCACCAAGGTTCAATGCATCACATTTGTGCCATCCGTTTAATTGTTAACTAAATAACTAAAGTATTCTAATATTTAAGTGTCAAATCACCAAGTCCAAAAATACTGGCTTGAGTCGAAGTCTCTAGAATCCATCCATGTTAAAGGAATGAATCAACTAAATATAGAATTGACCCTGCGCTAAGCCCCGCCTTAAAAAGCAATCCTGTCTAAGCAAATGTTGCCCTGCCAGCATTACTCTGCCACACATTTGCTGTTTTCCAATGAGAGCTAATGTAAGCAATGAGTGTTCGAGTACTTTTAAGCAGGATTTAATTAAAATAATAATAAAAAAAACAAACATGCACCTGTATGTCTCTGTGGGTGGATAAGGCTCAAATGAATAGATAGACATCCAAAGGAAGACAGCTGCTAACCCATTAAATCAAAGGTTTAATAAACAGTATATAGTACAGAAGATAAGTTTCCATTCCATTTTGCCTCATACATTTTCACACTCCATTCATAATTTCTACAAATATAAGCGATAAAATATATTTTTTATTTAGTACTGCTCTTCAGAATCTACATTACAGATATTTACATATAGTATGCATATAGTAGTGTGTTGTCTTATATATATAAATTGTTTTAAAATATTGCCTTTATTGTTACCAGTTGGCAACAGAGACAACAAGAGTGAAAAGTGAATGAAATCCCACATACAGTTTTTATTGTGCTACTCCAATCCCAGAAGGAAAAATAGTAGAACACAATGCGGTACTTTTAATTATCAAGAAGCCCCAAATACACGTGGGACTCTTATTTTGAAATGTCTGAACTCCCAGTTGTGAGCTCACTGATTGCTGATTCGCTGAGAAAAATAATCTGAAAATTAATGATTCCTGATCATACCTTGCTGCTGCCTCCTGCAGGTTACAGTTCTTGGCTGTGGTCAATACAAGCTCATCTCTAGTATCCTGGGGAAAAAAACAGCAAAGATTTTGGTTAAATAAAGAGATACTACAGCTCTCCTTACACCTGCTATTAACATCTGTCTCAGGGGATCCATTCACATGTGGATGGCACAAAAATACTGGTGTAAACAAGGTCCAAGGTCTTGATTCTGACTCAAAAGACAATTTTATTGAAACATTTATAAAATAAATACATAAAAAAGCCCAAACACAGTACACACAAGATTTCATGAATCATCTTGGGTGTGCCTTACATCAACATGTAGTAACACACTGACGTAGATAGCAATGTATGTAGTAATGAAATCAGAGAACATCCCCTCAACAAAACCTGTTCACAACTGGTCATAGGAAATGCATCTAACATGTGTCAAAACCAGGTGTAAATAAGTCTATAAAAGCAATGGAATACCTTTAGTGCTGCCTCAGCCTGAGCTTTCAGGATGTTGCTCTTGAGTTCCTCAGGAGCTTTGAGGTGGTTCAGGACAGGACTGCTGCCCACACTATTCAAACTTTTCTCTGTCAGTTTCACCACTTCCTCCTTCACACAGAACAAAGTACAGAGATACATAATGTACAATGCAGCTAAAACAGTTGTTCAAATGTAGTGACGTCTCAGTACTGAGGTACAGATCTAATTATGTTCTGGTCTATATTAGTCAATCCTGCAATGCAAATCACAGTTATATTGTGAAGATTCTTTATATGCAAGATTCAGTGTAAAACGTCACAGCTCATATGGACTGTAGTTATAGCATTAATAATCATCTTTCCTATTCAAATTTAACGTAAAGTGCATCCTGAGGTGAGAAGTGCACAGTGGTCAACACAGTATGTGTTCCTTGCTCCTTCCTTAATTATTTAAAGTCTATGGGTCTACGGTCAAAGCCTAGTGAGCTTCCTCCAGAGGCAGCATGTTAAAACATCATAGGCGCACTCACAATGCAAAGACCATTCCAAAAGGTAAGTATCATCATTTTGCTGCCTCCCAAGATATCTAATTTTGGTCAAATTCTAAGGTAACATCATATGTATCCCTTCTAGGCGATCCCAGAATGCAGTGCATTCCAAATTGGCCTCTTATGAGGCTTTGTTTCATTAAGGATGCTGCCATAGAAGACAGCTGCCTATAAAGATAGGAGACAGCTCTCTAATTTTGGTACAGTCCCTGTTAGGTGGTGAACAGCTTGAAATTTATAATATACAAGAATTTGCATATTTTTCTCTATTCAAAGCTTAATTTATTTACTGTTTAAATATAACTTTAATTAATACACATATCAAATTGTGAGTATTGACATTTTCCATTTAATATATTTTAAGTTCAGTGTATTTTTAATATAACCAGGCTGTGTTTTAATTAATTTATAGTAAATGTTTTAATGATTATAATAACTAGTATAGAAGATACAGATCTGAGTTCATTAAACTTCAGGTTGTAGGTTGTAGCTGAAAAGGGGCATTTTTTCTGTGAAGTGCTTGCCTTGCATTATGATCATTGTAAAAAATAAATTAAAAAAACACGGAAATGTGTAAAAATGTTGAACAGTTTAAAAAAATATGAACTGACTAGTAATTCCAGTGTCGACTAGCAGCATCAGAACAGTGTAGTCGACTAGTTTCACACATCTATATCCATGTTCTTTTCTCTATCTACTGGCATGATTACTGAATGCATTTGTGCTAAAATTGTTTAATTGACAACCTGTAGGCTTAATCATTTAAATTATTAATGATGAATAATCGATAATCTATTATTAATTAATATCCCTTCTATGTAGCTATGTCATTTCATGCAGTATATTTCAGAAACACCATTTACAAAAAGCCTTGCTCTCTGTGCCCGTTTGTGTGTGGCCTTCTGGTTGGCTAAACTGACCTGGTTGTTCATGTTGAGGTTGACATTGTTTCTGGCTGGAACAGACACTGGAGTGTTTTCAATCTCCAGTTGCTTGAGCCGAGCTGCAGCTTCTGTTAATGATAGCAGGTTCAGTAAATATTACTAAACAATGAGATGTCAGACAGACAGATGCATGTCGGGGTATTAAAATATTTTGGGGTTAATCTGTTTACACAATGGAGTGTGAAATATCTGTACAAGGGAAGTGACTCATACCTAAATTTAGAAACAATAAAAGGACAAATATAATAAGGTAGTATAAGATAAGTTACATTTTGAACACATAAATTTTTTTTATAGAATGTATTTTATCATTTAACTCCTTTACTGTACACCATTATTAGATAATTAAAGACTTAACACTCTCACTGGATGGATCAAATTAAAATAGTATCCATTTTAGCGTGTCTTACGGAGTTGGAAAAAAAAAATTACAAAATAAACAAACTGTTCCCTTACATGGTTAGTTAGCTGAGACCTTTGTCTACAAATATATCCATTTCAAAATAATTTAGTATTAAACATTTTTAACTAAGATTTTAAACATGTTTCGTCCCTTATCTCAAGAATCAGTATACTAATGTACACAGATTAGGGAGGGTTACTTATGAAATTTATTCCACTACAGATTACAGAATACATGCTGTAAAATGTCATTTGTAACGTATTCCGATAGATTACTCAAGGTCGGTAACATATTCTAAATACTTTGGATTACTTCTTCAGCACTGGTAGATTTCTTTCACTTGTTGTGACTATAAAAATCAATTTGATCTTGTTTTAAGGACTTTTTGATATTTTTACAGGAAAACAATACAAAAATTATCAAGAATACGACTTTTGCCCTAATATCAAAAGGTCTTACTAGAAAAAAGAAATTATGATCCAATGTGAATTTTCTAGATAAAAAATATGATCGTGCCTGGTAACGTGCATGTAAAAAGGCTAGAAATAGCATTTTAGTTTAGCGTAAAGCAGACAATTTTCACAAGTTTTATTTCTAATTCTTCTGTTCCAAATTTTCTTCTCTGCTCGTTTGAATGTAACACATCATACGTGTTTCACTGATGTTCAAATGCACTTTGGATCGTATCATTTATTTGTATAAATGTTTTCTATCTGAAAGGACTAAATATTAAATGAAACAAATGACAATAAAATGCAATCTCTTCAGTTATCAAAATACTTTTTGAATGTAATGTAGTGGAACACCGTTACTTATATTTTGGATTTTAAATACGTAATCCCGTTATATGTATTCCGTCACTCCCCACTCTGAATGTACAATTGTGACAGGGCGGGGTCGGGTCATGATTTTACACACCCGGTCCCTTATCAGGCTAATCAAGCCTCCGAGAGGGATAAAGGCAGACTGCGGATGGTGGTGCGACAAAGAGAGAATGTTTACTGGCAACTGTCGGTCCTATGTGTGTGTTTGGGTCTTTTGGTTTCAGTTTTACATTAAAATATTACTTATATTGTCAAGCCGGTTCTTGCCGCCTCCTTTCCATTGTTCCCTTTACAACAATATAAATGTAACATTTATCATTTCTTGATGGCTCAATTCACTTAAAGCTTGTTAAATCGTTTTAAACTTCACACCTTCAGAGTGGAGCTTTAATGTGAACATTTATTTTAACCATAACATAAAACAATTACTGTCAAATGGTCAAAAATTCAAAATCAGTACATCCCTAGTTTGTCTGCCTGTATTAACTCACCAGCCAGCGAAAGGGGCTCCTCAGTGACTGTGCTGGCAGTGGAAAGAGCAGCGCTGGGTCCCACCTCTTCTGCTGTCACTATTGGAACAGAGGCCCGAAGAACCTCATCTACACTCGTCTCTAGAGGGTCAGTCACTAATGGCATGCTGAGAAGAATGAAAGGGTTAATTACCTTCTAAGTACAGGATGTACATCATAAGTGCTGCTTGTACAGGGTCCTCAGTGATCGAGATAACAAATGTAACTCACCTGGACAAAACTCGTTCACAGGACAAAACTCAAGTTACAGCCAAGCAATTTATTAAAGTGTGCCTTTTACTATTTTAAATTCTAAAGTGACACTTTATTGGATTTTCAAATAAGTGAAATTCATACTTCCAATCACACATATCTAAGATGTACAGTATTCAATAAGAAACGGTATTAGTTCCAGGGGATGGATGGATGGATGGATGGATGGATATATATACATTTAAAAAAAAACAATTTAAAAAAACTTGACATTATTCAATACACATCTTGAATATTTGCTCTTAAGACCATTTGATGAGACACTATTGCCATATTTGCAATTTGAAGAGGTTAAAAATCAGAGAAACAATATAAATCTCTCATATTCACAAGTCATGAGACAAGGAGGGACAAACTTCTTAGTATAGCAGAGTTGAGGAAACTTAATGGCCAAACAAAAACTTAATTGAAATCATCACAATCTTGCTTATTTTATATTGGCAGCAAAAACACCCAATTAAACAAATTCAATAGATCATCCATCCCAAAAGAGATATAAATAAAACACTTAGCAGAGCCATTCTTGTGGAACATTCCAACAAAATAGTCATCAACACTAAAAACTCTTATTTACTGAAGAGCCTCGTGCAAAGGAATGGGCTGTTATCTAACAGAATAGTTTGCCAGCTGAATACACACATTCCACTAGATCTAGATTACAAGACTGCGTGCGCGCACACACACGCCCACACACACGCACGCGCAAGCGCACACACACACACACACACAGTGAAATGCAAATCAGTTTTTCATTCCCTCTAAATTAAGTAATTCACACTGTATTTGGCAAATAACCTTTGACATGACATAACATGGAATCTACAGAAATGTCTGAAACATTTAAATATTTATCCCTAAATGACTGCACCAAAACTGTAAGAATTTCTCACAGACCTAAACAGAAACAAACATTGGGGAGTTGCTTTTGATTTCTAGTTTTAATCAAACATCTTCAAGCCATGTAAAACAAAACCATCCTTTGGTCATAATATTTGTGACAGGGCGCACCCGGTCCCGCCCTCTGCCCTGTCACAATATTATTGTAATTTAAAACTGCATATAGTGGTACACACAGGCATTACACATAGACAACTGGTTAAACAATTTACAATTATTAGATTAAATAATTACAGTAGATTCCATTTAACAGTGTTCAGCCTACTCTGATTAAACAGTTATATTGAAAAAGTTAACAAAGTACATGATCTTAATGGCACTTTAATCAAATTAGGGTATAAACTGGGGTCCAATTAATTTAAGGCACAAATACCATGCTCTTTCGAGAGAGAACTGAGACATGGTAGATAAAGTAATACCTATTCGTCAAGCTCAACCATTTAACCCGGTTATCAATATATATTGGGTATAGCGGGTTAGTGCCACGCACGCACGCACACACACACATATATATATACATATATATATATAACCACAAAGCAACAGGTCCCAAACTAGCTAGCCCCTACTAGGTGATAGCTTTATTTAGACTACATTTGCAACCCTTTTCAGGTATTTTATTTAACATAATCTATTGTATATAGTTTATGTATGTACATTAATGTATTATATATGTTTATTAAAATCACACAACTCAGGGTATAATATCCAAAAATGTTATATCAGGGTTGCAAAGACCGCAAACCCTGTAAAATAAATAGAAAATAAAACATCTCATATAACATTTAGTTTGACCTCCTAAGATGGATGAACAACATTTTCTGAGGGAATCGCACTCTTTTGCTGACCCTTTGTTAAGAGCAAAACATTTTTCAAGGCATTTTTTTGCACCCTATTTGTTGAAAGTGCCAAATAAGTTTGTCTGAAATACACAGCAATGATCAAGACAACTTAAAATGGTGAATTAAAAAGACTAAAATAATGTCAACAGGATATTTCCTGGGTAACAGAGCTGGTTAAATAATGGCCAAGTCATTCTTAAGACAAGGACAGTCACAGTGAGGTTTGTGAACAGTTGAAGTTTCTCCCATGAACAGGCGGGAGATCTCATCACTTTGGCTGTTTTTCAGTCTCAGAGGGGAGGGGCACAGAACAGTTTCTGTGGTCAAAATGAGGAGAATACTTTAGCCCAGGTAGTTTCACTTGGAGCTCTATCAGAAAACAGGATTTTCATTCCAGCGTTCCCTGACACTTGGTTTGCATCCAAGGAATGTGGGAGTGGAGGGGCTGTGGATGAGTCTGTGTGTAAAAGGAGGTTCAGGGAGGTGGCCTGGCAGTCATACTGGTGTCAGCGATGGGATTGGGGAGGGGAATGAAGCCTGGATGGGTTGGTGGAGGAGGGTGTTAGCATGAGAGGACAGGAATGCAATAGAGTTTGATGTGGGGAATTTAGAAAGGGGTAGTAAGCAGGAAAAAAATGAGCAGATCACAAGAGAAAAGTAGTAGCAAGAACTAAGTTTGGGTGATATGCAAGAAATATTTTCACTATGTTTTATCAAATATATCACGATATCCGATTACATCATCATCCCCTTGCCCCACTGCGGAGCCCATTATGTAAACATATTACTATATGACTCAAGTAATAGGCCAAATTAATACAAAATAAATAGGATTACAAAAAAGACAAAAAAAAAAAATGAATTCTTCGGTTTCCTTGCAGCCTGCAATTTCTTGTGTGACTGCAACAAGCAGTCCTTCAGAATGGGTTTCAGTTTTCATCTGATCATATAGTTACTCCATTCTATGATGCTTTAACCTCTGAGAGGGTATAAATTTGCTCGTTTCCTTTCTAGAAACTGGCATTAGATGATGTTTTTGGATATACAGTACTTTAATAATGAGACGCCATTGAACACCGGTATAATTCCATGATAATTTCCATGATAATTTCCATCCGCAAATTAAAAACTTTCTTAAAGGACGGGATGATGAATACAAGTGGGTGTCACAAAACAAAGTGTTTTGAATACATTTTGAATAAAAGTTTTTTAAAAAGACCGAGATTGATTTTAAAAAATGAGATTGACAAAACAATCTAATTTTCGCCTCAATGACATTTCATAATATCTTATTAATACAGGCTGTATCTCCTTAATTGTTACATTTCTAATATATGTGCTTATTTTATGTTGCTAAGCTATGTTGTATGTGCTACAATTCATATCTAGAGTCTAGAGAGTACAAACTGCTATATTAATTGACAAAATTCACAAGTAAAATATAGCAGACACCATAACATTATACGATAAGTCAATGGAGAAAAAAAAAAAAATCAAATGTACTGAAAAGTTGTGCATATTTTTTGACATGCATCTGATACCGTTTAGGCGACAAGTCTCGCACATCCATAATTAGTATTTGATTTGAGAAGAGACAGTGGGTTGGAAAGTCAAAGCCAAAAAGGAAGCGTAGTGTGTTCCAGCTTAATAGAGGAGCCCCTTGTTACACCGTAACATTCTATTCACCCAGCTGAGATCACAAGTCTACATTCTACCCCACTGATTGGGTTGGTTTGGACAAGAATCAAGAAACAGTGATTTGTCCAGCAAGAGGAAGGTTAACTGATCCAAAGCCAACCATGAGACCTCCCTCAGAAATGCACTGATTGGTTGAAGCGCATCTATAAAATGAAAACAGGAGTGTACATACCTTGCCTTATGAAAAGGCCACTGGGTTTCAGAACATCAGACTAGAACAAAGTCAAAAAAACAAGACTAGAACATAAAGGAACGTGGATCAAACTTTCATAAGACAGGAAAACATATCCAACAGTCCCTCTCTGAAAGACACACACATACGAGATAATCCCACTGTCTAATTTAATTTCTTTTCAATAATTCAGCAAGTTTAAAGCAAAGCTCTGCATTGCACAATAACCCCAAAGACAACCTCAGGAGATAGAGTAAGAAAGAGAGAGAAAGTAGAAGAGAGAACCAGAAGCAGGCACATGGTCTTTCATGTGAGAGTTTGTTGCTGTCAAATCATCAGGCGTTTTCTCCAGTGCTGCAGCAGCCATCTGCTCAATGTCAACGCTAACCAGCATGAAGTACCTTCAGCATCATTCACCAGACAGTACAACCTCACACCAGCTCACCATCAGACAGCACGAGCACCAAACAGACAATGGCACTTTTCCACTGCACGTTACGGTTCGACACGACTCTACTCGCTTTACATTTCTGAGCTTGCTTTTCCACTGCTGTTTAGTGCCGTCTCAACGTGGGTGGGATTATAGGCTGTTCGTCATAGTTGCGCCACCTCTACTGCCATGACGTCATCTTAAACGCGACACAAAACAAT
This sequence comes from Moxostoma hubbsi, assembly GCA_032164185.1. NCBI lineage: Eukaryota > Metazoa > Chordata > Actinopteri > Cypriniformes > Catostomidae > Moxostoma > Moxostoma hubbsi. The sequence continues at coordinate 16,145,769 of JAVLUX010000011.1, read as the reverse complement.
AAACAATAACACGACCGCTAGCTATTAGCTACTAGCTGCATAAAGCAGTTGTTGGATGGTGATTTTTCACAAATGTAACTGATAAATTGGCCTGGTATTTTTAGAAGCAAGATTTACAGTAGCTGGTCAACTAAATAAAGTGAAGCTTTCAAGCAGAGTATAGAGTTAACGTACCATCCTCCATCATGGACTCCAGCCGTGGCTTAGTTCAGGGCACTCTTCCTCCCATTGCTCGCCAGTCTAGATAGCGTCCATTTGGTCGAAACACTTCCACTTTTCCTTGATGGTTCTGTAGTCACTTTTAATTTTTTATTTTCTTTACACTGTTGGTAGGTCCGGTGGTAACCGTGTGCGGCCAACAGCTGAGACACTTCCAGAAAGACTTTTTCGTTCCGTGTCGTTTTGTTCATCGCTAACGAGAGAGACATCTGCACCTCGTTTATTGACCACGGCGTGGTTTTGCGCACAGCCATTTCTTTTTACAATTTGAAAGTTGCATGAAGAAATGACATGGCTATAGCTGTAGCTAACCAGTGGGTTGATGTCCCATGTCGAAAATCGTAGTACCGATTCTCTCTGACCAATTAGCAATCTGCAGGGTTTTGACATCACATTTAGTATCGGCTCGTCTTGCTTGGAACCTCGACCGAGGTCGTACTAAAAATAAGTACCAGGTACTATCCACAGTGGAAAACCCACAAAAAGCAAGCAGAGACGAGTTGTACCGTGCAGTGGAAAAGCCCCAATATATAGGTGTTGCACTCTGCCAAAATTATGCTGACTGACTCTGCGGGTGCCCTGGAGTAACAGCAGGGCATCAGATTAACCAGTTTAGAGGTTTTATTGCATTCAAATTGTGAGCAGCTCACCTCCTCTTGTTCGATTGGCTTCCACTGGGGCTCCTGGGGAAAGTTTCGATTTCCATGGGGCCTGGGGCAGAGGGTGGGCTGCTGACCACGGGCATACTGGACCAGGGAGTTCGTGTTTGGGCAGGCTGAGGAAAAATTAGATTAGGTTTGGAACACATACTGAATCATTAGGATAAACAAAATCATTGCAACAATTAAGTGGGGAATCTCACAAAAACTGATAAATAATAAATACAAATAAAAAAAATCTTTATGGACCAAAAAATAAAACTTTCTTCATTATTATCATTATTATTTAATTTTTTTGGCAAACATTAAATGTAAAAAATATGGTACTCTCAATTTTACTATAATATAACTAGGGAAGTAGTACCTTTGTTTCTGTGCTTGTGTTCGGTCCATTATTGTGGCTGCTGTGGAAAGATTAGAGATAACGATTGTGATATAGAGTGATATCTGGGTTATGAGCTACTGCTGACAGACAATGATGATACAAAATGACAATGATGGTCCTTTTGTAGAGGTGATCAGAAAACAGGATCTTAAACAGCACAGGGCTTTCAGGATCAGGGTAACCCATTACATTATTGCCATTTGTCCCAATTATGCTGTTTTCAGCATGTGATCAGAATTTTAAAAATACATTGAGTCAAAAAGTAACATTTGTGAATCATTCTAAATTACTGTATTAGTCACAGGGGGAGTCCTGAGACCCCCTGTAAATCGGTACGATAAGTGCCAGCATATTATGTACGCAGGTTCCTGTTGTTCATCTTTTAACACTAGCTGAGTCATAGTCTAAGTAGGAGCACTTGTGACTCACAACAGCCTTTCAGCGTGTCCTTACACTGACAAACTAGTGAGGCATTTAGCTCCTGGAAAAAGAACGAACAGAAGTACCTAATATTAGTTCTGAACTTAAATCTTACTTAAAATAATAAACCAAAACAACCTAGTATGGGGCATGGTTTGCCAACAACACTGCTGAATACAAAGACTTAAATAGTTCACCCAAAAAGTTTAATTGTCTCATCATTTACTCACCATTATGTCATCCTAGATGTGTATGACTTTTTCATTTGCTAAATTCAAATTAAGATTTTTAGAAGAATTGATCAGCTCTTTTGGTCCACACAATGCAAGTGAATGGGTGACAACTTGAAGCTAAAATTAAAAAAAAAAAAAAAACATAAATAAAAAAAAAATAAATAAATAATAAATCACATAACTCCGCATAAAAGCACTTCAAAAGACTAGTTGAATATATCTGTCTTCAGAAGCGATATGATAGGTGTGGGTGAGAAACATATCATTTTAACATTCTTTATCTTGCGTTTTTGGCGATTCAAGTTTTTCATGCATGCGCCACTACTGGGCAGGGAGAAGAATTACAAGCAAAAATGTACTTAAATATTGATCTGTTTCTCACCCACACCTATATTATCACTACTGAAGATGGAGTCATTTGTATTGTCAAAATGTTGGCACACATTAATTTGCATTTAATGAACTTTTTAATGAGACTTTTCATTTTTGGGTGAACTATCCCTTTAAGGATCTTTTAAAAATAAACAAATACAGGAATTCAGAAAAACACTGAGAATAATATGGTCTTATTGACCATTAAGTGGTACTGTGAAGGGAAACAGGAAAAAATACAAAATAAATCTCAAAAAGGCCCTGTCCATTCAATCATGTGAATAATAATTTTTGTCAAAGTGAACACTGAGTCTGCAGAAGCTCTGAACAGTGTGTTTTTGTGCATCCAATTACACATATTACTGTTTTTGAGATTGGATGTCTCATTGTTATACATAAAGACAGCCATAAGTATTCCAATGCACAATTCAGGAATGTGAAATACTTACTCCGGGGATTTGATAGGACCTGCGAAAAACAAAAAAGAAAGAGTGAGCACTTTATTTTTTAACTCATTATTCAAAGCAGATAATACTGAGCAGATACATTATTTCACCTCTGTTCTGCATGGTCCTTCTAGAGTAACGACGGCTTGGTCTCCTTTCAAACGAGGCAGATCTTCTGGCTTTGTTGGCCTTAGTGGTCTGATATTCTGTCTTCCCACTTACAAATAAAAGAAATGTACATCAGTTATATAGATCTCTTTAAAATTCTCATGATAAATCCCTGCTGACTCGTTAAGTCTGCAGACATTTACTTTTATGGGCTTACAGTAATAAAAAGTCTAATGTTATCAGACTAATACTTTCACTGTACAAACACATCGTTGCTCAGAGGACAAGCAGACTACTTAGCATTAGTAAAACAATTTAACAGGAAAATTGGACAATCAGACATGCACAAGTGAATTCGAAGCAAACTCAATGACTTAAAAAAATAGGTTAATTTACGAGAAAAAAGGCACAGGCAAGCAAAAAGCCTGTTCAACAGGGAGCCAAACTGGACAGCATCAATGAACCAGGCTGCCAGCTGAAGATAAGATGCAATTCCATAGAAAAGACACAGACACACACACACACATCCCCCCTCTGGGCAGACAAGGCCACATTACCATTTACATATCAACAGCAGATATTGTTAGGAGCAACTATGAAGAACAGGAAATCTGGTTGTAAAGCAGGGGGAAAAATACCATTCAACTGACCACTGGACCATGATTAGAATGGGGTTTAAATACTAAATGCCAGAGAACAGCAGGCACTACTCATTAACCAAAATGCAATACTTTATCACTGGCCTCTACTAAAGCCATAGTAGGTGGTAACAGCACACCTCTCCACAATAAGCCACATATTCAAGGATATAATTAATGTCTTCAGCACTAATGGTTAAAAGATTGATAATAACATTTCAAAATAAACTCACCTGTATCTAAAACGCGACCCCATGCGGATGAACCCAGGGCGGGCCGAGCTCTTCTGTACGGGGCCGCGTAGGCGGAAGAAGGCGTGGTGCTCAACAGCACACTTCCACAGATGCTTGCAGGCCTTGGGATGGTCCATTCGGAACACAAATGTATGCTCCTGCTCTTTTCCCTATGTCAGAGGCCAAAATGTAATCTAAGATCAATCTAATGCAAATTAAATTCTGTCTTGGGCATTTATCAGTTGTACAGTGACCTGTGGATTCTGGGGGACACAGTCATACAGTAATTAATGACAACAGAAAGAGAACACACACACAATCTGATAAGGACAGAGACTGAAGTTTCACAGCAGAGAGCATCCTATGGGATATATAGCTTTCTGAAGCAGTCACATCATGTCATGTTTAAATCAAAGGCTCAGACTGACAATTTGGCTTAATTATGTGTTCATATTAAAGAGATATTGGCAGTACTGTCCTCACAGCAGCCCCAGTGTTTTATATAGTATGAAGTGCTCCAGATGCCAGGGATGCATAATAGATAGCTGTTGTTTACTAACTCCTGCTGGACAGGTGCTAACAGTCTCAGTGAGAACACATGCACACTTCTGGATACACAAACACAGACTGTGCTTCACTTCATGTTCTAAATTGCAACTCACAATGAACAGAATCTCTTAAATAATTTATCAAAAGCATTCACAAACATAAAAGGCATAAACATTAGCACATAAAACAAGTATGTCCTAGAAGCATTTCAAATGGTTTGGTTGCTACAGGTGGTCAAGTGAATTCTGTGCAGCCCACTCTTTTCAAAAACCTTTTGTGAGGTTTAAATATTTCAGCAATGCACCATGTAACAGCAAGACTTTTACAGGAGGGGGAAAAAAAAAAATCATTTTTTCTATTTTTTAATAATGCAGGTCAGGAGTAGAAAAGATTATGATTCTGGATCAATTATTAAGATGATTCTTAAGCCCCTGTTTCATTCTCCTCTTTAAAAACTGAGCCAAACATACTGACATCACACCAGAAAGATGCATCTGACCAATAACCACTTTACACAAAAGTATGGCAATGCCATGTCATTGAATAAGACTGCTGTCATATTTCAACCTCACAGCAGCAGAAGGCAATTTTTCATTCCTTGACGACTGTAGGTTAGAGGATGTAAAGCAACATTACTCCTGGTATTAACATCAATCTTGGGTAATCTGGTCACAAGTGGAGAGCAGCAAATACAAATAACAGATACAGATACCAACAACCAAATAATGCAAAACACAAAATCTGATCAGAAGTGGTCACAGGAGACAATTTGGTTAAATGTCAATGTGTATTGGCTGACCACTTATGATAAAATCACCCAAGACAGATGTAAACAGGGCCTACGTAAGGATAGGGTAATATAAAGCCCTGTGCACGGTTGCATAAAGCACCTAAAGTGTATTTTCCTTTAAGATCACCCAAAAGTTTCCCTTAAATTTAAGGGTGCTGCAGAAAATAACCCTTAAAGGAATAGTTTATCCAAAAATGAAAATTTGCTCATACTCACCCTCAGGCCATCCAAGATGCATCCAAGTTTCTTTCTTCATCAAAACAGAATTCAAGAAATTTTAGGATTTCATTTCAGGCCTCCTTTAAACAATGCAAGAGAATGTACTCCATTTTTTTGACCATCCAAAATGTATATTTAGGGTACATCAAAATAATCCACAAATAAAGTTCTTCGGAACCCAAACGATTGATTATTTTTAGAATCAAAACAATACTTATATACTTTTTAACTACAAATGTTTGCTTCCGTACATCTCTGTGATGGACGCTCATGAGAGGGATGACGCAAGCTCGTTGGTAAGGTCACACGTCATGTGGAGGATGAGGCAGGAAGCGCATCATTGTTACAAGAGAAGGAGAGCTGTACAAAAGTTTAATTGTCTTTGCTGTAGATTTGTATTTGTATAAGTGTATTGTTCAAAATAGTCATTTGGCGTGTGTATCCTGGACGCTTCAACCTTCAGAAACCCCAAAGATAATTGATAATTGAAGCTCTGGCTTATCATGCTGAACCTGGATATCAGTACACCCCTACATTCTCTCAAATATTGGAGGGTGTGCAGTGAATGTGCTACCCATGAAGATTTCAGACCATGGAAAGAAACAAAGGGTCGATATCTGAATTCATCGGCTGTGCCCGTGCTGTTTTTCCAGCAAACTTAGGTATGTGTGAAAACTTTGATCATTGTCATGCCTCCCTCAGCGGTCCACTCTTCATCACCCAATTTCAAATTCACTCGCTCCTCACTGCCTGCATAAATAACTCACTTTCACGCCACTTCACTGTCAAGTCTCACACAAAGGACTCACAATTTTGGTTTACCTGTCTGTATTTGCTCTTGATCTTTGTCGATATCCATTTAGTGCTTACTCTTCTCTTTTGCCTGTTACCTTTACTTCAGTTTGTGAAGCTTCTCTTCTGTGATATCACCTGTACCCATTAATCTCATTGTGTAAACACTGTGAATCTCAGTAAATGGTCTCGAACTTGGTTTCACCAACTACAAATTGTGTGGCTTGAATTCCTGACAGTCATATAGCCTATAAGTTGATAACGCAACTGCATTGCTCCAAAATAAAGGATATATACTAGAGCAATGTTTTTTTTTTTTTTTTAATGATTATCATTTTGAAATTATTTTCCTATTGTTTTTAAATGGTTTTGGGCTGTTTTGGTTTGTGAATGGCACTTGGTCTGTGGTCTGAGCAAGTTTCTCTTCTAAACAATGACGCGCTTCCTGCCTCCTCCTCCATGTGATGCGTGACCTTACCAACAAGCTTACGTCATCCCTCTTATGAGCGCACGTCACAGAGATGTACGGAAGTGAACATTTGTAGTTAAAAAGTCTTAAGTATTGTTTTGTTTCTAAAAAATAACAAATGAGAGACTTATTTGTTTATAAAATTATTTGTCGACTGGATTATTTTGATGCATCCTAAATATGCATTTTGGACAGTCAAAAAATTTAGTACATTCACTTGCATTGTTTAAAGGAGGAGGCCTGAAATTAAATCCTAAAAATCTTAAATTCTGTTTTGATGAAGAAAAACTCAGATCCATCTTGTATAGCCTGCGGGTAAATTATCAGCAAATTTTAATTTTTGGGTGAAATATTCCTTTAAGTGTTACTTAATCTCTTACGGTTTCCCTTGAGCATTTTTTTTATTTCTTAAATACACCCTAAAAACCATTAGGTGTTGTAAAAAGATCCTTCACTGCTATTTCCCCAAGTATATCGTATGGTTAGTAAAACTAAAACTTAGTGTAGGTTAAAGCCCAAGGTATATCATGTTTTGACATGAACGCTCAGCGTCTACATACAATAGAACGCGAGCCTGTCAAAGTATACTCCATCTGACTGTGTGCGCATATGCATGCGGCTAGCGCCTGCACACTATGACTGTACGAGACATCGTACTATTACTCTTCAGGAGTTTAGACCTATGAAGATGTCTTTATATTCCTTCAGACTCAAGTTATCTAATAGGAACACACACATACCAGAAGTGTGCCTAGAATATTCTGCTCTCTGCATCTTTATAAACCGTACCCATGGATGCATTAAAATCATTCTGCAAGTTAATTTGCCATACATTGCAAATGTGTGTATATATATATATATACACACACACACACACACACACACACACACATTGCATATATATATATATATATATATATATATATATACACATATACATACATATACACACACATACACACACACACGCGCACACACACACACACACACACACACACATCTAACAGTCCTACAGACCACTTCTAATATTCTTAGTTTGGGATGGCAATTAGTTTGCTGCACAATTACAGTATACAAGCATCTTAACATCTTGTACCTCAAATTCAAAGGTGTCTTCCTCAAAAGGCCACTTACTGGGCATAAAGGCAGTTTTCTCCATGAATTGGACTGCATGCAAATCTCAGGATGTTTTTTTTTTTTTTTTACTTGCACTGGAAAGATTTGTAAAATTACAAATTACAGTAATTACAAACAACTGTGATTGGTCCATCCTGAACAATGCTGAGAAAAGAAACAGGTGGCACGTGACAATGTTGCTTGTGCGCTGCTTCAGAAGAGGTCGGACAATACTTTACACATTAATAATGATACTAAGAAACTTTAATATTCATAAATATTTAAATAAAAACATACAGTAGTATAAAGTTAAGGTATTTTCTATGTGATAAAATTGCCTAAATGTTGGTCGGGACATTTCTGATCTGAAAGTTGGTAGAGACATGTTGTGTCCATGATAACAGTAGAATTTTATTACGATAAAACCTGGTTCACTGTAATAAATCCCTTAACTGTATCCCTTACCTAAGAGACATGTCTAAGGGATTATACGCAACACCTCAAGTCATTTCCTAAGGTAAGGGGAAATCATGCTTAAGTGGATAACTTAAGGGAAAAACTTAAGGTGTTATATGCAACTGAGCACTGATCCACAGTGCATTCTGGCCAGGATTCTGGAGTCTTTTAGTGGACAGACTGAGGGGATCACAGGCATTTTGCAACAGTTTAATACTGTAAATAGTATAAATGATGACTTGTGTTTCTTATCATCCCTCATAACTAGATGATTTGCACAGTAAACATGTAAGGGTGTGTGTAGTGTGTGTGTGTGTGTCTTTACCTCTTCTGTCTCCTGCATTACCTGTTCATCATCCTCCACTACCACCAGTGTGAGTTTGCTTTTCTTGAAGTCCAGACGTGTGATCTTGGGCCTGTGCACAGACAACAAGCTTGCTTTAGATACAATAGCTTTAGTCTGCCAATTGCATTTTTAACTATGACACAACAGCAGGACAACAAATATTTTATGTTTTCAAACTCTAAGGTTTACAGATGTAGCGTGCAATTTTTTCAAGGTTAAAAAGCTTGGTCTTCTCCAAGTTTAATGCGCAGAGACAACTATAAGTAAGTCAACCAATTACTTTGTGAAGAGCGTAAACTCTGTGGCTCCGTGGGGCTTTCAAAACATTGCTCTGTTTGTTTGAGCATAATATTAAAAGAATATTACTTTTTTTTTTTTTGCAATTCTGTTTGGTGTCACAAGAGGCTCAAAAATGACACACTCCTCCTTTAAAGGGTTGGTGAGGGAATGCTTACCAGAAGAAAAGGCCAATTTTAGTTTCACCCTCAAACACGAGCACTCCAGTGGGGGTCAGGCCCAGGCTGTATTCATTTCCGTCTCGTGCCTGGAGGAGGCAGTAACATAAAGAACAGATACATTTCTGGATATATCTGGATTGAAAAGAGTCATATGAAACATGCACATGTCCCCCCTCAACATCCTGATTTTAATGAGCTCTTGCATGCTTCAAACCTGTAAAAGAGTGAATGATCTGTTTACCTTGACCATATGCATGTCCACCCCATACATCTCCAGCCATTTGGCCTTGTTCAGGTAGTTTATCTCAGCTTGTGATGGCATCTGGCCCCTGTGATATAGGGTAAACACACAATTTTAAAAAAAATGACTCACTATATAGTGTGCAGATGAATAACGAATTTAAGAACAAAAATTATGTCACCGTGACAACTGTGCAAAAGGCAGCAAATTAGGCTATGATTTTGCAACAGAAAAAAATCTGAGCTTCACCACATCTGCTGTAGATTACAGCTCGTCAAGGCAATAGGTTATAATTAACATATGAAGCGGTCTGGGTCAACAGTTTTGGCTGTGTAGACATGAGATATCCAAACAGTTAGAGGTGAAGACCTTCTTACTGACATTCATCCACCTGCTTTACATTTAGTTTACATTTACTCTCTTAGCACAGATTTACGAGGAGTCATTAAGTGCGGCCAACAGATACTTTTTATAGGATGAGCTCTCTCGTTTATACCTGCACTCCTTCCAGGCATTGTAGATGGCTACTTCCATTTCTTCTGTCTGGTTCTGGATGAAGCGGAATTCTGACACCAGGTCAAGTCTATGCTCGGCAGGGTCACAGTCACCCAGTTCAGCTAAAAGGTAAAATTGTTACAGCTAAATGATAAACAGCAAACAAGTTTGATACCGAATTTACAGTCGAGATAAAATGCCTTCATCATATTTCTCACAGCTGCTAAATGTTTAACTGTCCCAAACCTCACCCAATCTTGTGTGTTTTTACTGTTTACATGCATGCAACAAGATCTGATTTGTACCAGATACCAATGAAAACATCATAATTCGATGCCAGTGTAAATATGTTTGTTGTCATGTTATAATCTTTGTTCTGCTGTTGTTCTACAGCAGCTATGATGATGACAGCTTGAAAACACCATAATTACAGAACTAGGCCAGACCATTCTCTCCTTATCTGCCAAAAATAGAGCTTTTCAGGTTGTAGTCCACAATCCCAGAAGAGAATTCGCCATGGGTTCCCTCTGCATTTTCCTATGGGGTTTTATAATAGAAGTTTTTGATTTATGAGTAACTTAAGGTCTGTGGTAAACATTACTTGACGTTTTGTTCTACAACATATATTACACACTTCCACAACTATAACGTGAATTTGGAAGCCATACTAAATTGCATACTTTTTTTTTTTTTTTAAATCAGCGCAGCTTCAAAATTCTAATTTGAGGTGTGTAATATATGTTTTAGAACAAAACGTCCATTTATCATGAAGTAATTAATATTTACCACAGACCTTATTTTACTCATAAATCCAACACTTATTTTAAAAAAACCCAAAACTTATTTTAGAAAATCCAGAGGGATTTGTAGGCAAATCATGGCGAATTTGAATTTTGGGTTTGCCTACAAATTGGCGTCACAGCTGAACAGGTCTATTGGCCCTCAATTTGAGATTACATGATAGTGTTACTAAAACAGCACAGTATGTACAAGTTTAAGAAGTGCATATGTGAATGGCAGGAGGAGAGTTCCATTACTTTGAAAGTGCTGTGAGATGAGAGCACAGGAGGAGGAGGGGGATTAGGGGGCCCATTTTCTCAGACCCACACTAATGAGCTGCAATTTACTTTTGAGAAAGAGTCAGAAATGAGAGCGAGAGAGGCATTGCTTTCTTTTGAACAGTCTACCATAAAACTTCAAGAAAACTAACACTGTGCACTGTCCCATCACTCCACATTAAAAGGTAAAAATTTAAGTACATCAATAGCTTTGACTCAATAGCTCAAAATTGTATCAAATTTCTTATACTTCTCAATTCATTCAGTCATTATTTTGTTTTTCATGACCGTGTCCCACACTCTCTCTGACCCAGAAATTTGTGGAAGTTTACGTCGTTGGACTGAACATGACATTCTGAGCTCTAAAAGTTACATTACGTTTACATAATACATTAAACTTTATAGTATAATTAGTTTTCCTGATTTCAAGAAACTTACAGAGCTGTCACTTACCCTGCAAAGAGTATGCTGCCAACTCCACCACTGTTTCGAATGGGCACTCTAACCTATAGAGCATATTATAGACACAAAACGATTATAGACTATAATAGAGATTTGTTATATTATACTGCCCCACATGACACATTGTTAAAGGATTCACCATGATGCCAATAACCCATGAAGTAAATTAATATGAAGTTTACCTAAGTCTACGTAAGGACATTAATATTGCAGTTCAAGACATAGAATGTAATCCTCTTATGGCTCTTGTGATTTTGCAGAAATTATTTTCAATAGTATGTGTATAAAATTGCAATGTCAATTTCCATTATCAGTAGTTCATTTAAAAGACAATAAATCTTTTAATCACTTACTTGCCACTGAGAATATCCTGCTTTAACTGTAGTACAAAAAGGTATCTACAAGAGATGTTGAATGAAATGGTTTGAGTGAAACTTTTGGATAAATATTACATTATTACATAACATTCTAAGATATTACAGGTGATGAACCTTGTTAGCTCCTCATGCAGGTTGTTGGGCTCAGAAGAATAGAACTTTACTCTCATATGGAGGCAATATGGTGGTCCAACTGAAAAAAGAAAGCAGAATGTAAAAAAAAAAAAAAAAATGCCTTCATAGAATTGTATGAGGCGATGCACCATGTACATCGCAAAACTGAGATTTTGGGATAAATTAATGTAAGGAATGAGAAACAGTCTTGTCATGAATTATTGTTACCTGACCTTCACAGACATAGTTAAATATTAACCTTTCACAAACAGTTATTAATCAGCGTACTCAGGAAGGCTTACTCTAAACTTAGCTCTGTCCCAAAACATAGTGAGCTGCTTGCTTTGACAGTATTTTAAATAGTTTTTCACCCAAAAATGAATATTCTTTCATAATTTACTCACCCCATGTTGTCTCAAATCTATAGTTCTGCTTTCTTTTTTTGTGAACTAAGAAAGTGACACAGGTTTGTAACAAAATTAGGGTTGGTAAATTGACAGAATTTTCATTTTAGGCACTGAAGGCCCAATGCCAAGGTTATTCCAAAACATAGGCAGCAACATTATGTTGCCTTATCCGATACCCAAAGTTTAAGTGAATATATAGGCTTGTCGCGATAATCAAATAATCATCTGATTTAGGATATTTGCTTATGAAATTATTTTGAGCATGTACATAATAACATGGACATGACGAGGCACAGTCACGTGAACACACAAGAACGTGCAGACACGGAGCGTGCTCTCTGAGAACTGTCCTCACTCTGTGTCTTTGCAACATCTATTACTAATCAGTCACTTTGAGACATAATTTCAGTTAGGATGCTGCCTTGGAAGGCAGCTGCCTATGTAGAGGAGGCAGCCGACTAGTAGGGGTCGATCCGATATTCATAATTTTTCTAATTATCGGATTCGTTTTTTTTTTTATCTGATTGCAGATTAAATAAATACTTTTTTTAAAATGTGCTCCTTTGACTCTGATGTCACTGCCTCTCTCTGAAAGATTACTGCTTGTAGTCTGGCTCAATGTCCCAATCACAGTATTATCAGATTGGTTATATGTCACAAAATAAATGGTCTGATAAATAATAGTTTTTTTATAGATTTACATTTTAAGAAAAATATAAAAATGTTAATAAATAACATTCATACAATTGAAACATTCCTAAAGTAAAAAGTATATTTAATATTTCAATTCAAAAGAAATGCTGCTAGGGGCTCTCTCCACTGTATTTTTGAAAACAATATTGAAATGTTCTGTTTTGCAGTATTTATTTAAACACACGTTCATAGGCATTTAAATGACGTTTTGTGCTGGAGTTAGTGTTAGTGTAAATTTCGACACTAAAATTTTCATTTTTGCTGCAAATGTATCTCGGTCCAAAATATTGGTTATCGTCTCCTTGATTACTAATAATCGGTATGAGCCCTGAAATAAACATATCGGTCGACCTCTACTCACTATGTTTTCAAACAGAGCTTCTATATGAAGAACCATGGATACTTTATGAAGAATAGGTGGAGTACATTCTTCTACTAGGCCTACCCATCATATGAAACAAATTTACACACAAGTTGATCATCCATTCATACCTGGCCAGAACAGCATCGATACAGAACACAATGCTTGGGCAATGAAATGGCAATCTACTTACTTTTGACTTGTTTTTTGATGCTTTTGGTGACATCAAGCCAGTGCTGTAAATGTATAAAAAAATGAATCATGTCACATATGTTGAAAACCTTTAGTTGGGAATACCACAATATTAATCTTACAAAAGTCAATTAGGTGTATTTATTGGGTTATCAAGACATTACCAACAGTCAACAAACACTGTCCACATTTAACATATCCAATTTGTTTTCAAATACATCACTATTACTAATAAAGGCAGTGAGCAGATATTGGCATGTTACAAAGGCTCCATCATTGCATTTCAGAAATGCAAAACATTTATTCGAAACTAACTTTTCATCTGAATGCTCTAGAAAATTATGTCACTTCTATTGAGTTTGGCTGCTCTAACAGGGTGATGCATGAACAATGTGGAGGGAGGAAGGGAGGTGGAGGCACTCATGCTGATGGAAGAATAATGTGTCTCAATCTCTTCTCCCACACATTCCTCACACGCTCTTCCCTCCCTCTTTCTGTTCTACACATAACACTATGCACTAGTCTAAGCTCTGTCTGATGTGGTTTAGTAGATTTCATAGTTTCATTCTTGAACTTACAGAACAGCCAATAACAGCTCAGTAGAATGTGTAAGTTCTGAAGTTTTCAAGTAATTTTAATATGAACTTGTAAAAGGGCTACTTAAACTACGAAATAAACATTAAGTATAGCAGAACGTCTGTTAAACTGAAGAAATGGAGAGGTTTAGCAGATCAAGAGGTTAAGCCCCTGATTGTTAATCCTCTCACAGTAACACTGAGCCTGGGACATTAAAATCCATAGTATCAGTCATATCACCCAACATACTGTATCAAAGCACACCTTGCATGCAGATTGCAGAAAACTCTTTGCTCTTACCGGGACTTGGGCTGAATCCATGAAGCGCAGGCCAAAATAATCCTTCTCAACAACATCCAGGTGATACATGATCTGGTCAAACAGCTCTACACCTTTGGCTTTTTTCTGGAGAAATAAAGCATTTCAATCCAGTAAGTCTAGTCTTAAAATATTAAGTTTATCTACTCAAGCTTTACTCTTGTTTATGGTTTTAAAAGTGTTTATTGGAAGATGATGTACAGTGTGCTTGATTACATCAGCACCATCAAAGTGGATGATAAGCTCTGGCTAAACAGGCCAAAGTCAGAGCCAAAAGTTGTATTTTTGCCCCATTTACATCTAGCAATAACATATATTTCATAATTGTATAGTATCTGGATATTATTTAGCTGCACTATTTACCTTACAGTCAAATGCATCTCCATTGTGGTCAGATCCAATCAAAGTTACCCACGCAACTGGAAAACGCTACATAGGCCTACATATTAACATATACCAGAGGCTGTGGTAACTGCAAATTCTCTGTCTTTTGGCAGATTTTGAGGACATTGATGGATAATGCTTTCCATCTCTTTAACTTTTGTTCCATCATTTAACAATTTTTGCTGGCCACCAAAGGTAAATTTCGGGTCGCCGAAACACATTTAATGATATTTATCTCGCTACGACACTTTTAAGAACAAAACAGATTCTCATCTGAAATGCGAGAGTGACCCGTGGTTTCAAGTGACACATTTGGCCACATATAGTAATTAGAAAACAGGAGAGACATGAGCGAGAGGGGATTTGAAGAGAGAGAGACAAGAAATTCCAAGAGTATTCCATTGGAAAAATTAATGGAATATTTTTAATTGTTCAGGTGACAAGGTTGCAAGATGTCAGTGTCTAATGTGTTCTTCACATTGCAAGGCAAATTAAACAGAAAAAACTTGCAACATGGCTCTTTCAAATGGATGACTGTAGCATAACCTCATCACATAATTACTGGCATATTTGTATCTGGATAACGAAAATGCATTTGCATTTACACTTTCTCTAAATGTAGCCAGAATCTGTCCCTGACCAACTCGGAGTCCGATCCCAAACTGATTACAACGTGTCTTGGGTGCATTTATACCTGGCGTATAATGCGGTCAAGAGCTATCTGATAATGTTAAGATCACTAAAAACGCATGTTAATGAAAGGTGTAAATTGAGCCTTTGGTGCAGGAAAAAAGATTGTAATTTTGCATTGTACGTATGTAGACCAAAACAGTGCTTTGGTTCATTTTAGTTCTACTAACCATTTCTCGCTTACATAAATTCAAAGCTCTTTAGATTGCCCTCATTTCACATTTCCCTCACAGCTCTAAAATGCATCTTAAAAAAGCTTTTGTATTGCCACTTCGCCCTCAATTTGTTTGTAGCCTCTTTTTTTCTTGTTTAAATGTTCATCTTGGAGTTCATCCTCAATAAGGCAATACCCCATCAATCTACAGGATCGCCGAGCAAATTTGTTCACAATGTCCAACTATACAAACTGCAGGAAGAGCTTTTCTACCATAACCATGATAACCCTGAGTAGCCAAACAACTCTTGACTCTAACAGTGGCTGATTTCAAACCATAGGTCTCCATCATCGTATCAAGCCGAACGAAGGAACCCCCTGACCCATGACCACCAGATACATAAACAACAAGGGGAAGTGTCAAACATTTCACATGGTTTAAGGAAGTGAGAAATGTTACTACCAGAGAAGATCAACAATGGGACTACTTTTGATGTAAATCAAAATGAGTTAAGCTTCAATTTCTTGTTTGCAGAAGACCTTACTGACAGTTTCACACATCAGCTAAACAAACTTACTTGTCTTTAGCCTTACAGCACCCAAAGAGACATCTCAAAATTAAATAAGCTCCCTATTTGACACATTTGTGTTTAGTTGTCAGGTAATTGTCACTGAATTTCAAATTAAGTGAGAAGTCAAATCATGCATGATCATCATCGTTTTTATGATCAATCACTGCTCCCATGTCAGAGTACCCGGGTACTCATGCCCATAACCCATAGACCCACAAACCATATAGACCTGACACACAAGGTGCTCACCCAAATGTTGTGTCCAGAGTTTGTAAGGCTGGTGTAGCCACAGCCCGGGCACTGGGCACCAGATGATCACACAGGCCCCAGTGAGTTGGCATAGTGTACAAAGCATCCCAGCTAGCTGCAATAATGCAGACAAAGAGCCCATTGTGCGCTTGAGTGAACCCCAGGCTCAGGGCTCTCATTGTTCAGCTGAGGTGTTCCAGCCTGCTAGGCCAATATTCAGCCTTTGGAGGCGCAGTTACATTCCTCAGTCTACTTCCAGAAGGCAGCACAGAAAATAACATTTGGTTCAACTGCTTGGTCTGAACCCAATTTCATCCTACTTCCCAGGCAGGTCTATATTCACATTCGTCTTCCAACATGTATGTTTGTACCATCATTGTACCATACAGCACCCAAAGTAGAAAATTATATACAGCAACATCCATACAAGGGATGGGCATTTTTGTCATTTTGTATACTCGAGTACTCAGACTAATTACTCGTCGAGTACTTGAGGGGTAATAACATGTACAAAACTGTATATACAAAAACATGTCTGACAAACGTCTTTGGCTGCTGCATTGCATCTTGTTGTTCCAGTGTATCATTGTATATTCATAATTATAGTCTGTTATAAAACAATCTGTTTTCAAATGTACAAAAGATTTCATAATTCTAATGTTTGTCTTCCAACATGTATGTTTCTACCATCATTGTAAGTACCTAAGGCTAGGTCCCTACCTGTTTTCCACCAAGTAACAAATTGAGGTATATTCTGCAAAATAAGAAAGTGTTGTATGCTTTGCTTTATTAACTTCCGTTTGTTTGTTGGAATTCCTGCACACATTTATTCACATTAACAAGTACAGTAGTTGAGAATTTGTGAAAGATACCACACCTATGTTCAAATGAAATAAATTATTTTGTCTTTCTAGCGTAATATAAGAATCATTACGAATAATCAGCTAATGCATGTTCACATGGTTCTTAAGGGCTTTAAAATGATAAGAGTTGGGGTCACTCAGTTTTAGATGTTTCCAAAATGTAATTGCTCTTTTCTCAATGTGGATTAAAAGAGGGTATTGGCCTAATTCTGCCCTGCATGCATTATTAGGTGCGTTTCTCTGTACCCCAAGAATGCTTTTACAAAACTCTGTATGCAGGGCTTCAATCGGATTTTTGTCCCATTTGTCAAATTGGTGATTTAGGTGAGGACCCCAAACTTCGCTGCCATATAGTGCAATAGGTTCTATGACTGATTGGAATATTTTGAGCAAGATTCTAATTAGTATTTCAAATTGGATAGATTTTTTTAATGGCATAGAAAGCCCTTCTTGCTTTCACTTTCAGTTAATTCACGGCCAAGTTGAGGTTTCCGTTTGCACTGAATTTCAACCCAAGGTAAGTGTAGTTTGTAGCATAATCAATTTTGTTCATACCAAGGGTGAAACTGTATTTCTTTCCCTGACATCTGGGTCTTTTCTGGAATGTTAGGACTTTAGTTTTAGTTGGGTTAATCGTCAGGGCCCAGGTCTGACAGAACTGATGCAGGATTTCCACGTTCTGCTGTAGACCCTCTTGTGTTGGAGACAGCAGGACCAGATCATCTGCATACAGGAGGAACTTTATAGTGGAGTCATGTAGTGTGAGGCCAGGAGCTGCTAATTGTTCTAGTAGTTTTGCCAATTCATTAATGTATATATTGTAGAGGGTCGGTGATAGTGGGCAGCCCTGTCTCACACCCCGCCCTTGAGTGAAGAACTCTGTTTGTTTATTGCCAATTTTGATTGAACATTTATTGTTTGAATACATCGTTTTTATGATGTTGTATGTTTTGCCCCCTATACAATTTCTGAAACTTTAGACCATAGACCTTGGTGCCAAATTGAATCAAAGGCCTTCTGGAGATCTACAAAGCATGCAAATATTTTGGTTTTGTTTTGGTTGATGTATTTATCAATCAGGGTATGTAGGGTGAAGATATGGTCTGATGTTCTAAAATTTGGTAAGAATCCAATTTGACTTTTGCTTAAGGCATTGTGTTGGTAAGTGAAGTGAACGAGTCTTGTGTTGATGATAATGCATAACATCTACCCCAGATTACTGCTCACACAGATGCCTCTGTATTGTTTGGATCTAATTTGTCTCCACTCTTGAAAATGGGCATTATGAGTCCTCTATTCCAGGTGTCAGGGAAATGACCAACACTCAGAACCAAGTTGAACAGTTTCAGTAAGGCCAAACTTAATTTGTGCTCTGTGTTCTTCAGCATTTCATTGAGGATGACATCTGGTCCATTTGCTGTGAGTTTTAGGGCCTGGATGTTATCAATCAGTTCATTTTCTGTGATGGGGTAGTCTAATGGGTTTTGGCATTTACCAATTGTATGTTCCATATTGATGATTTTTTCATATATTTGGGTTTGTTCTGGGTTCATTTTTATTTCACTATAAAGTTGTTCAAAGTGTTCAAAATGATATTTCCAGGTGTCTCCATTTGTATGTCTGTTTGTTCATGTTGTTTTTTATTCAGGGAATTCCAATTGTCCCAGAATTTGTTAGAATGTATCG
The DNA here is from genome assembly GCA_032164185.1 of Moxostoma hubbsi. Taxonomy (NCBI): domain Eukaryota; kingdom Metazoa; phylum Chordata; class Actinopteri; order Cypriniformes; family Catostomidae; genus Moxostoma; species Moxostoma hubbsi. The sequence continues at coordinate 16,126,969 of JAVLUX010000011.1, read as the reverse complement.
ATTCTTCAATAGTTTTTAGCTGATTTTGCATGCACGGTTCTCTCTTTGTTCTGAGTGTATTTTTATACTGTTTAAGTTCCTTACAATATTGATGGCTCAAATCTGCATTGTTTGGTTGTCTGTGTTTTTCATTTGATAATTGTCCAAATGTTTTCCTCATTGTTTTACAGTCTAAATTAAACCATTTTTCATTCTCTTGTTTGGTTTTATGGTATTTTTTTTTAGAGGATTTGAGGTTAGATAAAGTTGCCAAATAATCAAATATATAATTTATGTTCTCCACGGCCAGATTTACACCATCTACATTGTGAGGGATAAACTCTGCAGAGGAAGTTGTTTATAAGTGAGCATACTTTTGATTGGTCCATTGCTGTCACATATTTTTCCTGTGCTGTTTTGCAATCAGAGTTCCCAATCAGAGTCGGGAACTTTCAAACGCTCAAGCAAAAGATGACGACAAGCAAAGTAGCTGCTGCTGCGGAGTCTCAACTGAATCTTGTCGAAAAGAAAAGTGGAAAAAGCCAGATTTGGAAATTCTTTGGATTTGAGGCTGATGAAAAATGAAACATCATAGATCATCAAAAACCTATTTGTAAATGCTGCTTTCACATTTTTCTGATGAAAAGTGGAAGCACATCTTAACTTAATAAAGCACCTGAAAGACAGACACACGGATTTATTCAAGAAAATAAAGCAGGTGAGTTTAAAAGCATATTATCATTTGCATTAGGGCTGAACCGTTTAGTCGACATTATCGACAAAGATTTCCGTTGTCTAATAGTCGTTTAATCTCATTTAACGTAACATGAAATCACATTAAACTGTGAGGATGAAGCACGAGAGAAGCACTGCAGTTCACGCCTGACGGAGGAGAGGAAGAATTACACAGATCAGTCCAGATGCACTCTTCATCTTTCACAGCTTCATCTTATGTAGATCCTGAAGTATTAGGGAATTTAAAAAAATAAATAAAAATAACTCAGAAGCACTCTCGTTGTGGAATAAGTGGAGCCGGAGCTCTTTAAAGGAAACATGCGTTACATCTTAAATGCAATTATATTTAATGCGTTATAGCTTTATTAAAGTTCAGATAATACAGAAGCAGCTCATGTTAATAACAATAAACTCAGAAACTGGCATTTCTCTGTGTGGTTGGTGCCTCTTCTATGAGTAGCGCGAATGTCCCGATCAAAGGGGGAGAGATTGAAACTGCACCCGGCTGAGAGAGACTCCACCTCGGGGACACTCATCCCTCGAGCGCGTTCGCTTAATGCAGCTAGATTAGAACACGATTGCTCACAATTTATTTAATCATAATATATGTCACTGTGCATATCTTATCATGAAGAAAATTGGCAATATGCAGCTTTATTAATATGAGAGCACTTTGCTCTTTAGTTTGGAAATTGTTTTTATTCATTCTATTGTATGCTTGTTTATTTAGTTTTTTTTTTAGTACTTGGTAAAAACTTAGTTGCAAAAGTTGAAGCAAATCTTATATAAGTGTTCAAAAATACTTTAAGCATACATTGTACAGTTTTGTTATAATTCAAAAATAATATATTTAACTTGAAGTGTTGCTCAATGGTATATTTTTGTTCTTAGTTCTGCTGCTAATGTTTTGTTAACTTTGTTAATAAAAGAGTGTTGTTCAGTAACCTGTTTTTGTGTTTTGCTTTGGTACCAAAAATGGTATTGAGTACTGTGAAATTTCATTGGTATTGGTACCGACTACTGAAATTTTGGTACTGTGACAACACTAGGGTAGAGGTCGAACGATATAGGATTTTGCCGATACCAATAACTAAGTTGGGAAGACAAATGATTAATCTGCCAATTGTTTTTAAAATTGATACTGAATGGAAATCTCAGTAACGGCCAATTCCGATCTGATACAGTGTTGTTTTTTTGCATAATCAGTTTAGAATGTCTTTACATTATTGTGTGGAACTAATTGGGAGTACTCCTTAATATGTAAAGAAACACAAACCTCTAACTACACATTATTTCAATATAAATGTATAGCTTATTAAGAAACACTTTATTATTAACTAATGAATAATGTAGCAGCAAACTTAACAGTAATTCCAGTCTTCAAGTCTTCAGTAGAAAATAAATCAGTGTTTTATTTTTGTTTTGTTATTGTTTTTTCAAAAATGTTTTAACTTGCATCTGGAATTTAAAGGATTCATATCTCTTTTTTGATCACTTTAGTGGTAAGACATCAGTCCACTTTCATTTACACAGTTATTTTTAAAAGAAATCTAGATAAACTAAACTAATCATTATTTGACAAGTTGGTTGTTAGATTAATATAGTAGTTACCCATCCTGACCCACCCCTAGTGTGTGCTTCATGATGATTTGTGACATTTGGCTTCACTGCTCAAGGGTAAGGGGCCATATAGTGCATGTCAAACCAGGAAATAGTGAACTTGGAGCCTCCACATTCGTACTGGGCAGAGAAATAGCGATTCAGCATTTGAGGGTATCCATGGGTGACCACTTGAAAGGCTTTTCCTTGCAGATGCAACAAATGGTCGATACATGTTTGTGCAGCAGCCGACTGTAAAGGTATTTTATGCCTTTTCTTTCAATGCAGCATAAAACTGATCAAGAGGTTTGTTTTCTCTCTCAGCTGAGATGAAACGTGTGAAATTAGGGAGGAGAGCACAGAGGAGAGCAGAAAAAAAACATTCTGTCCTTAAGCACAAGATGTGGAAAAAACAAATCAATATAAAATTAGATGAAAGTTAGTTTTGTCATCATTTACTAAACTTCATGTTGTTCCAAACCTGTACCACTTTCCAATGTGGAACACAAAGGATATTTAAGACATTTTTTTAGATGAAAATCTGAATATCACACTGACATAAGTATTCAGACCCTTTACTATAACATTTGAAATTTAGCTCAGCTGCATCCTATTTCTCTGTATCATCTTTGAGATGTTTCTACACTTTGATTGGTGTCCACCTGTGGCAAATTCAATTGATTGGACATCGTTTTGGAAAGACACACACCTGTCTATATAAGGTCTCACAGCTGAAAATGCATAGAGCAAAAACCAAGCCATGAGGTCAAAGAAACTGCCTGCAGAGTTAAGAGACAGGACTGTGTTGAGGCACAGATCTGGGGAAGGCTACTGCATGCTACTGGTTCCCAAGAGCACAGTGGCCTCCATAAATCATAAATGGAAGAAGTTTGGAACAACCAGGACTCTTCCTAGAGATGGCTCCCAGCCAAACTGAAGCAATCGGGGGAGAAGGCCCTTGGTAAGAGAGGTGACCAAGAACCTGATTTTCACTCTTGTTGACCTCCAGTGATCATGTGTGGAGAAGGAAGAAACTTTCAGAAGGACACCCATCACTGCAACACGAAACCGATCTGGGCTTTATGGCAGAGTGGCCAGAAGGAAGCCTCTCCTCAATGCAAGACACAAAAAAGCACCTAAAGGACTCTCAGACTGTGAGAAACAAAATTTTCTGCTCTGATGAAATTAAGATTGAACTGTTTGGCCTCAATTCCAAGCATTATGTCTAAAGGAAACAAGGCACCGCTCATCACCTGCACAATATCATCCCAACGTTGAAGCATGGTGTTGGTAGCATCATGCTGTGGGGGGATTTTTCAGTGGCAGGGACTGGGGGACTGGTTAAGGTTGAAGGAAAGCTGAATGCAGCAAAATACAGAGATATCCTTAATGAAAACCTGGTCCAGAGCTCTCAGGATCTCAGATTGTGCTGAAGATTCACCTTCCAACAGGACAATGACCCCAAGCACACAGCCAAGACAATGCAAGAGTAGCTTAGGGACAACTCTGTCCTTGAGTGGCCCAGACAGAGCCCAGACTTGAACTCAAACATCTCTGGATTGACCTGAATTGGCTGTCCATCGACAGTCCCCTCCAACATGACAAAGCTTGAGAGGATCTGCAGAGAAGAATAGCAGAAAATCCCCAAATTCAGAAGTGCAAAGCTTGTTGCAACATACCCAAAAATACTTGAGGCTGTAATCACTGTGGGGTTATGGGGCATTTCCCCCCACTGCAAGGATCTGAATTCTTTAGGAAATATTGGCAGGAGTACAACAAAGAAAATAACATCTTAACTTTTGATCTGTTCCTTACAAAAAGCTATCATACATCTTTTTAAATAACTTAAGATGCTTTTTTGTCCTTTTTTAAGTTTGACAGTTCCCATACACATACGCATTCGTTGTTTTGAAAAAGGCATTATAAACACAAACATCATAAACTGTGAACAGCTCATTACTGTTGGTGGAGGTCTTTTGCCGTTCCGTCTTGCTCTCTTATAAGCATTTCTCAGATTAAGCAATGAGTTGTTTAAATGCATTGTCCGAAAATATGTATCTCGAGATCCTCGCCTTTCGGTTCCAGTCTGTTGTGTAACATCTGTTGAACAGCCCCTGACCTGGGCACATAGTCTGAGCAACTTCACCACTGAGTTCAGTCGAATACCACTGCTATCTGTGAATATTGCTACTCTGCATACATCTGTACTGAATAAAAAAAACAATATGGTATTTTGCTGTTATTATGAAGCTTAAGTCTGGAGTAGGGCTGCAACTGACGATTATTTTGATAATCGACTAATCTAACGATTATTATAACGATTATTCGACTATTCAGTTGATTAATGCAACGATTAATCATTAGCTCTTAATGGACCATTTAGCTTATGCCTTGACTTCAAAGGTTGTGTTAAACGTGCTTACTATCAATAAATAGGACAACATTCTCTTTTAAAAATACCTCTAAATGACTTTTTTTTTTTAATTAAGTTTAATTTAAAATTCACAGCAAACAAATCCTATTGTATCTTGATTAAGTGTATTTTGTATACAAGTGTATTTTTTCACTTGTTCATACTACTGCAAGTGGAGTAAAGAAAAAACTATAATCATATACAAGACATAAAATAAAGACAAAATATCTTATATGTTGCTTCTCAGGTAAATGTATCTTGTTTTTTAAGTAGGCTTTTTACAACTAAATACCTACTTTTAAGTAGGTATTTTGTAAATGTATACATTTTAAATATTGTATTCAACATTCTCCAATAACAATTTCTTCTTCTTCTAGCTCCTAAAGTAAATGTATGATGTTTTAAAGGAGTTTTAGATATTATTTTTGGAAAACAAGCTAAAGACTAATTAAAAACGTATTTTGTTGTAGTGTATAATGGGCTAAGACTGCACTCTCTTACCTTTATGTTCACTTCGATCCATCTTTACTGCATTAAAGATATAATGCCAGGTTGTTTGATTTTAGATGCTCTGACATGCAAGTTTTGCTTTAGCGGAATGCCAGATCCTGCTCTGCTTTAGTTCACAATGATAATGTTTCTGTATGCTTATTTTGTATTTTTGCTTTATAATTCCATTATACTTTGCGATCTACATCACCTGAAGCTGTTTGGAAAGTTTAGAGTGCATCAGGACTGCGAGTTGTGCAATTCTTCCTCTCCTCAGTCAGGCACGAAATGCAGTGCTCCTCTCACGCGTCATCATTAGAGTGTCATATGATCTTCTGGTGTTATGTTAAATGACATCAAACAACTATTCGACAACAAAAAATTTTGACAATTTTTTTATAATGTCGAATAATCGTTTCAGCCCTAGTCTGGAGAAGGTATCAGTGCAAGTGTAACACCATGTGAACATTCTATTTTTTCTTCTCCAAACTTACTTCTCTGTCTGCTCGTATGAATGTAACATATCACAAGAAAGTGTTTCACTGCTGTTCAAATAATCTTTGGATCACATCATTTATAAGGATAAATGTTTTCCATCTGAAATGACTAAATATTAAACTTAAGTATTCTCTACAGTAATCAAAATAATTTTTTAATGTAACTGTATTCTAATTACCAATTATTTAAATTGTAACTGTAGTGGAATACAGTTACTTAAATGTTGTATTTTAAATACGTAATCCTGTTACCTTTATTCCGTTACACCCCAGCACTGCCCACAGATATGTAAAATCTAACATGCCCACATTCAGGTGGATGTCATGGAATTTCTTTCTCGAGGCTCACCCTCAGCGTAAACACAGGCATTAAGAAGCTGAGGGGATCAAGTCATTCATGCTCTATACATTCAAACAACCACATGCTAAAAGAGGGATGATGGAATTACAGCTAATCAGTAAACAGTATGACACACATCCGTGACGAACCCCTGCACTGTGAAACAAATCCTGTTGTTTTTTTAAAAAAAGAAAAAAAGAAAAAGAAACCCTGGCAGCTGTGGTTGCCATGATAATTATGTTAAAAAAAAAAAAATACAGTAAAAATTTAAACAACTTTACAGAACAACCTGTAAATTTTACAGATAAAAACTGTTGTTTTTATTGTGTATTTTATGGTGCAGTACCGTCGTTTATATTATTAAATGATAAACTTAACATATTTAACTTCTGAAACTGTAAAAATCTGCTCTTCACTTTATAATGTATTGTTAATCACCGTAGTATTAACAGAAGGGCACATGATGACAAAGTACATTAAGAGGCTTTTCCGGGAGCAGCGACCAATAAACATAGATCAGTGTCACTCACACAAATACTAAACACCATCAGGGTAACACATGTGGAATTAAAATTATGCAATAAACATTCACTAAACTACATCAAATATAACACAGAACACTCCAAAGTACATAACTGACATTGAAAATAAGAAGAAACATAACTATTCCTTTAAAATATATTGGAAATGTAATGGGTCACGTAAGGAATGCTGGGAACGCCCAATTACTGTTTTTACTGTAATTTTAACAATTATTTACCGTAAAAAGTACACGTACTTTGTTAAACGTAATATAAATTCTTAACATTAATTATATGGAAAATCTTACTTTTTACATCTAAAAAATGCTTTTACAACATTTTACCATAAAACTACAGTATTGTCTTTATAAATAGAGTTGAAGTCAGAAGTTTACATACACCATAGCCCTGCACAGTTGCGCTTACAACAAACTGCGCTATGGAAATAAAGTGAACTGAACTCAAAGCACCTCCTAAGCTGATATGTATGAGGTCATTTACAGCATTCTTATAGACAATACTATTCTTGCAAAAAAAAATTTAGAAGACTGAAACCAAGAAAGAGTGAGAACATTTTACAAGCACGTGTTCCATGAGACTTAACACTTCTGAACAAACAGCACATCAGAAAAAACTTTGTGTTTTGAAAAAATACGAGTCATACACATTTGGGATGGCATAAAGGTGAGTACATTTTTGGGTGAACTATCCATTTAATGTCTTCTGAAGTGAAACGCTAGCGTGTATGAAATTCAGGAGTGTCAAGGTCAAGCGCATTGGCAAGTTCACGTGAGAACTGATGCGTAAAATAAAAAAAACTTTAAAAAAAAACTGGAAGTGCAGTGTTGTTTACGACCGAAAAGCATTGATAAATCACACATAGATACCTCATTTGGCTGGTTTCGATACATAAACTGTGGCGCCATCTTGGAACGGTCAACAAGTAGAGCTGTTTGAATGAAACTGAATGGAGGAGATGCCTCAGACTGTGAGCTCCTTGCTCAGACCACTGCATAAACTGCTTTTGAATGGAAAAGCATCGCAGTCCATAGAAACAGCTGCTAATAAAGGATCTATGTATGAATATCTATGCAGAGGAGGATTATGCGCTTATGCCACGCGAGAGGCAATTTGAACTGCACCCTCGTCAATGTACAAACCTCAAGCTGGCCTAAATCGAAAATTGTTTTGTGAAGAAAAAATATTTTGATATTGAATCCACTGGAATTCCATGCAGTGTTTCCCACGGGATTTTTGTGAGAGTATGGGGGGTGTACCTCTGATCCTCTAGGGGGGTTCGTGGGCATGCTTCCCCCGAAAGAAAATTTTGTACATTTTAAAGTTAAATACTATTATGAGACTGAGAAGTGCAAAAATATTTTAGATGAGAAGTGCACAAATGTTTTCGGTTCATTATAAGACTGTGGCAGGGCAAATTAGACTGATGGGCCACCAGAGTCTAGTCAATGAATGGGAAACACTGCGTATGGATTACTTTTATGTTGGCTATTTGTGCTTTTTGGAGCTTCAAAAAGTTGGCACCCATTCACCTGCATTTTTGGACCTACAGAATCTAGATATCCTTCTAAATTTGTGTTCTGCAGAAGAAAGACAGTCATACACATCTGGGATGGCATGAGGGTGAGAAAATGATTTGAATTTTAACTCTTTTCAACTCTATTTCAGCACCAATGAGGATTTTAGCCCACTCACATTTGATGCTTGATTTATGCAGTGCTTTGAGCAGAAGAGCTTTGCAGGAATACCTACTGTAATCTCATTATCAACTGAAGTCAAGTCAATACAATAGCATCCAAGTTGAGTCTCAAGTGTTGTCATATTTGCCAAGTGAAAGGTCCTCCAAACTGAATTGCATTGTCATCAACAGAGAGACCATTTCTGGTCTCACTTTACTACTCTTCCTCCAGATTCTCTTCCAGGATTGTGTAATAAGACAACAGCCTCAAATGACAATGAACAATAGGCTGCATTCTCCCTGGCATATCAGAGAATTAGTGTGACTCAATGGTCAAGGACAAGTTTCTGTCAGACCACAGGCTGAAAACTGATGTCTTGGATACAGCCATGAACTTAAATCAATTTCAACTTTGACCTTGTGCAACTCTATGAATAACACTTCACACAACCAAACTTGAGTGTGTCAAGTCACCACAAGTGCAATCAAACAAACAACATGAGTGAAAAACAAGCATCTGACACAGAGAAAATGCATTCAACTGCAAAAGTCCAAAACTAATGCATTAGTGTTTAAAAGAGTGACTCACCGGCAAGTCTACACTGACATCTGTGCCGTCTAACAAAGACACTCGGCAAGTGATGATGGACTTGGCATCTCCAGCGGCAGGGATGTGTGTCGTGGCTCGTTGGGCTTCACGGAGACGCGATTTCTCAGCATGTTTGCGGATAGACCGCCTGCCCAGAGTCCGGCGCAGGAAGCGGAGCATGTTCAGGAAGATTTGTTAGTCCAGCCTGGAAGAAACAATCATAAGCACTAGAGTTGGGGTACTCGAGTTTGGACTCGGACTCGAGTCCGTGTCACAAGTCCAATTTTAATGCCTTTTTACTCCGACTCGAAACTTTGGGACTCCAGCCGAGTCCATGACATTTGTGATGCAAATAAATAAATAAATAAATAACAAAACAGAAATCAGAGTTGTTTCACTGTATATAAGCAAATGTACGCACACAAACATGCGCGCACAGGTACACTCATCAGTCAACCAATACGCTTGAATGTTACTACAGAGACTACTTTATAACATCGACTACCTGGCACAACGAAATCATAAAGACATCTATGTATCCAATGTAATAGAAACTAAACAAGGCAAATTCACATGACACAGGAGCTGACAACTGGTAAAATTGTGTGCCGTTTGTGCAGCCAAGATGGTGCTCACATTGCGGTTTCATCGTGGTTAAAAACTTAGTCAAGAGTCAAGTTGCCCACATCATGTCTCTCACAGTTAACTAAAAACAGCATATCAAAATAAAAATACATACAAATAGTATTAATATTGGATATTAAGTCTCTTTAGGCATAAAATTTTTTGAGGGGAAAAAAAAAAAAGTGTTATTGCTAAAGCGGACAGCAACTCTGAAAATAGTCAATCAATAATAAATAGGTGCTGTTTATCTGTTCAAAGCATTGACGAGCTGCTTAAAATACATTCTTTTACAGCATTTGTCCACCATTCATAACATTCAAACATGCACAACAAAATATTAGGATATTTTGGGCAGTGAAATGTTTTGTTTATAATTTAATTCTAAATTATAAAATAAATGTATTATTTGATGACAGAGTTCGTGTATGAAGCTAATCTTCATGTTACGAGATGAATTTAGTTGGCTAAGCCGCTTTTATTTAAAATGTTTATTTGAAACCACCGGGTAACATATGCACATCTTTTTTTTAGCCTATATCTCTAATACTTTTGAAGGACAATTCTGTTAAATTTATGACCCCATTATTATCCATGTTTTTGTGATTAAAGAAAAGCTAAGTTAAATTTTCTTAGATTAATTGGCATTTAAAGATTTCAGACTAACTGCAGACAAACGCGGCTACCGCGCAAGCAAATATCAATCATTATCATTTTTTTTTTTATCTTCTGCAGCAGATGCTGCGAGATGCACACAAACACATCAGGGATTTAAGTACACGAGCAGCACGCAGAACTTTCCTGCATTGTGTGGTTTCGAGTAAATTAACTAGAAAATCATGTCTGTGACAACATGAACCTAATATTATCAAGGGGCTTTTCCATTGTTTTTGGATGCAGCATTTGCAGTCAAATTGTGAGACATAACTTCTCAGCGAGTGCTATTTACTACTGTATTGACTCATTTGTATGCACTGTATTTTACCAAATCAGTCGCCAGAAAGAGAAAAAAAGATTCAGAAAGAAATCTCAGTATTAGGGCTGCACCCGACCAAAGAATTTCCTAGTTGACTAGTAGTCATTAGTTTAAGCCATTAGTCGACTAGTTGTTGCACGTTTATGATATTTATTTAATTACTTAAATATAATTTTTTTGGGGGGGGGGGCATAAGAAAATGTTTTGAGTTCCAGGGCTGAGAAAGAACTTGTAACATTGCTAACACTTTCTACATTACAGAGAAATACCAAATCAAAAATGAGCCTTTAAAATATAAATATTACAAGCGCACACACGAAGCGATCCGAAGCGACACTGGCAAAAGCGGTAATTTGTTCAATGCAAAATCACTACAGCAGGAATATTCACCGATCCCTCATCCCAGGGGTTGCCGATGTAGTTGGATATTACAATTATTTATATTTATATATATATATATATATATATATATATATATATATATTTGTTTTTTTCTTTTTTCAAAAAGTTGAACAACACACATTTTAATAGCACTTAATTTCTTTCCAGTTTCATTTGAATTTTTTGTTAAAATAAATAAAAAATGTATTTCAAAGTTTGAAATCAAAGTGTCTTGCTTTATTGTATAGGCTTAACCCTAATCCTACTTAACAAAAATGACCCCACGTAGCCTCAAACCAGCGGTGTTTGTGAGTTTGAAATTGAATAATTAATTACTGCATGGACCAGCCCTGTAAACGATCATGTCTGTCCGTCACTGACTGTTGAGTTGTTGTTTTTTTTCTGCGACTAGTCGACCAATCAAAACTTGATCGACCAAGACTTTTCTCATCGACGAATGTTTAGTCGACTATTAGGGGGCAGCCCTACACAGTATAGTCTATTATTTCTATAGATAGGGAAAATTTTAAACAAAACTAAATGAAATTATCAAAGTAGAAATAAAAAATAAATTAAAATTCGAAACGTAATAACCTTGGTTATAATGACTAATGCAGCTTTCACTATCTTTAGTCTACGTTTGAGTGGAGGGGAAAAAGCAACAAATAATTTAAATGTCCACAGAGTGCAATAAGAATTGTGTTGAAGGACAGTTTTGTCTTCATACATCTAAAGCATATGCTTTCATTCTGAAACCACTTCTATTCAGCAGGAAACTAATCATAAAATGTATATATGAAATGCAACAGAGGTGTTTTTGTTACATTTATATTGACAAACTGTTTTTCCTAATTGTGAAGTTTAAAACAGGCTTAAAATATTGATGTTTAATTTACGGTTACGTTTTTAATTCAGATTTATTCAGATTCATTCGGACTCAACCTGTTATGGGCTCCATCTTGAGTCCGTCTCGGCCCCTTTAGGACTCGATTGTTTAAAGACTCGACTAAGGTGGACTCGAACCGAACAATAATAATAACATCTCAGTTACTCTTAGGCCAACCCCTATACAAACTCAGCCCTGCTCTTGCATAGTCGTAACAATAGCTTAACTGTGGTATCTGTAGTAAAACAATGTAACAAGTAAAACCAGAATGGCTTCTTATTGCATATGAAAATTGACCACAGCTCATGCATAGTAACCACAGTTTAACTGTGGCATCTGTAGCAAGCCCATAGTAACAACAAGTAATCCATTATCATAATTATGTCAATGTAACTATAGTTTTCATTAAACAAACTATACGATTTTATTATGAAAATAGTAAAATACACATTTTGAAACTGTAACTGTGAAAGTTGTACTAAAAATTAAGTAGATTCCCTAACTGTTTTGATTGATTTTTTTCTTAAAAATACTATAGATCATTTTACTATAGCGCGGACAAAACCTCGATAGCTCGTTCTTTTCAGAAGTGCACGCGCAATATCTAATCTGTTACCATTTTATTTTTATTTTTATCAAAAACTGTCGCGAGCACCGCACGATCACGCGCTGGCTGAACTCTAATGGCACCTGTTTGCGTAAGAGAATAAACTCCGCTCAATTCACCTCCAATGGCGGCACAACTGAGAAATACGGTATTTGTTATAACTGTAGACGCTAGCAGCGCGTATCCACTTGTTGTTCCTCCGTCAGTCAAGAGACAAAAGCGATACTTACAGCCTTTGTATCAATATTCCGCAGATGAAACAATCCTCTCGCAGCGGTTTATATCAGTGAATAACTTTGTGCTTTGAATTGTCCATTTTCCAAGCCGCAGGCTGGCTTAACCTCGTTATTGCTTTCTGGAGATAAGTGTTGCTGATATTCTCCCTAGTCCGAAAGATTGCGGGGTGGCTGTTTTCCCTCAGGAAATGACGTCATGCAAATCCCTAAAAGTGGATTTACATTTAAAGGGCCGGTGTGGGGCAAATAGATCGTTAGAATATAACTTAGCTTTATCTTTCAGTAAATTATAATCAACCATTGTGTTAAATGAAAAATGTCAGAAAGGTGAACTGACTTCGTGCACTAAAGCAGTCAGTGAATTAAACTATAAAGTTTATAAAACCAAGCAATTAAGCAAATAAAGGGATAGCTCACCCAAAAATGAAAATTCTTTCATCATTTACTCACCCTCAAGTCATCCCAGATGTGTATAACTTTCAATTTTTGAGAGAAATGTCTCATCGTTGTTGGTCCATTCAGTGCAAGTGAATATTTGGAAGAACTTTGAAGCTCTCAAAAGGACATAAAGGCAGCATACAAGTAAGTAGTAAGACTATAGTTGTTAAATCCATGACTTCAGAAGCCATACAGTAGGTGTGGGTGAGAAACGGATCAATATTTAAGTCGTTTCTTTTACTATAAATTATCCTTCCTATCGAGTAGGTGGCGATATGCACAAAGAATGTGAATGCCCAAAAACAAAAGAAGAAGAAAGTCAATGTGAAAGTTAAAATGGAGATTGATAGTAAAAAAAAAAAAAAAAACACATAAGCACTTAATTAGTTTTTCACCCACACCTATCATGTCACTTCTGAACAGGGACTAAAAACAAAATATTTTTCAATTTCGTTCATTCTGAGCAAAAACTGTATTTTTTTTTTGTTCCGGTTCAAAAGTTCCACCGCCTCCTTTCCAAATGGTAACCGGTTAGAACAAAATAAAAGTACAGTTAATGCCATTCTTTTTTAAATGACAATACTCTGAGTTAAGGTTGAAATGCCAATTGCATTGTAGTGAGATCTCACAAGAGAAACCTGCAACCTGGTCTAGAAAAACATGTCCAAAATATGCCACTTGCCTCACCAAAATAAGCAAAACTAAGCAATACATTTTTGGGTGGGTTTATCAGCAAAGAAATCATAACACCCATAAAGTTGATTAACAGTTGTGTAATTCTATTTACAGATCTGCTTCTCAGTCAAAACCTGGCAGCATCAAAATTGTAACAATTCATCATATCTGACAAAAATTCAGTGAAGACCTGGAAACAACTGAGAAATTGACTTTTACCTCTAATACTATTTTTCTTGTGTCTGGATTAGCAGTGCATGCACAGTATACCTTATGTAGTAATTATATAGTTGTTAAAAAGGTCTTCATTCACAGAGTGCTTCATCCACAATGGGCAGTTAATAAATGTGTGATGCAGAGGTTTCCTTCAGGATCAAAGCACGTTAAAACAATTTCAGGCATATTGAAGTGGTGTAGCTCCAATAAATTTACTGTGATAAACACTTTGGCTTCATGAAAAAAATGATCGGAAAAAAATTTATCTGTTATACCAGTTACCAGCACCAGTTACTAACCAGTTATTAACCAGTTACCAGCATTGTAAAGAAGCATTTTCATTCTGGAACCATTGATAATCACGCTGTTCCCATTTTTGATTACATTCTTCAAAAAATGTGATAGTTTTCGTTTCCTAGAACTGTTTTTAGTACCTGCTTCTGAAGACATGGATTTAACCGCTGGAGTCTTATGGATTACTTCTGTTTCCTTTGTGTGCTATTCAGACCTTCAAAGTTCTGGTCACAATTCACTTACATTGTAAGAACCTATAGAACATTTCTTATATTTCATTGACGCATTTGGCAGACGCTTTTATACAAAAGCGACTTACAGTGCACTTATTACAGGGACAATCCCCCCTGGAGCAACCTGGAGTTAAGTGCCTTACTCAAAGACACAATGGTGGTGGCTGTGGGGAACAAACCAGTGACCTTCTGATTAACAGTTATGTGCTTTAGCCCACTACACCACCACCACTCCAACAGAACAGAACAGAACAGATATATTCTTCTAAAATCTTCCATTTGTTTTCAGCAGAAGAAAGGAAGTCAAACACATCTGGGATGGCATGAGGGTGAGTAAATGATAAGAGCATTTTCATTATTGGGTGAACTATACTGTGTTTTAAACACAATACAGTTAAATTAAATGACTGATACATTAAACTATTCATGAGAACTTATCAGAACTTTGTGTGCCATATCTGAATATAACCCCTCCAAAAAGAAGTGTCAGTTGTACCATGGTACCGTTATATATACCATGGTATTTACCCAGAAAACCATGGTAGTGGAACATGGTATTCTCTTGTTAGTCAATGATGGTGAGTGATCAAATAAATTCACCATTCACTCTACCACTTTTTCATTTTATACTCTATACCCTTATTTACTTTCTTTCTTGAAGTTTACATGACTACTGCAACGATCAAACAGTGAGCAACCAGTTGCAACAAAACACTTTAAGATAACCCTTCATTGTAATTGCCTTACCATTTTGTATGTTGCAACCACCGCCAAGGTGCTTCCAGGTGCTCTACATTTTTACAACAGCACCACCGACTGGTTACTCTGATAGTTTGAAAATACAGTAGGTTAGGAACTCTCCTCCCTGCCAAAATAAAGACTTCAATTGTGATATTAACAAATAAAATTGAGGTTGCAATGGTCTTATTATTTTGGTGACGCCTAGGCCTATTTGTAAACATTTCTACATATCTTATGCAAGAACAATACAGGACACAGCTCACTTTATTTGAAAGATTTTCTTTTTAATATACAACATTGTATGTACACTATAATATTTTCATAAAAATTGATGTGGCACAGCTTGACCTTCCTGTTATTTGCAGCAAATAAAACATTAAAACCAGTTTGTAATTGTATGCCTGTTGAAAAAAGTGCTGTCTTTACCACAAGGCAGGATGCATTTTGTTTCTCCAAAATTTAATGTCATTTTGCCATCTTGTTACTGTATGTTGAGCATAGAAGGGAATGATTTGGTCCTAAATCTGAGTTTCTCCAGCAAGTATCGCCACAAATAAAAGATATACTTGCAAGAGGAAGTAGTACCTTACAATGAGTGCAGGCATGGATTAATTTGAAACTGCATGTAACTAAAGTTAACCTGTGAAACTGGGTAATTGGTCACAAATTTAAGACAAGCTGCATTGAGTTTTTTGTTAAAGATGTCCAAAAACTGAAAAAAACAGCATGAGAAGCCAATGCTTTATTCTTCTAAAATGTTGGATTTCATAGTGTCAAAAAAAAAAGAAAAAAAGACATACACCAGCTCTAATGTGTTGAGTCAGGCCTGTCAATGTCCGTTCTGCATGTGCACAAGAGCGCCGACCATGCTTGAAACAGCAAGGTTCTTGCCCAGTGAGGTGCTAGACCACAGTCTGTTACAACATATAAACAGGTCATCCATGTACAGAACAAGAAACTATAATGGTTTCTGAACCCCCACACAGCACTGCATTTGACATTCTGAGGCGTGTAGATCGGACAACAAAAACACAGCTCTTATTTGTGAACATGTACATAGAACATCGCTTGCAGCATACAAAAAGAGTAACACGGACTCCTTTGATTGAACATTTGATTTTGAATGGTAAAGGAGATAGCATAAATGTTCATTAAAACGTATTCATTAAAACGCGATCTCATTTTAAATAATTCTCTGTGTGTGAATTTCTGATGTTATTTTTAGTCCAAGTTGGGTTTGTGGCTCTGAATTTAGCATCCCGAGTCCAGTCTAAATGAAAAATATAAAACTAATTAAAAAAACAGCTAACCTGCAAAGAACAGAAAAATATGTTTTGTAGTTTATCTGAGCAAAAAGCTGAACCTGTTTAAACAACATACTCTTGATAGGAGAGCCTGGACTTTAAACTCCCCATAAATCTACTGATCAGAGAACAGCTCTATTGCAGCCTGATGGCACTGAATGTTGCTTACGATCAGTCCAATCCGGATGGAGATCACCATCAAAAGATGTCTGTGGAAAGGTCACTTTCTGTAACCCAAGAATGTGAGGAATACCCCACATGCCCCACTCTCCTGTCTAGCTAGCTTTATGTGTGAAACGAGTAAAATTTAAATCACTATTCCCTGAAAATTGTCTTCTCTGTTGTAGCATTTAAATGAAGTTATATTTTGGATAAACAAATTACATTATTCCAGCATACAATCCAACATTAATCAAACTTTTATCGACTTTCTATTGGGTTTTTCTAACAAAACGACAGGGCATCACATGTTTACCTGATCACAAACATTACAAACATTGTTTAAAGCTCAACTGAGCTTTTGTGCAGGAGATGACCAACACTTAAAATAGTTTCACTGTTGACTCATGTTCTTTCTCAGCTCAATTTTAAACTCAAACTCACTATATTGTCTCTGCTCTATACTACAGTACGTTCATTACTACATCTCTGATCGTGTCACTGCATTGGCACTCTGCAACTCTAATGTATTAATAGCATTAATGTGGGGAAAGATGATGGTGTCATGGTTAGAGAAAAGAGTTTGGGGCTGCAGAAAAAAATTGCTGGTAGCCGTGAAAGCATGAAACGGTTTACTGCGTTTGAACTGAATGATTATGTCAGATGCACGTACGACTCCTCAAGAATCCCTACCAAGAGTTCACAGGATAATTTGATATATTGATTAAAATGAGTAATTTTGAACAGTGCTATTGGCGCTCAATTCGAACAGTGCTATTGGCGCTCATTTGTTTTGAAACTGATTGTGACAAGTTTCAATATGTGGAGGCACAAATGAGATATGAGAGCTAAGACAGTGAGAATGTTTTTCAGTAATTATTTAAATTTCTATCTATTCCTCACATAAAACAATCGTATATCTTCAGAAAACATAGATTATAGCGCACAAAACATACAGACTACTTGTCCTGTTCCTGTATGCTGATTTTATAGAAATGACCAGTGTGAACATTCTTTAACATTCTTTTCTTCCTTTGTGTTCCACTGAAGAAAGAACATCATGCTAGTTTGAGACGGCTAAAGGGTGGTAAATGTTGAGAGAATTATAATTTTTGGGTGAAATATTTCTTTGAATTGAATAGTACTGATCAATGGTGGCTGGTAAATGTTTTGTATCGCAATTGTTGAGTCGTGCTTGATACCACTCTATAAGTTGTAGACATGGAGCACTTCAGAAACAGCTGCAATGCCAAGTATTTTAAAGTCCTGACTGCATCAATTTTAGTAAGACAGCACAATAAATAAAAATACATTTCACCCTGTGCCAAAAAAGGGAGAACATATCAAAAAAATATCAGAAAAAAAATTATCCACTATCACTTTCGTAAGAAGTACCAATCTTGAATTCTAAATAGTGACTATTTTTCCCTAATGGGCAGGGCTCAGCATTAAAACTAAAACACAATAAATATCCCTAATAAAAATACAGATGTTCATCTGAAGCACAGGCCTGGACGTGAACTGTCTTGTGGATTTTTCTTGGATTCTTCGTGGATTTTGTTTCCAAATAACTGAGGTGACCACATATAAAAACACTTTCATTCATTCACGGGCCTGCCCTTAAACACTTATATATGTCACTAGCAATCTTTTCTATATTCATTATTAACATATATATTTGTCAAAACCCTGAACACTAAAAAGTCCCAACAAGTACCAAATTCACCTTTGTTAAATTTTTTGTCCTTTTTTTCTCTCTCCTCATTGAAGCTTGACATTTTGTCTTTTTGCCAGTGTAAAGTGCAGCAGTGCTTGGATTATGTCCTGTGTTCCTGGGTCGAGAAATTTCTCCACCACTTTGGGTATGCGTCCGTTACGGAGCCATGATATCAAGTGGAGAAGATTCCATCAGTGAATATCAGCATCAATTTCAGGGAAAGCTGGCGTTACATTAGTTTGATTCATACAGCGTTGACTTGAGTGGTTTCACCAGGCCCTCCTCATAAACTTTCAGTATAGCCTCACACACAAACTTGAACTGGCTCTGAGAAGAAAGAGAGCACAAAGGGTAAGTCATGGTGAATAGAATATGTATAAGTCTGTCAAGCCAGAGCAGTCAAGTGTGATGGCAGTATGTGAAACTGGGATGAGAGCATAATTCATGGAATGTGTGTGTGTGGCAGAGAGAGAGAGAGAGAGAGAGAGAGAGAGAGAGAGAGAGAGAGAAAATAAATGACATATAGAATCATTGCGAAACAAAAGACATGTTCAAATTTTAGGAAGTAGATGACAGGATGTAGACAGATGCTTCCCAATGCAATACTCGCAACACCGCTTTGCTAGGGTGTTGTGGGATGTTACTGGTGATTGTATACTGTTCTTTCTACACACAAAAGAATTATCCAATCAGACAATCGTGTGGCAGCAGTGCAATGCATAAAATTATGCAGATACGGAACCATCAGAATGTGGAAAAATGTGATCTCTGTGATTTTAACCATAGAATGATTTTTGGTGCCAGATGGGCTGGTTTGAGTATTTCTGTAACTGCTGATCTCCTAGGATTTTCACACACAACTGTCTCTAGAATTTAGTCCAGATTGTGCAAAAAACAAAAAAGCATCCAGTAGTGACAGGTCTGTGGATTCAGTTGATTTTTAAATATTTTTTATCTTATTTTGATCAAGTGTTTCGAACTACATGAAAACGTACGCTGTCAGCACATATACTGTTTCACCAACTTCACTCATCCTGTGAATGATAATAATTAAACCTCTGCTGGTTAAACACACACACACACACACACACACACACACACACACACACACACACACACACACACACTTGGTGAATATTTACAACAGATAGTTCCGGTCCTTGAATCTGATTGGACAAGAGATGTTACATGAACACTGATGGTCTGACACCATCAGCACTCCGACGCTTCACTGTGTGTGTATCACTCCATTTGTGTTCATGCCATTCTACACTAAAGTGTAAGAGCAGTGCAGATCTGTTAAGAGCTTACATTTGTCATTTTCCATTAAATATATTACCCAGCAGGTGGTTAAAAAGATCATTTTTGTGTGTAATATGAGCCATTTAGGTGACCTGAAGTGAACCCGCATCAGCCATTTACATAAAACAGCTCTTTGCTCTTTGACATTGCGGTTTCTATAGTGACCGACTCTTGACCACAGGTTACCACGAAATAGGGAGAAATACCCCTGCTTGGATGCTATTTTCCCACTGAGAAAGCTGAACTTCAGAAAGCTGACAGTATCTCTGCTTGGGTGTGGCAACAGGTGATCGTACACATTCAGTCTCTCTCTCTCTCTCTCTCTCTCACTCACTCACACACACACACACATTTATCCAATAACAGCACAAGCCATGATACTTACTCTGAAGTGACATTTTTGAATTATTAACGAAGGCTTATAAGCATCATTTGGTTTGAACCAGCAATGGCAGATTCTGATCCGTCACCTAAGAAAGTAGTTCCATGCACAAATGTGTTTTTCATGACCGTAATCAGTTTTTCCTAATTTTTTAAAATGTACTTGTTCATTGAACTGTTGTATACAAGAAATATCACACTCGGAATCGTGCGACATGGCCCTAAATCAGCACTGCTGGTATTACCTGCAGCCGCATCACAGCAGTGCTGATGTAGGGCCATATCGCAATCTGGCACGTGTGATATTGCTTAAACAGCATTGTTTATCATTGCTTATCGGCTTAAGCACGATTATTAATTAGAGATGTTATAAAACAAAAAAAATTATAAGGCATAGATATTACTTAATGTTTATTTATATAACCATTATTAATTGTTGAGCTGAAAGCATAGAAATTTCAAAATAAGAATCCACCGTGTATTACGGGTTTGTTTATAGTTAAAAGTTCCGGATTAATGCACCTAAGATTTAATTCATGTTGGACACTTGTAGCCTCTGTTTCTGTGCTTGTTATATATAGTAAGGAATGACTAAGAATAACAGATTTTAAAAACTATCAGCCGATAAAGCAGTTATCTCTGTGATAGTAATAGTGTTTTTTTTTTTTGTGTTTTTTTTAGAGCTAATGTATTTACTAGTGTTATTCAACATGATTTTATCTCAGGATGAAAATGTGACATATTATTGTTGTTTATTTATCATGACTGATATTGGTTGTGCAATATTCAGCCCCTTCCTAGCAACTCAAGGCAGAATTCCTAAAAAAGCCAATCATAAAACTTCTAATGGATAGCTGACAGGAAATTTGAGGGTGAGGAGGAAGAAAGAGGATGGGTGGGACTTACAGGTGTCTGAATCATCATGGCCCTCTGATCCCTCATGGTTCTCACAGTGTCCAATGGATACACAGGCTGACTGCACTCCATCAGACACATTGCCGTCTCCATTGTGATAAGAACTCCTGTTCGGCCAATGCCAGCACTGGGCCATGGTGGACAGAAAGAGTTATTTTGTTTGTTATTTTGGTGAATTAAGACCTGATTGCACTGTAATTCACTCTGGATAAAAATCATCTGCTTTAAGAAAACCTCTAAACAACATTTAGAGCCTATTATGCAGACAAAGCCACACACAGACCAAGAACTTATGACCACTGCTTTATAATTTACCTGCAGTGGACCACAACGGGCTCATCCTTTCTAGCTCGTTTACTGCGGACCAGAGCCACAAAATCCAGGAAGTCCGTTGAGTCATCTGGTACACCATGGTCAGGCCATGCTAGGTACTGGATCTGGGTCAATTCCCGGCTCTCCCCACTCTAACAGCACAAACAACAGGCCATCAAACACAAAATGACATTGTAAGGACATGGTTATTATAAAAGCGTCATCACAAAACAAAGACTGGCTCATCTTGTAAAGCATTTGATGATCTGCTGTTTCTCACAAATATAAATAGGAAAAACAGTTAAATAATTCCATCATCATAGGAACAAAAAAAGGATGATTTCCTCAATTTACTCTTTCACTGGCAGGTGTGGTTAAAAGTTCATTTTGGACCCTGTGCTGTCTAGAAAAAAGGCCAAGTAACACTAAAAAGGCCATATCATTAATACACTTACCTCAATGTGATTAAGGGTCATATCTCTAACCAAGAAAGCAGAGTTTCCCTCCTCCGTTTGGCAGGAAACCTGAAAGCCGCCATATGTAGCGCTACCTGAGGGGTTAGGCCAGTACTGATGGCACTTCACCTACAAAAGAAATGGATGGTTGAGCGATCTTATCCAAATAAGATTTAAGAAATGTCATGTTTTAAGTAGTTGCAAAGTTTAAAGCAATGTCAAAGATCAGGAGTCACACATACACGTCCTCGCTCAACCTGAGTGGTAAGCATCACTACCATAGATGAGCCCTGCTCCCACGTCATCTGCCAGAAGTCCGGGCATGTGTTGGGCAGTGGCCCCTGGCAGGCAATATAGCGGTTTATGAGACTGGAGGCAGGGATTTCCATCTGCAAATGTTTCAATAACAGAACAGCATTATGAGAGGCTATCAGTCACAGTTTGTCCTCCTTTGGGAGTGAGTTTCCATGCATGCTAATAAAATAATTATAAGCCACTCACATTGATGTAATTTGCATTGATGTAGTCATCTGTGCCTTTCAAGATGACTCTAGTTGCATCATCTGACAAGAAAATAACAAAAACTGATTCATTTTTATCTCTTCCAGTGATTAATGCAAAGGAATGGCATGCAGTAATACTCACAAGGTGAGATGTCTCTGTAGCGATTTTTGGAAATATTCTGAGGTAATTTGGCACATGACATTGTCATTCCTGGCCTTTTCCGGTACAATTGCTTTAAAACATAACAAGACAAAACAACCAGTCAACAAAATACCATCAAGGGACATCCTCTTGTACTTCAAAATCTTCTCTAATCCGAGCATTTTAATGCATGTATTACTTTTAGGACACATTCTACCCTGTGCTTTGTGCGCAAATGCATGCATGGCTACAAGAATGCGCAATAAGCAAAAAAGAAATTAAAAAGGCCAGTATCATAACATCTTTTCATGACAGTTATTCTGACCAAGACAAAGCGATATTTATGTGTGGTGGGGAAGCATTTTAACACAATAAAATGTATTTTCTGCTCTAAAATGGACTTTCCTGCTGAACTTTAATTCACTGCTCCATAACTTGTCACCACTACTTTTTGCCATGACCGATTTCATCCACAACACTTGAAAAAGATATAGCTCCTCTTTATTAAATATAGAAGAATATAGCTTCATTTTGTTAGTGTGTGTGTGTGTGTGTGTGTGTGTGTGTGTGTGTGTTATAATCTGCCACTAAAATTTGTAGCTTTTAATGTTTTGCAGAATGAATGGTTGTTATGGTTGTCTTCGAAGGTGAGTCCTAATATGGATCCTTGGCAACAATGTTCTCTCCCACACAGCTCTCAGACTTGTGTAGGATTGCACAATACACCAAAAAATAGTCGATTTCAATTGCAGCTGTCGCAATTATATAATTGTAAAAAGTGTCAATTACTGCATTCCATATAGGTGTACTCCCACTGTGCAGAAATATTCTATTTACAACATATTTTTTGGGGCCGTAGGGTGCATAAATGCAGAGCCAAATCTGATGTGTTTAAAATGGTCTAAAGGCATATCAGCAATGCTCACTATCTAAATAATAGTGTGTACAATTTTTTGAAATGTGAATAACACCTTTAATTATCATGCAATTAAAATATTAAAGCAATTCAGGGAACATAGTTTTCACGTTTTTTTTATGCATAGCCTACATAAAGAATATGGCATTCAACTGCCCCAAACAACATAAGGATTTTAATGTAAATTACAGTAATCAAAATGGAAAAAAAAAATCCCAATTACAACATCCAAGGAAATGACCAACAATTATGATTTTCGTCATAATCATGCAGCCCTTGACTCATGCTGTAACTTCTCTATCACTCTTCCATGGCTCACTATCCATTCAAGCAAAATAGCAAAACAAAATGGAAATAATTGTGTCCCAGTTCCCAATACATCAAATCTTTTTATAAATTCTTTGTACATTATATTTCTAATCGTAATGTTATTACAAATTGTTTTGATATGACCACTAAAGACCTGTAGTCTATGTCACAAATAGGATTATACATCTATCTAGATAAGTTTAAACTTAGTTTAAACAATCTACGAATTTGCAGTACCAGTAAAGTGAACAGGCTTTCATCAGGGTTCATTGCCATAGTAACATACGCTAATCGGCTAACCTGCTCCAGGGCAGTTTATGTTTTTTCCATTCAGGGATGTCATCCAGATACTGGACCAATCAGCTCTGCGCAAAGTGAGAGTCACTCCCCCCCAAATCAAGATATTAAACTTTTAAAATTACAAGCCTGAATGTTCTTGTTGTGGACCTATATAAAGTTACTTTCACATCAAAATATAATCTAATTGAATATTTTCACCACATTCAGATTTGTTTTCATGCTCTAGCAGCAGCAGCACCAATGTTTATTCTTATTGTGTCAATGCCTTTAAATTCTTTAGTGATCCTCTGTGCTGTGTATAAAAATGATTCATTATAGTTATAAATGTGTTTAAATTAGTATAATTTATCATAATTTTCATAAACATCTTCAGCAGAGAAGTAAATCTCGCTGACTCTCTCATGAGATGTGACTCGTGTTCTCTCGCACTGGATTGGCTGATAACGAGCATCTTGATACCACTTAACCCTTATGAAGCCTGATAAGATTGGATGAATTTTGTCAAACTAAAACCAATGCTGGAATACAGAATTTATTCAGCTTTTGTTGCGATACATAGCACTGATCTCATCAGATTAATACATCACAAATGTATCAAAATAGTAAAAGATCCTAAAATATTTGACCATAACCTCATTATTATTCATGAACTAAGGCTAAGCCTTTACTATGCATGCATTCACCAGCACATCTGCAAGCAGACATAATATCTAAAGGGAAGGTATTAGGGCTTCCTGATGAAAGAAATGAAGTAATAGGAAGTTCTTGCTGATATGACCACATCCTGAATAACACTGATTGCTGTAAATTTCACAGCATGCTGCAAATGAGAAGTTTACATAAGATATAGCAGATAAACTTAAACTATACATACATGTATTTTAAGAACTCTTTATAATAACTCACATCAAACTGAGCAAGTACTGCACCACTGTTAAGACTCTCTTTTAGCTGCACCATGGAGTCCCTCCAGGCATCCTGGTCCAGATGGGAGGGGTCTGTGGGAGATTTCTCTGGGATGTACTGAAAATCCGGCTCTGTCTCCAGTTTCTCCTCAACTACATCATAGATAGCTACATAAAGATAGACAGTTAATGTTAGTCCAAATAAGCACAAAAGAAGAAAACTTTTTTTTTTTTGCAGAAAAAACTGAGCAGACCTAACACTAACTCAAAAGACAATAAAATTATTTTGTGTGATTATGTAAGTCTAGGCCTTAGGCTTCAGAATAATTTCATTGGGGAACAATATTTTTCACCAACAAATAAAAAAAAAGTGAATAGATCAAATCAAATGCTGTCCTTAGTCCTCCTGAGAGGTTCTTGTGAATTTGAAAATCATAATTATGAGAATACTGAGAAAAGTAGTATTACAATTGATTATGGTATATACCAATATTGCTTTCATCATGACTCTTTAAAGAAGTATTCAGTACAAGTTAAGCTCCATCAACAGCATTTGTGGCATAATTTTGATTACCACAAAAATGTATTTCGACTCCTCCCTCCTTTTATAAAAAAAAAAAAAAAAAAAAAAAAAAAAGCACTTACAATGGAAGTGAATGGGGGCTATTTTTATTTATTTATTTACAGTCATTTTAGGGTTTGTTGACATTACATTGTCATGCCAAAAAGTTGTAAAATTGTCTATAACTTTACCCTTAAAAGGTTAGTCAGTGATTTTATCACACTAAAATCATGGTAACACATACTGTACATTGTTTATGTCTTGTGGCTATACTTTTGAAACAGTGAGTATTTTAACATTTAAGGACTGGCCCATTCACTTCTATTGTAAGGGCCTCACTGGAACCCACCTTTGTGCTTTTTTTTTTTTTTTTAAAGAAAAGGAGGGCCAAGTGTAAATACATTTTTGTTTATTTAATATTATGCCACAGCTGTTTGTACCTAACTTGTACTGAACCTGAAATATTCCATAAATGTCATTGTGGTGATATTCATACGTGCTCAACAATCATTCCGACATAAAATGTAGTCAAAGCCAGAGCTCACCATTGGGGCGCACCAACAAGATGAGCTCCCCCGAGTGACTCTCACAGCTGGCCTTGATGAACATGACTACCTGATCATGCGTGTGCTCTGAAATATCTCGACCGTTAATCAGCACAACCTGATCACCTTCGTTCAGACGAGGCACACATAAATCAGCCTAGAGTGGGACACAGACAGAAAATTATGAATAAAAAAAAAAAAAAAAAAGTACAATGATATAATGCAAAATATTTACAATTTCTGCATTTCATTCAACTAATTGAATGGACGGACATTAATTATGTTTCGTTATACGCCATCTTCCAGAAATGGGACAACAGAGATTTTTATGATTGGAAGCTAGATATCAAGTAAGAATATTCCACATCAGATTTTGAATAGAAAGCAACATAAATCCTTCAACACACATGCATGTAAAAACAGTGACAAGTCCTCGCTCAACAGTTCACTGCTAATCCTATAGGGGTCACTATTCAATGAGCCTATTCTATTTTTGTTAATCCCAGCAGCTATATAAAGGTTTTTACTGCAGTATATACAACAATGAATAGCCCCTTTAACATACCGATGTTCCAGGTGCTACCCGAGACACGATAATGGGCATCTTCTGATCAGAGCCACCCTGAACATGAGAAACATGAGAAACATGAGAGAGAGAGAGAGAGAGAGAGAGAGAGAGAGAGAGAGAGAGATGATTACAATGCAGTGGAATAATCAACAATCAGTCACAGAAAATTACAGATGCTGAATATCTTACCTTCACATTAAACCCAAATCTTCCATTCTCATCTGGTTTCATCTTGATCAGAACAACATTGTCATGAGGAATGACTCCATTGGGCTAAACAAGCAACACAAATTCACAATAATGTCAACATTTGCATATAACGTTAAATTCTTAAAAGATTTAAGTGACACCATATTATACGTTTAGCTAATTTGCCTTGGTTGTCCATCAAGTATAAAATTGGTTTTAAGTTTATCTTACTGTTTTTTTAATGCACCTTCATACGTTTTCTGACTTTCAAAAATGTTTCTACATTTTTTAATTTTCCTGTAGACTTGTCTTTTTAAAGTTAACTTTTGATTAATATTCTTTAAGTATCTTTAGTCATTGTATTTTTTTTTAATTCTTTTCCTTTATTTTTAATTATTAATCATTTTAATTATGAATCGTTTTTGTTGTCATTTTTATCCAGTACATACTTTTTTCTAAATGTTTTTAGCTGCATTTTATATATGAAAGGTGCTGTAAAAATTAAACATATTATTGTTTCACAATACAATACAATACAGTGTCTCTTAATTGAATGGCGTAAAACATAGTGTTTTATTACTTTATGAGAAGGAAACCACATCAGTGGCATACCATACAAGGGAGGGATGGCAAGACTATTAACGCAATTACCATCCAACTTTAGAAAGAGCCCAAACAAAGCACCACATGGACATAGGAACTAGGTTGAGTGAGTCAGTAGATGTCATCTTACCATGGCCTTGTCTGTTGCTATGGGGACATTGTACATTTCGTTGACGTGGTTGTCTAAGTCCTGTTGGGAGTGGGATAGTATAAGTTGGCTCAGGTTCTTCCGGGACTGTTTGGGTGGGAGGGCAGGGGGCAGGCCTTCAATGCCTTCTGGAGACCTTATGAATTTAGGGAGAAATTAAAATAAAGCTTGGAGAGTGAGATGTGATTCCTAAAAAAAAGGGTTTACCCAAAAATGAAAACTTCAACATACACTACTGTCATGTTTGACTATGTGTATGTGCAAATGAGGTTTAAGAGCTAAGATTTGGTAGGACTTAGAATATAGTGCACAAGTTGTGGGACTATTTTACTTTAGCAGTGCTTTTCGGAGTCCCTGCTTTCATGTATTGAATATAGCAAAGTACACGTTCTTAAAAACAGCTCTGTTTGTGTTACATGGAAGTCAGTCAGTCATTGAAGGCATTTCATTTTTTTCAACACATGAACGATGCATCATCAAAACCTCAGCAGTAGTATTCTTGGAATCCAGCTATTAGAGACGTCAAACTGGTTCAGCACATTTCAGTTTAATACATTTCATTCAGTTGAACTAAACACATTATACTGTCACAATTCAGTGAAC
Source organism: Moxostoma hubbsi (assembly GCA_032164185.1). Lineage (NCBI taxonomy): Eukaryota > Metazoa > Chordata > Actinopteri > Cypriniformes > Catostomidae > Moxostoma > Moxostoma hubbsi. The sequence continues at coordinate 16,098,969 of JAVLUX010000011.1, read as the reverse complement.
CACTGAATTATGCAACACATTGTGTTATAGCTTTCACACTTGGGTGCCCGCTTCCAAAAGAACACAGTACCATGGGGTTCATGAGTATTTGAGAATGTTTTTCGCATATGGGGCATATAAGTGTATGCATCACCGTGTGTGCATCAACTCACACTGACCCCGTTTGGCTTTTGTTGCCGTTTCTAGCTGTTTGTATTCTCAATCCGGCAGGCTATCAGAAAGTGACCGCTCTGACCCAAACTTAACACATTACACTTCTGTAGAGCAGCTCAGACGGCCAAAGGTCACATACATCAAGTGTTTTTATCTACACCGCTACAGAGCTGGGACTATCATTGATATACCACCAAAGAGTGAAGTCATTAACATATGCTGATAAAATAGAAGTGACCCAAGGGACAAAAAAATAAATAAATAAAATACACAAAAAGAGATGGCTCTCGAGTGGTTTCAAGCAGCCGTGGGTTTTAGAGTGCAGACAACAATGAGGATGCATTCAGTCATGTCATTGGACTCAAACTTGAAGCACTTTTTTTAAAACCGTTGCCAAATTGTGTTCTTTAAAGAACGAATAGCATCCAAGTCAGATGTCCCAACATACAGAGTTGTCAATCAGGATGTATTCTGTCAGGTCTTCGGAATCCAACTTGAAGTGCATTTCTCACTTTTGCTGAATCGTGTTCTTGATGGTGCGAATAGCATCCAGGTTAGTATAACACTAGTATTTCGGCTATATTTGAAGGCCAATTTGCATATAATGTAGGTTACTGTAGCATGTGTGAACATTATCAGAGTAGCCAATGGAATTTTCTCAACATTATCAGTGTTGATACAATGTGCAAGTGCAATACAGATAGGGAGAATGTGTTAGATTAGTGTCTGCGAGAACATCACAGACCATTAATGAACTGCGTTTTTTAGTCCAGAGCCACATGGTTTCACACCTGCTGTATTTCCTACAGAGGTGTTTTATAAATCATGTGTTGAGCACCTTGTCAGGTTGATGGTGCTGACTATGCTAAATGTAGTCAACTTGTCCAGTAGTATGTGATACCCCTAGTGATTAATACACCACTATTCCGTTGTGGGACTACAGTGCCAGTGCAAAAGAAATTATATTTTACCCAAGCACAAAGGGCTTGTCATTTTTAACACAGTCCCATCAAAAACCAATGTGCCCACTGCTCTGACAGCAGTAAACATGTTTAACAGCAGCACAGTGTGTGTTTAGTTTCCATTTGGGGCCATTTAAGGGTGCAGACAGAGGGTGGTGGCTGTGATTAGAAGGCACAGACAAAACAAAAAGCTAATAAAAGACAGTTTGCTGCAGTTCAACCGCATTTCACATCTGAGGAGCAAAATCGAGATTTTTTTCACACTAGATTATGTAGCTGCTGCAAATAGTGTTTTATAATAACTGAAATGATTTGATGTTTTAATAAGTAAGTTACAGTGGCTCTGAGGTTAAACAAAGTGTTGAAATGCATTATAAAGCACACTAATAAACTTATGACTAAACCAAATGTCTGGTAAAAGTGTTCAGTAGTATACTCCATTAAGACACTTGCCATGCACAAAACAAATCTCATACGGATAGAGGTTACAAGCTTTTATGGATTTTGGGAACTCAAGGTTTACTGAAATTACTTCAAATGATTGTCAACATTTCACAGACTTCTGACTTTAACATCTGAAATGCTGTACACTTCAAGGTAGAATCCATAATTTGTTTTACCTTGAAAAAAACAACAGCAACACAATATAAAAACTCATTAACATGCATTATACAATGCTTTACAGTGCGCCAGTTTGTACACATTGAAATGTGTAAATATATGAATCATAGTTGCATGTCATTTCTAATAATCTGAATGTGTATAAACTAAATACCTATGAAGCATTTTATACTGTAATGGGGCTACATCTTTGTCATTTCACGTAGAAAATTAGTTGCTTGCCTTTGCAAAACTCACTGCCACAGTCCTAGCGTGTTCTGAGTGGATTTAGCACATTGGTATATTGTTCTGGGTGGTTGCTAGGTGGTTGCTTAGCCTAAGTCTTTATGAAACTGTGGACTCTAGATATAGCTCAGGGTGCTCCTTCAATGTAAGGGTGTGGAAAATTATTACTTGGGGTTTAGAATTTGCTTCATACTTACGGTGTAGACTCCAGGCTGATGCTGTTGGCCTGTGTGGAGGAAGCTGATTTGTGATTGGAGAAAACAGGCAGACTGGGTGAGGCATGGATGACATGATCAACCAAGTGACCCATGGAAGAGGGCCGCAGCCGAGGACCCTCTTGTACAAACAAGGAGTTCCTACTGTTGATAGAACATTTATAGGTGCTGTAATAATTTTCACCTATATGTTTTATATGTAAAAGTTAAATGCATAATCACATGATGTAGCACATGAATGTGGGTGTTGATCATTTATTATAATGCATTGACACAGAAAGTGACAGCTTTCCTACAGCTCTTTGCAGCTGTCTGACTTCATCAAATTCAGTCAAAACCCAAATATTTTGGTAACCTTCCTCTGTCTCCCTGCATGGGTGAATCTCACAAAACATTGTCTCACAGAACTTGTCTAAGTCAAATTTGAACACAATCAAAATGAAATAAGACCATAAAATAAGGTCTTTTAAGACCAATAGTACTTTTTGTATTGTGATATTAATTTCTTGACAGTGGAGCACCCAAAACCAGATACTCGCAACCATAACGCAAAATAAATATTTATATAAATATGGGGGAAAAGTGTGCTAACTGTCAAAAAACTGTCAATAATGTCACAATGCAAATAATTGCAATGGTCAAACAAATAGGCTTCAATTTCTTTATGCAAGTAATCATTTTCATTTTGGGGGGAAATTTGATCTGGACAACTTTTTTTGTGAGATTAGCCTGGCTTACAAATGTGTCACTTTCCCATAACCCTTAAGCACCCTGTCAAGTCTTGTTGTTCGTTAGACGGAGCATTCCATTGAAACAGAGAGGCACTCACTGGTTGGGTGTCCCAGGGGGTGAGCGGGTGGGCAGGCTACGGGTCTCTAGCCTTTCTTCAGACAGTGAGTTCATACTCGTTGCTTCCCAGTCCGTCACACCCATCAACTTCCTGCCCAGGGGTTTGCTTGGAGATCTAGGAAATGAAACGCAGTCTGTTAATCTCTACAATGCCACAAGACAGCCAAAGAAAAAGGTCACATATAAGTGTTAACTCTCTGATGTAAGACACTCAAAGAAGCCAGGTTAATAACAAATATATTATTCCAGTGAGCATATGCAATGGATACTAAAATATTGTTTAATTAAACTCAAGTTTTCCTGAGCCTCTAACTAGTATTCAACTGCATCTTGCCAAATGTCCCTAAGAATTGGGTAAATTGAAAATTGGTTAAAAGAACTGCATACCCTGTAGTGAAAGTAATTTTTTATTGGTCCCTGCCTTGGCCACTATCAGAATTTATGGTGGTTTCAACTCTTTTGGCCTCAAGAAAAAACAATATATTTTTGGGAATTCAAATCAAATGAAATACAGTGGTAACAAACATCTGATTCCATTATGCATAAAGTTCTTGAAATGATGTTTATGCCTCTTAACAAACATTCTGGTAGTTTTGAGTTTTGCAATGTAAGCAAAATATAAGCACTTCTCATTCTAACAGGAATACTCAATTTGTCATCAGGCTTTGGAGAAGCCTCAGTAATGGCCAAAATTCCAATAGACTGATCGGAAATTATTGGTGTATCAAAACACCAACTGTCAAAATCTTTGTGAAAGTGTTGTACATACACTAGTTACACCATCACTTGGTTGAGACAGCACTAATTCAGTGTTCTATAAGAAATGCCTCATTGTTAAAGTAATTGTTCACCAACCAAATTATCATTCTCACCCTTATACCATCTCAAACTTGTATAACTTTCTTTCTTTTGCTGAACACAAACGAAGATATTTTGATGGAGGTATGAGGTGCCAATGAAAAAATAATTAGAAAATAAAATAAAGTTTCATCCACATCTCCCTACCCGCTGTCATTATTTTCAGCTGTGTTTATATATATATATTTTTCCTTTGCAAATTAGCGTAAATAAGTTGAAAAATGGGCACAAGCTGTTCTGTCATATTTGTCGAAAAAGGAGAGCCCTCGCTATTGGGTAAAAGGAGACAAAAAATAATTTGAAAATAAAATAAAACCACCCACATCTCCCTACTCATTGTTAAATTATTTTCATCCGTTTTCTTTTTCCAAGTTTTCTTCGCATATGGTGCCAATAAGCGCAAAAACGGGTGTGTTTGTTGACATGTTATCAAGAATAAACTGTGCATATTTGTGAATAAATTTTGTTATCTTTATCTTAAGATGCATTTTGGGCGATACGTTTAAAACATGGCAAGGCCAAACTTTCGCCTCTAACGTGTGGATTTAAAGGGAAATAAGAGTACAATCGGCAATTTTAAAAAAGCAAATGTAGGAACATGCATAATAGGGACATAGATATGAGCAGCATGCACACCAGAAGCTCAGTTACAGGTGCTGCACTAATATGAATTCTAACTCTGAATTCTGCTCTAAACATCATGTTTGCGAATAATTAAGAGAAACTGTGCGCCGGTTACACAGATGTAATGATTGATGTACGTCCTCATGAAATCAGAGACTTTCTCCTCGAAATCTGAACACAAGTGTTCAAATGGGATGACTAGGTGTAACGGTGATGTGTCTCGCTTGTACACTTGTGATCGGATCATCCAAAATGCAACGTAATACCAGTGTACACATTGCCTCATTCGGGGACAAATAATCGTGTGGTTGAGACACTGTAGTCCTGTATTGTGAACACCAGCACAACCAAAAACAAGACTGAGTCGCAGAGGGCTGATAGCAAGTCATGTTGTATACGCTTGGCTTATAGTTCAGCAGCTAAGCCAAATCATCCCTCACCAGCATTGGGAGTTCATAGCAGTTGTTTACTTAATAAAAAAACATACTTCCACAGAAAGAATAACTGTCTTTTTTCATACTTAATTAATATGCTAATGATCATTAATTGATGAACCATATCAAAACCAGATTTGTGGTTCCAAGTTAAAATAACAAACAAAAAATACAAAAATGCAAAGCAACAAGCACACATAACCTTGCAAATATTCTGGTCTTGATTCCCTTCTCCTTGCCATACTGAACAGATTGTGCTTCCGTCCTCCCACTGTGAAGAGATATACAGTGTTTGTCATGATTTCAACAGTATTTCACAACATTTAATATGACATTCTTCCTGAGAGCTACAAAACAACTAATACTCTGTGAATAAATGCAACATGTCATATTATGCACTTACGCACTTTCAGCTAGGCCAATATTTGAGCAAGTAAAAAAAAAAAAAGCTAGTTGATCACTAGCTTATGCTGCTCAAACTACTTGAACAGCAACTGCAGAGTTCAAATGTGTTTTATTATAAACTGCAGTGGGCACCAATAAATACTGATAAAGATAGAAAGCAAACCAAAATCAATTATTAATCACCCCCCTCTTCCTAGTTTCTCAATATCAAATACTGGCTAAAAGTAATATGAAGAAGAAAATAAGACGACTCAAACTCAAAAACCTATAAATATCTGCTTCAAAACAGTACTGATACATATGCACATGCCTCACAAAACAAAAGCTTTGGGATTTGTAAATACTACTAGTACATTTGTCAGAAACTTTTCATAGCCAAGTTGCACTTCTTCAAATTGTATGCCCAATATTTTACCCTGTTTCAAACAAATTCTAGGAGGAGGAGGAGGAGGATGCAGGAATATTGGAGAAACCATTTACCAGTAACGAAACTTGGAGCCCAAACTGAAGTAGTGTGCGAAAAAGTTCTTCTGTGGGGGAACAGGGCGATCCAGTCGAAAAAACGTATGGTGTTCCACACATGCCTTCCAGAGATTCTTGCAGGCCCTGTAGTTTACCATGTTGAAACCCAGCATTGTATCTCTTGTCTCATTCTGTAGGCAACAGATGAAGCCAATGAGTGGTAAAAAGAGTAAAAAGAAAGGCAAAGGAACATGTGAAAACTGTCCAGAGACTGTTACATCTGGCTTACTGCATGCTTAACCCAGAATAGTGGAGTTGTGGGAAGCATTTACAATTACATTTACATTTGTTTATGGTTTCCATTGCTGAGCTGAACTTAAAGACTAAGAAATGAAGGTGGGTGAAAGAAGCCTAGTTCCAAAGGAAATGCTACAGGAACCGTTACTCACCATGCTCTGAACAGTTTGGCATGATGGTGGAAAAGAAGTTTATGCTGTGCAGTGATAAAACAGCATCAATCAGAACAATCCATTTAATAAAAATAAAATGTAAAATTTGCCTTCAAAGTATCAGGAGTCCCAGAGCTTTGTTACAACCAACTTTACGTTAATCTTCAGCCCTGAATGTGACATTTATTATGCACTCTTTTTATCAATGCTTTCTGCATCTGGCTTGTTTTGCCAAATGGGTTTCCATTTGAAACCTGCCCAAAGTACACAGAATGCTCTGCTCTAGAGACCTATTATGACTGACACTCTTATCAGAAAGACTCCATTGGCCACCAGGGACTCCAGACAGAGGTAAATACACTTTCTCTGCACTGTTTTTGGTTGTGCAAATTGCAGAGGCTGCGACCCAGGTCCAGGGAAATCGGACCCACTCAGTCAAGCTGTGCCATCTGGGCATCAATTATGGATCATGACATCATTGAGTCCTGCTTTTAGTACAAATGCCTCTGAAAGGACCCTGTGCATTATTCACACTGTTGGGGTGTTTTAAGGTCTCCAGGAGAGGGTTTGACACTGTGAAGACCCAGTTCATGCACACAGGCTCCTTTTGATTCTTTGCATTTGGCACAATTCCTACATCAGGTAATGTCTTGCTCCCCCTCATGCAAAGTGCATCATCTACTCTCCATAATTATTAAGCTGTAATGAGTCTCTCTCATTGCACCTCCACTGACAGCAGGGTAGTAATTATGGAGGGATTTAAAATAAACAAAGATCAGTGGTGCTTTTGGAGCCAATATGCTCCTTAATTTGATGAGTTTGCTTTATTAATAGGAATTACTGCTCCCTGCAGTTTGTAAATGGGAGTGACAAAGTCTGTTGGGGTTGTCTTCAGATTTTACAAATTCGAACCAGTTAACAGCGAGAGGAAACAGCATGGGATAAACAATCACTCTACAATGAGGTCTGAGTACATGTACACAAATTTGTTACCACACAGAATAACAAAATTCAGTCAACATGAAATTCAAATCTGTTTTGATAGGAAATACTTCAAAATAGGACAGAAAACTGCACTTGTCAAACAATTTCATTGTTTTTTTGTTTGTTTTTTTCACAAAATGGCCCTGGTCTTACTGTAAACGATTCCTCATTACACATTATTCTAAAGAACAAAAGGTGGTTTTCATAATTGTTCATCAAAATGCAAAAACATACTCCATTGTTTGAAACAGGTTTTCTATAGATGGCAGCGTGAGTGTGGGGAAAATAATATTAATTATAATATCCTATTACTAGCCTATAATATCCGAATCATAGCCTATTTTTCATGATCCAATACAAACCTGATAAAATCAAGTCCTGCTCTACATTACTGAATATCCTGTTTCTCTTGGAAATACATCACATTACGGAAGTTCATTTTCTTGAGGATGTTGTTTCTTTGCATTGAATCGTGATTGTTAAAACAATTTCACTCACCGCCTCTTTTCTCAGCTGGATGAAAAACTGTTTGCATTTAAAAGATATTTTCACAATCTTCAACCTATACAGAGAAAAAAAAAATTATAAAATGCAACGTGTTTAACAAACACATATTTACAAGGGCAGCAACAAATGCATATTCTGAGTGGTTAAAATTTCTGAGTTAGTCTGTAAGCTTCCTTCCTATTAAAACATGACTCACAGTTAAGCTAAATATATTCCACAATGCACATACTTATGTCTGAACAAACACATGTTGGAGCAGCATCACCTACTTATGACACATTTGGTCATACGACCTTAAGTACAACACACAGTCAATGACTCAATGTAGCTGAACTGAAGTTTGCTTGTATTTAGAGAACATTCACCATTAACATCCATCTATCTTTGCAACTATGAGCAGCAATTGTAAACACTTAATTTTTTTCCATGACTACTGTAGTTTTGGACCTCAAGAGTGAGTGATTGAATAATCGTTAAGTGCAACTGTTTGCCCTGAGAGGTTAGTGGACATCTTTGTGAACAAACAGCCCTGTTTTCTTCTGGGCTAAATATAATCTGCAAAGAAAGCATCTGTGCATTTAATTCAAATGGGAGATGCTTGGACTACAGCTACAGAAGCAGCTGGCTTGTGTGTCAGAAAAATAGCCTAGTGGTGGGGGGTGCGAGGGATTAACGGTTTGTCTGTCGCTGTTCCACTTCTCATAAAAAAAAAAAAAAAAAAAAACATGAAATCTGTTAAAAACAAACAATGCAACAAAACAGTGCTTATATGATATTTTTAAATGTCAGATTTTCTCCATCCTTGTCAAAATGTTAAAAGATCTTGAAAAAGTTGACAGGTGTTAAATTATGCATTTTTAAAATAATAATATACTTATTAATATTAATAATAATAATAATAAAAACAATGAATCTGCTATGTAATATGGTATGTAGCAAGTTTGCACGTCAATATATTGTAGAATTTAACTTATTAAATTGGCTAACATGGTGTGAGCTGTTCATGGTTGGCATTTCATATTTTTACACTCTGCCCTAAATAGGTGTAACGTGCCATAAAAACGATCAGTTCTACCCAAATCTGACTTTCTGTTAGTAGGTCATTGTTTTCCATTTCTGCAGCATTTCTATTTCTGCAGCATTGTGGACAGTTTAATCTCATTGGTCCAAAATCCTGCTCCATATATCTGTATATTAAACATCAAACATGATATCAGCTGTTATTGTACCGAGTTGTGCAGCATTTTAGCTTTCATTGAGGACTGAGGAATTACTTGTGACTGGAATATGCCACCCAGTTGGGATACAGTTTTAATGTGCATAACATATCAACCTAAAAATCACAGCACAGGGTTACGGTTCATTCAAGAATGCCTTGAGGCTGACATCAACATGTTTAACATTCAGTGAAAAAATACACTCACACCCTCACAAACTAACCAAATGGCAAGTTTGTGTCCTCAGCAACAGCTGTTACCCTTTATGACTTTAATGAATATGATTGACACAAATAAAAAGGTTCACTTACCATGGAAAGAAGTTGATTCGTACCCTGTTCTTATAGATGGCTATGCCAGCTGACATCACCCCGACAAAAATCTCTGTGTTACTTTGATCCTGAAAGTGGATATAGATGGAGAGAAAGAGTAAAAGATTGAATGAGGATTGTTTAATATTTTGTAGACTGTCCTCTACAATGTTGTTTAAAGGATGTAGCAATGATAACAAGCATTTTACTATCAGATTGTGATAGATAGATAGATAGATAGATAGATAGATAGATAGATAGATAGATAGATAGATAGATAGATAGATAGATAGATAGATAGATAGATAGATAGATAGATAGATAGATAGATAGATAGATAGATAGATAGATAGATAGATAGATAGATAGATAGATAGATAGATAGAGAGAGATTGGAGAGTCTTAGAGAATTAGCGCTAACTGATTGGTTAGTGTCACTTTCTCTTCAACTGCCATCCTAGGTTTCTGAAATTAGCTCATGTTGAGTTTGACACCTGTGGCCTAAATACATACAGCATACACCATGATGCTTATAATCACCTATCTGCCAACAAGTTTGGAAAACTCCAGTTAGAACCATTCAGTCCGATGGTGGAAATGTGGCTAATGAAACAGCTCTGCCACACTTACCCTTGCATAGTGCAGTTCAACTCCATAGAGCTCCAACGTTCGTGCCGTGTTCAGGTAATTGAATTCAGACTGTGCTGGAGTAAGTCCACTGTGTCCATTCAAAAAAGTAAAAACAAAGGGAGGATAAAATGTCATGGATCAGATCACAAGACAGTTTAGTAGCTGCATTTCATGGCGAAAAGTATCTGAACACTCAAACACTGCACGTGTTCACCAGTGTACTTCAATGTGCTTGTTAAACATTTCATCTTAAAATCATTGGCATTAATAGGTAGCTTGTCCTCCCTTTTCTGCTACAACAGCTTCCACTCTTCTTGAAAGGCTTTCCACTATGTTAGAACATTTAGACACAAGAGTTTTAGTGAGGTTAGGCACTGATGTTGGGTGATTGGGCTCACAGTTCAGTTGGTGTTCCAATTCATCCCATTGGTGTTTAAGGGTTTTTAAGTCTGCACTTTGTGCAGTGCTTTGCAAACCTTATTCTACTTAAAATATTTGTCTGTGGACTTTGCATGGCTTTAGATGATCTTATGAGCTGGTGTAGCTGAAATAGTAAAACCTGTTCATTAGAAGAGTCTGTCCACATACTTTTGGCCATATAGCATAGGTGTACTGAAAACAACTCCAACATAAACTGCACAAACTGGCAAGTCTTAGAGAATCCTGTGATTTGTCAGTGTAGCCAAGACCTGGAGGACAAAGAGCTTCCTGTTCTCATCACAGCGCTTGAGTGGGTGTACAGAGCAATGAGTGATGAGGAAGTACATATGGAAATGTTAACATTGGTGAATTTTCTTGAATTTCAACCCATCCGTGAAATCAAAACTCCTTCATTAAGGCTAATTCTAACAGCAAAGCAATGTGCTGATAGGAATATTTAAGGAATAATATACAGTAAGATGGTAATTATCATGCAATAAACCCTGACAGGGTAATCAGGACAATGATAAAAAGCAGAAGGGTTTTGTACCATTGAAGAGTTTTATTTAGCTATAATGACTGGCTTACTGAACATTATCCAACTTATTACATAGGTACTTGCCAAAGAAATACTGTAAATTAATGGACGTGAAATATTGATTTGAGTTCAAATTATTTGATTATGTGCGAATAAAGATATCATGGCAGTAAAGATATGAATCTAGTAAATTGGTTGCAACCGACAACAGTCAAAATTACAGTTAAACCATTTTACCAAAATATTCAACCAAAGAAAGCTCGGATTTTGATCATTCAAAATTAAGTATTTCAAAGATCAGTGTAATGATAGATTCTAATAGTTCTGAATGGAGTTCTGTTGGTGCATTTAAAGCTGTGACTCTCACCTGTGTTGCTGGTGATGTTTGGTGACGTCTTTTTCAAAGCTCTGGGGCTGGTTTGGGATGAAGCAGAACTCAGACAGGTACCTCGGCGAATTCTCAGACTCGATGTAATCGCCCAGCTCAGCTAAATCATACAATACACCCATAGTATTACAGATGATTCATGGCAGTACAACATGCAAAGCACATCACCAAATATTGTATCTGAAGAGACAGGATCAGCTAGCAAGCTAAACACATTGATGTTGAAATCTCTTAATCCTTCACACACCATGTGGCATCTAAGCATAAAAATCAAATGCTTTATGAAAGTGTAACAGTGGGCGTATAATAGCCATGAGGCACAATTTTTTTGTACCTTAAATCAAAACTTTACTGGAAATGTTTTAAATGTTTTTTAAACATATGAACTAACTCAACATGCATACAAAAATTACATCCTCGTGGACAACGTTATTTGTTATTGAACCAGCCAAAATGTTCAAACACATATATGATATAGTAATCTATGACTGCATTGACTGAATTGCATCATCATAACAATCATCCTCATTAATTTAACATGAAATTGTAAGACACACTGAATTTGAAAACTATTCAAGGGTTTGGCATTATTTAACACCCAATATAATATCATTGTGTAAAAGAAATAAGGGCTTAGCAATTATTTCAAATCCGCAAACACAAACAATTTCACTGACAGCGACATGAAACTATCCGTTTCGCAAAAATTTTGTTCCAATGACAACTTGTCAGCAAATCTTCCAACAAACATAAAATGAGTTGCAATAGATAGAGCTGTCCCAGGCTACCATGCTCAACAGTATCCCCTTTGACCTACATAGCACCCAAATTGTATGTTAAAAGCCCCGGAAAGACCGGGGCAAATGTGCTCACTACACCAATCTGTCAAGAATCATTACTACTGAGGTCAATCTGGCGAGCAGACCCCCAACGGCCCAGGATATGCCACCGTCAGCAAACTCACATGCCTCTGTTCAGCATGTCAATTTTCCATCTTGAACGGGCACTGTTAGGTTAACCAGGATGTACTAGTCTGTGTTAGTGCTTGCTGTACTTCAGAGAGATTTCTTGAGCGCATGTTCTCCTGTTTTACAAGCTAGTGCTTGTTAAGAGTTGAGGTTGTGCATGGATGGAATGTGCATTGCTGAGTTTGCACACTTGTATATCGGTGGTTAGCACACATGGTTTTCTGGAGAGCTCAGTACTGGAGTTGAGCTTAATCCTCATGTTTTCTTGAGATTGATTTTACTTTCATAATGTTTCACTGTGAAATAATAATAATAATCATCTTTTCAAAAATTAACCTCTTGTTTTTGCAGACTTATAATTGAACGTCATACACTGTGCCACATGTACTGTTGACATTTTCTCAACCAACTTCTTGAGGTATCATGCTCGGATGCATTTTAAACAGTATTGAAGGAGTTCCCATCTATGTTGGGCACTTACTGGCTGCTTTACTTTATTATTTGGTCCAAGTCATCAATTTCAAAAAAGTTATTATTTTAATTTTTTTATATATATTAGGGCTGTCGATTTAACTGAAATAACGTGTTAAAAAAATTAACACAATTAAATTGCAATGCCCCCGGATTGTAATAAGGAAGATTCCTGAGAAATGCAAGGTTGTAGTACCACCTGTTTACTCCAGAGGGCAGTAATTAAAATTTCAGCTGTGTGGTAATGCGCAGTTTATACAGTGAAGAAAACAATCAGACAGCACAACACAGACATGCGTTACACGTTCAAAACATTTGATGGAGCACAAATTCGAACTAAGGGATCTCAAGAACTGTTCTAAGTATTAAACTATGTTTAACTTGACAGTGACCTAAACATTTTATGTTTATGACACAACGCAAACGAGACGATACACAAGCATGTCTGACGCTTGTTGAAATTGACGGGTCCTTAAACAAGCCCTCATAATAAATCTCCAACTGATTGACAAATTCACTTGTGAAATGGATTGCTGTGAACTGTATGCTTTGAAATACTGTATATTTAAAGATAACTATTTATAATTATTTCATCATTATATATTTAATTATTGTTATATTAGGGGCTTTATCAGCAAATATATTTATATGCAATTAAATGCAATTAATTATTAGGGAAATCGTGTAATTAATTTGATTACAAATTTTAACCAATTGACAGCCCTAATATATATAGATCGATTGATCGATAGCTTTTAGTTTTGTGGCATCTTGGTTATAGCATGTAGATAATCACTAAGGAGAATAACCCACTCAGACCATACTGCCAATCACTTCTAAGGGCTTATACTTACACTGAACAGCGTACGATGCCAGGAGAGCAGCAGTATTGTGCGGACAGGGCAGTCTAGGAAGGACATAAATTAAATTAACATTGTGAATCATTGAGGATCAAGCACCAAACTGGTGCACCAAACTGGTCCCAAATTACTGTATTTAAATAACTATCAAAGATAAAGCCCAAGCAATTTCTAATACATAAACTGCATTCGAGGTATCACATCACACATATTCAAGAGGCAACAGGACATATAACGGCACATAGACAGTAGTATTAGATACAAACATTGTCCTTAACAATAAGCTTTAAAGGAATACTTCGCCCAAAAATTTAAATTCATCATTTATATCACCCTCATGACATCCCAGATATGTATGACTTTTTTTCTTCTGTAGAACACAAATTACGATTTTTAGAAGAAAATCTAAGCTCTGTAGATCCATACAATGCAATTGAATGGTGACCAAAACTTTGAAGCTTCAAAAAGCACACAAAGGCATCATGACATTAATATAAATGATTCCAGTGGTTAAATCCATGTCTTCAGGAGCGATATGATAAGTGTGGTGAGAAAGAGATACATTTGATGTCCTTTTTTCCTATAAACCAGCACTGATCAGTAGGTGGTGATATGCATAAAGACCGTGAATCGCAAAAAACAAAAGGAGGATGTGAAAGTGAAAGTGGGGGTTTACAGTACAGTAAAAAAGGACTTAAATATCGATCCATTTCTCACCAACACATATTGTTTCTGAAGACATGGATTTAACTACTGGAGTCGTATAGATAACTTTTATAATGCCTTTATATGCTTTTTGGAGCTTCAAAATTCTGGCCAAGATTAATTTACAGATTAACTTTACCTAAAGAGATCAAATATTCCTCTAAAAATCTTTGTTTTCAACAAAAGAATGTCAAACACATCTTGGATGACCTGAGCAAATTCTGAAAGAATTTTAATTTTTGGATGAGCTATTCCTTTATGTACTGTTGTAAAGTTGGACTTGGGAAGACATTTAAATTATATAAAGTCACATGTCATCCAGCTCACCTTCCACTGAGTATGTCTAGCTTAATCTGCAGAAAATACTGGTACCTACACACAAATGAAAAAGGACAGAAGAAATATTCATGAAAATATCCTCTAGACCCACTGGGTTAAAAATATCTCATTAGTACTAGTCATGAAGACTGATTAAATAAAGAAATGATTACCATACTGTAACTGCAGTGTGGTTTAGCTACAGAAGACAATTCTATTATATTTTCACTTTTTTTTATTTAGCAGTCTGTGGCACGGTGGAGGGCGGGACCGGCGCGTGATTGCGCACGCCCGGTCCCGTATCTGGCTGATTGAGCCGGCAAGAGGGTTAAAAGGCTGGAGCCCCTCCTCCCCTCGCGGTCGGCGGCCGTTCCTCCGCGTCCAGGCGGCTGGGCTCCTCCGTCCCCCGGCAGATGGCCGCGGCTGCTCCATTGAGAAGTGGCGAGAACTCCGCTACGGCGCATCCCTCTTCCCTCCTGGGTTTCGGCACCAATGTAAAACAATCACTTTCATGGGCAAGGAAGAGGCGAGAAACCGGCTTGTCAACATAAATCATAATTTAATTAAGAACTTAAAACAAACATTTAGGACAGCAGACGTCTGCTGATTAAGCTCTCTCTCCCGATCGCCGTCTGCGAGTGGCCTTTTAACCCTCTTGCCGGCTCAATCAGCCAGATACGGGACCGGGCGTGCGCAATCACGCGCCGGTCCCGCCCTCCACCGTGCCACACAGTCGCTTTTATCTTAAATAACTTTTAATACAATTAGATGCAATTAATCAGAGGGAGAGAAAAATTCACGTCATGACACATACTAAATTTCCATACGCATCAGAATACTACAAATGCTTAGAAGAAACATGACGCTATAACAACAATTAGAAGTGTTATTTCGCATTAGTATATGACTATAAACTTTGGATTTCAAACGGAGACTAAAATTAAAGCAAGTAAAGGAACAAATTGTTATGAGGCATCTTTAGCTCGTGCAGTTTGATTGCAATATTTTGATATTGAGATACCACGTCATCATTACCACTATGATTCATCATCAACAATTCAGATGAACCACAAAGTTAACACTTTTCAACCTATACACTGCGTGCCAAATGATTAAGAAAAAGTATTCCTCGGGATTAATTTGATTCATTGTTGAACAAATACAATGTTCTCAGTCAATCCAAAATGTTATTGAACCCCAAACCTGAATGTTTAACAAAGAAAAAGTGTATGCACAATTATTAGGAAACTAAATTACAAAAATAATTTCTCCCAACACAATTGTTTATTCTCAATTTTTAGAGTAGGTGCAACAAATAAATAACACAAAATGACAATTAAAGAACATTTTTGGCCTTTCAAAAATATTCAGTGACCACCAAAGCCACCCTTCTTTATAACTGCCATGAGCCTTGCATTCATGGAGTCTGTCAGTTTCTTGATCTGTTCACGATCAACTTTCACAGAAGCAGCAACCACACCCTCCCAAATGCTGTTCAAAGACTGACTGTAAATCTCACATTTGAGAAGGGCCCACAAGTTCTCAGTTTGATATAATTCAGGTGAGGAAGGGGGCCAATTCATTATTTGGGCATCTTTGAGGCCCTTGCTGGCTAGCCAAACAGTGGAGTACTTGGATGCATGTGATGGAGAATTGTCCTGCATAAAGATCATGGCATTCTTGAAGGCTGAGGACTTCCTCCTGTACGACTGCTTGAAGAAAGTACTTTCCAGAAACTGGCAGTAGGTTTGAGAGTTGAGTTTCAGTTCATCTTCATCTCGAAAAGGTCCAACTACCTCATCCTTAATTATAGCAGCCCATACCAGTATCCATCCTCCACCTTGCTGGCACCCAACTCATTGCCCTGTGTCCATTAGTGATCTGTGCCCTGTGTCCATTAGTGATCCAGCCACAGCCCATCCATCTGGTCCATCAAGAAACACTCATTTCATCGGTCCATAAAACCTTTGAAAAATCTGTCTTCATGTATATCTTTGCCCAATCCTGACACTTCAACTTGTGAATGTGAATACATTCAGTAGTGGTCATGTTTCAGCCTTCTTGACCTTGGCCATGTCTCTGAGCACTTGACACCTTGTATTTCTAAACAATCCAGGTAGGTTGCAGTTCTGGAATATGGTAGCATTGGAGGATAAGGGAGGATGGGTTCCTGGTAGCTTCACGTTTAATTCTTCTTAAGTCTTTTGCAGTTAATTTGCGCCTTTTCTTCTCCATGCATTTTTGCGCCCCAGTTGACTATTCACAACAAAACGTTTGATTGTCTGGTGTTTTTTGTCTAGCTATTTCAAGAGTGTTGCATCCATCTGAAAAGGCATTTTACAATATTTGACTTTTCAGTGTCAGTTAAATCTCTTTTTTTGGCCCATTTTACCTGAGGTAATAAAGCTGCCTAATAATTATGCACACCTTGATATACGGTCTTTTATCAACTTATATCTTTTTTGAAGTCTTCATGAACTTGACACATCACATTTTAGTTTACTGCAAATCTGAAATCACTCACCGGGTGTATTCTTCCTGAAGTTTGTTGGGGTCACTCACAAAAAATTTCACCCTGAAGTTCAGATGATGCGGGGAGCCCCCTAGAAATTCATTAACCACAATATGTGTGTAAGCACAAAAGGTGTGCAAATATAAAGGAGGTTAAATAATAATCAATAGCTTGTGTTAAACAACAGTACAGTTTAGAGGCTTGCATAAACTGACTTACTTTTTAATTGCTTCCTTATGAGTTTATTTGGATCCAGCCACCTCTATGAAATATTGATGAGATGGAAAGACAGAAAGTAAGTGAGAAAAATGGAGATGGAGAGAGGGGAAGTAAAAAAAAAACCTTCCTAACATGGCAACAGTCCAACACAACCTAATGCCACTCAATAATTCAATAGGCTAGTGTTTTCTACTGTGGGGAGGCAGGGATGTACTTATCTGCTTTTACAAAACAAACAGACAAACTGTTTGATAGAGTAAAAAACTTTAACTTTGATCCAGTTTCAAATGAATCAATATAACAACAGTCATTTAAAAGGATAGTTCACACAAACATGAAAATTCTCTCATTATTTACGTACACTCATGATATCCCAGGTGCATATGACTTTCTTCACCAGAAAACATTTGAAGAAAAATAGAACAATTTCAAGTGAATGGTGATCTGATTTTTTTAAGGTAAAAAATTAAGACAGTAAGCATAAACATCATCAATACAACTTTTTTTTTTTTTTTTTTTTAAACATGCTTCCGATCAGAAGCGGTACGCGTGTGTGATTTAATCACATTTGAAATAGGTGAAAACTGAGGCATGTGCGTCACAGCAAGAAGAGCAGTGCTGTTTACAAGTGAGGAGAAGGAACTCTGTACAGGAGCTTGTTTTTTTTGTTTGTTTAGATCTGTATTCATCGGATTCTTTCCTTATAATGGTGCATTTGTGTGCTTATCCTGGATGTCTCAACCAAGGGGAGAACGTGAGATTACGTCCATATCATGACAACAGTAATACATCACATGAGAGACCACATGATCTCCACCCTCTCGTCAAGCTTACTGGAAGTGATGATTTAGAGTTAAAAAGTACTTAAATATTGATCTATTTTTGCACCAAAAGCGATCATACACTACCGTTCAAAAGTTTGGGGTCACATTGAAATGTCCTTATTTTTGAAGGAAAAGCACTGTACTTTTCAATGAAGACAACTTTAAACTAGTCTTAACTTTGAAGAAATACACTCTATACATTGCTAATGTGGTAAATGACTATTCTAGCTGCAAATGTCTGGTTTTTGGTGCAATATGTACATAGGTGTATAGAGGCCCATTTCCAGCAACTATCACTCCAGTGTTCTAATGGTACAATGCGTTTGCTCATTGGCTCAGAAGGCTAATTGATGATTAGAAAACCCTTGTGCAATCATGTTCACACATCTGAAAACAGTTTAGGTCGTTACAGAAGCTACAAAACTGACCTTCCTTTGAGCAGATTGAGTTTCTGGAGCATCACATTTGTGGGGTCAATTAAACGCTCAAAATGGCCAGAAAAAGAGAACTTTCATCTGAAACTCGACAGTCTATTCTTGTCCTTAGAAATGAAGGCTATTCCATGCGAGACATTGCTAAGAAATTGAAGATTTTCTACAACGGTGTGTACTACTCCCTTCAGAGGACAGCACAAACAGGCTCTAACCAGAGTAGAAAAAGAAGTGGGAGGCCGCGTTGCACAACTGAGCAAGAAGATAAGTACATTAGAGTCTCTAGTTTGAGAAACAGACGCCTCACAGGTCCCCAACTGGCATCTTCATTAAATAGTACCCGCAAAACACCAGTGTCAACATGTACAGTGAAGAGGCGGCTGCGGGATTCTGGGCTTCAGGGCAGAGTGGCAAAGAAAAAGCCATATCTGAGACTGGCCAATAAAAGAAAAAGATTAAGATGGGCAAAAGAACACAGACATTGGACAGAGGAAGACTGGAAAAAAAGTGTTGTGGACAGATGAATCCAAGTTTGAGGTGTTTGGATCACAAAGAAGAACGTTTGTGAGACGCAGAACAAATGAAAAGATGCTGGAAGAATGCCTGACGCCATCTGTTAAGCATGGTGGAGGTAATATAATGGTCTGGGGTTGCTTTGGTGCTGGTAAGGTGGGAGATTTGTACAGGGTAAAAGGGATTCTGAATAAGGAAGGCTATCACTCCATTTTGCAACGCCATGCCATACCCAGTGGACAGCGCTTGATTGGAGCCAATTTCATCCTACAACAGGACAATGACCCTAAACACACCTCCAAATTGTGCAAGAACTATTTAGAGCAGAAGCAGGCAGCTGGTATTCTATCGGTAATGGAGTGGCCAGCGCAGTCACCAGATCTGAACCCCATTGAGCTGTTGTGGGAGCAGCTTGACCGTATGGTACGCAAGAAGTGCCCATCCAACCAATCCAACTTGTGGGAGCTGCTTCTGGAAGCGTGGGGTGCAATTTCTCCAGATTACCTCAACAAATTAACAGCTAGAATGCCAAAGGTCTGCAATGCTGTAATTGCTGCAAATGGAGGATTCTTTGACGAAAGCAAAGTTTGATGTAAAAAAAATCTTATTTCAAATACAAATCATTATTTCTAACCTTGTCAATGTCTTGACTCTATTTTCTATTCATTTCACAACGTATGGTGGTGAATAAGTGTGACTTTTCAGGAAAACACAAAATTGTTTGGGTGACCCCAAACTTTTGAACGGTAGTGTATTTCTTTAGAACACATTAATTTAACTGATATCATGAGGGTAAGAAAATAATGAGAGAATTTTCATTTTTGGGTGAACTATCTAGATATCTACCAGTGCATGATACGGGTTTGACTTGAATTCTGATAACACACAAATGTCGCTGATGCATTTTTTATTTTATTTCTTGCTCATCTGCAAAAAAGTCTCTAAAATGTTCTCTATTTCAGGATAACATTCAGCAGTTGTTTTAATGACATTTAAGATTTGAGAAACATGACAATCTCAAAGCAGGGGTGGAAAGATTACTGAAAAATCATACTCAAGATTAAGTACTGTTAATTCACAAAAAAGAAGTGTGAGTAGAGTAAATGTCGCTATCCTAAAAACTACTCAAGTAAGAGTAAAAGAGTAGCTCATTTAAAAATACTCTGAGTAGTGAGTATTGATTACCAAGTTGCAAAACCTATGCCCCATTATAATGAACACTGTATGCCAACTTTTAAAATACATCACTTATATATGATAAACTTTACATGAATCTGATTCCAAAAAAATAAAAGGGAGACATGAAAACAGAAATTAAAAGATTACAATGTTATTTTCAATACACTGATCACCATTTTAAATCGTAATGTATGAAACAACTACATTAAAATCAGTTTATGTGTAGGGTATAAATTTCCCTTAATGCGGACAGAGCATTATTGTTGTGCATAAAAACATGTTCTAACAACGTAAGGATCACTTGGCACGTCATGTCCTGCACAATAGATGTAGAGCAGGCATGGGAAAAGTTGTTTGGTACAGGGGTGACATCACGCTTAAGGAATAATTCACCCAAAATGATAATTATCTCATCATTTACTCACCTTCATGACATCCTTGATGTGTATGACTTTCTCTCTTCTGTAGAACACAAATTAAGATTTTTAGAAGAATATCTCAGCTCTTTTTGTCCATACAATGAAAGTGAATCGGGGCTAAAATATTGAAGCTCCACAAATCACATAAATCAGCATAAATGTAGTCTAATCCATGTGCCTCCAGTGATTTAATCCATGTCTTCAGAAACGATACGATAGATGTGGTGAGAAACAGATCAATATTTAATTCCTTTTTTACTATTAATTCTACTCCCTGCTCAGTTTGTCTCCACTTTAACTTTTACTTTCTTCTTGTGTTTTTTGTGATTCACATTCTTCATGGATATCGCCACCTACTGGGCAGAGAGAAGAATTTCTAGCAAAAATGTACTTAAATATTGATCTGTTTCTCACCCACACCTGTCATATCAATTCTGAAGTCATGGATTAAACCACTGCTTTTATATGCTTTTTGGAACGTCACAATTTGGACCTATAGAGCTGAAATATTCTTCTAAAAATCTTAATTTGTGTTCTGAACAAGTCATACACACCTGGGATGGCATGAGGGTGAGTAAATGATAAGATCATTTTCATTTTTGTGTGAATTTTTCATTTAAGTAGCACATGGGGGGGCCACATTGTCCTCCTTTTGAGATACAAAGTTTCACAATTATTTAGTTCTTGTGTCTTTTAAGCCCAGAAATAGTTGTGTTCTCATTCTAATGCATGATGCACAATTTTCTGAAGTTTGTGACTGGTGGAATACTCTGCTGAAGTATTGCTCTGCAAATGTTGATACTTTTCTATCTTTATAAAGGCTAAGCATTATTATAAAATATTTTATCATCTCTACTTTCCTGGCAATTCATTATACAAATTAACACACTCTCTATATCAGGGGTCAGTATTATATATATATATATAAATTTATTATTAAAAATTTCCCTGTTTTATTTAATTACATTAATACTTCTAAAATAGTGAGTGGTTTTCTTGTTTCCTTGTTATTGTTGTTTGATTAATAGCTTTTATATGACGGTTGCATGTACACTTCAAGTCCAACATTTTGATGCAAATATGCTTTTTGTCCCTCTGTTTAAATTCACATTAGACATAAATGACTACATTTACATTAAATCATAACCAAGACAGGCATTTGCGTAATTATAAAGTATATTTTATAATTTAGGCGCATACCCACATTAGTGCACAAACATTAGCAGCTTGTCAATCAAACAGCACGCAGCTACAGACGTCAGGAAATCTTTTATATTTCATCTAAATCAACCAACCAGTGGTGGTCTCGCTATCGCGATTGATGTAATGAACACCCCTGTTTCTAGATGTAGATCATAGGCTAAGTATAGAAAAGTACACAAAAGTTTGATCGAGGAAATCTCTCTTTTTTAAGAAAAACATCTAGATAATTTTATTGCCCAGCCCTATTGATAACATTGCATTAATCTCTCATAGCAGCCCAATAATCTCAGTGACAGATAGTTAAATTACAGGCTACATTATAGACACACAAAATCTAATAAACAGAAATATGAAATTTACCTCAATATCTTTCTTCAAATTAGAGGCAGGATTAATGCTGATATCTGGCTTGAGCAAGTTAAACTCACATGACACGATCAAGCAATCAGACTTTTTCACTGCGAAATGCCCTTTCAGGTGCGGCCGTGATGTTCAGCTGTAAACTGTGCTTGAGGAATTCTCCACAGTTGGCGCCAGATCTGCAGCTGCCTTTCAAGTTTTTTAAGTGTGATTTGATTTGACGGGAGTCACGAGACTCTCCCTAGCCAATCATGTTGATGGATAAAAATAACATCAGGACAGGGGAAGGAGGGAAAATAGTGCAGTAAAAGTAGTTACAGCACTTAAAATATACTCAAATAAATGTAAAATTATAAAAAATTTAAACTACAATTCTTGGAAAAAAGTAGCTAATTACAGTAATGAGAGTATTTGTAATTCATTACTTTACACCCTTGTCTCAAAGGAATATATTCTTCTGTCCATTTTCTCCCACTGATGTTGATCAAAATATGATTTTCTTACTTCCAATGAAAACAAAAGAGGAAAAAATGAAAGTGAATACCTACAAAACTGAACTGTCATGTGTCGTACATTCCTAAATTTTAACCTCTTTTACTTCCTATCTACAGAGTTAAAGGAATAGTTCCTCAAAAATGAAAATTCTCTCATCATTCACTCTTATGTCACCCTAGATGTGTATAACTTTCTTTCATTTGCTGAACTTAAATTAAGACTTTTAGAAGAATATTTCAGCAATTTTGGTCCATACAAGCTAAAGAAAAATTCACATAAATCAGCATTAAATACTCTGTGAGTCTTAAATTAGTATTAAATTTAAAAACAAAAATGTTGGTTAAATTAATATTTTCAGAAGCGATATGATAGGTGTGGATGAGAAACAGATCATTTTCACATTCTTCTTGTGTTTTTGGTGATTCACATTCTCCATGCATATCGCCTACATGCAGGGAGAAGTATTTCTAGCAAAAAATTACTCAAATATTTATCTGTTTCTCACCCACACCTACAGTATCATATCACTTCTGAAGATAAGGATTAAAACACTGAAGTCGTATGGATTACTTTTATTATGCCTTTATGTGCTTTTTGGAACATAAAAATGTTGGCACCCATTCACTTGCATTATCTACAGAGCTGAAATATTCTTCTAAAATATGTGTTCTGCAAAAGCAAGAAAGTCATACAAATCTGGGATGGCATGAGGGTGAGTAAATGATGAGATAATTTTCATTTTTGGGTCGACTATTGCTTTAAGCTTCAAATGCTCTGAGAAAACCCCCATGAATCACTCAGGGCACACCAGCTTGGCTCCGGCCCATCTTTGAGTTTAACCTTTCAACACACCGGGCAATCGGAGGAATCGTCGGCCAGGTGTAACCCAAAATAGTCCCTCTCGGTCAGCTCCAGGTGCTTAAAGACAGCATCCAGGAGGATCTGTCCTTGTTCGTGCTTCTACAGAGCATACAAACAAACACACACAAAGAAAGAGAGGGGAAACATGTAAGTATAAATACAAAAGGCATTTTGGTGAATCTCATGTCCACAACATGTCCTGGTCATTTCAACCTAAAGTAAAAAATAAATAAATAATATTCATTGTTTTTTGCATTTCGCATAAAGAAAACAAATGCAATTTGTTTATATTACAATAAGGTACATTACTCTCCATTTCCCATTACCAAAATGCCCCTAAATGTTTTACATGTGTTTGTTTGTAAATCCCATTATTCACCATGCACAATGCAAGTTTTCACTGACAAGCAGCAAGGGAGCAAAGAGTACCAATTTGGTAGATGTAAATGCATATGTATGAGATTTTTTTCTCGGATATCAGCTGCAAAGCATCTTCATATCTTCAGTAAAGCACTGGCGGTTGGCAGCTAGAAAGAGTCAGACGTAAAGGTTGGTTTTATTGGCTGTCAGATCCATAACAGAACCCTGACAGCAGAGCTCAGACATTACCAGCGATTTCACTTCCCCTCATAAACTGCCCCAGGGAAACCAAGACAGCATATTCTATACACATGCCCCCAGAACTAACAGTTCAAACCATGTACATACATACCGTGTTAATCAATAAACAAAATATGGCATCAGTCACACCATGACAGGTCTGCATGGAGGGAGCAGTAACGGTCTAAAGCTTCTGCAGATCTGCAAAGCGTGAGCTCATTATGTGAGGACTTGCATCACATATGAACTCAAGGAAACATGGGAATATGGAGCTCAATTAGAATTCACAGACTGACTTGGAATTTGACTTAAAATAGTAGTTAAAATTCAAACAGAACTTTGTTTTAATTTGATATTTGACAATATTGTCATGCTAACTTTAGAGAAAAACAATGTAAAACCTGAAGTTGTGATTTCTATCTCTGTATTCAGCTTCATTTAAATAATTTTTTCAGTCATGCAATGAGATTGCAGTGAAAATGTTAAAATCAATTGAATTTTTGTGTTTAATGTGACACCGTCACTGTGAAAATTAAAATGAAATCTGAAAACTTTTTATTTTTAATTGTTTTATTTTTAACTAATTTTAATTTGCAAACATTTTGTTCAAACACTGTGGTATTCATGTTGGTCATATTTAGATTTTTGCTTAAATTTATTTTGGCAGTGATTATACTCCATACTTGGTTACATTAAATGATAAAGGTGTATACTATAGCAGGTGTTTGGTCTAGACTAGTTCTTGGGACAGCATCAAATCTGAAACAAAACACACAGTGGTGACACCGTTTCCTGTTCCTGATGCTGCTAGAGCTCATGTTAGTAGCCTGCTAGCCTATTTAGCATTGCTTATCTTTCTAATTTCAACGTTTAATCATTAATCTCTTGTTGATTTTTTTCATCTTTTATAGTTAACACGATAGAACCATGTGCATTTTACCATGCATACCCGCCTTTCCACTTTTAACACGATTAAACTGCGTGCTTTACCGCACACATTTTTTACACAGATCATTGCATCAATCTCAAACCACTGGTGATCTGGAACCACCTCAACATCATCAATTATGTGAGGGATTCTCATTAACCTTAAACTCCCGCTGATCAAAAAACACCACCCCAACAGCAACAAACAACTGCAGTAAGTCATGGCATCCGCTCATATTATCGCTTTGTGCATTGCATGCCACATGTTTACTACAGCTTCTTCCGTCAGCAGTGAGAGATTCACATGTGACAAATGTAAGGAATTAGTCAGGCTGACGGAGAAGTTTAATAATAGGGCTGCCATTGATAGTCGACCAAACGTTAGTCGATGAGAAGAGGATTGGTCAGTTGGTCGCAGGAAAAAAATACTCAGCAGGAAAACGATGAAAACCAGTATTAGCGCTGGTTGGAAACTAGGTGGTACTATAGGGTCATTTTCATTTAGCAGGTTTAGGATTAAGCCTACACAATAAAGCAAGACACCTTGATTTCAAACATAGAACTTCATTTTTGTATTTATTTTAAATAAAAATTCAAATGAAACTGGAAAAAAAGTAAGTGCATTTAAAATGTTGCTTCAACTTTTTGAAAGATAGTTTTACAACATTTGACAACATCTCTCTGGCAAAGAAGCTACTTCATCAGTGCATTCTTTACTGGACAGGTATTTAGTTGTCTGGGAAAATACATCATGTGTATAAATAAATTTATTGTGTTCCCTCCATCACGATAAATCATAATATCCAATTACATCGGCAAACACAGGGCTGAGGGATCAGTGAATATTCTTGATTTAGTGATTTTGCATTTAAAATTAAATTAATTTATTTAAAAAAATCTAACTTAAATCGAACACATTTCTAAATTCAAATTGCACTCCAAACGAAATGAAAAAGCATATACATATATCGTCGATCCCTGAGATCGTCATCTGTCGGCACAGCCCTAATGTGCATTTCTCTTTATAAATTAACCAAATGTTCAGAGAGTCTTCTTGCTGGTTTTTCCAAAACATTCAGAATTATTACTGCTTTTGCCGGTGTCACTGCGGCTCGCTTCATGCATGCGCTTGTAAAAAAACCACTCTCCCATTGCTGTTAGGTTTTCCAATCGATTTTCCATACTCAGTGATGCATCCACTGAGAGTCATGATGAAAGCGCCCTTGTTATTGGTGACTCTATTGTAAAGAATGTGGAAATAGAGACTCCAGTCACTATTGTTAAATGCATTCCAATGCATTTCAATGGCATCAGATAAAATTTACAAGTGCTGGCTAATGCTAAACGTACATTTTCTAAGATTGTTATTCTTGCCGGCAATAACAATGTCTGGCTTTGCCAGTAGGAGATCACTAAAGATAATATAAAAGAGGTGTGTGAACTTGCAAAAATGTCAGACACTGTAATATGCTCTGGCCACCTCCCTGCTCATCATGGTGATGAGGTTTATAGTAGATTAGTGTCACTGAATGGTGGGATTTCTGAGTGGTGTCTGGAGAATAGCAATTCATAGACAACTGAGTTTTTGGGGAAGACCTGACCTGCTAAAGAGAGACGGACTCCATCCCTCCAGGGAAGGTGGCGCTCTCCTCTCTAGTAATATGGATCATATTCTTAATAGTGATAGTATTTTACTAACTGGGGCCCAGGTTAGGAAGCAGGCAAACTGGTTAATCCAAACATCTGCCAGTTGCTTTGAGACATCACACAGGTCACATAAACTACAACACATAGAGAATGAATCACCCATATGCAGTATCATATAGAGACTGTGTCTGTTCCCCGAACTACCAAACACAATGCCCTCATTAAGTCATTCAGAATTTTTTTAATGATGTCAAACTTGAAAATAACAAAAAACTGAAGATAAACATCATATAAAAGGACTATTAAACATTAGATCACTTTCATCAAATCACTAATTGTAAATGAAATGATCACAGATAATAGTTTGGATTTGCTCTGTTTGACTGAAACCTGGATTAAAACATATGAATATATTAGTTTAAATGAGTCTACTCTCTCAGGTTATTGTTAGAAACATGAGCCTCACCTGAAAATGCGAGGAGGCGTTGCTAAAATTTTCAGTGATATTTTCAGTCACTTAAAGGTCTGGATATAAATGTAATTTTGATAAAAATGATAATGCGTAATTTAACATCATCAGATATGAATAAAAAAATATATATATTTTGTTCTTGCAACAGTATATAGGCCATCAGGGCCATATTCTGAATTACATCGAGAATTTGCTGATTTTCTGTCAAATCTAGTGGTTGCTCTGGATAGAGCTTTAATTTTATTTTATTTATTTATTTCAAGGATAGCCCCTTGAGATGAACCATCTCATTTTCGAGGGGGTCTAATCGAGGGGGTTAATCTTCAGATACTTCCACATAGATAATGAAAATGACACACTGGGATTAGCATTTATTGATATTCTCAACTCTGTTGGGGTTAGACAAAATGTGACAGGTCCAACTCATCGGAAAAATCATACACTAGATCTAATTTTGTAATATGGATTTGATATTGATAATATAGAAATTCTGCAGCAAAGTGACGATATCTCTGATCATTACCTCATCTCTTATATGCTGCTTTTAGCAAAGGTAATTCAATCTATGCAACGTTATCATTCAGGTAGAAATATTCTTTCAACTACTAAAGATAGCTTTACTAATAATCTTCCAGAATTGTCTCAAATACTCAGTACGCCATAAAGTTCAAAAGAGCTTACGTTGTCACAGAAAACATTGACATAGTCTTCTTTAGCACTCTAGATAGTGTCGTACCCTTCTATTTAAGAAAGTTAAAGAGAATAATCCTGCACCATTGTAAAATGATCATACTCATGCTCTCATTAGAGCATCTTGGAAAATGAAGTGGAAGTTGAAGAACACAAATTAGAGGTATTTCGCAGTGCATGGAAGTGTGTTGAACTACAGACAGGCTCTAAAAACAGCCAGGCCTACATATTTAAGAAAATTCTTTCCACAACTATCATAGGTGTTTTATTCAGTACTGTGGATAAACTGGTTAGGAATAAAACCTATGTTGAAACAAATATTCCATTGCAGCATAGTAGTAATGAATTTCTTAACTGAAAAAATCATTAGAAGCTAATTGGAATTATGCGTCCATTTGCCACAGCACCCCAGAAGACAAATTATTCCCAACGAGCAACTTCAATCCTTCGCTGTTATAGGTCACGAAGAGCTAAAAAAAAATGATCAAAACATCAAAATCAACAACACCTATGTTAGACTCAATACCGACTAAACTCATAAAAGAGGTGTTCCTGTAAACTCAGAACTTCTTTTTAATATTATTAACTCCTCATTATCCTTAGGGAATGTCCCAAGAAACTTTAAACTGGCAGTTGTCAAACTGCTCATCAAGAAACCACAACATGATCCAGGCAAATTAGATAATAACAATTTTAAGAATTTTAAAATCCAGTTATGTCGAAAATACTAGAAAAGTTAGTGTCCTCCCAACCACGTTCATTTTTATAGAGAAATGGTATATATGAAGAATTTCAGTCAGGATATAGCCCCATCATAGCACAGAGACTGCACTTATAAGAGTTACAAATGGCTTACTCTTACCATTTGATAGTGGCAGCATTTCTCTTCCAGTGCTTTTAGATCTTAGTGTGCTGCCTTCGACACCATAGATCATGACATTCTCTTGGATAAGTTTGAGAATTATGTTGACATTTGTTGACAGGCATTAGCTTGGTTTATATCCTATCTCTCTGACCACTACCACTTTGTCTGTGTAAATGAGGAACTGTCAGATAAAAAAAGTATGGAGTGCCACAGTTTAAGGGCTTCTGCTTTTCTCCCTACGTATGCTTCCCCTGGACATTATCAGGAACCATGGAATTAGTTTTCACTGTTTTTCTGACGATACACAACTTTATATTTTTTCGAAATCAGGTGAAATTTCAGAAAAATCTGAAGTATTAATAATTTGAACAAAACCTAAAAAAATAAGACAATAAAATATAATCTGACTCTTGATGGATGTACTGTAACGTCAACTTTTACAGCAAAAAAATTAAGAATTATATTTGATAGCAATCTAACCTTTGTAAAACTAATTTCCAATATTTGTAGAATTGCATCCTTCCACCTCAGAAATAGTGAGCCCCATTGTACAGGTGTTACATTGGCTACCTGTTATGTTTCATATTAATTTTAAAATTCTGTTAATTATATACAAGATTTGAATGGTCTAGCTCCAAAGTACTTAAGTGACCTTCTGTCACACTATAATCCATACTGCTCATTACGATCGCAAAACTCTGGCCTGTTAACAATTCTGAGAATATCAAATCCACAGGAGGAAGAAGATCATTTTCATATTTGGCTCCTGAACTATGGAATAGTCTTCCTAGCAGTGTTCTTAACTCAGCACACTTTCTCAGTTTAAGTCTAGACTAAAGACTCTTTAACCCTGCTTTAAACTGAATGGCATCTACTCTAATTTTATTCAAATACTTTCCATCTAACCTCTTACATCCCGAAATTACCAGAGCCTGCTAGATCCATCACCGGTCCTGCCTGATGTCCGATTCCCACTGTTGCTGAGTGATGATAACTAAATGCAGCATGTGCCAGCCAGACTTAACTTCACTTCAGTCTACAAAGAATGGATCCAAATTCCTCACTTTTCTGAGAAATTTGCTATTTTGAAACCATAATCGGTCACTTTTGTGATTGTGAAGAGCAATGATTAATTTTCAGAAGTGACTGATATTTATACGCGTTAAGGGTCTTTCACATGAATCGCGTCAGCGTTGCAGAATACATTGGAATCTATGAAGTGACGGCACTTTACACCATGTTTTTCACACATACGTTTTTGCTTCAACAATAATGTCTTTGACAGTACTAAGCATCAAGAAATATTCAAAAACTGTCCAAATTTGTGAAGAGACATTGAATTACTTTTAATTACCTTATACCTAATTACCTTATCGTTTACGAATATCAGAGACCCCTGTTATTGAATAATATAGAGACAGAGACCCCTTTTTTTCTCTCTTCCGAATACATTTTCAACGTTTATTGTGCACACCTCCCGCTTTTTTACATGGCAAACTCGTAAAATTGCCCCTCTGTGATGCTTTCTGCAACTGTTGTCATGTGGAGGGAAATGCGTCGCTTGACCCTGGCGTTGCTCAAGAGAAACACCAGGTACAGCTTCGCTTTATTTCATGATGACACTGCTTCAGTATTTACTTATTTTGCATTTTTGTATTATAACACTCTGCGATCTACATCATCTTAATCTGTTAGGAAAGTTTGGAGTGTGCCTGGAGTGTGAACTGATCTTTCTTCCTCTCCTCAATCAAGTGCGAGCTCAAGTGCTGCTCTCCCACGTCATCATTAGCGTATCAAAAGATCTCATGTTGTGTTAAATGAAATCAGACAATTGAACGACAATGAACATTTTTGTCGACAATTTTTTTTGGTTGGCGTTGTCGACTAATCGTTTCAGTCCTAGTTACCGATACCATTGTAGAAATTCACTATTCACAGTCAGCCATGATTAATTTAATCCATGAGTGAAATTGTTCAATAACAGGGCAGTTACAGAGATTAAACAAGAAGTATTTGGCTGGTCATAACATGGCAGCCCCCAAGATGGGACCCTCTCCAAATAGAATAAAAGAGATTTTAAAAGGTTTCTGATATGACTGGAGTCTTCATCTAATGTGAGTGCTCATGATTTTATAGGTTTCAAAATTGCTATTAATTTCTTAAGGAGTACTGTGTAGCTTTAAAAGTAGGGGTTTGTTTAATCTCAACACCAAAGTATGAGCAATACTAATGATGCCTGAAGAATATACATATACTATTCAGACATGAAACGCAAGTTAAAGTCGTACTGAAGTGCCTTGACGAGTGTGGTTTGATTCGCTGTTTTGATGTATTCCTATTGAAATAGGAATTGCCCACCCAGCCAGCACGCATGCAACCAGGGAGTTGGGGGGATAGGGAAGAGTGTTTGGGGAGGGGAGCAACATAAAACATACCTTATAACCATGTTGATTTCTAATTGCTGTTATAAATTCATGTGATTGACAGGTGGCTGGAGAGCAGAGGTTGAATCTCGTCTGGCTATTGGTGAACCTCATTGCTCAGCCATCGCACCTGGATTTACGTCAACAGAGAAGTTGTTGCAAGTGGGGGGAGGGGGCAATTTGTTGTTTTTGGTTAAAGATTAAAAGGGCAAAGCATTTAAAAAAAAAAAAAAAAAAAAAAAAGTCTTTAAATGGAAGGTGGAAATGGGGCCATAGTTGCCATAGTAAAGGACACAACCAACTAAATCAAAAAACAAATTTACAAAATCAAATGGGACCTACACACTACGAGAGATGATACAAAAATCATTAAGTTGAATATTTACAAACTTCTAGCTTCTTTTTTGCATTCCAGACATAACATGCACCTCTTCAAACAGACATGACATATTTGTGATGGCCCCTCCATAAGCATCCTCTGTAACACTAATAACAGCCTTCCTGTTTTCATCACCTTGCCCCCTTCTGATTTTTTGTCTCTGATCCTCCTTTTCTACTGTCACTAGACCTTGTGCTTCCATTCATGTGCAAGGGCCCGCTGTGCTGCCGGGCTATCTAGGTCACTGCAAGGTTTGGCACAGAAATGTACAAGGCCAGAGAGCAAGTGAATAAATTTGATCAATGGGGATGTTACATGAGAACTAGCTTTCCTGGAAATGCTGGTTACAAATCAAAGAGAAGCATGACGGACAAACTCTAAGAAAGAATTGCTTAATTCATTTAACAGATTAGTACTTCAAGAGAGTCATGTTGGGGCATTGCTATAATGTCATATGTTCAGTTCCTAAGAAATAGGAAATTCTACTGGATAATATAATTTATGGGACAATGAATACAAGTTGGTAAGTACTTGATCAAGAAACATGTATGATTCTTGTATGACCTTATTAAATTGCATCAACCAATCATAGTAAACATCACTTCAAAGTTAGCACAAGGGATGGATCATGATGTTTGACTAGAAATTATTGAGGTAGACTAATTTATCATATATATATATATATATATACACACACACACAGGGTTGGGGAGTAATGGAATACATGTAACAGGATTATATATTTAAAATACAAAATATAAGTAACTATATTCCACTAAAGTTACAATTTAAATAATTGGTAATTAGAATAGTTACATTCAAAAAGTAGTTTGATTACTGAAGAGATTACTTTGCACTTTATTGTAATTTGTTTCCTTTAATATTTAGTCCTTTTCAGTTGGAAAACATTTATCCATATAAATGATGCGATCCAAAGTGCATCTGAACAGTGGTGAAGCATTACATTCATACAAGCAGACAAAGTAGTAAGTTTGAAGTAAGTTTGGAGCAGAAGAAATAGAAATAAACCTTGTGTAATTTGTCAGCTTTATGCTAAGCTAAAATGCTAATTCTAGCCATTTTACATGCACATGTTACCAGGCACGATCATATTTTATATCAAGAAAATTCACATTGGCTCATAATTTCTTTTTTTTTCTAGAAATATCTTTGATATTAGGGCAAAAATCATATTCTTGCTAATAATTTTTGTATTGTTTTCCAGTAAAAATCTAAAAATCCTTAAAACAAGATCAATTAGATTAATCTTGATTTAGAAACAACACTGCATAAGGTATTTAGGTTTTTCAGAGAATGTATTTTTAACATGTGGATTTTGCCTTACTGTACTGGCAGAGTTTTTATAGTCAAAATAAATTAAAAACTCTACCAGTGCTGAAGTAGTAATCCAAAGTATTTTGAATATATTACTGACCTTGAGTAATCTAATGGAATACATTACAAATTACATTTTACAGCATGTATTCTGTAATCTGTAGTGGAATACATTTCAAAAGTAACCCTCCCAACCCAATTTATTTGGACTGCAATGATACAAAAAATTCCCAGTTCGGTACGTACCTCAGTTTTGGGGTCACGATTCAGGATGGTTTTGGTACAGCAGGGAAAACAAAGAATAATTCTTTAAATTATTAATTTTGAAAAAATTGGCTGATGGGCAATAATTACATGGCTGCACTATGCATATTTCTTTTTCTGTCAAAATTAAGACATTACCAGTGCCGATTTCTGTGTCTTTTTGCCTTTCAGCTCACACATGTACTTATCACTCAATTTTCAAGTATTGTTTTCAAGAAAATCAGAATATTCACATTATCAGAGGAGAGGGTGGATCTGTTAGCATTGAAAATGTCCCCTGCTGGACAATTACAGAGCAAGTTTGTTTATATAGAGCGGGCACTACAGAATTGCTGAAATACATTCTGGTAGGAGCTTTATAAAATGGCTCAAGCACATTAAGCAGAAGCTTAAATTCTGTGTTCTCGACGATTGTGAATGGTAGCATATCTGCAACAATAAATACTTTTATAGCATTTGTTAAAGCTTTAACCCTATCTGAGCTCGCAGCAAGAGGCTGCTTGAATGGCGTGGCGAGACTAAAGGCTGATTTATACTTTTGCATCGAATATACACTGTAGGGTCCATGTAGCGGCCAATGCCTTGGTTTGCTTTTATAGTTCTGCGCTGATGTGTCTGTGTCGTTTTGCAAGTACACAGCCAAAATGCTATTGAGAGAAAATGTCATAAATATAGGCAATGTTAAAAAATTATTAAAGCATTGAAAACAAAATGAATCAAAGTATGTAGTATTTATGTACATTTTTTTTATATAGCCTACATGTTACCTGCCATGCAGAGAAAACATAAATCAGGCATAGACTGTATGATTTTGACTCGCTTAAATAATAATAGACAAAATAAATAACATGGCATACTTTGACGCTCCGTGCTGAAAATATGAATCAATTTAATGACTTTAATCAATAACTGCTTGCTTGACTAAATGCATAATGAGAATCGTTTTAGAGCTTAAAATCTTTACCATGCATTTAGGCAAAAAAATAATCTCTTAACAGGCAATTTTTTAATCTGCTGACAAATTAGAAGTGTTCTGTTTTCAAAACTTATGAAATATGATTATTTCCACAGTTTATAGTGTACCGTCTAGCGCTCTGTTCTGTCAAATTGTGGCTCCATGCGGTCCCATGTTGCTCCGCAATCTTTTTTTCATTTTAGTTCCACATGGTTTGTGTTGTTCGTTATATGTTGTTTTAATATTGGTTCCATGCATGCAAAGATGTGTTATCATTCGTGTGACTGCGTGTACTGTATCGAAGGCCTTGTATCCGTTCGGTTCGGCGTGGATACATGTAACGTTGCAGCCCAAATATATATATATATATATTCAGACAGATGTCTTTGATCTTTCAGTTAAATCTCGCACTGTCGTTAGAACGTTCTGCCATGAGTGCTGCATTTTTTAAGATGCCGTGGCAACTTGACAACATTTTAAACGCACCTCGAGACGTATGCATTTTGTTGCGGTGTGCTCGGTCTAGCTATTTTTGAAAGCAAGAACACATTTTATATAAATGCCCCCTAAGAAACGTGTCCAACCACGGTCAGGTGAACCTGAAAACATCCAAATTATTATTATAAACTATTTGTTCCGTTAGTTTGTCAAAACAATGAGAGAATTATACAGACGACTTGTTGTACAGGCAACCCTTCGACTGGTCAGTTTTGAAAATATGTAGTTTGGCACATACCTAGTAGACACTAGCAATGACTTCATGTCAGGATATATAACAGGACATTTTCCATAAGGGCCTTTTTACACAACACTTCTCCCAACAATGAGGACAAGGAAGAGCAAACATATGTTTTGCAATCAGATCAGCAAATGAAAGAGCTGTACATTTGTGCTTTTGCTTGTCGCGTGTGTGAGTGTGTCCTGGCAGTTCTATCTCAGGTGCAAGTATGTACATGAATCTCTGGAACCCTGAGGGACATCTTTCATCCCAATGGAATGTAAGGCATCTATCCCTTCTATAAGCACAACTTACAAACTCTCAACTAGCAAGAACAGGAGCACAATGTAGATGATCTTGACCAAAATGCACAGATTACAATCACAAGCACACAAACAAGAGTTTATGGCTTGCATGATTTTTGTTTTGCATGGAAAAAAAATGTTGCACTTTGAAATAACTTGCATTACTACGAGTTAATTTACAATTTGAACAAACCCGAACTTTAAAGATCTCAGTGAGTAACTCATCCTACACCATTTGTGCTTGAGTAGAGGTGTGCTATTACTTTTCTAAGAATTACACTGAAGGGAGCTCAGCCATATCTAGGGACTGGAATAACAGAGACTTGGTGGTGGGCTCTTTGACTTTAGCCAGTAAGCAACTGCCTAGCAACCATGTAGCCAATTCCAAGCAACCACCCACAACACTCTAGCATCATGGCGACGCTTTTGCACATCAAAACGTTTAATAAAATGTGAAAATGAAGTTACACTGCATAAACTTAGAAGATCGTTTGTTAAATCAAATGCATTTTAAATGGCTTTGTTACTTTTTAAAGGTATACTTACATTGACTTTAAAAGGCTGGACAGTGTTGTCCAAAAAAATAACGTTGCAGACCACCTCCGTGCGCTGCCTGTCACGCGCCAGCTCCGACGCCCGGACATTGTAGGATCTGCCTGCAGGCAACCGGAAGCGTGCGGTCATTACGGTCCAACCTGAGTCTGTAACACAAGGATATCTGCTTAAGTTTCCAATAATTTACAGTATTTTCCCAAGAAATTTTGCTTTGTCCAAAAATTTAGATATTTGTTTTTCCAGTGAGTTACCAGATATGATGATAATTGTACCTTAAAGTTAACAAAGAAAACACAAAATACATTATGCAAGCTGCATTTTACATGTTTACATTGTTGCTAATGTATAGTTTCCAAATGCATTGTAGTGTGTTCATATAATTTAATAAGCTTGGAATAACAGATTTTCTGATTTCAGGCTTTGAGTCCATTTCAGAGTATAACTTAAGATTTGTCAGATTTAGACTTGTAATTAATGTAAAAAGATATTTATAATAATATTTTTTTATGTTTTAATGTAACAATCCATTTTGCACATGTGCACACACAAAAACTAAACAGCAAAGCATAAATCCAGATGTCTGTGAGAATCACTGTAGCAATTTGGGATACGTTTCAGGTCAATTTAATGCCAGTGAGCCATGCCTCTAATTCATTGAGGTCAAAAAATTGACCTACCTCACACAACACAAACTGGATTTTTTATTTTTTTTTAATATATATATTATATATATATATATATATATATATATATACAGGTGAAACTCGAAAAATTAGAATATCGTGCAAAAGTTCATTAATTTCTGTAATTCAACTTAAAAGGTGAAACTAATATATTATATAGACTCATTACAAGCAAAGTAAGATATTTCAAGCCTTTATTTGATATAATTTTTATGATTATGGCTTACAGCTTATGAAAACCCCAAATTCAGAATCTCAGAAAATTAGAATATTACATGAAATCAATAAAAAAAAGGATTTTAAATACAGAAATGTCGGCCCTCTGAAAAGTATAATCATGCATATGTATTCAGTACTTGGTTTGGGCCCCTTTTGCATTAATTACTGCCTCAATGCGGCGTGGCATGGATGCTATCAGCCTGTGGCACTGCTGAGGTGTTATGGAAGACCAAGATGCTTCAATAGCAGCCTTCAGCTCTTCTGCATTGTTTGGTCTCATGTCTCTCATCTTTCTCTTGGCAATGCCCCATAGATTCTCTATGGGGTTCAGGTCAGGCGAGTTTGCTGGCCAATCAAGCACAGTAATACCATGGTCATTGAACCAGGTTTTGGTACTTTTGGCAGTGTGGGCAGGTGCCAAGTGCTGCTGGAAAATGAAGTCAGCATCTCCATAAAGCTTGTCTGCTGAAGGAAGCATGAAGTGCTCTAAAATGTCCTGGTAGATGGCTGCGTTGACTCTGGACTTAATAAAGCACAGTGGACCAACACCAGCCGATGACATGGCTCCCCAAACCAACACAGACTGTGGAAACTTCACACTGGACTTCAAGCATCTTGGATTGTGTGCCTCTCCATTCTTCCTCCAGATTCTGGGACCTTGGTTTCCAAATGAGATGCAAAATTTGCTCTCAAATTTGGAATTTGAGAGCGCTTGAGACGCTTCTGACGTTGTTTGTTGTTCAGGAGCGGCTTGACAAGAGGAATACGACATTTGAAGCCCATGTCCAGGACCCGTCTGTGTGTGGTGGCTCTTGATGCAGTAACTCCAGCCTCAGTCCACTCCTTGTGAAACTCCCCCACACATTTGAATGGCCTTTTCCTGACAATCCTCTCCAGGCTACGGTCATCCCTGCTGCTGGTGCACCTTTTTCTTCCACACTTTTCCCTTCCACTTAACTTTCTATTAATGTGCTTTGATACAGCACTTTGAGAACATCCAACTTCTTTTGCAATTACCTTTTGAGGCTTTCCCTCCTTGTGGAGGGTGTCAATGATGGTTTTCTGCACAACTGTCAGGTCAGCAGTCTTCCCCATGATTGTGAATTCAACTGAACCAGACTGAGAGACCATTTAAAGGCTCAGGAACCCTTTGCAGGTGTTTTGGATTAATTAGCTGTTTAGAGTGTGACACTTTGAGCCTACAATACTGAACCTTTTCACAATATTCTAATTTTCTGAGATTCTGAATTTGGGGTTTTCATAAGCTGTAAGCCATAATCATAAAAATTATATCAAATAAAGGCTTGAAATATCTTACTTTGCTTGTAATGAGTCTATATAATATATTAGTTTCACCTTTTAAGTTGAATTACTGAAATTAATGAACTTTTGCACGATATTCTAATTTTTCGAGTTTCACCTGTATATATAGCCTACATTTTGACTAAATAAAGTCATTTCCTTAAGGGCTCTGATAATTTTTTATAGCTTTTCTGCCAAAAGTAATAGAAAGTGGGACATCTTAAGAGGATGAACAAAATGTAGAGGTACACAAAAGAGGAATCTGTGCAATCACACAAAATGATTTCCAAATGATTGAATAC
This sequence comes from Moxostoma hubbsi, assembly GCA_032164185.1. Lineage (NCBI taxonomy): Eukaryota > Metazoa > Chordata > Actinopteri > Cypriniformes > Catostomidae > Moxostoma > Moxostoma hubbsi. The sequence continues at coordinate 16,060,738 of JAVLUX010000011.1, read as the reverse complement.
AAAAAGAGGGAGATTCTACTGTAGTTAGAGTTCATCTAGCAGTTCAGGTGACTTGCCTTTACAGAATGACTTAGTATTAAAAAATGACTTAGTGCAGTTCCCAGTTAGAATTTCAGTTCTTTCTTTGAATGACTTGTGAACAAATAATAGATTTTGGGGATAATAAACGCGTTGGCTGATCGACTGTCCTAAAGAACTCAATACGTTGCAAAAAAAAAAAGTCTTAACTATGTAACCACATTGCAAAACTTATTGTAATCTTTTTTGCTAAATCTTTGCCTCACACAAGGATACATTTCAAAGAAAAATTATTTCAGGGTGAAAGTGTACGAACACATTATGATTATTGTTGACATTGGCAAAATGCCAGCTAGCCAGTCAGCAAGTTGGTATACCACATCATGCCTGGGCACCTATAACTGGCCAGTGGACACCACTCTGGGTATAAAAAGAGGACTTTTTATTCTTCCCTAACATTGTATATGAATCTTGAATCTCTGCAAATGAAAATATAACACAAAGAACAATGAATTGCCCAACAAAGAAGATGGCACTTCAGATTTTCTGTCAGATTGTAATCATATCCAATACCACTTAATACTATTTACTGAAAAATGGAATACCTTAATACATGAAAATATTTTATGTGCTATACCAAGATAAATGACAAATCACAAGGGAAAACACTACTGCATTTAAATGGTTCAATGCCTGTGTAACATCCGTAAGAATAATGTCATAGATTAATGGCAACTGCTGTTTCATAATCAACTACCCGATAGAGACATTTTTTATATGATCACAAGATAAACAGCCTCAGTCCCTGGGAAGTGAACAATTACACCGTGTTAACCTTTAACCATCTGCAATTTTTTTTCTACATTTCTCTGGTTGTCTTGGGAGATATGTTGTGCTGAGGATCTAGGGTGGTTGCACCAGCCATACATAAGTTACAACTTAGCTTATTGTGGCTTAAATTGGCACCAAGTCACAATTTATGCACTACTAAATATGGGAGCGTTGCACCATTAAACTTCAGTAGAACGTAACCCTATGTATAAACCAAATATTTATGGAAGACTCCGACCAGGGGTCATGGTTGGAATAAAAATGCAAACTGATATTTTATGACATCAATAAGCTCATGTTTTGCTTGACATGATTCAATTCTTTTGAAATTGCCAATTGATACAGCCATGGCCAAAAGAATTGGCAGTGACATACATTTTGTGTTTCGCAAAGTTTGCTGCTTCAGGTATTTGTAGATTCTTTTTTCACGTTTCTATGGTATACTGGAAAAAAATTATAAGCATTTCATAGTTTGAAAGGCTTTTATTGGCAAAAACACTCAATATATGCAGTCAATGTGTTGACCCTTGTTCTTCATAACCTCTATAATTCACTCTGGCATGCTGGATATCAGCTTCTGGGCCAAATCCTGACTGACGGCAATCCATTCTTGCCTTATTAGTGCTCAGAGTTGATCACAATTTGTGGGCTTTTGCTTGTCCACTCGCCTTTTGAGGATTGACCACAGATTCTCAATGTGATTAAGATCTGGGGAGTTGCCTGGCCACGGATCCAAAATTTCAATGTAATGATCTCCGAGCCACTTCATTATCACTCTTGCCTTGTGACATGGTGTTCCATCATGCTGGAAAATGCACGGATCATCACCAAATTGCTCCTGGATCGTTGGGAGAAGATGCTCTTGCAGGACATTTTGAAACCATTCTTTATTCATGGCAGTGTTTTTGGGCAGATTTGTGAAAGAACCCACTCCCTTGGATGAAAATAAACCACACACATGGATGGTCTCAGGATGCTTCACTGTTGGCACGACACAGGACTCAAGGTAGCGTTCACCTTTTCTTCTCTGGACTATCGATTATCCAGATGTCCCAAACAGTCGGAAGGGGGCTTCATTGGAGAAAATAACTTTGCACCAGTCTTTTGCTGTCCAATCCTTGTACTTCCTGCAGAATCTCAGTCTGTCCTTGATGTTTTTCTTGGAGAGAAATGGCTTCTTTGCTGCCCTTCTTGACACCAGGCCATTGTCCAAAAGTCTTCGCTACACTGTGCGTGCAGATTCACACACACCAACCTGCTGCCAGTATTGAGCAAGCTCTGCACTGGTGGTGACATGATTCCGTAGCTGACTCCTCAAGAGGAGACGGTCTTGGCGCTTACTGGAGACTCTGGGACATCCTGAAGGCTTCTTCACAGCAGTTGAACCTCTCTCCTTGAAGTTCTTGATAATCCGGTAAATGGTTCTTTCAGGTGCAATATTCTTTGCAGAGTAATTTCCTTGCATGCGAGGCCATTTTGATGCAAAGCTCTGATGGCTGCACGTCTTTCTTTAGAGGTAACATTGTTAACAAGAACACAATGATTGGAAACACTTCTTCCCTCCTCTTATAGCAATCAGTCTGCTCTTATAATCCAATCAGAATAAGAGTGTGATTTCACCTGTCTAGTACTCGTTCACACTTTCCCATGTGCTGCTGATATGATTAGTGAAATTATGTTAGCTGGTCATTTTGTGCCAGGACCAAAAAAACTGTGAAATTTGAGTTTTTGTGATAAAGTAAAAATTTTTGGCCAATGAAGCTTTTTGAAATTATTTAAAATGCATCTGATCACTCTGCACAATAATCTAGAAACAATGTGAATCAACAACTGAAGCAGAAAACTTTGCGAAACACAAAATTTATTTCGCTGCCAATACTTTTGGCCATGGCTGCACACTCATTTACATTTACGAGGGAGAAAGAAAATGTACTTTTAAGCTGCTCTTCAGCATGAAACCGATCAAACGGTGCAGCTTTTAGGGTGTCAAGTTTCAATAAATTGAAAATATATATAGTATATAAGCCTGTTATATTAGTAATTCATTTATTTATCACCCCTTATTTATATTGGATACAGTTTCTACATAATGTTACATACACAGGGCAAATATACTATTTAACAAATATACCTTTATGATGTATCGTATTTTAATGGGGATATTATTACAGCTGACATTTACTGAGCAAACAAGGTTTGAACATCGACCGTAACAAGATCAAATTGAAATTTACAGCTTTTTAACAGTTCTGTGTACAAATTTGAAGGCTATTTATTTATCAATTCAAGTAAACGAGAGCTTATGACCTACTAGCTAAATCTTGCCTTAAGAACAGGTGGTGCAACCAAATTAGGCACTGACTTAGTTACAAATTAACTAGTAGTTACTAAGCACTTTATGTCCCAACTTAAGTGAGAAATTATGCACAGCTGGTGCAACCCTACCCTGGTGAATTGAGCAGTAGAGCAACAGAGCAGCTGAGCAATTCATGTGTAAGATCAGTCATGTGGAAGTGTTTTCACCGCTACATTCTGAAATGTGGGTGACAACCATCAGACTATCCACAGAGACTCTTGAACTCCTCTCATGTTCATTCAAAGATTTTTGTGGAAATAAAACAAATTTTAGACTAGGAAACAGGCTAAAATGTAACGTGCCTATAGCTGGTGCAACTGCCCCTGGTGTCTAAAAATTTACATGATTAGAGTGGACAAGCCCTCAGCAGTTAAACCTGCTTCTGTAAGCAGTGCATAATTGACTGGAATGTTCAGGTTTAATCAAAACTGTGTTTCTTTATTAATAACAATATTAATACAGCTGAGAGTTGCAGATTCTAAAATAATCTGAAATGTGAGATTGACGATTTCTAGAATAGACTAGATTTATACTGGGAGGCCTATTTCTAAGCCTAACAGAAATGAGTTAATCTTGCATGAGCCTTGTACACAATTCTCAGAGATCTGATGCAAAAAAAAGAGGCGTTTAAATTAGACTATAGGCCTATTAGTAACAACAACTAGCTAGCGAATTGTAAGCAGTCTGATGCACAGATGTGTTTTTGATGTTTCACCTCTGCTTGCAGTGGCACACGACAATGAGTACTGGAGGAACATCACCCGAAATATAGTTTAAGAATGAAAGCAAAAAGCACAACTGGCAATTTGGAATTCATTTCTCCAATTTACAATCATCACAGATGAGTGTATAAGATATCTAGTCTGCAGTGTTGACAGTTTTGCATATGCTCTGCCGGGAGCCAACAATGGCGAAAAATAAAGAAACAAAGAGAAATACAAAGTGAGTGGTAAACTATTAAAGATGGATAAAGTTCACAAATGCAAGACAAATGCACTGTTTCCCCAATATGCATTTTGCAGTGGCGCTGTGCCACTACTGAATTATGAGATTTCAAATGGTTCATTTAATATACTTGATGCAACATAACGCTTGCCAGCCCAGTCAGCTGTGCACTTTGTACACTGCCAAAGAGGCCCCCACCACACACACACACACACACACACACACACACACACACACTTACTCACAGTGATGTCACCACATAACAACACGTTTTCAAATTCGCTTAATTTCAAGTGGCCCGCAAGCTCATTTCTGAAACGTAGGATGGCAGGGGTGCGTAATGTTTCACTGAACAATCAGGTAACGCTTTCTTTGTGTATATAAATTAGCCTTCCAATGTCATCTGTATGTTTTGGAGCACATTTTTCTCACGTCAAAAGCGGAATGCAACAGCACAACATGGATCAATTATCAACAGATTAATCATAGCACCAAGAGCGCAGATCAGGTGCGGTAATTCGCAGAATGGTCTCAACCAAACCAGTGAGATGCGCGGTGGGGATTGCGAAACCCATTTGAATGTGACACAGAATTGCATGTTGCAAAACTCTTATGTCTCTATGTTGAAACTATTTTAAAACAAACAGCCCCCACATTCTAAAAGGCACTGACAAAGAAAACAAAGTAGAAGGCTTTTCAATTCACAGATCACAACGCTTACAAAAATGTACCATAGATTTACTGTAATAACACCAACTGTACTGTATTACCTATGGTAATTGTGGCAGAAAAACTCTACATACATTTAGACTGTTATTTCATTACAAAAATGCCATAGTTCTTTATAAAGAAACCATAGTTACTAACCATGGTATTGAGGAGCCATGCATGGTTGTACCCCTATAGTTACCATGAACTATTATAAATATTATTGTTAAAAAAAATAGAAGAACTATAGTGCATTTTCATAATTATGGACCAAGCTATCAGTTTTACATTGGTGTAAGATCTGTACTCTTGAAATGCTCTCTGATTGTATGAAAATGTAAGTTGTTTTGTTTGCCATCAGAAATTCCAAGACATGGCTGTAGTTTAATCAGTAGAAACCTGATCAAAGGAATCTGTAAAGAAGACCCAATTTAGTCACACTCTAATGTGGTCCAGGCTGAAATGGTGTTTGTCACCCCAGTTTTAATCTATTCCTAGACCAACATGCGTTAAAAGTCCACCGTTGCAGGCTTTTGGATGCGCACAACAGCACCGCTGGTGAAAAAAAAATCCTAGGGGAAACACGGAGATGCTATGTGCAATGTTTGATGTCCTTGCTGTGACATACTTCCTTATTTAAGCTGAGAAACTCCAGTGAAAGAAAAGAGAGAAAACACTACAACCTTCAATGGTTTACTATAGTCCTTTCCAAAAACATCAGCTTTAATGCATTCTAAATACACAAACTGAGCACAAAAGGTCAGCAAGCATGGCAGCAGCCACGAAGCCCAGGTGTCCTCAGGAAACCTTTATATGTCCATTCCCTCAGGGGACGTCAAATAATTAAATTAATATGCTTGAATAGGCTTCCATTCCATTCAACATAACTCATCCTGGCCATCCACATTTTCAACATGAGCGAAATGAGCATTTGGAGTCCTTCATGTTGGTATGTTATTAGACAGCAATTAAACGTGAAGTCTGTAATTACTGCCAACATTTTGCAAAAGGAATTAAAAATAATGGTTTCGAAACAGGTTTCCCAAACATTCATGTTGTCTTCCATCAGGAGGATGAGGTGAGGATCTTTTAGCTGCTTACACAGTAACACTTTTGTGTGTTCTCAGGTACAAATGCAAGACTTGGCAAAACTCTAAACTAACAAGCGTCTTGTTTATCCTTAGCAAAGTTAGAGCCTGCACACTGGTCTAAACCCAACAAGCCTGACTCATATTTAGAAAGAAACACAATTTTGATTAAACCTGAACATTCCATTCAATTCTGCACTCCTTACAGGTTTAACTGCTGAGGGCTTGTGCACTCTAATCATGTGAATTTCTAGACACCAGGGGCGGTTGCACCAGCTATAGGCACGTTACAACTTAGCCTAGCAGTGGCGTAAATGGGCACTAAGTCACAATGTATGCACTACTAAATATTTGACCATTGCACCATTAAATTTAGGTAGAATGTAACCCTACCTATAAACTAAATATTTACAGAAGCCTCCCACCAGGAGTAACGGATGGAATAAAAAAATATTTTTTAAAGTCCTTTTTTCCAGCCTGTTGTGTTAGTATTTATTTATTTATGGTCCCTTAGTCATTTTAGATTGTTATTGAATTGTTAATTACATAAGCTTAATATATTATTAATGAAATCTTGTTTTATTATGTGTCATCTTTCAATGGGGATATAATTTATTACAGCTGACAGTTATGAGCATACAAGGTTTGTACAAGATCAAACTGAAATTCACAGCTGTTTAATACTTCTGTGTACAAATTTGAAGGCTGCTTATTGGCTCAATTAAGGCAAGCGTAAACTTATGCGACTACGCATCACTTTATGGAGAGCTTATGACCTACTAATAAAGTCTTGCCTTAAGAACTGATGGTGCAACCAAATTAAGCCCTGACTTACATACAACTAACTAGTAGTTACTAAGCCCTTAGTGTAAACTTTACATCTCAACTGATGTGAGACCTTACGCACAGCTGGTTCAACCCTACCCTGGGCCCTGAACATTCCTCCTACTGCATCCGGCCTCTCTGTAGAGATGCAACCACTCACCAGGAACCCAGACCTCAAGGAACACAAGGACGACTACCACAGCAATCAATATCCTGTAAACTAATCTAGCTCACTTCATTAGAGGAAAGAATTGCTCCCCTGGGCTGCAGAGAGTAGACAAGGCTAGAGCACTTTAGTAATGGAGAATAAAGCTGAGAAGAAGGTTGGCTCAAGCAAGATGTTCTGTATTTATTATATGTCTTTAAGAAAAGGGATCAATAGAAGCGGTGTGCACTAGACGGTCAGCTTGAGCCTTGGGGCCCTATGCAGGGATGCATTTCATGCTGGAAACCCCACTACATTTCATTCCATTCATCTTGCTTAGGCTATGAATGACTCAGGAGTCACGCATGTAACTCTGCCCATAAGCCTGCGGCATCTCAATAGATACATGGGATGACTCATCAAAAAGAGGCAAACTGGATTAGTTCACTGTAATAATTTGATTACAAAAATCATGTTGTGAAATAAAGAGGCTGTGGTAAATTACTGAAATGCACGGCTTTGAGTGACTTTTAATAAAACAGTGGTAACAGCAATATGGTATCAGACACCAATACTCAATTAACTACAGATTTAATTGCTTAATAATATTCATAACCACATCCTCAAGGAAATATAAGTTCTAGCAAACAGCAAAAGATTGGCATTTAGGCTTTGGTTCTGTGTAAATTAAATGACACATTAGAGCCACCTTAAACTGTGCTGTTGTCAATGCACTATGCAAATATTAAGATGTCATCACTGGTCACATGGCAGATCCAGAACATTTTATCAGTGCTTGTCAATGGGAGATTTTCAATGATAATCTTACATTTCTTTTATAAAAAAAAAAAAAAAAAAAAAAAAAAAAACTTTACTTGGTACATTTACCAAGAAACAATAAGCACAACAAAGGCTGAAATTTAAACTGCATATAAATACATAAATAAACCGAAATATTGCAAACAAATACATATACAAGGCTTCATGTAATTCACAATGACAGAGTATGAGAAGAAAGCCCAAAGTTTTTATAGGTGCAGCACTACTACAGCCTCCATTTTGACTCACTGTGAATGGGCGGGCCAAGTTTCTAAACACAGAATGTGTGTTAATCCAAGGAATTCAGAAAGAGAAGTTTTTGAAGATTATTTTCAACACATTTGTTTTGGGCTGTAAAGGGTGTTTATAAAGTTACAGTTTGTATTCATATGCCACTGAACTCTAATTACAAAAGGAAAATTTCCAATACCATAGAAAATTTCTCATGATATGACCCATTTATAAAACTAAAGCCCCTTTAAAAGTGTCTGAATTCTTGATTGTGTTGAGTTTGTGGATGCAGAAAATGTTACTTTTATGTTAAAAAAAAGTATTTAAATGGGACAAGCACATCTAGATCAGTCAAAATGTCAAACTCTGATGAGAACTGAACTCACAGCAGAGCGACCACAATTATGTACCGACATCACTTAGAATTCCTGCTTAGCAAAAGGGCTCCCTCAGTCTAAAGTTAGAGAGGTTTAAGGTTACAGTAGCACTACTGAGCATGGCAAAGCAAACAAGAATAACTGCAGTTCCTTTAATATCACCTCCCTCTAAAATATTTGAAACAATGTAGCAAAACGGGGGTGGGTCGAAAACATATCGGACAGTAGGATATTTTAAGGGAAATCATTTTAGGCACTATGACTTTAATTGTACAGTACCACATGCCCCAAGCCCCATTACATTCTAAAACGCAGAGGACAATAAAATTGTGATTTTGCGAATTATTAACTAATCAAAATTCAATTTGTTCTGTTTAGGCAGTCGTATGTGGATTGTTTGCTGAAATCTAAGCATGTCTGACTGCCTCACTGTTTTGTTTTTACGTGCCACCATGTTACTACAATAATAGACCATTGTGCAACACAGTCTCATTTAAATGGTCCGGATATCAGATAGCTGACGCATTTGAGCTCAAAATATTAATTTTGCAATTTTGCAACGCTATGCCAAGCATCCGTAAAACACTAGCATTTTGGAGGAGTGTTTAGCACAGGTACATTCTACTACCATTTTCTTCAGGAAATGTAAAAATGTAGTTTTCAAATGCAAATTTAATTTCACTGTCTTTGAGCAATATAATGAACACTTGCATTGAAAAACGGTCTTGCTTATTCAGAACACTGAAGTGTTTCAGATTAAATTATGTACATTTTGGAGAAGTGTCAGAGGAATCACAAAGTATCTTGTGGTGTGATTAAATGGGTCACAAAAAGATTATCTTTTAATAATTCTATTAATTTGCTAGAGCATGACAGATGACTTTGCAAAAGGCAGACATCAGAAAATGATAATAAATGTAGCAAAAAATATCAGCTGTAAATGAACACACAAACGCATCAAGCAAAGCTTACCTTAGAAGCAGCTGATATGAGCTAATTGTAAATGTCCATTGAAAATCAGATAGACTGTAAAATCAAAAGGGAAAACACAGAAATCACACATTTGTGCAGTGGAAATTTTCCAAAAAAGTTTTCTTCCTCTTTCCTCCAAAACACGAGAACTACACTCATTAATACTTAAAACATTTCATTCTCTCTTTGAAATGTGTCATGAGTCCTGCATTAAAAATGGAGGGAAAAAACGAGGCCGCCTATTTTTGTCTGACTGAGCTTAGTTGCAGACATGCAAGAAAAGACAACAAAATGTAGTAGGCTGAAACAATTAGTCAACGTTATCGTGAATGAAACATTGTCGGAATTTTTTTGTTGTCGAATAATCGTTTGATCTCATTTAACGTAACATGAGTTGAGATATGAAACTAATGATGCTGCACAAGAGCAGCACAGCAGTTTACTCTTGACTGAGGAGGGGAAGAAGTAGGAATGCACCGATACTTTTTCTCTTCCAATCCCGATATCAGAAATCTCAGTATCAGCCGATACCAATCCAATACCAGTGTTGTTTTTTTGCATAATCAGTTTAGAATGTCTTTACATTATTGTGTGGAACTAATTGGGAGTACTCCTTAATATGTAAAGAAACACAAACCTCTAACTACACATTATTTCAATATAAATGTATAGCTTATTAAGAAACACTTTATTATTAACTAATGAATAATGCAGCAGCAAAATTAACAGTTATTCCAGTCTTCAAGTTTTCAGTAGAAAGGAAACCAGTGTTTTACTTTTGCCTTTTTTCCCAAAAATTGTTTCTACTTGTATCTGGACTTTAAAGGATTCAGATCTCCTTTTTGTTCAATTTAGTTGTAAGACATCAGTCCAATTTTCATTCACACAATTATTCACACTTTTATTTTGACATTCTAAACTCTGAATGTGTCTGTTTGTAGGCAAGTTCACAGTGGTTTAATTCACTTCTTATTCAAATTCTGGTAAAATGCTCCTCCAGTTCCATTGTAAATGCCTATTATAAGTGAATCGAACTATTGAGCATCTACATCTTGAGTTGCGCTTAAATATTGCGCACCATTTGGATGCTAAAAATAGCCGTGAGTGCATCACCAGCCTGTGCGTGATTTTGTCAACAGAGCAGCACCTTCACTAATGCGCTGGCGCTGAGCATACTATACATTTACTTATTAAACACAGCCTTTTGTGATTCACATGCTATTGCACGTCTTCAAATGGCTTTGAATAAAATGCACGAGTCATATGAACTGCTTTAATGGTGTTTTTATGGTTCTTTTATGTAATTTTTGGAGCTTGACAGTAACGACCATGACAAACACAGTGTCGGATTTGTATCGGGCTCGTCGGACCGATACCCAATTTGTTTAAAAGCTTCAGTATCAGTGCATTCCTAGGAAGACAGCTTACAGTCCAGATGCACTTCAAACTTTCTAAACAGCTTCATGTGATGTAGATCGCAAAGTATGAGGATTATGTATGTACACAAAAATACAAAATAACTAAATACAGAAGCACTCCCATTGTGAAATACAGTGGAGCTGAAGCTGCCTTTCCAGTTTTGAAGCAAAACTTACATGTCAGAGCATCTTTAAAGGAAACACCTCACCATTATACCTTTAATGCATCCTTTATTAAAGTTCAAATAATAAGTACGTACGTCATGTAAATAAGTATAAACTCCAAAACTGGCATATCTCATTGCGGTCAGTGCCGCTTCTATGAGTTGCGTGAAGTGTGAGAGATTGAATTTGCATCCGGCTCATGTACACTCTGGCACGGGCATGCTTGTGCCTTGTGCACGCTTGCTCCAGTTAGATTATAACGTGATGGCTCGCTACGTAGTGAATCATAATACATGTGTATCTTATCGTGAAGAAATCCGGTGATATGTAGCTCTATTAAGAAGAGAGAGTTTGTTTTTTGAGAGTTAAATATGGATCGATATGAACCAAAAGGTGAGATACTTTTTTGATTTGTTGTTGTTTTGGCTTGCTTTCCAATATAAATATCTTCAACTCCTTTAAAACAATGTACATTTACTTTAGCAGCTAAACTGCAGAATATTAGATTTTTTTATCTGAGAATTTTGAATATAATATTAAATATTTGAAAATATCTAAAAATCCTTAAAACAAGAAACATTTACCTGAAGCAACATATAATATATTTAGACTTGCTTTCAGAGAACAGATCTTGGATACAAGAAAATTTTGTCTTTACTGCACTGCCAGATGAATAAACAAGTGAAAAAATACACTTATATTCAAAATTCACTTATATTCAAGAGACATTATCTGAAATCTTATCTACATATATTATATGTTGTTTCTCAGGTAAATGTATCTTTTAAGGGTTTTTAGATAATTTAATTGGAATACGAGACAAAACACTTGATTACAATATGCTTTTTTGCAGTTAATTTTTTTTACCGAATTAAACTTGTTAAAAAGTAATTTTTCCCTTTAATTCAGTGAATGTCATTTAAATGTATTTTTAAAAGATAATTTTATCCTCTTAATTATTAGTAAGAACGTTTATTACAACGTTTTAAGTCGAGGTACAAGCTGAATAGTCTGTTAAATGCTAATGATTAATTGTTGCAATAATCAACCGAATAGTCGAATAATCATTAGATTAGTCTATTATCAAAACAATCATTAGTTGCAGCCCTAAAATGCAGTAGGGATCATTTCAAGGTGGCATCCCAGATTTGAGCATAAATAAACCTCTATCAATCCTTTCTCCTGGACCAGAAGTGACTTTCTAATCAAACTAACAACTAGTCTGACATGTCTTTACAATACAATAATACAAGCAAGTTCAGTTCTGTGCTACATTTACCATTCAATTATATATAGTGACTAGAAAGAACTGGGATAAAAAGAGGCTAAATGTATGATATAGGCCTATTTTGGCTCTTGCATTATTTTTTTTAAGCTTAAAGCTCCAAGAGCAGTACATTACTCAAAATGTCATACAGGTTCGCAATGACATGAGGGCGAGTAAATTATTTGTTCATTTTGGGGTGAACTATGAATAACCTGATGGCAGGATAATGCATAATTGCTCAGACAAAAATATAAAATTATCTCTCACCCTTACCACAATTTTTAAAATAAATGTCAAATATAAATCTAAGAGATAAAGGTTTTATTTCCTGTCCACAGAGATGCAGTATATAGAAAGCTTTTGATAATCCCCTTTGCCCTTTAATTTTGGCACACTTACCAAATAAATGTGACACTCTCATTTCCTCAGGGTTGAATACGTGTTTGGTGACAACCAAAAGAAGCTACGCTGAGCTTTATAATTAACAGAATCTTATGATGTGGATTTGGTAGAATATTCTAGTAAAGCTTCTATTTTGGAAAAAAGAAATAAAAGAAAAATATTGAATGAAACCTCCCTCACCAAAACAACATTTTGCAAATAATAAAATGTACTGTAGCGAAACAACTTTGATTGAATAAGTGATTCTGTGACAGATGGATTGTACACACAGCTGTGTTTTGCCTGTGATATCTTCTGTGATATCTGCTCAAACGCTGGATTGCCACATGAGCAGTCATTGCAACAGTGCTGACAGAATACTCTCTATTCATGATAGCACAGCCAGTCATCTGCCATGAATACCTTTTCAGTCAGGACATTTTTATTGGAAAGAACAAGCAGAGAAAACTTGTCAAAACAGCATTTCCTGTAGGCATGTCTCCTTGTGACTCAGACCTGGGAAGGCAGGAGCACACTCTTAATTTGCCTGAATTCATCTAACCTGGCTGTCAGTAGAGGGTATGGTGCCTAGATGATGAGAAGTCAGATAAACATACTAAGTCTGATATACTATGTTGGTGGTTAAAATGAATACCTGAAATCCCCTGACAGACACAGATAGTTAGACCTCTCAGTTCAAGTATCACAATATAGAGAGTTTCTTATTTAATCACTACAAATATAGAAAAGTAGGTCCCAAATTTTTTCAAATACCAAATTTGTAAATAACAAATTGCAAACGCACAACTGGATTTACTGGAATTGGCACTCAGTGGTGAACTGAAACCAAATTCTGGCATTTCAAGAGAAATGGCACATTGATATTGAGGTTGACCACAAGTGGATTTTGCCAATGCGGATAAAAAAGGTGGAATAGAATGTAAAACAAAAACAACAACAAAAAAAAAACATTCTTAGTCTTTCCTTACTATATCAGGCACAAACAAGTGTCCAAAATGAATACAATTTGCAGAAGCAGTTTATTGTTCAACCAAAAACCCCAGAATAACCATACAAAAAAAAATTAAGATGTGACACTATTATTATTGGCTCAGTTACAATGCTCTATTTTAAGCATTAACCAAATTAAAAAAATGTATAGCCTATATATATATTCACCAGATGAAGGGTTTTGTATTTATATTACCAGGAATAAGATTTCTTAACATTCACAAGATATGACATTAGACACATGATGTATGGACCGATGGAGCATGTTTCCATATAATCAAAAACAGTATTTCTTTGCATGTCCTTGCTTCAATTTAGAACACTTTTGATAATCTAATCAAAATAACAAATTCAATTGAGGATAAAATTATATTGTCACTGATGAAAAGATTTAAGTCAGTGAGCCCATTTGCACACCTGTACAATGCCTACTCCCAAAAATAATCTTGGTTCTTCTTTAAAAAAAAAAAAATCAGACCAAGTAAGAAATCCTCATTTACATGACTTTTAATTAATCATGTTAGAATCTGATTTTAACATCAAACTGTGAATAGGCACGCGCATTTGAGAACAACACGTGAACATTGGATAAGCCGGTAAGAACGCCTGTCAGTGCTTTCTCCAACATTGGACTGTGTAAAAGTATAGCCTCTAGCTTGGAAAAAAGTTTAATCTGACAGTACATGGTGCTAAGTTCTGAAACGTCCATTTAGTAGCTTTTCCACTATCGGGCCAGTGCCATAAACTGGCCACCCGGGGTTAATAGCCTCGGACCATGAGCAGCAAGATCAAAATCACTCTGCATTCCCACCATCCAGCCAAAAGGCCCGTAGCATTGCCCTAAAACAAGACTTTAATATGACGCCCAGGTGCAAACGTCACACACCCTGCCCATTTCACAAGCCAAAACCAACTAGGGCTGGGCGATAAAATGATATCAATATTTATCGCGATTAAAAAAAAAAACTCCATGATATCGATGATAAGCTTTTGAGTAATTTTCTATATTTAGCCTGTGTTCTACATCTATACACGCATGTTGCTAAAAACGCTAGCAGTTTGGCTTTCTTATCCTATGTTTCCACTGGCGCGTAGCGAGCGAATGTGATTGTTTTGACAATCACAAATTGACAGCAGCGCAGGGCAAGCGGTTCCCTAGTGTTGGGAGTGGCTTTGTGCGGATTTCTTCTGCGTCAATGGAAACGCAGCCTCTGACTGTATTAAGTTGCTATTGCCCCCACTACGCAGGTCACCGCGTTCTGGATCCGGCCCCCAGACTGATTCCAAATTGACTGCAAGACATCATGACGACGGTCCTCTCATCGCCTCTAGTGTGCAGCGTGACAAAACAACAGTGCTGGTTACATCATATCTGATCTTTCTGTGCTGTATTCTTGAATATTTTTCTCTAGCACTGAAACACGCTTCACTGATGCCCTGTCCCGGTCCGCACCCGCTTCCTCTTTTCCCCACATGTGCGTAAACATGAGGTGCGTGTTTCCAGAGCGCCTTTAGACCATAATGTTTTTTCTTTCTAAATCTAGTTTTATTAATCAGCATGTACCAAGCCTTTAATAATAAACAAATAGATTTCTGTTCTAATTTTGTGAAATTATTCAGATTTCATCATCTCTGACAAGGAAGAAAGACAAAACAATTACTAGTTTGTCGCCTAGTCTTTCTCACTTTAATAAAAATAGTCCATTCAGACTTATACATTTTCAAAAGTTTCTCTCTGGAGATACCTCTGAACCCCCATAGAGTATCATTCCTCAGTCACAAGGGCTTCTATGCCCCCATACTTGGATATCTGTATGTAAAGAAATATGAAAAACAAATACCTTAAATATGATTCAAAATGAACAGATCGTCTTATAACATATCCAACTGCACTCAATTGACAAACTCGAGAAAATATTGTAATATTTTCATTGAAGATCCCTCAGACACCACTGCATTGGCTGTGTCTGGGCCTCCAACCCAGTTTTGTAAAGACTATTTAGAGGGTTTCTCTTATTTTTTAGGAAATTAAAAAAAATGTGCAATGTGCAAATGTGATTGAATATCGTGATAAATATCGGTATCGAATTATATGATAAAGAATATTGCCATATCGCCCAGCCCTAAAACAAACACGCATGTTATCTATAATTTCTAAGAAGTTTATATTGAATGGAAACGTAAGCTAGTTAGCAAGATAATTTAAATCTGCACTATGTATGATTTTTTTGGTTAAAAATTAACAAATTGTCATTACTGATAGAGTACACAAACAATCATTGTTCCAAACAATGTCTTTACCTAACCCCGATTCACTAAGTTAAGCCTATAAAAAATTATATGTATTTTGAACTGACAGGTTAGATTTGGCGCGAAATCGCTTGCTTGTGACATAAATCTTTGTCATTACGTCATGTCCATAAACATAGGAAAGAAGAGCCAGCTGTCTTGTTCCCATGTAAGCTAAGGCTGGGTGATATGTAAAAATAATTTTAACGATAATCGCCTTAAAAAAACATCACAATATCCGATTACATCGTCAACCCCCATGCAGAGGGTCGTGAATTGTTTTGCTTTATTGGTTTTGCTTTAAAAATGTAATTAATTTATTGAAACATGAAAAGCATAAACAAAAGCCATTTCTAAATTCAAATTTCACTTTAAAATGTGCAAAAAAGCAATAACATAATGAAGAGACCAAAATATCTTATTTAACCACATCCCCGAATCCAAATATTTACGGTCTTCAGTGGCACCATTTGCCATCACGCATGCATCCATCAACGACACCAGGTGGAAAATTACTAATTGCCTACAGATTAAGAACTAAAGACAATAATAATCATAATAATAAAGCCTAATAAATTCCCTTGTGTTCCCAAAATAATGCTGCCAAATGTGTGTTAATGCGTGTTCCATATGACAGGCTTGTTCTGCACGCCTCTGAACAAACAGCCAATCAGACAAAAGCATTGACGGCTTATCTTTTGCCTGTTCTTAAAAATATAATAAAGTGTGTTTCTTCAAGCACATACAGCTTAACAGGGGCACATAACAGCATTTCTTGTCATGTGTCACTGAGATGTCTTACAGGTCACCCACCTGTAACAGGTAGATGAGCAAAATTACCCGTGAATGAAATAAATTTGGATGAGGAGCTTGAGGAGTGGTGGTGGCGTAGTGGGCTAAAGCACATAACTGTTAATCAGAAGGTCGCTGGTTTGATCCCCACAGCCACCACCATTGTGAGCAAGGCACTTAACTCTTAAGGGATTGTCCCTGTAATAAGTCCACTGTAAGAACTTTGGATAAAAGTGTCTGCCAAATGCATAAATGTAAATGTAAATGCAAACTGGATTCAGCCTTGTCGCATTTTGCGGGTGCTAGCTTTGACACCCTGGCCACTGTTTAATATATTTAGCGACTTCCCAGATCCATGGTTTTGTCATTTCCCGATATTGCGGATAGTTGTCTGTTCGCAATCGGTATCGGGATCTTTGCAAGACATCGTCAATATCCGATTACATTGTCCTATTGCCCAGCCCTAATGTAAACAGTAGTTGGTGGTAATGCACTGTTTCAATTTGAGAGTGGCCGTTTAAAAGAAGAAAGAAACTACAGTTAATTTCTACGGTCACACTTGCACTGTTCTGGACAGCATTGCAACAATCTGGATGGATGTTTATCTGTCATCTGATTGGCAAAGTTGTTTACCTGCTTTAATGCTTGCTTGTATGAATCGAACATTATTCATGTGTGCCTAGGGGAGTTACTGTGACATGTTTACTAATATTTAGGACTTCTGAAATATTAATGAATTATATTGCATTTTTAAGCATATTATTTTTATGTTTAATAAAATATATTTTATCTCCATCATTACTGAATTCTCATTTTATGTTTTTAGTTTACTGTGTTATTGTGTGAATTCGGGACGGCTGTGGCACATGACTCCACATGCAGAAGTGTCCTTGGGCAAGACAACCCCAATGGCAGACTAGCGCCTTGCATAAATGTGTATGAATGTGTGTGTGAATGGGTGAATGAGTCACAAGCGCTTTGAATACTGTTAAGGTTAAAAAGTGCTATATAATAGCAGACCATTTACATACTATTTTAGAATTATGGTTCACTTGCATTATCAACTGAGGCTGTACAATATAATATAAAAATAATTAAGTCTTCCATTGAACTTGTATTGGCCATATCATGAGTAAAATGAAAAATGTAGTACAATACAAATATTAATAGTAGATAAAACACTTGAAAAATTATGTTAAAATATACTGGTAGTGATTGAGGTGATTGAGTCCCCTGTTCTTTATGTAAAAGTGTTTTGAGTTTAGTGTCAGAAAAGCACTATAAGTGTACAATTAATTCATTCAAAATACGTGAATGAGTGTTGTTTATCTTCATCAAAACAAGTAATATTCAGTTTTAAATGTTGAATCGTATAACATTATATTAACATGAAAATAGCACGTTATGACTCCAGCTCTGAATATCTGCAGACATGATCACACACACGTAGTGATGTCCTAGTAAGCTCAAAACATGAGATTCATCCGCCAGAAGAGCAGTGCCAAAACACGAATCACGTTTAGTGTTCTTCTGCAAATTGCTTGCAATTTTAAGTTTCAACCACACTGTCACTAAAGAGCACTGTTAGACAACACTAGATAGCACTGTTTATTATTTGGGTTGCTAGGAAACGGTCACACCTGTTATGCCAAAGGGAGTGTTGCCATTTTGGTTGTTTAAACGTAATTTTCCAAGCATCTGGCTATAGAATTTCTTTAAGGTCGGAGTTCAGAGAATTCAAGTAGGAATATCCCACATCCGACTTCGCCTTTGACCACACCTCAATCCCCAGTTGGCCTTCTTTGGCACAAGGGTAATCTGCGAGCCAAAGGCCATTGGCCCCGATTATGACCTGAGGGGGCACGATTAAGCCCTGGAAGTGACAGTGGGAATGCAGCTGGCCTTGGCACACACTAGCACACCTTCATTTGGCCTGACAGTGGAAACATGGCTAATGAGGTGCTTAAAAGGTTATGAAACCCCAAAACACATTTTTTGAAATGTGAACAGGTTTTGTTATTTTCGTTTTATTGAGCCATTTCATTCTTCCGGTAACAAAAAAAAAAAAAGTTGGAGCAACATAACAAATTAGGCAGGTTATGATTGGTAGGACGGCGTGTATATACATCACCAGAAAGTAATCTCTTCAGTAATCAAAATACTGTTTGAAATGTAACTGCATTCTAATGACCAATTATTTAAATTGTAATTAGTGGAATACAGTTACTTATATTTTGTATTTTAAATATGTAATTCCGTTACATGTGTTCCATTACTCCCCAACACTACTCGGGGAACATACATGATTGAGGACTTTCACACTAAACACATTGTCAAATCGAAAAAGCACCACAGTTCATCACCGGAACTGTGCTAATCATGCTCCAAACATGTGGTTTATGAGGAAGTGCAAGTGCTGATTCCATTGCTTCTTCTCTGTGTGTCAAATAATGGACATAAGATTGAAATCACATGTCAGAGTGAACCACAGTAGGGATGTCATAATACCATAACCATATTTTTCGATACTATACCAGCTAAAGTATCATGATACCAAGTAGTATCACGATAGTGTGTTAATTCTTAACACAGTTTGTCATAGTGGTTCTTAATGACTAGCCATTCCACTTGTTGCTCCGGAAGTGGTGAAAATAACTGATGGATAAACTGGGAGAAGGCTCAAATGGACCAACTTGTTAACTAATATATTCTTAGTATGATGTATATTTGTTTTTTTTTTATATATAAAAATCAAAACAGCCAGATCAAACAGCAATGGCTTTTTTGTGTGTTTTTGGAAGTAGCTATTGACCCCTTCCATTTTCCCTCTTCCTGCCCAAAATACTCCTGTATTTCATATACACACATGACTGTGTGGCAACACACAGCTCCAATGCCATCATTAAGTTTGCTGATGATATGACAGTAGTAGGTCTGATCACTGACAATGATGAATCACCCTACAGAGAGAATGTGCACAACCTCTCCCTCAAAGTCAGCAAGACCAAGGAGCTTGTGGTGGACTTCAGGATTAAAGACAAAGACCCATCACCATCAATGGAGCACCGGTGGAGATGGAGTCAGCAGCTTCTAGTTCCTCGATGTCCACATCACAGACGAACTCACATGGACCGTCCACACTGAAGCCATTTTGAAAAAGGCTCACCAGCTCCACCTCTTCTTGAGACGACTGAGGAAGTTGGGAATGAATAACCACATTCTTACATGGTTCTACACCAGCACTGTAGAGAGCATCCTGACTGACTGCATCACTGCCTGGTACAGCAACAGCACCAGCCTTAACTGCAAAGCCCTGTAAAGGGTGGTGTGAACTGCCAGACACATCATTGGAGGACATATATACCAGGAGGTGTGTGAAAAAAGCTTGGAGGATCAGAGACTCCAGCCACCTGAGCCAAGGGCTGCTCTCACTTCTACCATCGGGCAGGCGGTATTGCAGCATCAGGACCCGCACCAGCCGACTCCATGACAGCTTCTTCCCCCAAGCAATCAGACTTTTGAACTCACGATCAATATACATCAGCACTGCACTTTATTAATCTTATATCTCACACTGGACTGTCATAAATTATATTTTCTCTTAACAATACTGGCAACTGACTATCAAATGACAGCCTGAATGTCAATGCAGCACAATAAAACCTACTGTATATTTTATATATACTATTTTATTGTATACTGTGTATTGTATATTGTGTTGAGTAATTATGTGTATATTAGATATGTAAATTGTGTTGTGTAATCTGATGTTATTGTAAATTGGTATGTCTCATCTCTACCATAACTGCTATGTTGCTCGGAACTGCACCCAAGACTTTCACCCACTGTTGCACTTGTGTATATGGTTGTATGACAATAAAGTCATCATTATTATTTTTTATTTGATACCCACCAATATATTTACATATTTTCAAGCCTATTTCAAGAGTCTGTTCTCAGTCTGAGGTGTGAAAATTGGGGGCTCAGCTAGGTGTTTCGTGACCCTTTAACTTACCATGGGTTGCACCCAGAAGCTCAGAGCTTACACAGCAATGTGCTTAGTAAGGCAATGCGGATACCCATATTGAGATGGGCAGGTGCTGCCACTTCCAACTGTCTGGCCACCTTCCTCCTGTTACCCCATTCCCACACACCAATTCAGCTCTACATGGCCTTGGCTCAGGTAAACAGAAATGCCAGCCAGGGCCCTTTTAGCAGGCCTTGCTCGCCTAATAGCTGACACCATAAAATCCTCAGAGCTGCACCTGCATAAAATCCACTCATAATGGGATTCTCAATGCAGGTCCTACAGAACCTGAATCTCTAAAAACTTGAAAGGCAGGTCATTCACCACAGAGTTCACAAAAATTAACTACAGCAGATGTACCATTTACACACCACAAATACTTCACAATTTACCAGTGCATTAAGTATTGTGTGGCCCATCTTTTATTCACCATATACACCATAGTCACATTAATTAATATTGTCACTCACTAAAGTTGTACTTTGTACACCACTTGGCATAAAGTGTCACCAAATGTTTACCTTTACATATATACACAACATGTAAAAATGTGTATATTGTTGTACTGTATATTGCGTATACATGTCAGGTTCAGTATATGTATAAAACATCTATCTATCTCCGTGAAGAGTCGAATATTAAGACTGAATTCCAAACAGTTGGTTGTTGTGCCTCGTGTTTCACCTGTACTTATGACGACAAAACGTCTGAGTCACATGTCTCGTCACACCAAGGTAAACCCAAAGCTATGACGTCATAGACATGTTAAAAAAAATACTGATATATGACTGACCACACAAACTCGCCATTGGTATTCAAAGCCGTGTTTGTCAGTGTTTTGACCATTAATGAGTGCAGTAATATCAGGATAATCCACTCGAAATAATTAAAGAGAGTAATCGACCAATAAAGCACCATTGTACTGGTTAAATATTGTCCTTATTTCATCAAAAGCTCGAGCAAATTCAAGTATGTCTGTCATGTCTTACTACACAGAAAGAGCAGGCTAAAGTTCAACCTCACACTAAAATGTGCTCATAAAATGCAATAGAATTTCCGCAATTACTTTCTTTCCTGTATTAAAATAATAGTGTAACAGGGAAAAAAAAGAAAAGAAAATTGTTTTAGTCCATGTAACAAAGCTGTCACCCTTACAGAAAGTCCCCATCTGAAAGCAAAAACAAAACGACACGCCTAATCTTACCGTCATAAACTGTTCCAGAGGTGTCCAGTTTTATAAGTAAATATTATTTCTTCAAAGACCCGAGTCAGAGCGAAAAGCCCAGCTCAGAGCAGTAGCAGCCTCATTCTGACCCACTCCTGTCCAGCACACACACACTCAACTCAACGGGGCCTCCGGGTTCCAATAATCCACACATAAACTCAATCCTTGAACCCCAATGAGCGACGACACTTTAAAATCCAGTGAATGGTTCACTATGGCGATGGAAGAGGTCTCGCTGGAGAATAAAAACAAATTTCCCACTCCGTATATCTGTTCATTGGAAAAGGTGACTTTTTCAGCTGTGTCCCAGTTCACGGCGCTGTTACATTGTAGGAGCCGCAAAAGCAACAGCAGTGCTGAGTGTTACATTGTAACATGGCGCGACATCTCTCCGCAGCGCTACCAGCGGTCGGGGGTGGCGTTACAATCTGGAGAGGCGGGCCATTTAAACAGGGCATTTAACCCATAAACGAATGTCTGATTTAATCCTGACACATAGATTAGCTCTGGCTCAAAGTGCAGACCCTTTATATGGACTGTAGTGATATATAGTGGCTAATTTATGCTAATACTCACAATTTTTCAATGATCTGAAACTTTGTAAATCAACAGCATACCATATATGTTATCTCACAGTATGATACAAGTTTAAGACTAAAAAAGGAAAGCAAAAAAAAAAAAAAGGCCTAGATATGATTTTAACTGAAAATTAATTGCACCTGTTTACTTGGAGTGTTTTGAAGAGGAAATGTCAAGAGAGTCATAAGAGGCTAACACTGCAGAAAGATATACCTGGTCTACTGGAAACATAACTGCAGAATGAGTGTGAAGATCTAGTTTGAAATGTCCACACCTGCCTCTTTGGCATCCATTGTCTGGCAGACTGTCATTCGCACAATGGTTCATAAGCAATGCACCATAAAAACGCTACTACAATCAATTTTATATGTCGTAGATACTCCATTATGACCTTTGGTTATGAGCTTTTCTCAATACCTAGTAGTCATTTTCCTATATTTTACATACTGTCAACACATCATCAGCATCTGTTGACTGAACAGCTAATCACATATTCATTGTTTTGATACAAATTTATTATTTGACCACATATTTTAAAATTAATGATATCTTTACTCACTCAAACTCAATCATTAGAAAGAATTTGTCTACAGCTAATTTTGCACACTTTTTCATGTTTTCAAAACTGTTAAGTTCAAACAGAAAATACATTTCATTAGAGAGCAATATGCTTTATCATAATTTTAAAAAATAATTAAAAAGTAGCAAAAACCTACAACAGCTGATTTCTCTTTTAGCTGATGACCAGATGTTGTCACCATCTATGCAAAAGGGGTGAAATTTGTTATGATTGCAATATTTAAATACTCTGTGTGTGGAAAAAGCAGGCAGAACGAGGAAGAGTGCAAATGTTAGGTGGATATGTGTGACAGTTGAGATGAGTACTAGAGCTATATTCATGCAGTATGGTATGCATACTGAATCATAACAAAATGTGCTATTTGATGATGTAACATGCACTAGTGCATCCTTCACATGTTGATCTCTGAAAAAAGAAATGCAAGATGCTTGAAGAAAAACAATCATTTTACTAGCATTGTCAAGATCATTGTGCTGCTGTGCTGATTTGTTTTTGGTGGTGTTAGTGAATTTTGAAAGAAAAAACTATTGAAAAAAAACTTTAACATTATAAAGTTTTGAAAGATGTTACCAAAGTCTGTTTGCAGACAGACAATCTCCATTCAATTTATATGGAATCAAATTCAAACTTATGATATGCAAGTGACATTCATGCAGTAGGTCCAAATTCACACTAATTATACAACAACAGACATACAAGTGCCAAGAATTAATTGTAAAATATGAAGATATAAAAGACCTCATCCTATTATAACAAAAATATTAATAATGCAATAACAATAATTATAAAATAAAATAACATTTATGTACACCATACATAAATTGGTTCCTAGTGACTCTGATGTAGCTATAATGCACTCAGTGAAACATGAGATTGTCATTAACCTTAGATGCCAATAACAATTTATTCTCTCGAAAGGGAATTTCTGTCAAATATAGGCCAGAACAGCATAGACATAATCTTGTAAATAATTTATTGATGAGAAGAAAGTGGTTTCAAACATTGGTGTGTTTTATCTTGAAAGCCCTCAAGTACATGGTATAGTTTTATGACAGTGTTATAGCAACCACATCACAGTTAAACTCATTTCCTTTAAATACATGTACCCAATACAATTTTACATGGTAGACTCCAAGAGCCATTTCTTTACATATGGTTTTAGTTTAACTAAAATAGTTAGTTTAATCTAAAATAAGAGTTCACACATTCTCGTTTTTCAAAATATTTAAAATCCCATCTCGTCTAGATGTGTAAGGTGCGTGTCTGAGTTTCAGCATGTGACCAGGAAACAAGTTTCCACTGGGAGCGTACAACTCTTCACCTTTAGGTCCCATCAGAGTGCGTAGGGTCTTGTTTCGTGTCAGGATTTTCTCATAGAACTCTATGCCACCCTTTGCATAGTCACTAGACAGGCATGCTGCACGGTGGTCTGAGTGGTAGTCCAACCACTGGCTGAGAGCATCAGAGGCCAGGATATATGACACAACTCCCAAACCCAGAGCCACGACATTAACACCCACCCTGAGGATGATGGACCCAGCATGTAGGCCAAAGATTTGCTTGAGGGCTACGCTATATACACAAGCACCTGCCAGACACACAGGAGCCACTGCAGCATGCAAGACCGGACCCCCGTTCGCCAGTCGGGCCACTTCTCGGGCTATAGCAAACTTCTGTGCCTCCGGAGAGAACACCAGGGAATTTTTGAGAGCAGTGCCTGAGTCGCTGGCCCACTCCACTTCTTTGCCATTGATGAGTATAGTACGATTGGTGATGCCTGACGGATCATCAGTGGTGCTGTTGAAGTTGGCAGGGATGCCAATCTGAGCTCCAGAGGGAAGCCAGGGTACACCCGCCCCTACCGGATGAAATCCAAAGGCAGCAAATGCACTAAAGTTATCAGGGGAGCTGACAGCAGAATCATTCAGCACCTCCTCAAAGACACTCTTAAGCTTCTCAGACAGACTGGCTGGTTCTCCTTTGTGCCAGGCCTGGTACACTTTTCTGTATGTATGATCTGGGAAAACATGGTAGAATATGTTGGCAGAGAAAATGCCCCCACATCCAACCAGGAGCAGTGGTGTTCGATACTTTTGAATCAGTACAGAGAATCTCAGAAAGGGCGAAGCCATTGCTTCTTCTGCTGTTGTGCACAGGGCAAAACTGTCAAGACAAATGGCACAATGATATAATTACACTTTTTTTGCATTTAAAATCATTGCGGTCTTCAATCTCGTTGTTAATCTATAATAAAAAATATTAATTACTTTACATGGTTTTATTAACTATCTAAAGCTATTTTTTAAACGCATCCTTCTTTTAAAAGTTAATAATGTATTAGCACTTGTCAAGACGATTTGCTATCTTAACCTAGACATTTTCCATGTTAAAATTTAGAATTTCGAATCAGATCTATGGTCCCAAATATTTGTTCTTTTTTTTCCAAAGTCCTTAAAAAAAACAGTCGATAAAGTCCATAACAAACGAGCATTATCTTACTTGCTAATTCGTGCTCATGTTCACAAGGGCAGCACGCTATCCGTTATGGAAACACGTCTGCCGTAATGTATGAACAGGTTGCGACAGTTTTACGTCAGCATGAACGATTAGTGGATGGTATTTTATGTTATTAAAATAATGTTATATTTAATGTTACAGCGAGTGCTGGCGTGGATTTGAATGTCTGTGTCAGGTATGAATACTATTAAATAATAATAATAAATATTCCTTTAGTGTAGGCAACTATGTCAACAATAAGTAGGTACAAAAATGTCTTTGGAGAATTGGAGGATCTTTTTCAGATAGCAAGCGCCCTCTGTAGGATAAATACTTTTTGATGTATTTTTTTAAACTGTTACTAGTGAGGAATCAGTTATTAGTTAACATCTGCTTTCAAACAAAGGTAATTTTTCCTTTAATTTCAAAAGAGAAATTTCATAACAGTTAAAGCAAACACCGATACAGATGCATTACAAACTGATGCCACAAGAATTCGATAGCCTATAAGTGGAATGTCTGTAGAGTTTTTTTAATTTTTT
Source organism: Moxostoma hubbsi (assembly GCA_032164185.1). Lineage (NCBI taxonomy): Eukaryota > Metazoa > Chordata > Actinopteri > Cypriniformes > Catostomidae > Moxostoma > Moxostoma hubbsi. The sequence continues at coordinate 16,034,651 of JAVLUX010000011.1, read as the reverse complement.
ATTATTGTCTTGTCTGTTTTTCGAATTGGTCAAAATGCATTTAAAATGTGATAAATTAGATGCCCACCCTACACTTATTTATTTATTTATTTATTTTGAATGTTGGTTATTTTAAAGGGATAGTTCATCCAAATTTTTTAATTATCTTATCATTTACTCACCCTCATGCCATCCCAGATGTGTATGACTTTCTTTCTTATGCAGAACACAAACAAAGAGTGGGTTCAATCCATGACTTCAGAAGTGATATGATAGGTGTGGATGAGAAACAGATGGATTTCCCCATAAATCTCCACTTTCACATTCAAATTCTTCTTCTTTTGTTTTTGGCTATTCAGATTCTTCATGCATATTGCCACTTTGGCAGGGAGGAGAATTTAGTGTAAAACAGGACTTAAATATTGATCTGTTTCTAACTATCATATCGCTTCTGAAGACATGGATTTAACCACTGGAGTCATCTGGAGATTTTTTATGCTGCCTTTATACTTTTTGGACATTGAAAGTTCTGGCCACCATTAATTTGTATTGTATGGAACAAAAGAGCTGAGATATTCTTCTAAAAATCTTTGCTTGTGTTCAGCCGAAGAAAGAATGTCATACACATCTTGGATGGCATGATGGGAGATTTTTTTTTTTTTTTTCAGTGAATCATTCCTTTAATCTCTCAACTGTTGTCCTCTTAAAATAAATTGACAAAAGAACAAGTTTTTTATTAGGTTGGCTTGAGAAAGCCAACTTACTGAAATCCTATTTAAACTTATTATTATTAGGTTGGCTTGAGAAAGCCAACTTACTGAAATCCTATTTAAACTTATTATTATTATTAGGTTGGCTTGAGAAAGCCAACTTACTGAAATCCTATTTAAACTTATTATTAGGTTGGCTTGAGAAAGCCAACTTACTGAAATCCTATTTAAACTTATTATTATTATTATTATTATTCTGAGACTAAATTTCTAAATCTAACTCCTCCTAGAGCTTTTAAGCTACATGCACCAAACTCTGCACAGACCTTCAGACTAATCCCGAATAGTGTGCTATATCTTTTATAAGCGATCGGGGGTACGGTGTTTGCCCCAGGGGCAAAAAATTGGGCAAAAAATCCCATTGACTTAACATTGAGCCGAACTTTGACAAGTCATAGCTCAGAGCGAGGATTTCGCAGAGACATATGATTTACCACATTTGAAGAGGCTGACAGGCTCTGTGAGAACATACCTCACAATGGGGTAAAAGTTTTACCCCTGGGGGGCAGGAGCTGCCCAAAATTGCCCCAATGTAAGTCAATTGAATTTTTTGAAAAAATTTTTGGTCGCTGACCCACGAATGAGGCGTCAAATCGTGCGGATTATTTGGGAATGGTGTGCTATGACTTTTATAAGCGATCGGGGGTACGGTGTTTGCCCCAGGGGCAAAAAATTGGGCAAACAATCCCATTGACTTAACATTGAGCCGAATTTTGACGAGTCATAGCTCAGAGCGAGGATTTCGCAGAGACTTGTGATTTACCTCATTTGAAGAGGCTGACAGGCTCTGTGAGAACGTACCTCACAATGGGGTAAAAGTTGCACCCCTGGGGGGCAGGAGCTGCCCAAATTTGCCCCAATGTTATGTCTATGGTAGATTTTGTATTGAACATAACTCTGGATCACAGTGTCTTACAGACAAGGGGGCGGGCTCATTTTACTCAGACGACCAATCAGTCTCTCAGGATCATTGTGAAGCTATCAAGCCACGCCCTAGCAACCATTTACAGCACCTTAGCAACAATTCCCATAGACTTCCTTTGAAAAAGATCAAAGGGATTTCTCCGGACTGAATTATCATACAAACACGAGGGTGGTCTCGTTTGACTTGGGGCAGTAAAACTGCCAATCATGAATCCCCTCAACACTTCCTAGCCCCTCCCTAGCAACCATTTTCGAGCACCTTAGCAACCAAAATCCAAAGAGAGATATCTTCCATTCTGAATGTCACAGAAGCATGGGAGTTGGTTTATATCATTCATACTGACAAGCAGCCTTTGGAGATTCATCATTGGCAGCTGCCAAGCCACTCCCTAGCAACAATTTAGAGCACCCTAGCAACCACATTTATTGATTTCATTTACAGTAAGATATCTTCAGATCAGAATGTCCTAGAGACATGATAGTTGCTTTGTTTACATTGGGTGAGTAATCAGTCTTCAGCTTTCATCATGTGAACTACTTAGCCACGCCCTAGCAACCATTTAAAGCACCCTAGCAACAAAGAACCATTGACATCCATTCAAAATCACTAAGATGTGTATCTTAGGATCAGAATGACGTAGAGACTTCCGGGTTGACTTATTTCACTCAGGATGGCAAGGAGCATTGTTGCCTGTCACCTTGGTAACTGCCTAGCAACCAGATGGGGTTACCTTAGCAACCAAGTAACAAATCACATATCTCTGCACAAGAAAATCACAGAGACTTACGGGTTGACTTATTTCACTCAGGATGGCAAGGAGCATTGTTGCCTGTCACCTTGGTAACTGCCTAGCAACCAGATGGGGTTACCCTAGCAACCAAGAAACAAATCACATATCTCTGTACTAGAAAATCACAGAGAAATCTGGGTTGACTTATTTCACTCAGGATTGCAAGGAGCATTGTTGGCTGTCACCTTGGTAACTGCCTAGCGACCAGATGGGGTTACCCTAGCAACCAAGAAACAAATCACATATCTCTGTACAAGAAAATCACAGAGACTTCCGGGTTGACTTATTTCACTCAGGATGGCAAGGAGCACTGTTGGCTGTCACCTTGGTAACTGCCTAGCAACCAGATGGGGTTACCCTAGCAACCAAGTAACAAATCACATATCTTTGCACCAGAAAATCGTAGAGACTTCCTGTTTCACTTATTTCACTCAGGATGGAAAGGAGGCTTGATATGTATCACTCTGGTAACTGCATAGCAACCAGACAGGGTTACCTTAGCAACCAAGTAACAAATCACATATCTTTGAACTAGAACATCGTAGAGACTTAGGGGTTGACATATTTCACACAGGATTGCAAGGAGCCTTATGAGTATCACTTTGGTAACTCCCTAGCAACCAGATGTGTTTACCCTAGCAACCAAGTAACAAATCACATATCTCTGCACCAGAATATCATAGAGACTTCCTGTTTCACTTATTTCACTCAGGATGGAAAGTAGCCTTGATATGTATCCCTCTGGTAACTGCCTAGCAACCAGATGTGGTTACCCTAGCAACCAAGTAACAAATCACATATCTTTGAACCAGAACATCGTAGAGACTTAGGGGTTGACATATTTCACACAGGATTGCAAGGAGCCTTATGAGTATCACCTTGGTAACTGCCTAGCAACCAGATGGGGTTACCCTAGCAACCAACTAACAAATCACATATCTCTGCAACAGAAAATCGTAGAGACTTCCGGGTTGACATAATTCACTCAGGATGGAAAGGAGGCTTGATAAGTATCACCCTGGTAACTGCATAGCAACCAGATGGGGTTACCCTAGCAACCAAGTAACAAATAATATATCTCTTCACCAGAAAATCGTAGAGACTTCCTGTTTGACTTATTTTACTCAAGATGGAAAGTAGCCTTGATATATATCACTCTGGTAACTGCCTATCAACCAGATATGGTTACCCTAGCAACCAAGTAACAAATCACATATCTATGCAACAGAAAATCATAGAGACTTCCGGGTTGACTTTTTCACTCAGAATGAAAAGGAGGCTTGATAAGGATCACCCTGGAAACTGCCTAGCAACCAGATTGGGTTACCCTAGCAACCAAGTAAAAAATGATTTATCTATCTGTCTATCTATCTATCTATCTATCTATCTATTTATCTTTCTGAGGGTCAATATCTATCTATCTATCTATCTATCTATCTATCTATCTATCTGAGGGTCAATTTCTATCTATCTAACTATCTGCGGGTCAATAACTATCTATCTATCTATCTGTGGGTCATACTCTATCTATCTATATCTCAGGGTCAATGACTATCTATCTATATATCTGACGGTCAATATCTATCTATCTATCTAAGGGTCAATGACTATCTATCTATCTATCTATCTATCTATCTATCTGAGGGTCAATATCTATCTATCTATCTGAGGATCAATATCTATCTATCTATCTGATGGTCAATAACTATCTATCTATCTATCTATCTATCGATCTATCTATCTGATGGTCATTATCTATCTATCTATCTATCTATCTAACTATCTGTGGGTTAGACTCTATCTATCTATCTATCTATCTATCTGAGGGTCAATATCTATCTATCTATCTATCTATCTATCGGATGGTCATACTCTCTATCTATCTATCTATCTATCTATCTATCTATCTATCTATCTGTGGGTTAGACTATCTATCTATCTATCTATCTATCTATCTGAGGGTCAATATCTATCTATCTATCTATCTATCTATCTATCTATCTATCTATCTATCTAATCTGTTTGATAGACAGAATGGTTTTATAATCTCTAAACTTTGAACTTTGAAAACTACTACTTATAATTACATCAAACTAGAAACCGTAAATCTTCAAACTTTTACAACTACTTCAAACTTTATGCTAGGCTTTCTCAAGCCAACCTAAAGTTTGTACTCAAACTTTTTAATCTAGTTATTAGGTTGGCTTGAGAAAGCCAACTTACTGAAATCCTATTTAAACTTATTATTATTAGGTTGGCTTGAGAAAGCCAACTTACTGAAATCCTATTTAAACTTATTATTATTATTATTATTATTCTGAGACTAAATTTCTAAATGTAACTCCTCCTAGAGCTTTTAAGCTACATGCACCAAACTCGGCACAGACCTTCAGACTAATCCCGAATAGTGTGCTATATCTTTTCTAACTGATCGGACTTACGGTTTTCCTAAAAATGACGATCAAAACTCGGAAAAACTCCCATTGATTAACATTGCGGAATGTTCAGAAATTTAAATCCCAACTGCCGTTTTCACACACACAGACAAAAAAGGGCCTGTCAGCCCTGCGTCTGTCCCTCTCTCTCTCCCTCAGAGGATTTCTTTTATCAAGCAGCCAATAAGTAATGACCTAAAATCTTCATAGCCACAGTATAGTAGCTTCCAGGTTGACTTGATTCACTCAGTATGGAAAGGAGGCTTGATAAGTATCACCCTGGTAACTGCATAGCAACCAGACAGGGTTACCCTAGCAACCAAATAACAAATCACATATTTCTGCACCAGAAAATCATACAGACTTCCTGTTTCACTTATTTCACTCAGGATGGAAAGTAGCCTTGATATGTATCACTCTGGTAACTGCCTAGCAACCAGATGGGGTTACCCTAGCAACCAAGTAACAAATCACATATCTCTGCACCAGAAAATCGTAGTGACTTCCTGTTTCACTTATTTCACTCAAGATGGAAAGTAGCCTTGATATGTATCACTCTGGTAACTGCCTAGCAACCAGATGTGATTACCCTAGCAACCAAGTAACAAATCACATATCTCTGCAACAGAAAATCAGAGAGACTTCCGGGTTGACATATTTCACTCAGGATGGAAAGTAGCCTTGATATGTATCACTCTGGTAACTGCCTAGCAACCAGATGTGATTACCCTAGCAACCAAGTAACAAATCACATATCTCTGCAACAGAAAATCAGAGAGACTTCCGGGTTGACTTATTTCACTCAGGATGGAAAGTAGCCTTGATATGTATCACTCTGGTAACTGCCTAGCAACCAGATGTGATTAGCCTAGCAACCAAGTAACAAATCACATATCTCTGCAACAGAAAATCAGAGAGACTTCTGGGTTGACTTTATTCACTCAGGATGGAAAGTAGCCTTGATATGTATCACTCTGGTAACTGCCTAGCAACCAGACGGGGATACCCTAGCAACCAAGTAACAAATCACATATCTCTGCACCAGAAAATCGTAGAGACTACCTGTTTCACTTATTTCACTCAGGATGGAAAGTAGCCTTGATATGTATCACTCTGGTAACTGCAAAGCAACCAGACAGGGTTACCTTAGCAACCAAGTAACAAATCACATATCTTTGAATCAGAACATCGTAGAGACTTAGGGGTTGACATATTTCACACAGGATTGCAAGGAGCCTTATGAGTATCACTTTGGTAACTGCCTAGCAACCAGATGTGTTTACCCTAGCAACCAAGTAACAAATCACATATCTCTGCACCAGAAAATCATAGAGACTTCCTGTTTCACTTATTTCACTCAGGATGGAAAGTAGCCTTGATATGTATCCCTCTGGTAACTGCCTAGCAACCAGATGCGGTTACCCTAGCAACCAAGTAACAAATCACATATCTCTGCACCAGAACATCGTAGAGACTTAGGGGTTGACATATTTCACACAGGATTTCAAGGAGCCTTATGAGTATCACCTTAGTAACTGCCTAGCAACCAGATGGGGTTACCCTAGCAACCAACTAACAAATCACATATCTCTGCACCAGAAAATCGTAGAGACTTCCGGGTTGACATAATTCACTCAGGATGGAAAGGAGGCTTGATAAGTATCACTCTGGTAACTGCTTAGCAACGACAAGGGCTTACCCTAGCAACCAAGTAACAAATCACATAACTCTGCACCAGAAAATCGTAGAGACTTCCTGTTTCACTTATTTTACTCAAGATGGAAAGTAGCCTTGATATATATCACTCTGGTAACTGCCTAGCAACCAGATATGGTTACCCTAGCAACCAAGTAACAAATCACATATCTATGCAACAGAAAATCATAGAGACTTCCGGGTTGACTTTATTCACTCAGAATGAAAAGGAGGCTTGATAAGGATCACCCTGGAAACTGCCTAGCAACCAGATTGGGTTACCCTAGCAACCAAGTAAAAAATAATATATCTATCTGTCTATCTATCTGTCTATCTATCTATCTATCTATCTATCTATCTTTCTGATGGTCAATATCTATCTATCTATCTATCTGAGGGTCAATATCTATCTATCTATCTATCTATCTAACTATCTGCGGGTCAATAACTATCTATCTATCTATCTGTGGGTCATACTCTATCTATATCTCAGGGTCAATGACTATCTATCTATCTATATATCTGACGGTCAATATCTATCTATCTATCTAAGGGTCAATGACTATCTATCTATCTATCTATCTATCTATCTATCTATCTGAGGGTCAATATCTATCTATCTAACTATCTGCGGGTCAATAACTATCTATCTATCTATCTATCTGTCTATCTATCTATCTATCTATCTAATGGTCAATATCTATCTATCTATCTATCTATCTATCTGATGGTCAATAACTATCTATCTATCTATCTATCTATCTGTGGGTCATACTCTATCTATCTATCTATCTATCTATCTGAGGGTCAATATCTATCTATCTATCCATCTATCTATCTATCTATCTATCTATCTGTGGGTCATACTCTATCTATCTATCTATCTATCTATCTATCTATCTATCTATCTATCTATCTATCTGAGGGTCAATATCTATCTATCTATCTATCTATCTATCTATCTGAGGGTCAATATCTATCTATCTATCTATCTATCTATCTATCTATCTGAGGGTCAATATCTATCTATCTATCTATCTATCTATCTATCTATCTATCTATCTATCTATCTATCTATCTATCTATCTAATCTATTTGATAGACTGAATGGTTTTATAATCTCTAAACTTTGAACTTTGAAAACTACTAATAATTACATCAAACTAGAAACCGTAAATCTTCAAACTTTTACAACTACTTCAAACTTTATGCTAGGCTTTCTCAAGCCAACCTAAAGTTTGTACTCAAACTTTTTAATCTAGTTATTATTATTATTATTCTGAGACTAAATTTCTAAATCTAACTCCTCCTAGAGCTTTTAAGCTACATGCACCAAACTCGGCACAGACCTTCAGACTAATCCCGAATAGTGTGCTATATCTTTTCTAACTGATCGGACTTACGGTTTTCCTAAAAATGACGATCAAAACTCGGAAAAACTCCCATTGACTTAACATTGCGGAATGTTCAGAAATTTAAATCCCAACTGACGTTTTCACACACACAGACAAAAAAGGGCCTGTCAGCCCTGCGTCTCTCCCTCTCTCTCTCCCACAGAGGATTTCTTTTATCAAGCAGCCAATAAGTAATGACCTAAAATCTTCATAGCCACAGTATAGTAGCTTCCAGGTTGACTTGATTCACTCAGTATGGAAAGGAGGCTTGATAAGTATCACCCTGGTAACTGCATAGCAACCAGACAGGGTTACCCTAGCAACCAAATAGCAAATCACATATCTCTGCACCAGAAAATCATACAGACTTCCTGTTTCACTTATTTCACTCAAGATGGAAAGTAGCCTTGATATGTATCACTCTGGTAACTGCCTAGCAACCAGATGTGATTACCCTAGCAACCAAGTAACAAATCACATATCTCTGCAACAGAAAATCAGAGAGACTTCCGGGTTGACTTTATTCACTCAGGATGGAAAGTAGCCTTGATATGTATCACTCTGGTAACTGCCTAGCAACCAGACGGGGTTACCCTAGCAACCAAGTAACAAATCACATATCTCTGCAACAGAAAATCATAGAGACTTCCGGGTTGACTTTATTCACTCAGGATGGAAAGTAGCCTTGATATGTATCACTCTGGTAACTGCCTAGCAACCAGACGGGGTTACCCTAGCAACCAAGTAACAAATCACATATCTCTGCACCAGAAAATCGTAGAGACTACCTGTTTCACTTATTTCACTCAGGATGGAAAGTAGCCTTGATATGTATCACTCTGGTAACTGCATAGCAACCAGACAGGGTTACCTTAGCAACCAAGTAACAAATCACATATCTTTGAACCAGAACATCGTAGAGACTTAGGGGTTGACATATTTCACACAGGATTGCAAGGAGCCTTATGAGTATCACTTTGGTAACTCCCTAGCAACCAGATGTGTTTACCCTAGCAACCAAGTAACAAATCACATATCTCTGCACCAGAAAATCATAGAGACTTCCTGTTTCACTTATTTCACTCAGGATGGAAAGTAGCCTTGATATGTATCCCTCTGGTAACTGCCTAGCAACCAGATGCGGTTACCCTAGCAACCAAGTAACAAATCACATATCTTTGAACCAGAACATCGTAGAGACTTAGGGGTTGACATATTTCACACAGGATTGCAAGGAGCCTTATGAGTATCACCTTGGTAACTGCCTAGCAACCAGATGGGGTTACCCTAGCAACCAACTAACAAATCACATATATCTGCAGCAGAAAATCGTAGAGACTTCATGTTTCACTTATTTCACTCAGGATGGAAAGGAGGCTTGATAAGTATCACCCTGGTAACTGCATAGCAACCAGACAGGGATACCCTAGCAACCAAGTAACAAATCACATATCTCTGCAACAGAAAATCGTAGAGACTTCCGGGTTGACATAATTCACTCAGGATGGAAAGGAGGCTTGATAAGTATCACCCTGGTAACTGCATAGCAACCAGATGGGGTTACCCTAGCAACCAAGTAACAAATAATATATCTCTTCACCAGAAAATCGTAGAGACTTCCTGTTTGAATTATTTCACTCAGGATAGCAAGGAGTCTTGAAAAGTATCACTCTGGTAACTGCCTAGCAACGACAAGTGCTTACCCTAGCAACCAAGTAACTAATCACATAACTCTGCACCAGAAAATCGTAGAGACTTCCTGTTTCACTTATTTTACTCAAGATGGAAAGTAGCCTTGATATATATCACTCTGGTAACTGCCTATCAACCAGATATGGTTACCCTAGCAACCAAGTAACAAATCACGTATCTATGCAACAGAAAATCATAGAGACTTCCGGGTTGACTTTATTCACTCAGGATGGAAAGTAGCCTTGATATGTATCACTCTGGTAACTGCCTAGCAACCAGACGGGGTTACCCTAGCAACCAAGTAACAAATCACATATCTCTGCAACAGAAAATCATAGAGACTTCCGGGTTGACTTTATTCACTCAGGATGGAAAGTAGCCTTGATATGTATCACTCTGGTAACTGCCTAGCAACCAGACGGGGTTACCCTAGCAACCAAGTAACAAATCACATATCTCTGCACCAGAAAATCGTAGAGACTACCTGTTTCACTTATTTCACTCAGGATGGAAAGTAGCCTTGATATGTATCACTCTGGTAACTGCATAGCAACCAGACAGGGTTACCTTAGCAACCAAGTAACAAATCACATATCTTTGAACCAGAACATCGTAGAGACTTAGGGGTTGACATATTTCACACAGGATTGCAAGGAGCCTTATGAGTATCACTTTGGTAACTCCCTAGCAACCAGATGTGTTTACCCTAGCAACCAAGTAACAAATCACATATCTCTGCACCAGAAAATCATAGAGACTTCCTGTTTCACTTATTTCACTCAGGATGGAAAGTAGCCTTGATATGTATCCCTCTGGTAACTGCCTAGCAACCAGATGCGGTTACCCTAGCAACCAAGTAACAAATCACATATCTTTGAACCAGAACATCGTAGAGACTTAGGGGTTGACATATTTCACACAGGATTGCAAGGAGCCTTATGAGTATCACCTTGGTAACTGTCTAGCAACCAGATGGGGTTACCCTAGCAACCAACTAACAAATCACATATATCTGCAGCAGAAAATCGTAGAGACTTCATGTTTCACTTATTTCACTCAGGATGGAAAGGAGGCTTGATAAGTATCACCCTGGTAACTGCATAGCAACCAGACAGGGATACCCTAGCAACCAAGTAACAAATCACATATCTCTGCAACAGAAAATCGTAGAGACTTCCGGGTTGACATAATTCACTCAGGATGGAAAGGAGGCTTGATAAGTATCACCCTGGTAACTGCATAGCAACCAGATGGGGTTACCCTAGCAACCAAGTAACAAATAATATATCTCTTCACCAGAAAATCGTAGAGACTTCCTGTTTGAATTATTTCACTCAGGATAGCAAGGAGTCTTGAAAAGTATCACTCTGGTAACTGCCTAGCAACGACAAGTGCTTACCCTAGCAACCAAGTAACAAATCACATAACTCTGCACCAGAAAATCGTAGAGACTTCCTGTTTCACTTATTTTACTCAAGATGTAAAGTAGCCTTGATATATATCACTCTGGTAACTGCCTATCAACCAGATATGGTTACCCTAGCAACCAAGTAACAAATCACGTATCTATGCAACAGAAAATCATAGAGACTTCCGGGTTGACTTTATTCACTCAGAATGAAAAGGAGGCTTGATAAGGATCACCCTGGAAAATGCCTAGCAACCAGATTGGGTTACCCTAGCACCCAAGTAAAAAATGATATATCTATCTGTCTAGCTATCTATCTATCTATCTATATATCTATTTATCTTTCTGAGGGTCAATATCTATCTATCTATCTATCTATCTGAGGGTCAATATCTATCTATATATCTATCTATCTAACTATCTGTGGGTCAATAACTATCTATCTATCTATCTGTGGGTCATACTCTATCTATCTATATCTCAGGGTCAATGACTATCTATCTATCTATATATCTGACGGTCAATATCTATCTATCTATCTATCTATCTGTGGGTCAGACTCTATCTATCTATCTATCTATCTATCTGAGGGTCAATATCTATCTATCTATCTATCTGTGGGTCATACTCTATCTATCTATCTATCTATCTATCTATCTATCTGAGGGTCAATATCTATCTATCTATCTATCTATCTAATCTATTTGATAGACTGAATGGTTTTATAATCTCTAAACTTTGAACTTTGAAAACTACTACTTATAATTACATCAAACTAGAAACCGTAAATCTTCAAACTTTTACAACTACTTCAAACTTTATGCTAGGCTTTCTCAAGCCAACCTAAAGTTTGTACTCAAACTTTTCAATCTAGTTATTATTATTCTGAGACTAAATTTCTAAATCTAACTCCTCCTAGAGCTTTTAAGCTACATGCACCAAACTCTGCACAGACCTTCAGACTAATCCCGAATAGTGTGCTATATCTTTTCTAAGCGATCGGGGGTACGGTGTTTGCCCCAGGGGCAAAAAATTGGGCAAAAAATCCCATTGACTTAACATTGAGCCGAACTTTGACGAGTCATAGCTCAGAGCGAGGATTTCGCAGAGACATGTGATTTACCACATTTGAAGAGGCTGACAGGCTCTGTGAGAACATACCTCACAATGGGGTAAAAGTTTTACCCCTGGGGGGCAGGAGCTGCCCAAAATTGCCCCAATGTAAGTCAATGGAATTTTTTGCAAAAATTTTTGGTCGCTGACCCACGAATGAGGCGTCAAATCGTGCGGATTATTTGGGAATGGTGTGCTATGACTTTTATAAGCGATCGGGGGTACGGTGTTTGCCCCAGGGGCAAAAAATTGGGCAAACAATCCCATTGACTTAACATTGAGCCGAATTTTGACGAGTCATAGCTCAGAGTGAGGATTTCGCAGAGAAGTGTGATTTACCTCATTTGAAGAGGCTGACAGGCTCTGTGAGAACGTACCTCACAATGGGGTAAAAGTTGCACCCCTGGGGGGCAGGAGCTGCCCAAATTTGCCCCAATGTTAAGTCTATGGTAGATTTTGTATTGAACATAACTCTGGATCACAGTGTCTTACAGACAAGGGGGCGGGCTCATTTTACTCAGACGACCAATCAGTCTCTCAGGATCATTGTGAAGCTATCAAGCCATGCCCTAGCAACCATTTACAGCACCTTAGCAACAATTCCCATAGACTTCCTTTGAAAAAGATCAAAGGGATTTCTCCGGACTGAATTATCATAGAAACACGAGGGTGGTCTCGTTTGACTTGGGGCAGTAAAACAGCCAATCATGAATCCCCTCAACACTTCCTAGCCCCTCCCTAGCAACCATTTTCGAGCACCTTAGCAACCAAAATCCAAAGAGAGATATCTTCCATTCTGAATGTCACAGAAGCATGGGAGTTGGTTTATATCATTCATATTGACAAGCAGCCTTTGGAGATTCATCATTGGCAGCTGCAAAGCCACTCCCTAGCAACAATTTAGAGCACCCTAGCAACCACATTTATTGATTTCATTTACAGTAAGATATCTTCAGATCAGAATGTCCTAGAGACATGATAGTTGCTTTGTTTTCATTGGGTGAGTAATCAGTCTTCAGCTTTCATCATGTGAACTACTTAGCCACGCCCTAGCAACCATTTAAAGCACCCTAGCAACAAAGAACCATTGACATCCATTCAAAATCACTAAGATGTGTATCTTAGGATCAGAATGACGTAGAGACTTCCGGGTTGACTTATTTCACTCAGGATGGCAAGGAGCATTGTTGCCTGTCACCTTGGTAACTGCCTAGCAACCAGATGGGGTTACCTTAGCAACCAAGTAACAAATCACATATCTCTGCACAAGAAAATCACAGAGACTTACGGGTTGACTTATTTCACTCAGGATGACAAGGAGCACTGTTGGCTGTCACCTTGGTAACTGCCTATCAACCAGATGGGGTTACCCTAGCAACCAAGTATCAAATCACATATCTTTGCACCAGAAAATCGTAGAGACTTCCTGTTTCACTTATTTCACTCAGGATGGAAAGGAGGCTTGATATGTATCACTCTGGTAACTGCCTAGCAACCAGATGTGGTTACCCTAGTAACCAAGTAACAAATCACATATCTTTGAACCAGAACATCGTAGAGACTTAGGGGTTGACATATTTCACACAGGATGGAAAGTAGCCTTGATATGCATCACCCTGGTAACTGCATAGCAACCAGACAGGGTTACCCTAGCAACCAAATAACAAATCACATATCTCTGCACCAGAAATTCATACAGACTTCCGGGTTGACTTAATTCACTCAGGATGGAAAGGAGGCTTGACAAGTTATCACCCTGGTAACTGCATAGCAACCAGACAGGGTTACCCTAGCAACCAAATAACAAATCACATATCTCTGCACCAGAAATTCATACAGACTTTGGGTTGACTTTATTCACTCAGGATGGAAAGGAGGCTTGATATGCATCACCCTAGTTACTGCATAGCAACCAGATATGGTTACCCTAGCAACCAAGTAACAAATCACATATCTTTGAACCAGAACATCGTAGAGACTTTGGGGTTGACATATTTCACTCAGGATTGCAAGGAGCCTTATGAGTATCACTTTGGTAACTGCCTAGCAACCAGATGGGGTTACCCTAGCAACCAAGTTACAAATCACATATCTCTGCACCAGAAAATCGTAGAGACTTCCTGTTTCAATTATTTCACTCAGGATGGAAAGTAGCCTTGATATGCATCACTCTGGTAACTGCCTAGCAACCAGATTGGGTTACCCTAGCAACCAAGTAACAAATCATATATTTCTGCTCCAGAAAACCGTAGAGACATCTGGGTTGACTTAATTCACTCAGGATGGAAAGGAGGCTTGATAAGGATAACCCTGGTAACTGCATAGCAACCAGACAGGGTTACCCTAGCAACCAAATAACAAATCACATATCTCTGCACCATTAAATCATACAGACTTGCGGGTTGACTTTATTCACTCAAGATGGAAAGGAGGCTTGATAAGTATCACCCTGGTAACTGCATAGCAACCAGACAGGGTTACCCTAGCAACCAAGTAACAATTCACATATCTTTGAACCAGAACATCGTAGAGACTTAGGGGTTGACATATTTCACTCAGGATTGCAAGGAGCCTTATGAGTAACACTTTGGTAACTGCCTAGCAACCAGATGGGGATAGCCTAGCAACCAAGTAACAAATCACATATCTATTTAACAGAAAATCGTAGAGACTTCCAGGTTGACTTATTTCACTCATGATGGAAAGTAGCCTTGATATGTATTACTCTGGTAACTGCCTAGCAACCAGATAGGGTTACCCTAGCAACCAAGTAACAAATTACATATCTCTGCACCAGAACAACATAAAGACTTCTGGTTTTGTTCATGGGACTCAGGGTTGCAAGGATCTATCTATCTATCTGTATGTCTGTCTGTCTATTTATCAATCTATCTATATCTATCTTTCGAACTATCTATCTATCTGAGGGTTAATATCTATCTATCTATCTATCTCTCTATCTATGGGTCAATATCTACCTATCTATCTATCTATCTATCTAAGGGTCTCTATCTATCTATCTGAGGGTCAATATCTATCTATCTATCTATCTATCTATCTATCTATCTATCTATCTATCTGAGGGTCAATAACTATCTATCTATCTATCTATCTATCTATCTATCTGAGGGTCAATATCTATCTATCTATCTATCTATCTATCTATCTATCTATCTATCTGAGGGTCAATAACTATCTATCTATCTATCTATCTATCTATCTATCTATCTGAGGGTCAATATCTATCTATCTATCTGAGGGTCAATATCTATCTATCTATCTATCTATCTATCTATCTATCTGAGGGTCAATAACTATCTATCTATCTATCTATCTATCTATCTATCTATCTATCTGAGGGTCAATATCTATCTATCTATCTATCTGAGGGTCAATAACTATCTATCTATCTATCTATCTATCTATCTATCTATCTATCTATCTGATGGTCAATATCTATCTATCTATCTATCTATCTATCTATCTATCTGTCTGTCTATCTATCTATCTATCTGATGGTCAATATCTATCTATCTATCTATCTATCTATCTATCTATCTATCTGATGGTCAATAACTATCTATCTATCTATCTATCTATCTATCTATCTATCTGATGGTCAATATCTATCTATCTATCTATCTATCATACTCTATCTATCTATCTATCTATCTATCTATCTGAGGGTCAATATCTATCTATCTATCTATCTATCTATCTATCTATCTATCTATCTATCTATCTATCTATCTATCTATCTATCTATCTATCTGAGGGTCAATATCTATCTATCTATCTATCTATCTATCTAATCTATTTGATAGACTGAATAGTTTTATAATCTCTAAACTTTGAACATTGAAAACTACTAATAATTACATCAAACTAAAAACCTTAAATCTTCAAACTTTTAAAGCTACTTCAAACTTTATGCTAGGCTTTCTCAAGCCAACCTAAAGTTTGTACTCAAACTTTTTAATCTAGTTAGGTTGGCTTGAGAAAGCCAACTTACTGAAATCCTATTTAAACTTATTATTAGGTTGGCTTGAGAAAGCCAACTTACTGAAATCCTATTTAAACTTATTATTAGGTTGGCTTGAGAAAGCCAACTTACTGAAATCCTATTTAAACTTATTATTATTATTATTATTATTCTGAGACTAAATTTCTAAATCTAACTCCTCCTAGAGCTTTTAAGCTACATGCACCAAACTCTGCACAGACCTTCAGACTAATCCCGAATAGTGTGCTATATCTTTTCTAAGCGATCGGGGGTACGGTGTTTGCCCCAGGGGCAAAAAATTGGGCAAAAAATCCCATTGACTTAACATTGAGCCGAACTTTGACGAGTCATAGCTCAGAGCGAGGATTTCGCAGAGACATGTGATTTACCACATTTGAAGAGGCTGACAGGCTCTGTGAGAACATACCTCACAATGGGGTAAAAGTTTTACCCCTGGGGGGCAGGAGCTGCCCAAAATTGCCCCAATGTAAGTCAATGGAATTTTTTGCAAAAATTTTTGGTCGCTGACCCACGAATGAGGCGTCAAATTGTGCGGATTATTTGGGAATGGTGTGCTATGACTTTTATAAGCGATCGGGGGGTACGGTGTTTGCCCCAGGGGCAAAAAATTGGGCAAACAATCCCATTGACTTAACATTGAGCCGAATTTTGACGAGTCATAGCTCAGAGCGAGGATTTCGCAGAGACGTGTGATTTACCTCATTTGAAGAGGCTGACAGGCTCTGTGAGAACGTACCTCACAATGGGGTAAAAGTTGCACCCCTGGGGGGCAGGAGCTGCCCAAATTTGCCCCAATGTTAAGTCTATGGTAGATTTTGTATTGAACATAACTCTGGATCACAGTGTCTTACAGACAAGGGGGCGGGCTCATTTTACTCAGACGACCAATCAGTCTCTCAGGATCATTGTGAAGCTATCAAGCCACGCCCTAGCAACCATTTACAGCACCTTAGCAACAATTCCCATAGACTTCCTTTGAAAAAGATCAAAGGGATTTCTCCCGACTGAATTATCATAGAAACACGAGGGTGGTCTCGTTTGACTTGGGGCAGTAAAACAGCCAATCATGAATCCCCTCAACACTTCCTAGCCCCTCCCTAGCAACCATTTTCGAGCACCTTAGCAACCAAAATCCAAAGAGAGATATCTTCCATTCTGAATGTCACAGAAGCATGGGAGTTGGTTTATATCATTCATATTGACAAGCAGCCTTTGGAGATTCATCATTGGCAGCTGCCAAGCCACTCCCTAGCAACAATTTAGAGCACCCTAGCAACCACATTTATTGATTTCATTTACAGTAAGATATCTTCAGATCAGAATGTCCTAGAGACATGATAGTTGCTTTGTTTTCATTGGGTGAGTAATCAGTCTTCAGCTTTCATCATGTGAACTACTTAGCCACGCCCTAGCAACCATTTAAAGCACCCTAGCAACAAAGAACCATTGACATCCATTCAAAATCACTAAGATGTGTATCTTAGGATCAGAATGACGTAGAGACTTCCGGGTTGACTTATTTCACTCAGGATGGCAAGGAGCATTGTTGCCTGTCACCTTAGTAACTGCCTAGCAACCAGATGGGGTTATCTTAGCAACCAAGTAACAAATCACATATCTCTGCACAAGAAAATCACAGAGACTTACGGGTTGACTTATTTCACTCAGGATGGCAAGGAGCATTGTTGCCTGTCACCTTGGTAACTGCCTAGCAACCAGATGGGGTTACCCTAGCAACCAAGAAACAAATCACATATCTCTGTACTAGAAAATCACAGAGAAATCTGGGTTGACTTATTTCACTCAGGATTGCAAGGAGCATTGTTGGCTGTCACCTTGGTAACTGCCTAGCGACCAGATGGGGTTACCCTAGCAACCAAGAAACAAATCACATATCTCTGTACTAGAAAATCACAGAGACTTCCGGGTTGACTTATTTCACTCAGGATGGCAAGGAGCATTGTTGGCTGTCACCTTGGTAACTGCCTAGCAACCAGATGGGGTTACCCTAGCAACCAAGTAACAAATCACATATCTTTGCACCAGAAAATCGTAGAGACTTCCTGTTTCACTTATATCACTCAGGATGGAAAGGAGGCTTGATATGTATCACTCTGGTAACTGCCTAGCAACCAGATGTGGTTACCCTAGCAACCAAGTGACAAATCACATATCTTTGAACCAGAACATCGTAGAGACTTAGGGGTTGACATATTTCACACAGGATGGAAAGTAGCCTTGATATGCATCACCCTGGTAACTGCATAGCAACCAGACAGGGTTACCCTAGCAACCAAATAACAAATCACATATCTCTGCACCAGAAATTCATACAGACTTCCGGGTTGACTTAATTCACTCAGGATGGAAAGGAGGCTTGACAAGTTATCACCCTGGTAACTGCATAGCAACCAGACAGGGTTACCCTAGCAACCAAATAACAAATCACATATCTCTGCACCAGAAATTCATACAGACTTCCGGGTTGACTTTATTCACTCAGGATGGAAAGGAGGCTTGATATGTAACACCCTGGTTACTGCATAGCAACCAGATATGGTTACCCTAGCAACCAAGTAACAAATCACATATCTTTGAACCAGAACATCGTAGAGACTTAGGGGTTGACATATTTCACTCAGGATTGCAAGGAGCCTTATGAGTATCACTTTGGTAACTGCCTAGCAACCAGATGGGGTTACCCTAGCAACCAAGTAACAAATTACATATCTCTGCACCAGAACAACATAAAGACTTCTGGTTTTGTTCATGGGACTCAGGGTTGCAAGGATCTATCTATCTATCTGTATGTCTGTCTGTCTATTTATCAATCTATCTATATCTATCTTTCGAACTATCTATCTATGTGAGGGTTAATATCTATCTATCTATCTATCTATCTATCTATCTCTCTATCTATGGGTCAATATCTATCTATCTATCTATCTATCTATCTATCTATCTATCTATCTATCTATCTATCTATCTATCTGAGGGTCTCTATCTATCTATCTGAGGGTCAATATCTATCTATCTATCTATCTATCTATCTATCTATCTATCTATCTATCTATCTATCAATCTATCTATCTGAGGGTCAATATCTATCTATCTATCTATCTATCTATCTATCTATCTATCTATCTATCTATCTATCTATCTATCTGAGGGTCAATAACTATCTATCTATCTATCTATCTATCTATCTATCTATCTATCTGAGGGTCAATATCTATCTATCTATCTAAGGATCAATATCTATCTATCTATCTATCTATCTATCTATCTATCTATCTATCTGAGGGTCAATAACTATCTATCTATCTATCTATCTATCTGAGGGTCAATATCTATCTATCTATCTGAGGGTCAATATCTATTTATCTATCTATCTATCTATCTATCTATCTATCTATCTATCTATCTATCTATCTATCTATCTATCTATCTATCTATCTGAGGGTCAATAACTATCTATCTATCTATCTATCTATCTATCTATCTGAGGGTCAATATCTATCTATCTATCTATCTGAGGGTCAATAACTATCTATCTATCTATCTGAGGGTCAATAACTATCTATCTATCTATCTATCTATCTATCTATCTATCTATCTATCTATCTGAGGGTCAATAACTATCTATCTATCTATCTATCTATCTATCTATCTGATGGTCAATATCTATCTATCTATCTATCTATCTATCTATCTATCTGATGGTCAATATCTATCTATCTATCTATCTATCTATCTATCTATCTATCTATCTATCTATCTATCAATCATACTCTATCTATCTATCTATCTATATCTATCTATCTATCTATCTATCTATCTATCTATCTATCTATCTGAGGGTCAATATCTATCTATCTATCTATCTATCTATGTATCTATCTATCTATCTATCTATCTATCTATCTATCTATCTATCTATCTAATCTATTTGATAGACTGAATAGTTTTATAATCTCTAAACTTTGAACATTGAAAACTACTAATAATTACATCAAACTAAAAACCTTAAATCTTCAAACTTTTAAAGCTACTTCATACTTTATGCTAGGCTTTCTCAAGCCAACCTAAAGTTTGTACTCAAACTTTTTAATCTAGTTATTATTATTATTCTGAGACTAAATTTCTAAATGTAACTCCTCCTAGAGCTTTTAAGCTACATGCACCAAACTCGGCACAGACCTTCAGACTAATCCCGAATAGTGTGCTATATCTTTTCTAACTGATCGGACTTACGGTTTTCCTAAAAATGACGATCAAAACTCGGAAAAACTCCCATTGATTAACATTGCGGAATGTTCAGAAATTTAAATCCCAACTGACGTTTTCACACACACAGACAAAAAAGGGCCTGTCAGCCCTGCGTCTCTCCCTCTCTCTCTCCCTCAGAGGATTTCTTTTATCAAGCAGCCAATAAGTAATGACCTAAAATCTTCATAGCCACAGTATAGTAGCTTCCAGGTTGACTTGATTCACTCAGTATGGAAAGGAGGCTTGATAAGTATCACCCTGGTAACTGCCTAGCAACCAGACAGGGTTACCCTAGCAACCAAATAACAAATCACATATTTCTGCACCAGAAAGTCATACAGACATCCTGTTTCACTTATTTCACTCAGGATGGAAAGTAGCCTTGATATGTATCACTCTGGTAACTGCCTAGCAACCAGATGGGGTTACCCTAGCAACCAAGTAACAAATCACATATCTCTGCACCAGAAAATCATACAGACTTCCTGTTTCACTTATTTCACTCAGGATGGAAAGTAGCCTTGATATGTATCACTCTGGTAACTGCCTAGCAACCAGATGGGGTTACCCTAGCAACCAAGTAACAAATCATATATCTCTGCAACAGAAAATCAAAGAGACTTCCGGGTTGACTTATTTCACTCAGGATGGAAAGCAGCCTTGATATGTATCACTCTGGTAACTGCCTAGCAACCAGATGTGATTACCCTAGCAACCAAGTAACAAATCACATATCTCTGCAACAGAAAATCATAGAGACTTCCGGGTTGACTTAATTCACTCAGGATGGAAAGTAGCCTTGATATGTATCACTCTGGTAACTGCCTAGCAACCAGATGGGGTTACCCTAGCAACCAAGTAACAAATCACATATCTCTGCACCAGAAAATCGTAGAGACTACCTGTTTCACTTATTTCACTCAGGATGGAAAGTAGCCTTGATATGTATCACTCTGGTAACTGCATAGCAACCAGACAGGGTTACCTTAGCAACCAAGTAACAAATCACATATCTTTGAACCAGAACATCGTAGACACTTAGGGGTTGACATATTTCACACAGGATTGCAAGGAGCCTTATGAGTATCACTTTGGTAACTGCCTAGCAACCAGATGTGTTTACCCTAGCAACCAAGTAACAAATCACATATCTCTGCACCAGAAAATCATAGAGACTTCCTGTTTCACTTATTTCACTCAGGATGGAAAGTAGCCTTGATATGTATCCCTCTGGTAACTGCCTACCAACCAGATGCGATTACCCTAGCAACCAAGTAACAAATCACATATCTTTGAACCAGAACATCGTAGAGACTTAGGGGTTAACATATTTCACACAGGATTGCAAGGAGCCTTGATATGTATCACTCTGGTAACTGCCTAGCAACCAGACGGGGTTACCCTAGCAACCAAGTAACAAATCACATATATCTGCACCAGAAAATCATAGAGACTTCCTGTTTCACTTATTTCACTCAGGATGGAAAGTAGCCTTGATATGTATCACTCTGGTAACTGCCTAGCAACCAGATGTGATTACCCTAGCAACCAAGTAACAAATCACATATCTCTGCAACAGAAAATCAGAGAGACTTCCGGGTTGACTTATTTCACTCAGGATGGAAAGTAGCCTTGATATGTATCACTCTGGTAACCGCCTAGCAACCAGATGTGATTACCCTAGCAACCAAGTAACAAATCACATATCTCTGCATCAGAAAATCATAGAGACTTCCGGGTTGACTTGATTCACTCAGGATGGAAAGTAGCCTTGATATGTATCACTCTGGTAACTGCCTAGCAACCAGACGGGGTTACCCTAGCAACCAAGTAACAAATCACATATATCTGCACCAGTATATCGTAGAGACTACCTGTTTCACTTATTTCACTCAGGATGGAAAGTAGCCTTGATATGTATCACTCTGGTAACTGCATAGCAACCAGACAGGGTTACCTTAGCAACCAAGTAACAAATCACATATCTTTGAACCAGAACATCGTAGAGACTTAGGGGTTGACATATTTCACACAGGATTGCAAGGAGCCTTATGAGTATCACTTTGGTAACTGCCTAGTAACCAGATGTGTTTACCCTAGCAACCAAGTAACAAGTCACATATCTCTGCACCAGAAAATCATAGAGACATCCTGTTTCACTTATTTCACTCAAGATGGAAAGTAGCCTTGATATATATCACTCTGGTAACTGCCTATCAACCAGATATGGTTACCCTAGCAACCAAGTAACAAATCACATATCTATGCAACAGAAAATCATAGAGACTTCCGGGTTGACTTTATTCACTCAGGATGGAAAGTAGCCTTGATATGTATCACTCTGGTAACTGCCTAGCAACCAGATAGGGTTACCCTAGCAACCAAGTAACAAATCACATATCTCTGCACCAGAAAATCGTAGTGACTTCCTGTTTCACTTATTTCACTCAGGATGGAAAGTAGCCTTGATATGTATCACTCTGGTAACTGCCTAGCAACCAGATGTGATTACCCTAGCAACCAAGTAACAAATCACATATCTCTGCAACAGAAAATCAGAGAGACTTCCGGGTTGACTTATTTCACACAGGATGGAAAGTAGCCTTGATATGTATCACTCTGGTAACTGCCTAGCAACCATATGTGATTACCCTAGCAACCAAGTAACAAATCACATATCTCTGCAATAGAAATTCATAGAGACTTCCAGGTTGACTTTATTCACTCAGGATGGAAAGTAGCCTTGATATGTATCACTCTGGTAACTGCCTAGCAACCAGACGGCGTTACCCTAGCAACCAAGTAACAAATCACATATCTTTGAACCAGAACATCGTAGAGACTTAGGGGTTGACATATTTCACACAGGATTGCAAGGAGCCTTATGAGTATCACTTTGGTAACTGCCTAGCAACCAGATGTGTTTACCCTAGCAACCAAGTAACAAATCACATATCTCTGCACCAGAAAATCATACAGACTTCCTGTTTCACTTATTTCACTCAGGATGGAAAGTAGCCTTGATATGTATCACTCTGGTAACTGCCTAGCAACCAGATGTGATTACCCTAGCAACCAAGTAACAAATCACATATCTCTGCAACAGAAAATCAGAGAGACTTCCGGGTTGACTTATTTCACTCAGGATGGAAAGTAGCCTTGATATGTATCACTCTGGTAACTGCCTAGCAACCAGATGTGATTACCCTAGCAACCAAGTAACAAATCACATATCTCTGCAACAGAAAATCATAGAGACTTCAGGGTTGACTTTATTCACTCAGGATGGAAAGTAGCCTTGATATGTATCACTCTGGTAACTGCCTAGCAACCAGACGGGGTTACCCTAGCAACCA
The DNA here is from genome assembly GCA_032164185.1 of Moxostoma hubbsi. NCBI lineage: Eukaryota > Metazoa > Chordata > Actinopteri > Cypriniformes > Catostomidae > Moxostoma > Moxostoma hubbsi. Next base: position 16,010,801 of record JAVLUX010000011.1, on the reverse strand, counting down.
AATAACAAATCACATATCTCTGCACCAGAAAATCATAGAGACTACCTGTTTCACTTAATTCACTCAGGATGGAAAGTAGCCTTGATATGTATCACTCTGGTAACTGCCTAGCAACCAGATGCGGTTACCCTAGCAACCAAGTAACAAATCACATATCTTTGAACCAGAACATCGTAGAGACTTAGGGGTTGACATATTTCACACAGGATTGCAAGAAGCCTTATGAGTATCACTTTGGTAACTACCTAGCAACCAGATGTGTTTACCCTAGCAACCAAGTAACAAATCACATCTCTGCACCAGAAAATCATAGAGACTTCCTGTTTCACTTATTTAACTCAGGATGGAAAGTAGCCTTGATATGTATCCCTCTGGTAACTGCCTAGCAACCAGATGTGGTTACCCTAGCAACCAAGTAACAAATCACATATCTTTGTACCAGAACATCGTAGAGACTTAGGGGTTGACATATTTCACACAAGATTGCAAGGAGCCTTATGAGTATCACCTTGGTAACTGCCTAGCAACCAGATGGGGTTACCCTAGCAACCAACTAACAAATCACATATCTCTGCACCAGAAAATCGTAGAGACTTCCGGGTTGACATAATTCACTCAGGATGGAAAGGAGGCTTGATAAGTATCACCCTGGTAACTGCATAGCAACCAGATGGGGTTACCCTAGCAACCAAGTAACAAATAATATATCTCTTCACCAGAACATCGTAGAGACTTCCTGTTTGACTTATTTCACTCAGGATAGCAAGGAGTCTTGAAAAGTATCACTCTAGTAACTGCCTAGCAACGACAAGGGCTTACCCTAGCAACCAAGTAACAAATCACATAACTCTGCACCAGAAAATCGTAAAGACTTCCTGTTTCACTTATTTTACTCAAGATGGAAAGTAGCCTTGATATATATCACTCTGGTAACTGCCTATCAACCAGATATGGTTACCCTAGCAACCAAGTAACAAATCACATATCTATGCAACAGAAAATCATAGAGACTTCCGGGTTGACTTTATTCACTCAGAATGAAAAGGAGGCTTGATAAGGATCACCCTGGAAACTGCCTAGCAACCAGATTGGGTTACCCTAGCAACCAAGTAAAAAATGATATATCTATCTATCTATCTATCTATTTATCTTTCTGAGGGTCAATATCTATCTATCTATCTATCTATCTGAGTGTCAATATCTATATCTATCTATCTAACTATCTGAGGGTCAATAACTATCTATCTATCTATCTGTGGGACATACTCTATCTATCTATATCTCAGGGTCAATGACTATCTATCTATCTATATATCTGACAGTCAATATCTATCTATCTATCTATCTAAGGGTCAATGACTATCTATCTATCTATCTATCTGAGGGTCAATATCTATCTATCTATCTATCTATCTATCTATCTGATGGTCAATATCTATCTATCTATCTATATGTGGGTCATACTCTATCTATCTATATCTCAGGGTCAATGACTATCTATCTATCTATGTATCTGACAGTCAATATCTATCTATCTATCTATCTAAGGGTCAATGACTATCTATCTATCTATCTATCTGAGGGTCAATATCTATCTATCTATCTATCTATCTATCTATCTATCTATCTATCTATCTGATGGTCAATATCTATCTATCTATCTATATGTGGGTCATACTCTATCTATCTATCTATCTATCTATGGGTCAATATCTATCTATCTATCTATCTATCTATCTATCTATCTATCTATCTATCTATCTGATGGTCAATATCTATCTATCTATCTATCTATCTATCTATCTATCTATCTATCTTTCTGAGGGTCAATATCTATCTATCTATCGATCTATCTATCTGATGGTCAATATCTATCTATCTATCTATCTTTCTGAGGGTCAATATCTATCTATCTAATGGTCAATGACTATCTATCTATCTATCTATCTAACTATCTGCGGGTCAATAACTATCTATCTATCTATCTGTGGGTCATACTCTATCTATCTATATCTCAGGGTCAATGACTATCTGTCTATCTATATATCTGACGGTCAATATCTATCTATCTATCTAAGAGTCAATGACTATCTATCTATCTATCTATCTATCTATCTGAGGGTCAATATCTATCTATCTATCTATCTAACTATCTGCGGGTCAATAACTATCTATCTATCTATCTATCTGTGGTTCATACTCTATCTATCTATATCTCAGGGTCAATGACTATCTATCTATCTATATATCTGACGTTCAATATCTATCTATCTATCTATCTAAGGGTCAATGACTATCAATCTATCTTTCTATCTATCTATCTATCTATCTATCTGAGGGTCAATATCTATCTATCTATCTGAGGATCAATATCTATCTATCTATCTATCTATCTGATGGTCAATAACTATCTATCTATCTATCTGATGGTCAATAACTATCTATCTATCTATCTATCTATCTATCTATCTGAGGGTCAATATCTATCTATCTATCTATCTATCTATGGGTCATACTCTATCTATCTATCTATCTATCTATCTGAGGGTCAATATCTATCTATCTAATCTATTTGATAGACTGAATGGTTTTATAATCTCTAAACTTTGAACTTTGAAAACTACTACTTATAATTACATCAAACTAGAAACCGTAAATCTTCAAACTTTTACAACTACTTCAAACTTTATGCTAGGCTTTCTCAAGCCAACCTAAAGTTTGTACTCAAACTTTTTAATCTAGTTAGGTTGGCTTGAGAAAGCCAACTTACTGAAATCCTATTTAAACTTATTAGGTTGGCTTGAGAAAGCCAACTTACTGAAATCCTATTTAAACTTAATATTATTATTATTCTTCTGAGACTAAATTTCTAAATCTAACTCCTCCTAGAGCTTTTAAGCTACATGCACCAAACTCGGCACAGACCTTCAGACTAATCCCGAATAGTGTGCTATATCTTTTCTAACTGATTGGACTTACGGTTTTCCTAAAAATGACGATCAAAACTCGGAAAAACTCCCATTGACTTAACATTGCGGAATGTTCAGAAATTTAAATCCCAACTGACGTTTTCACACACACAGACAAAAAAGGGCCTGTCAGCCCTGCGTCTCTCCCTCTCTCTCTCCCTCAGAGGATTTATTTTATCAAGCAGCCAATAAGTAATGACCTAAAATCTTCATAGCCACAGTATAGTAGCTTCCAGGTTGACTTTGTTCACTCAGTATGGAAAGGAGGCTTGATAAGTATCACCCTGGTAACTGCCTAGCAACCAGACAGGGTTACCCTAGCAACCAAATAACAAATCACATATTTCTGCACCAGAAAATCATACAGACTTCCTGTTTCACTTATTTCACTCAGGATGGAAAGTAGCCTTGATATGTATCACTCTGGTAACTGCCTAGCAACCAGATGGGGTTACCCTAGCAACCAAGTAACAAATCACATATCTCTGCACCAGAAAATCGTAGTGACTTCCTGTTTCACTTATTTCACTCAAGATGGAAAGTAGCCTTGATATGTATCACTATGGTAACTGCCTAGCAACCAGATGTGATTACCCTAGCAACCAAGTAACAAATCACATATCTCTGCAACAGAAAATCAGAGAGACTTCCGGGTTGACTTATTTCACTCAGGATGGAAAGTAGCCTTGATATGTATCACTCTGGTAACTGCCTAGCAACCAGATGTGATTACCCTAGCAACCAAGTAACAAATCACATATCTCTGCAACAGAAAATCAGAGAGACTTCCGGGTTGACTTATTTCACTCAGGATGGAAAGTAGCCTTGATATGTATCACTCTGGTAACTGCCTAGCAACCAGATGTGATTACCCTAGCAACCAAGTAACAAATCACATATCTCTGCAACAGAAAATCATAGAGACTTCCGGGTTGACTTTATTCACTCAGGATGGAAAGTAGCCTTGATATGTATCACTCTGGTAACTGCCTAGCAACCAGACGGGGATACCCTAGCAACCAAGTAACAAATCACATATCTCTGCACCAGAAAATCATAGAGACTACCTGTTTCACTTATTTCACTCAGGATGGAAAGTAGCCTTGATATGTATCACTCTGGTAACTGCATAGCAACCAGACAGGGTTACCTTAGCAACCAAGTAACAAATCACATATCTTTGAACCAGAACATCGTAGAGACTTAGGGGTTGACATATTTCACACAGGATTGCAAGGAGCCTTATGAGTATCACTTTGGTAACTGCCTAGCAACCAGATGTGTTTACCCTAGCAACCAAGTAACAAATCACATATCTCTGCACCAGAAAATCATAGAGACTTCCTGTTTCACTTATTTCACTCAGGATGGAAAGTAGCCTTGATATGTATCCCTCTGGTAACTGCCTAGCAACCAGATGCGGTTACCCTAGCAACCAAGTAACAAATCACATATCTTTGAACCAGAACATCGTAGAGACTTAGGGGTTGACATATTTCACACAGGATTTCAAGGAGCCTTATGAGTATCACCTTAGTAACTGCCTAGCAACCAGATGGGGTTACCCTAGCAACCAACTAACAAATCACATATCTCTGCACCAGAAAATCGTAGAGACTTCCGGGTTGACATAATTCACTCAGGATGGAAAGGAGGCTTGATAAGTATCACTCTGGTAACTGCTTAGCAACGACAAGGGCTTACCCTAGCAACCAAGTAACAAATCACATAACTCTGCACCAGAAAATCGTAGAGACTTCCTGTTTCACTTATTTTACTCAAGATGGAAAGTAGCCTTGATATATATCACTCTGGTAACTGCCTATCAACCAGATATGGTTACCCTAGCAACCAAGTAACAAATCACATATCTCTGCAACAGAAAATCAGAGAGACTTCCGGGTTGACTTATTTCACTCAGGATGGAAAGTAGCCTTGATATGTATCACTCTGGTAACTGCCTAGCAACCAGATGTGGTTACCCTAGCAACCAAGTAACAAATCACATATCTTTGAACCAGAACATCGTAGAGACTTAGGGGTTGACATATTTCACACAGGATTGCAAGGAGCCTTATGAGTATCACCTTGGTAACTGCCTAGCAACCAGATGGGGTTACCCTAGCAACCAACTAACAAATCACATATCTCTGCACCAGAAAATCGTAGAGACTTCCTGTTTCACTTATTTCACTCAGGATGGAAAGTAGCCTTGATATGCATCACTCTGGTAACTGCCTAGCAACCAGATTGGGTTACCCTAGCAACCAAGTAACAAATCATATATTTCTGCTCCAGAAAATCGTAGAGACATCTGGGTTGACTTAATTCACTCAGGATGGAAAGGAGGCTTGATAAGTATCACCCTGGTAACTGCATAGCAACCAGACAGGGTTACCCTAGCAACCAAATAACAAATCACATATCTCAGCACCAGAAAATCATACAGACTTGCGGGTTGACTTTATTCACTCAGGATGGAAAGGAGGCTTGACAAGTTATCACCCTGGTAACTGCATAGCAACCAGACAGGGTTACCCTAGCAACCAAGTAATAAATCACATATCTTTGAACCAGAACTTCGTAGAGACTTAGGGGTTGACATATTTCACTCAGGATTGCAAGGAGCCTTATGAGTATCACTTTGGTAACTGCCTAGCAACCAGATGGGGTTACCCTAGCAACCAAGTAACAAATCACATATCTCTGCACCAGAAAATCGTAGAGACTACCTGTTTCACTTATTTCACTCAGGATGGAAAGTAGCCTTGATATGTATCACTCTGGTAACTGCATAGCAACCAGATGGGGTTACCCTAGCAACCAAGTAACAAATAATATATCTCTTCACCAGAAAATCGTAGAGACTTCCTGTTTGACTTATTTCACTCAGGATAGCAAGGAGTCTTGAAAAGTATCACTCTGGTAACTGCCTAGCAACGACAAGGGCTTACCCTAGCAACCAAGTAACAAATCACATAACTCTGCAACAGAAAATCAGAGAGACTTCCGGGTTGACATATTTCACTCAGGATGGAAAGTAGCCTTGATATGTATCACTCTGGTAACTGCCTAGCAACCAGATGTGATTACCCTAGCAACCAAGTAACAAATCACATAACTCTGCAACAGAAAATCAGAGAGACTTCCGGGTTGACATATTTCACTCAGGATGGAAAGTAGCCTTGATATGTATCACTCTGGTAACTGCCTAGCAACCAGATGTGATTACCCTAGCAACCAAGTAACAAATCACATATCTCTGCAACAGAAAATCATAGAGACTTCCGGGTTGACTTTATTCACTCAGGATGAAAAGTAGCCTTGATATGTATCACTCTGGTAACTGCATAGCAACCAGATGTGGTTACCCTAGCAACCAAGTAACAAATCACATATCTCTGCACCAGAAATTCGTAGAGACATCCTGTTTCACTTATTTCACTCAGGATGGAAAGTAGGCTTGATATGTATCACTTTGGTAACTGCCTAGCAACCAGATGGGGTTACCCTAGCAACCAAGTAACAAATCACATATCTCTGCACCAGAAAATCATAGAGACATCCTGTTTCACTTATTTCACTCAGGATGGAAAGTAGGCTTAGGGTCATTCTCTATCTATCTATCTATCTATCTATTTATCTATCTATCTATCTATCTATCTATCTGAGGGTCAATATCTATCTATCTATCTATCTATCTATCTATCTATCTATCTATCTGAGGGTAATTCTCTATCTATCTATCTGTCTGTCTATCTATCTATCTATCTATCTGAGGGTCATTATCTATCGATCTATCTGAGGGTCATTCTCTATCTATCTATCTATCTATCTATCTATCTATCTATCTATCTATCTATCTGAGGGTAATTCTCTATCTATCTGTCTGTCTATCTATCTATCTATCTATCTATCTATCTGAGGGTCAATATCTATCTATCTATCTATCTATCTATCTATCTATCTATCTATCTATCTATCTATCTGAGGGTAATTCTCTATCTATCTATCTGTCTGTCTATCTATCTATCTATCTATCTATCTATCTATCTATCTATCTATCTATCTGAGGGTCATTCTCTATCTATCGATCTATCTGAGGGTCATTCTCTATCTATCTATCTATCTATCTATCTGAGGGTCAATATCTATCTATCTATCTGAGGGTCATTCTCTATCTATCGATCTATCTGAGGGTCATACTCTATCAATCTATCTATCCATCTGAGGGTCATTCTCTATCTATCTATCTATCTATCTATCTATCTATCTATCTATCTATCTATCTATCTATCTGAGGGTCATTCTCTATCTATCTATCTATCTCAGGGTCATTCTCTGTCTATCTATCTATCTATCTATCTATCTATCTATCTGAGGGTCATTCTCTATCTATCTATCTATCTCAGGGTCATTCTCTGTCTATCTATCTATCTATCTGTGGGTCATACTCGATCAATCTGTCTATCTATCTGAGGGTCATTCTCTATCTATCTATCTATCTCAGGGTCATTCTCTGTCTATCTATCTATCTGTCTATCTATCTATCTATCTGAGGGTCATTCTCTATCTATCTATCTATCTATCTGTGGGTCATACTCGATCAATCTGTCTATCTATCTGAGGGTCATTCTCTATCTATCTATCTATCTCAGGGTCATTCTCTGTCTATCTATCTATCTGTCTATCTATCTATCTATCTGAGGGTCATTCTCTATCTATCTATCTATCTATCTGTGGGTCATACTCGATCAATCTGTCTATCTATCTGAGGGTCATTCTCTATCTATCCATCTATCTATCTGAGGGTCATTCTCTATCTATCTATCTATCTATCTATCTATCTATCTATCTATCTATCTATCATATTTGATAGACTGAATGGTCTTAAAATCTTTGAACTTTGAGAACTACTAAAATTAATAACTACATCAAACTAAACCTTCAATCTTCAAGCTTTTACAACTACTTCAAACTTTATGCTAGGCTTTCTCAAGCCAACCTAAAGTTTGTACTCAAACTTTTTAATCTAGTTATTATTATTATTATTCTGAGACTAAATTTCTAAATCTAACTCCTCCTAGAGCTTTTAAGCTACATGCACCAAACTCTGCACAGACCTTCAGACTAATCCCGAATAGTGTGCTATATCTTTTCTAAGCGATCGGGGGTACGGTGTTTGCCCCAGGGGCAAAAAATTGGGCAAAAAATCCCATTGACTTAACATTGAGCCGAACTTTGACGAGTCATAGCTCAGAGCGAGGATTTCACAGAGACGTGTGATTTACGAGATTTGAAGAGGCTGACAGGCTCTGTGAGAACATACCTCACAATGGGGTAAAAGTTTTACCCCTGGGGGGCAGGAGCTGCCCAAAATTGCCCCAATGTAAGTCAATGGAATTTTTTGAAAATTTTTTTGGTCGCAGACCCACAAATGAGGCGTCAAATCGTGCGGATTATTTGGGAATGGTGTTCTGTGACTTTTACAAGCGATCGGGGGTACGGTATTTGCCCCAGGGGCAAAAAATTGGGCAAAAAATCCCATTGACTTAACATTGCGCCGAACTTTGACGAGTCATAGCTCAGAGCGAGGATTTCACAGAGACGTGTGATTTACCACATTTGAAGAGGCTGACAGGCGCTGTGAGAACATACCTCACAATGGGGTAAAAGTTGCACCCCTTGGGGGCAGGAGCTGCCCAAATTTGCCCCAATGTTAAGTCTATGGTAGATATTGTATTGAACATAACTCTGGATAACAGTGTCTTAGAGACAAGGGGGCGGGCTCATTTTACTCAGACGACCAATCAGTCTCTCAGGATCATTGTGAAGCTATCAAGCCATGCCCTAGCAACCATTTACAGCACCTTAGCAACAAGTCCCATAGAATTCCATTGAAAGAGATCAAAGGGATTTCTCCGGACTGAATTATCATAGAAACACGAGGGTGGTCTCGTTTGACTTGGGACAGTAAAACAGCCAATCATGAATCCCCTCAACACTTCCTAGCCCCTCCCTAGCAACCATTTTCGAGCACCTTAGCAACCAAAATCCAAAGAGAAATATCTTCCATTCTGAATGTCACAGAGGCATGGGAGTTGGTTTATATCATTCATACTGACAAGCAGCCTTCGGAGATTCATCATTGGCAGCTGCCAAGCCACTCCCTAGCAACAATTTAGAGCACCCTAGCAACCACATTTATTGATTTCAATTACAGTAAGATATCTTCAGATCAGAATGTCCTAGAGACATGATAGTTGCTTTGTTTTAATTGGGTGAGTAATCAGTCTTCAGCTTTCATCATGTGAACTACTTAGCCACGCCCTAGCAACCATTTAAAGCACCCTAGCAACAAAGAACCATTGACAACCATTCAAAATCACTAAGATGTGTATCTTAGGATCAGAATGACGTAGAGACTTCCGGGTTGACTTATTTCACTCAGGATGGCATGGAGCATTGTTCCCTGTCACCTTGATAACTGCCTAGCAACCAGATGGGGTTACCCTAGCAACCAAGAAACAAATCACATATCTCTGCACAAGAAAATCACAGAGACTTCCGGTTTGACTTATTTCACTCAGGATGGCAAGGAGCATTGTTGGCTGTCACCTTGATAACTGCCTAGCAACCAGATGGGGTTACCCTAGCAACCAAGAAACAAATCAAAAATCTCTGCACAAGAAAATCACAGAGACTTCCGGGTTGACTTATTTCACTCAGGATGGCAAGGAGCATTGTTGGCTGTCACCTTGGTAACTGCCTAGCAACCAGATGGGGTTACCCTAGCAACCAAAAACAAATCACATATCTCTGCACAAGAAAATCACAGAGACTTCCGGTTTGACTTATTTCACTCAGGATTGCAAGGAGCATTGTTGGCTGTCACCTTGGTAACTGCCTAGCGACCAGATGGGGTTACCCTAGCAACCAAGAAACAAATCACATATCTCTGTACTAGAAAATCACAGAGACTTCCGGGTTGACTTATTTCACTTAGGATGGCAAGGAGCACTGTTGGCTGTCACCTTGGTAACTGCCTAGCAACCAGATGGGGTTACCCTAGCAACCAAGTAACAAATCACATATCTTTGCACCAGAAAATCGTAGAGACTTCCTGTTTCACTTATTTCACTCAGGATGGAAAGGAGGCTTGATATGTATCACTCTGGTAACTGCCTAGCAACCAGATGTGGTTACCCTAGCAACCAAGTAACAAATCACATATCTTTGAACCAGAACATCGTAGAGACTTAGGGGTTGACATATTTCACACAGGATGGAAAGTAGCCTTGATATGCATCACCCTGGTAACTGCATAGCAACCAGACAGGGTTACCCTAGCAACCAAATAACAAATCACATATCTCTGCACCAGAAATTCATACAGACTTCCGGGTTGACTTAATTCACTCAGGATGGAAAGGAGGCTTGACAAGTTATCACCCTGGTAACTGCATAGCAACCAGACAGGGTTACCCTAGCAACCAAATAACAAATCACATATCTCTGCACCAGAAATTCATACAGACTTCCGGGTTGACTTTATTCACTCAGGATGGAAAGGAGGCTTGATATGTATCACCCTGGTTACTGCATAGCAATCAGATATGGTTACCCTAGCAACCAAGTAACAAATCACATATCTTTGAACCAGAACATCGTAGAGACTTAGGGGTTGACATATTTCACTCAGGATTGCAAGGAGCCTTATGAGTATCACTTTGGTAACTGCCTAGCAACCAGATAGGGTTACCCTAGCAACCAAGTTAAAAATCACATATCTCTGCACCAGAAAATCGTAGAGACTTCCTGTTTCACTTATT